>CM052436.1:166104502-166191518 GCA_028533085.1 Varecia variegata | reverse complement strand
CTCATGGGTGTCCCATTCTGCAGCCTTTGAGTCGGCGTCTTCTGCCCCTCTAAACCAGTCAGCCATAAGCTCTGGTCTGCCAGTGACCCTCTTCTATTCAACTTTTCCTCATGGCTTCACCCTTTTACTACCAACTTAGCAGTAGTATTTCTCAGGAGGGAGGAGGGAAGGATGCCACTCAAACATCCTTACCATGCCATGCTGATCACATGGGAAAACAGTGAGGGGAGAAAATAATAAAATAGCCCTGGGAAATTCCAATAGCTCCAGCATCCTATCATCATGACTTGCTTGCTTCAAAACATCAGGTTCCATCCAAAACAGCAACTGCAGGGCAGCTCCACGGCTCAGCCTGGCTCCTGTGGGCCTGATGAAAGGCTGCCTGTCGGGGGCGCCTGGACAGGAGTGGCCTGGGTGTAGCACCCTGCTTGGACTGAAGTGGACTTCTGGTCTCTGGCACCTCATGTCAGGAGCGCGGAGGGCCCCACCCCATCCTAATGGTAAGTGGAAAGCTGAGCAGACTGAAAAAATCACCAGCTCTTCCTGGATCCACGAGAGAGGCAAGGACACGGGCAAAACACCACCAGGCCGGTACAGGGAGTCACGGCTCCTGGGAGCAGGGACTCAGGGCTGGGAGCCGCCTCGGGAACCAGTGCCAAGGTAGGAGACCCTGGACTGTAATCGATGACAGGGGTGGGCTCCACGCGGGCAAGTCTGAGAGTGGAGAACTCCAAGAGGACCCAGCCAGAGCGACCCACATGTCCGTGGGGCCTCCCTCCAGAAGCGTGGCCATGTTCTCACAGTGAATAGCAGAGAAAAATCTCCCTATGCTTCAAGTAGGAGGAGGAAAAATGGAACCATTTCAGAACACACTGGAACATTCTGTTCTTAACAAGAGCAGCCCTCAGGAGAAATTGACCAGAGCCTAACCTTATGGGGGTGCATCAGAGCCTACCCCCCCAGAGGGAGGTAAACACCCAACTCCAGCTCCCACTGCCACCCTGTCCTACTTAGGAAGGTGAGGTGTCTGAGAAACACTTGTGAAGTTCACAGTCCAAGGCACAGTCACTGAGGACTGAGAGCTGATTGGAGGACTGTGGAGTGCTTCCTATGTCCTCACAGCTCACCCACACCATGAAAGGCCTGTTAACAGCAGTTTCTTATGCCCTGTGCATTGTGCACATGAAAAGGCAAAAAACCCAGAATTTGCAGATCAAGTATTAGAACCAGATATGGCAGGGATATTGGAATTATCAGACCAGGAATTTAAAATGGCAATGCTTAGGATGCTACAGGCTCTAGTGGACACAGTGGACAGCATGCAGGAACAGATGGGCAAGCTAAGCAGGGAGACGGACTAAGAAAGGACCCAAGAGAAATGCTGGAAAATGCTGGAGCAGAAATGAAGAGTACCTTTGAAGGGCTCATCAGTAGACTGGACGCAGCTGAGGAAAGTGTCTCTGAGCTTGAGGTTGCCTCCACAGAGACTTCCAAAAGTGAAAGGCAACAAGAACAATGATAGAAAAACAGAAAACAGAACAAAATATCCAGATCTGTGGGACAAATATAAAAGGTATAAAACATGTGTAATACCAGATGCAGAAGAGAGAAAGGAACAAAAAATTTGAAAAATGACGACTTAGAATTTCCCCAAATTAATGTCAGACACCAAACCACAGATCCAGGAATCTCAGAGAACATAAAGCAGGATAAATGCCTAAAAACTGCACAAAAAAACCCCAAAACAAACCCTAAAACCCCACCCCAAAGAAAACAAACAAACAAAGACACCTAAACATATCGTATTCAAAGTACAGGAAATCAAAGATGAAAAAATCTTGAAAGAAGCCAGAGGAAAAATCACTTTACCTAGAGGAACAAAGATAAGAATTACACCAAACCGTCTCAGAAACCACGTGTCTTAGTCCATTTCCTGCTGCTATAACAGAATATCACAGACTGGGTAATTTATGGAGAAGTTTATTTGGCTCGTGATTCTGGAGGCTGGGAAGTTCAAGAGCATGGTGCATGTGTCTGACAAGTGTCATCGCAAGGCAGAAGAGCATGAGGGCAGGTGAGAGCACAAGACAGAAAGAGGAAATCATGCTGAACTCATCCTTTTATCAGGATCCCACTCCTGCCATGACAGCATCCCATTCATGAGGGTGGAGCCCTCACGACCTAATCACTTCTTAAAGGTCTCACCTCTCAACATTATCACAATTAACTTTTAACATGAATTTTGGAGAGGACACTCAAACCACAGCACCATGCAGCAAGAAGAGACTAGAGTGAGGTATTTAAAGTGTTGAGAAAGGCTGGGCGCAGTGGCTCAAGCTGTAATCCTTGTACTCTGGAGGCCGAGGTGGGAGAATCCTTTGAGCTCAGGAGTTTGAGACCAGCCTGAGCAAGAGTGAAACCCCATCACTACAAAAAATAGAAAAATTAGCCGGGCGTGGTAGCACATGCCTGTAGTCCCAGCTACTCAAGAGGCTGAGGCAGGAGGATCGCTTGAGCCTAGGAGTTTGAGGTTGCTGTGAGCTACGATGATGCCACTACACTCTACCCGGGGCGACACAGCAAGACTCTGTCTCAAAAAAAAAAAAAAGTGTCGAGAGGGCAAAACCAACAACCTAGAATTCCGTGCCCTATGAAATTATCCTTCAAAAGTGAAGGAAAATAATGACTTTTTCAGACAAAAGTTGAGGTAATTTTTTGCCAGTAGACCTGCCTTGCAAGAGATTTTTGAAAGGCCAGACACAGTGGCTCATGCCTGCAATCCCAGCACTTTGGGAGGCCAAGGCAGGAGGATCACTTGAGGCCAGGAGTTTGAGACCAGCCTGGGCAATATAGTGAGATCCCATCTCTATAAAAATAATAAAAAGAAATATTAAAAGAAGTTTTTTAGAAGAAAGAAAATAATAATATGTCATAAACTCAAATCTACATAAAGAAGAGCATTGAAGAAGGAATAGTAAAGGTAAAATAAACACTTTGATATTCTTATTCCTAATTGATCTAATAGATAACAGCTCTAAACAATAATCATATTATCGTAATTACATTTACATGTAATCACATCTACATTACATTTTAATGTAATCATAAATTACATGTGCTTGTGTATTTATCTGTGTGTATATGTTATGTATGCAGATGCTGCGTATGTTCAGATGTGCGTGAAGTGAGGGACATCAGTAATACACGGGGTGGGGGAAAGGCAGGGCCTGCTCTGCCCGAGTTGGACCTGGCAGGGTGGGGGCTCCTGCCACGCTGGCCTGTGGCCCGGGCCACACCTCTGAGGGCGTCAGCTCTTGGGCTGGGCCTCAGGGTGGGAGGAGGGTGGCCCGCAGCGCATTTCCTGGAACCCTGGGCTTTTCTGCCCACTCTGCCTCAGCCATCCTCTGAGGGTGAGGGACTTATTCCTTCCTAAATTCAACATTTATCAAGCGCCTGCTCCGTGGCACAATGCTGGGGACCCAGTGGTGGCTGTGCCGGACTGGTCCCTGTGTTGTCAGGCAGGACAGCCCCCAGTAGTGATGGCGGGAGCAGAGGGCAGAGGGAGGAGGGCTGCATGGGGAAAGCCCCAGCTGGGTGATCAGGGGCTGGGACAGGGGAGACCAGTTCAGGGTGGGAGCCCCGACAGGTTCCTGGTCCAGCCAGAGAGAGGGCCAAGAAGGGCTTCCTGGAGCAGGCGGTAGACCCGTGAAAGAACAGCAAGCTCTGGGCTCTGCCTGCAGGGCTCCCTGTGCAGATAAGGAGACCAACACCTCACCAGACAGCCATGGGGAGGCCCAAGGGGCAGCGAGAGGAGATGGCTGCCCGGCCCGGGGGTCTGGAGGGCATCCTGGCAGAGGGATTATGAGCTGACTCTTGAAAGGGGGACGGAGCGGGCAGGACAGCCAGCAGGGTGATGAACATAAATGCATCGCTATCGGAAGCACTTTCACAGTGCTACAAGGGAAATAAATTGGGGGCTGACGTGGAAAATAAGAGATCATTGGAACTCCAGTGGTGGAGGAAGGGCTCTGTGGGGTGGCTTTCATAAAGAACTCTAAGGGCGACACAGGCCAAGGGACAGTGAATGCGCTTCGGCCCCCCTTGGCATAATAACATACGAAAAGGCTTAACTGAGTCGTCAAAATGGTATTTACCTTAAACAATTGAAGTTTTATGCCAGTCATCTTCCTTAATCTTGCAGTGAGGCCAAAGGTCCCTCCCAGCACAGAACCCCCACTGCCACCCTGCCCCACTAAGCCTGGGCCTGAGCTTGAAGACAGAGAGGGGTGTGGTGAGCAGGTGACGCTGGAGAGACGTTACAGGCCTCTTCATTCATTCATTCACTCATTCACACACCCACCCACTCCCTCAGCACGTTCATCGAGCACCTGGTATGAACCAGGCACTGTTGTAGATGCTGGAGAAGATATGACAGTGACCAAAGCAAAGGTCTGTCCTGTTGGAACTCACTTTATAATGCTGGGAACAGTGGTGGAAATAGCATATTTGACACTTGGAGTGGATACTTTTTTTATACCCCCTCCTCTCTACCAGAAAATTATTTTCAATAATAATGTAAGAATCATTGTTTTATTTGTTTTTAGGTTTAAAACAATTGAAAATGAAAGTGAATACATTTCAATTTTAAACATATTGCTAGTTAGGTGCAGTGGCACGTACCTGTAGTCCCAGCTACTAGGGAGGCTGAGGTGGGAGGATCGCTTGAGGCCAGGAGTTGGAGGATGGAGCACACTACAATCATGCCTGTGAACAGCCACTGCACTCCAGCCTGGGCAACATAGCAAGACCCTTTCTCTAAATAAATAATTTTTAAAAAGATATTACTAAAATTCAACAAAACATTTCATGTATGAATGATCATTTGTACTTACCAAATAAAAATATTACACCTTACAGTTCACACTGTTTTGCTGTTTTAAATTTTAAACTCAGGCCGGGCGCGGTGGCTCATGCCTGTAATCCTAGCACTCTGGGAGGCCGAGGCAGGAGGATCGCTCAAGGTCAGGAGTTCGAGACCAGCCTGAGCAAGAGCGAGACCCTGTCTCTACTAAAAAAATATAAAGAAATTATCTGGACAACTAAAAATATATATAGAAAAAAATTAGCTGGGCATGGTGGCGCGTGCCTATAGTCCCAGCTACTCGGGAGGCTGAAGCAGAAGGATTGCGTAAGTCCAGGAGTTTGAGGTTGCTGTGAGCTAGACTGACTCCACAGCACTCTAGCCCAGGCAACAGAGCAAGACTCTGTCTCAAAAAAAATAAAAAATAAATAGATTTTAAACTCAAAAATTCCAAAGGAATATGTAGAATGACAGAATAGTTTCTTCATCTTTGTGATCATTGTGCTATTATTTTTATTTCTAAACTATTATTTAAATGCAAGAATATGTGGAGTCAAAGGTACTGGAGACTCAAACTGTACCTAATGCAGCCCAAATGGTTCCAAATTGTTATGCACATTTTTTCAAAAGGAAAAAATATAGCAGCCGAGTCTTCATGCATCAGGGTCAATTCTACACCTGGGAGTTCTCCATATTAACTTCTCTACAGAACACTGTGGCAGACAGATGTCAGGGCAGCCCCCATGTTCGCACCCTGTATACCCCCTTCCTTGCCTGTGAGCAGGACCTGGGACTTGCTTCTAACCAACCCAGTATGGCAAAGGAGATGGGATGCCACTCCCACAATTACCTTACCTTATGTGACTCCATTTTACAATCTGAAGAAAGATGGTCTCTGTGCTGCTGGCTTTGAGGAAGCAAGCTCACTTGTTGTAAGAGGACTCACGGGAAGGGCCACATGGTAAGGAACTGCAGGTGGCCTCTAAGAGCTGCGATCAGCCCTGGCTGACAGCTGGCAAGAAAATGAAAACCTCATCCCCAGCACTGCAAGCAGCTGGAAGCAGATCTTTCCCCAGCTGAGCCTCTGATGAGACTGCAGCCCTGGCCAGCGCCTGGATTGCAGCCTGCTGAGGTGCTGCAGCACAGGGCCCAGCTAAGCCACGGCTGGACTGGATCAGGAACTGTGAGATAATAAATGTGTGTTGTTTGAAGCCAGCTAAGTGTGTGCTAATTTGTTATGCAGCAACAGAAAACTAATGTAAACGATAATGTTTACTAAAGGATAGAGCAATAAAAATATCTAATTTGAAGCTTACATATATATTATTAAAACTCAATAGTAGTTGCATCGATTGTTTAGAAAGTAGACCAACAAAAGATTTTATTTTCTTGAGGGAGGATTATTTCATCACTAACATGGTTTAGGAAAGTGTGATAAAAACTAGACTAACTTTCATTCAGTTTTATTTTTATTTTTAAATTCCCTATGGACAGTGCACCCCTTTTTGCCTGTACCCAACCAAGGTGGACCACCCCTGTCACCTGCCTTTGGTATACCACTAGTTGGCAAACAGACGATAAATTAAATGAGTAAATTATATACTGTTTGGAAGTGGTAAGTGTTACGGATAAAGCAGAGCCAGGTAAGGGGCACGAGAGTTGCAGTGTGAAATCGCGTGGCCAGGGAAGACCTCACTGAACAGGTGACATGCGAGGGGTGGAGGAAGGTATCCTGCTGACATCGTTCCAGGCCAGAGCTTTCCTGGCAGAGGGAACTGCCAGGGCCTGGCTCTGATGTGGGACTGGTCCTGGCAGAGCTCTGACTGCTAAACCAAGGAGCTTGGCCTTTAGGTTCAGAGCAATGGGGAGATATGGATAGTTGTTTTTTTAATGAAACAGCTTTATTGAGATATAACTCACATACCATACAATTCACCCTTTTCAAGTGTACAATTCAATGGTGTTTAATATAACCCAAGAGTTGTGCAGCTATCACCACAATCAATTTTAGAAAATTTTATCATCCCAAAAAGAAACCCCATACTCCTTAGCAGTCACTTCCCATCCCCCTCAATAAAAAAAATAATAAAACAAGAGATGGGAGAAAGGCATTAGGATTATTTTGTTGTTATAAGGAGCTCACGCTACCTGTGAAGTGGTATAGTGTTGTTTGAAATTGGACTTGGATTAATTGTGGATGTATATTGCAAGTTCTAGGGCAACCACTAAAAAAAGAAGTATGACTGATATTTTAAGAAAGGAGAGAAATGGAATCATATAAAATGCTCAATTAAAATCACAAAAGGCAAAAAAAAAAACAGGAACAAAGAATAAGGGCAACAAGTAGAAAACAATAACAAATATGGCAGATATTAACCCAACTGTATCAATAATCACTTTGAACATCAATGGTCTAAAGTCATTTTATCAAAGACACCTGCACTCAAATGTTTACTGCAGCATAATTCACAATTGCAAAGATGTGGAATCAACCTAAGTGTCCATCAATTCATGAGTGTATTAAGAAAATGTGGTATATGTATATCATGGAGTACTACTCAGCCATAAAAAAGATGAATTAATACATTTTGCAATGATTTGGATGGAACTGGAGATCATTATCCTTAGTGAATACTGCAAGAATGGAAAAACAAACACACATGTACTTGCTATTAAATTGGAACTAACCAATGAGCACACATGTGCACAGAGGGAAGTAAATCAAGCAGGGGGGAGGCAAAAACCTACCTAGCAGTTACAATGAACAGTATTTTGGTGATGGGCATACTTATAGCCATGATTTAAGAATTACAAAATGATCCAGGTAACCAAAAACATTTGTATCTTTTTAATATTTTGAAATTAAAAAAAATTCACTATTGAGCCAATATTTCTCTTGTTTTCCTAGTTGACTTGACGGTGTTACAAAATATTTTATAAATTTTCTAATTTTAAGTTATCCTTTCATCCCTGGGAAAAATTCTACTTGATTGTAATAGAGTGGTCTTTTAGTATGCCGTTTAAATCTTTTTTCTGGTATTTCACTTACAAATTTTACTTCTAAGTTCTTAAATGAGTTTTTTCTCTGTCTTTTTTGATTATTTGTTTTTTATATGCACTGATTGTCATGTTTTGGCTTCAAGCTTTTTCTAATTTCAGAAAATAAATTGAATAATCTTTCGTCTTTTCTTGTGCCCCAAAGAAATTACACAGAAGTGAAATTAACTATTTTTTAAAAATATGAAATAAATTTTCCTTAAAACTAAAACTAAAACAAAATAAATAAAAATGAAAGCAGAGATTGTCAGAGTGAATCAAAAAATAATGCCCAACTATATGTTGTCTAAAAGAAACACACTTTAAAGATACATAGGTTAAAAGTAAATGGACGGAGAAAGATATACTACGCTAACACTAATCAAAAGCAAGTAGGGGCAGATATGTTAATTTCAGACATAGCAGACTTCAGAGCAAGGAAAGTTATGAGGGATAAAGACGGCTTTGTATAACTGTAAAGGGCCAATTGTCCAACAAGACATAATAATTCTTAAGGTATGTGGACCCAACAAGAGAGCATCAAACTATCTGAGGCAAAAACTGGGCACTGCAAGGAGAAATATACAAATTCTTTTTTATAACTGGAGACTTTAACACTCTCAATCAGAAAGGGACTGAATTGTGCTGCCCCATTCGTATACTGAAGCTGTGACTGTGTTTGGAGAAAAGCATTTAGGAGTTAATTGAGGTTAAGCGAGGTCACAAGAGTGGGGTCCTAATTTGATAGGACTGATGGCTTTATAAAAAGAGAAACAGATCCCCCTCCATGCATGTATCAAAGAAAGGCCATGTGTGGACACAGCAAGAAGGTGGGGTCTGCAAGCCAGCAAGAGAGCCTCACCAGAACCTGACTGTGCCAGCACCCTGATCTCAGACTTGCAGCCTCCAGAACTGTGAGAAACAAGTATTTCCTGCCCAGGTCCCCTGGTTAGTGGTATTTTGTATGACAACCTGAGGGGAATGAGATAGGCCCTGACTGTGCTGAGTGAACAGCAGGGGTGCCTGGATATCCCCCACGGTGGCTCTCTCGAGGGGAGATCTGAGCAGTGTGCCCGTGGTGGCCAGTGCACCCTTCAGGCCACACAGACCCACTTCTCCAACCATGTTAGGGTAGCAGCTCCTCACAGTTCCTGGAGCCTGTCCCACTGAGGGCGGACTTAGAAGTAGACAGTTGGTGGGGCACATGACAGTCCCCGCTGCTGCAGCCAGCCTCTGGCTGTGACAGGGGCCCATTGCCTCCACCATCCCTTCTAATCTCCTCTCCCTTCACTCTGTAGGTCCTGGGGGCTTCCCTGGCAGTCGAGGGGTCTGAGCCCCTGATCATCACAGGACAGGGTGGCAGCACGGGCCCAAGCACAGTGGCCGGGACAAGGCATCCCTGAGCCTCACCCAGTCTTACACTGTCCCTTCCCAATCCACATGCAGCAGCAGCTGTGCATCCTTGTGCTGTTCAGGGTCAGTTACTCCACCAGGATGGCGGCTCCTCTTGCTGCCTTGACGCCGACACAGGAGTTCTAGTGCCCTGGCAGCATGCGTAGCTGGTTCAACAGGACCTGTGCTGTGTCCCCTGACAAGAGCATGCCGCCTCCAGGGACCAGGACCTCCAACCATGCAGCAACGTTTCAGGGACAGAGAAGTGTCAGTCAGGCTGGGGGAGCCCAGAGAAGACCACCTGCCTGTGTCCTCGGGGCGAGAAACAGAGAGGTGTGCTGCGTGCACAGGCGAGCCACGGGATGCCGCAGTAAGAACCGGCAGAGCAAGAAACGACCCTCACGTATTAAAAATGCGATAGCATTTTCTTTAAATTAATGGAAGTCTTGCTAGAAAAAGTCCAGATTCCCTGCTGCCTGATGACAAATAGAACCAAAAGCCAAATGGAACATGGTGAACAGGTAAGAAAAACAGAGCACCAACTGCAGGCCCATCACCCACGCGGACGTTTCGGGAGGAACCAAGAAAATGATGTGAAAGAACGAGTAAAGACGACACCAGGGATGGAGGAAGGCTTCCCAACACACACCCTGCGGGCGTGCGGGACAGTCAGAAAACTTTAGACCTGGGAAGCTTGGCGGTGGGCGGGGGGTGGGTAGAGGCCACCTGGAAGGGAGAAAGAATCCGACTGGCCCTGGGCTGTCAGCAGTGCCCAGTGGCCACAGCAGCCACAGCGGGCGAGGCTCTCAGCTCTGGCATTTTAACAACATGGCATCCGTGAGAGGCAGGACGAAACGGCTTGGTGCGTGAGGGTGGGCAGTGAGCCTCTGTGCCCAGCCAGGCGGGTGTGAGTAAGACAGGCCACCGCACCCTGCGCGGAGGCCCGGCCCAGGGAGCCAAGAAGGGGCGAGGCGCGTCCTAGGGGGCGGTTCTAGGAGACAGGAATTGAGGGCTCATCTGGCAGGTGATGCATTTAGGAGAAAAGCAACTAATACTGTGCACATGGCCATGCTGGTGGAACATTTGGGGAAAATGAAGGTAGGGAGATTAAGAGAACTTGCAAGTTTAAAAACAGACCTGCCATCAGACCCACAGGAGCCGTGTGCAAAGGATCCGCCATGCAGATGCTGGAGCCAGCCCTGGCCCGCGGCCGTGCATGGTGCTGCCCGTTCGTGGGGCCCTTATCTGCCCAGTGAGAGGTGGACAGACGCGTCTCCCGGGGCTGTCCCGGCCGCAGCTCCAGGACCTGGAAACGAGGAGGGAGTCAGAAATGGCTGGACTGGTCACCTCTGGGGAAGGAGGGGCGGGCCTGGGAGCAGGTGGTCGGGCATCTTTCAACATGAGCCTTTCATGGCTGACTGCTTTTTAAACCGTGGGGATTTATTACTTACTTAAGGTAAAGATAAAACTCAAAGTGGAAGCAAAGAAAGCCAAGTGCAGGGTCACAAGTCATGTGACTTTGCTGGTGGCTTTGAGGCTGGGGCTCGGGGAGCAGAGGGGAGCAGGCCGGGCTCTGCGCTTGTGGGAAGAAGGGCCGGTGTGGCGTGGTGGGCTGCACAGGGCAGCAGGATGGAAGCGGAGTCCTCGGTGGGAGGGGTGGACTGGGAGGCAGGACACCCCTGCGGGCTGGGGGAGGGGTGCACTGGTCTGGAACAAGTCACAGTGAACGTCCCCTCCCTGTTCATGGGGACAAGACCGGAGGCTGAAGCCAGTTCCCAGGAAATGGAGCCCAGCAACAGAAGGCCTCATTTCCTCAACTTGAATTTTGCTGACAAAGGCAAATTTCGTAATTAAAAGACTTTGAAATCGTAACCAACATCACTTTACAATTAGGGGGTTTGGGTGCAGCATTCATGGGTCTTTTTTTTTTTAGAAAATGTGTGGTCATTTAAACTTGTAGCCAACAATAAATCCATTTGAAACATCAAAAAGGCTGTTAATTAGCTTGGCATTTTAGAGAATACAGCTCTAATAGTTGTGATCACGGACAGCTTTCTAAATCTCTTGCAGTTTGGAGTCTGCAAGTGAGCCCTGGGGCCAAATTTATTTCTGTCTCAGGCAAAGACTGCTTTCAGGGCCTCCTCCCGGAAGGTTCGTGCCCTTCCCAGTCATGCACGACTCTCCCTTGGGGTTAGGTATGGCCTTTTTTTTTTTTTTTAATTTTCTTATCGTGGTAAAATACATATGACATAAAATTTACCATCTTATCCATTTTAAGTGTGCAATTCAGTGGTATTAAATACATTCATAATGTTGTGCAGCCATCACCAACATCCATCTCCACAACATTTCCATCTTCCCAAGTTGAAACTGTCCCCGTTGAACACTAACTCCCCAGACCCCACCCCGGCCCTGGCACCCCCCATTCTCCACTCTGTCTCTCTGAGTCTGGCTGCTCTAGGGACCTCCTATGAATGGAGTTGCACAGGATTTGTCCTTTTGTGACTGGCCTGTTTCACTGAGTCCCCAAGTTTCCTCCACATGGTAACCTTTCTCCGAGCCTCCGTCCCTTGTAGGGCTGGGTGATGTCCCACTGTGAGCACAAACGGTGTTTTGTTTCTCCTTTCATCCCTCCGCGGACACTGGGCTGCTTCCACATTTTAGCTATTGTGAATAGTGCTGTTGTGACCGCAGGTGTGCAAATATGTCTTTGAGCCCTGTAGGGACAGTTTTATGACACAGAATTGCATCTGCTTTCTTGCAGCTGTAGGAGAAGAGGGGACTTTTTTCCCTTCTTACTTTGTCAAGATTTACTTCATCAAAAATTAGGGGGCTGGCAGGTTTTAAGGTCAGATGCTGGAATCCCATCAGTTAACAAGAAAACTGACAAAACACAAAATTAAAAGGCAGAAAAATATTATCAACATGGGGACTGCAGGATGTGCCACGTTTTGCAGTTACAGCACATGGATGCCGTTCAGAACCGGGTGTGGGGAGCTGCCCAGGGCAGCGTGGAGCAGAGCCCGCCAGGGCACAGTCCCCGGTAGGGACGCTGAGGGCGGCAGGAAGGTGAGGAGGCAGGTCCAGGGGACAAGGAGCCTCTGAGGAGCTCAGCTGGGAGGGCAGCAGGGAGGGGCCAGAGCAGGTGGGTCCATGGGTGACCCACCAAGAGAGGAACAGGTGCAGCAGAGTCCTGGAAATGGGACAGTGCTCGGGGCCCAGCAGGCCAGCCAGCCGGCACGGGCTAGAGGGGGTGGGCTCAAGGCAGTGTGGGGGCACCAAAGTCCCAGCGGATGCCGGTTATTGCTGTGATCAGCTCGGCTCCAAACCCCACTGATCATGCCACAGCTCGAAGGCTTCCTCAGTCGAGGCCTTTGCCCTCCTCTAGCTGTTCAGTTCACATTATCTAGACAACAACAGCAATTTGTCTCTTCCTCCCCAGAACTTAGACGACACCTCTCTATTCAGTGTCTTCCAAAGCCACGTCATGGGACGGTGTTGACGTCAGCCGCAATTCCTCCCATCTTTGCCACATGCCTCTTTGCAATGTGACTTTGCTGCTTTTTCTATCAAGAAGTGACATCTTCCAGCCTGAGCAAGAGTGAGACCCTGTCTCTACTAAAAATAGAAAGAAATTATCTGGCCAACTAAAAAATATATATATACAAAAAAAAAAAAAAAAAACTAGCCGGGCATGGTGGCGCATGCCTGTAGTCCCAGCTACTCGGGAGGCTGAGGCAGTAGGATCGCTTAAGCCCAGGAGTTTGAGGTTGCTGTGAGCTAGGCTGACGCCACGGCACTCACTCTAGCCCGGGCAACAAAGCGAGACTCTGTCTCAAAAAAAAAAAAAAAAAAAAGAAGTGACATCTTTTTTCCCACTTCTTGAATCCAGCCAGGCTGGTTTTGTGACTTACCTGGACCAACAGAATGTGGCAGAAGAGGCAATGTGGATGGTCCAAGGCGGGGCCTCCTGGACTTTGCCCGGAGGGGCCCTGTGAACAAGCAGGCGTAGCTTCCTGGGGCCGCCTGGGCCAACCAGCCGGCAGTGGGCCCAGCTGCCAGACCTGTGAGTGAGGCATTAAACCACGTGGCCCCAGGTCAGCTGCCAGATGACCACAGCTGTGCTGTGACTCAGGCACCACCGTGTGGAGCTGCCCAGCAGGGCCCAGCCCAAGTGCCTGACCCCCAGAATCATGAGCAAACGCAGTGGTTCAAGCCACTAAATTTGGGGGCTGTTTGTTGTGCAGCAAAGGGTAACTGAGACTCCTGGTTTCCCCAGAAACCGGAGCCTGGGGCAAGGGTTAAGTGCAAGTCCTTCATTTGGGAGACACGATTCCAGGCAGCCATTGGGGCTGGGGGAGGAAGGCGAGTCAGGAGGAATTGGATGCAAAGCCAAGGGAAGCTTCAGCGTCCCAACGCCCGGCTTGCGCTGAGCTGCAGAGCCACTTGTGGGGTGACGTCTCATCCTCGTCTAGGAGTGGCAGGAAAAACCAGCCAAGAGGGAGAATATGCCCCTCCTTGTCAAGTGATCCGTCAGCCCCAGGTGGCATCGTGTCAACCAGGTGGAGCAGAGGCCGGGAACTGGGGGACAGTGGCACGGATGGGTCTGGTGCAATGTTTCCCGTGCACCGTCCCCTAATAAGAGGTAGTTTTTCAACCGAAATAGAACTTGTCAGAAATTACTCAAGCAAAACTTATGCATTGTTGGAAAGTTAGAAAATGCGGAGGAGAAAAGAATCCCGCCCAGCGCTACACACAGACTGGGGCTGTCCCCACTCCGAGAGCTTTCGCTGATTCGCTAGTGAAGGCTGCCCTGCAGCGTCCTCTTCCTACAGACACATGTTGACACGAATGATTATGTGATGGGACCACAACACACGTGCTATTTCTCCCTCGCTTTAACATAGAACTGCACATCACCATTTTTCGTGGGCAGAATTCCATTACGTGAAGTTTCCATAATTTATTTAATCTCCTATTAATGGATGTTTAGGATGTTTCTGTTTGGGTTTTTGAGGGAAAATAAGTGATGCCTTGTTTTCTGCCCAAGTCTGGGACCCGTCGAGAAAGAGCAGATGAAAACATCACCTTCACTGCCGACAGCACGTGCCAGGGTTGGCACAGCCCATGCTTGTCCCGGCTGAGACTTGAATCCACGGCAAGGGGCCAGGAAGATGTGGAGCCCCTCCCGCTGGCAGGACTTCAGTGGCTTAGCTTCACTCAGTCAACCGGGTGGCACTTGGGTGGGATGAGAGGGGCGCATGCGGGGAGCTGGTGGCCTTCCCTTAACACCACAGCGGCTCGGCTGGGCTCTCTCAAAGCTGTAATAAAGGTTGTTATGAATTAATTTCTGCCTTTGGGTTCTTTTAACCTTTTAGAGCCTCCTGCCGATCGCTGGGTCCCTGCCTGCCGGCACAGCCCCCCGCTGGGGCAGGGTTAGTCGGGCTGTGCGGCCAGCACACATGGCAGAAATGATGGGGTGGACTGCGATAATAGGTTACTGGGGACACTGCCATTTCCAACTTCAGTCCCCCCAACCCCTGGTGAAGCGGCTGCCCTGTGTAGAGGCCCCCATGGTGGGGAACGGAGGCCTCCTGTCAACAGCAACCACAGCTTCTGCCAGGTGCCCTAGCGGGGCTGGGCGGCCTGCAGCATGGGCAGGCACAACTGCAGGGGGAGGTCTTGTCCCTCACCATGGGTAGGATGGGTGGAGGCTGCCTGTGCTGCTTCCAGACATGGCCACTCTTCCCTTGTAGCCCTGACAGCCATTGCCACCACCTGCCACCAGCAGGGGACCCTGGGGAGGCTGCAGTTCCCCCTGCTCTAAACAGGACCCAGCCGTGGCTGTGAGCACCCAGGTGGCCAGGCCCTGCTTAGCTCCACCCACCCCCAGCACAGCTCCCAGGCACCTCTAGCTCTATCTCCCAGGCTGCCCCACGTGGGTGGGTGGACACAGCCCCCACATGGTGTGACAGTGGTTCACATTCTTCCGTGTGTGGAAATGGTGCTAGTGTCTGTCTCTGGGGTGGGAAAAACCTAGTTTCAGCGCTCAGAGCCAGGATGGAGCTGTGAGAGCCTGGAAGTAAACCGCTAGGCAGGAGCTTCTTGGCAGGCAGGGACAAGGATGCGTGCCTAGGACCAGGGCAGGTGCGGCTACGAGCAGCCCAGCTTCGCAGGGCTGGCTTCGGCTTGCAGGTGTCGGGTGCAGCTGCCCACTCGAGGGATGGTGTCTGGGCTCAGAGGTGAGAGCACTGCCCTCTCACCGGCAGAGTCCCATTGGGGGCCTGGGGGCAGCACTGAGCTTGGAGGAGGGTGTCGCAGTAGACCTTTGGGTTAGTCAGAGCCCAGCCCTAGAACTATTCCAGATCAACGTCCCTGAGTTACCTGAATTATGCGGGAAAGTTTGGATGTCTGAGCAAAACCTGCTCCTGTTAATCACTGACTGTGTCTCCTGTGCAGGCTTTGGGGAAGTGCTGTGGCCCCCGAGGGGACTGGGAGACTGGTGTGCTCCCCACAGATCACAGCTGTCGGCTGGGGAGCCCAGCGCGGGGTGCACGTGAGGAGCAGGAGTGAGGAGAAGATTGGATTCATTAACAAACAGGTAAAAAGGGGCGGGGTTCTTACTTCAGGGGGCGTGTGATTACTGGGAACTGAGAAAAACTCAAGCAATGGTCACAGATCCAAAGACCAAGGGGAGCATTTTAAGAGTTCTCTGCCGGAATATTCCGGCTCAGAGAATCGATCTCCTCAGAAGAAAACAGCTGAGAGTGAGGTGGGTTCAGTTTTCGACTGGAGTTGGGATACGATACTGCCCCACGGGGATCGTCACAGCAAGCTCCACCCCAGCAACTGACCTCAGCGACCGACCTGCGGCTTTGACTGATGGGATGTGGGTGGAAGCGAGAAGGCCACTTCTAAACAGCCATGGCTTGGGTCCCGTTGACCCTACTCCCCTTCCATAAAAATGTCATGTTCCCAAAGGGGCTGTTCCCGCAGCTGGGGTCCCAGAGTGAAAAGGACATAGCACAGCCATCCTGCAGTCGTGAAATGTGAGTGAGGGAGACTTTGGTTGTTGTAAGGTGGGCTCACCTGAGGTTGTTTACTACTTCAGAATAACACAAACAGTTAACTTCTTTTCTAACCTCAGATGTAAAGGGTTGAGTTAATCCTGTTCCCCAGTTCCTGAGACATTATTGTCATTGGTTTATGCAAAGCCCCTCTCTTACCTAATTTTATCCATCCATCTATCCATCTGTCTACCGTAAGTGCACCACCCATGCACCCATCCTTCCTTCCATCTATCCATCCATCCATGGTTCCATTCATCCATCTATCCATCCATCCACCCATCCATCCATCCTTCTATCCATCCATCCACCCATCCATCTATCCTTCTATCCATCCATCCATCCTTCTATCCATCCACCCACCCATCCATCTATCCTCCTACCCATCCATCCATCCTTCTATCCATCCATCCATCCACCCATCCATCCATCCTTCTATCCATCCATCCATCCACCCATCCATCCATCCATCCTTCTATCCATCCATCCACCCATCCATCCTTCCTTCTATCCATCCATCCACCCATCCATCCTTCTATCCATCCATCCACCCATCCATCTATCCTTCTATACATCCATCCATCCTTCTATCCATCCACCCACCCATCCATCTATCCTCCTACCCATCCATCCATCCTTCTATCCATCCATCCATCCACCCATCCATCCATCCTTCTATCCATCCATCCATCCTTCTATCCATCCCTCCACCCATCCATACATCCTTCTATCCATCCAACCATCCCTCCACTCTTCTATTCATCCATCCATCCATCCATCCTTCCATGTGTCCATCATTCTGCTGGGGTTATTGTATATCTTTTTGTGGGCACACGTTCTTTTAAAGCATGTGTTTTTCTGTATGCACATCTTTTCTCACAAGTTTGATTGCAGTTCTGTCACTCACTAGCTGTATAGTCCTGGGGACATTATTTAATTTATCTGTGCCTCAGTTTCCTTTCATGTAAAAACCTAATCTACTTCATAAGGTTAATGGAAGGACTAAATATGTTAATGTAAAACACATGGAACAGAGCCTGGCACACAGAGAGTTAGAGTTGCTTACCCAGAGCAACTTCCAGCCCTGCAAGTTCCATTCATGGAAAGTGTCATACACACACACACACACACACACATATATATATAGGTATACCATTTTAAATCTTTTATACTGTATTTTTACTGTACTTTTTCTATGTTTGGATATGTTTAGATATACAAATACTTGTCATTATGTTACAACTGCCTATAGTATTTAGTACAGTAACGTGTGGTACAGGTTTGTAGCCTAGAAGCAATGGACGACGGTATGTAGTAGGCGAAACCGTGTATATTTCTGTAGGCATACACTCTATGATGTTCCCACAATGCAAAATCACCTAATGATTCATTTCTTAGAACACCTCCCACTGTTAAGTGACACATGACTGTATCTCATCTTCACTTCCCTGATAACTAAAGATATTGAGCATCTTCTCATGTACTCATCTGCTACCCATATATCTCTTGGTGAAGTACAGGCACACCTTGGAGGCATCGTGGGTTTGGTTTCAGACCACTGCAATAAAGTGAATGCCACAATAAAGTGAGTCACATGAACTTTTTGATTTCCCAGTGCATATAAAAGTTATGTTTACACTATATGTAGTCTATTAAGTGTGCAATAGCTTTATGTCTAAAAATGTACATACCTTAATTTAAAATACTTTATTGCTAAAAAATGCTAACGACCATCTGAGCCTTCAGCGAGTCATAATGTTTTTGCTGGTGGAGGGTCTTCCCTCGATGCTGATGGTGCTGACTGATCAGGCTGATGGCTGCTGAAGGTTGGGGTGGCTGTGGCAGTTTCTTACAATAAGACAACAGTGAATGAGTAACATTCATTCTCATTTTCTCCAATGCTGAGGCGAGACTCCTCTGAGACTTCTTTGTGTGCTCTGCGGAAGATGCAGCTCTTGCCTCTGGCTGCTGGGCGTGGGCGCTGTTCTCAGGTCTTTGCGAATGCTGCTCCTTGCAGGTGGTTTTCACCCCAGCCTGAGTAGTTTCCTTAAATGCACGTGCTGTTTGACTCTGCTGAACACTCAAGGGCGCCCTCTGCAGACCCCCAGCCTCTCCCTGGCAGCCCCCTGCTCTCTGGCATTCCTGCCTGCAAACTCTGCTTGCCTTGGTCCCCTGAACTCAGCTCTGTGTCCCAAACTCAGGAGCTCATTAAGTTCTGCCTGCACCCCCACACTGTGGCCAGGGCTCTCTCCGGTCACCTAAGGAAACGGTGGGCTCGTCTCCCTGTCTCCTGACTCTCAGCGATCACTGTCCGGCGTTGCCCCATGTCCAGTCTCTGAAAAATATGGTGTGGTATATTTTTCCAGCTTTTCAGTGTTCCTGGGAGGGGGACCCTGGTCCCTGTCACTTCATGGCAGTTGTAAGTGGAAGTCCCACTCCACATTTTGCCAACCCAGTCTCCCAGTGACTGTCACCCTGTCACAGACAAAGCTGCAGTGTGCGTCCTGTGGACTCTGTGGGGACAGGCCTGGCTGGCCACAGGGTGCACAGGCTCCTTATGGAGGCTCCAGGCTGCTCCTCGGGCGGCCACACCAGCCTCGTGTCTGCCAGTAAAGAAAGGCGCCACTGGGAAGTGTCAAGCCGTCTGACTTTGCCAGCCTGGCAGGTATAAGGAGATGTGGTTTAGGCAGATAACATTATTATTCATAATTACAAATCAGGAGATGGAGACATAGGAATTGTAAGGAACTTTCTTGAGCTATCCAGGCAAAGACAAGTTCCAGATGGCCAGGCCCAAGAACGTGTCCTTCAGTAGCTGCGCTGCACGACCTCGCTGGGCAGCAGGAGGGCCGGGGAGCACAGGGGAGTGGGCCAGGCCCTGTTGCTGAGGGACAGTAAGAAGCACCAAGGGATGTTTGTCACAGCACAGGCACTGCTCCCTTTTAGGTGTCTGCAGGGGACAGTTCAGCAGCCACCAGGAGAGAACGAGATGGCAGTCTCCCGCAGACCCAGCATCCAGCCGGGACAGCAGCGGCCACTGCAACGTGGACTCAGGCAGCGCAGGCAGAAACAGATGTGCGCCCAGCCAGGAGGCAAAGGCATGCTACAGGTGTGTCCCTGGCGGGCACTGAGGCCCAGTTCACGTGGGCTCCGCGTTGTCAGAGCAGAAGTCAGAGGGGAAATGGGGGATTTTCAACTGAATGTTTGAGCTGGACTCTGAAGGGGGCGCTGGGAAGACTGCCTGCAGCCAAAGGTGACATTCCCGAGGCCCGAGGCCCGAGCATCTCGTTGAGAGGGACGCCTGTGCTCTGCAGCAGGCCGGCATCTCGAGGGCAGATCCACCCTCCCACAGGGCTCCAGATTCGCCAGGCGGATTGCTCGTTCTGTGACCGGTTTGGCATGGCTGGCGGTGGGGCTTGGAGCTGAAGCCGGAGCCCGGCCTTACCCTCCGTCCTCCCAGGACACCGTCTCTGTGGCACACACTGCATTGCGTCCCCAAAACTTCCCTCTCGCCTGGTAAAGGCAGTGGCCCTGAGGTTACAAATTGTCCTGCTCACACTTGAACCTGGGATTTGGTTGTGGGTTTGGGATCAATGTTGCGATACTCACGTGCCCGTGGGTGCTCCCGGGGCCGAGGCCGGCTCGACGTGTGGCAGCCCCGCTCCCTGCTGGGAGCTGCCTCAGAAGGCGGACAGGGAGGTCTGCATGTATTTGGGGGTGACCAGAGGCCCCTGATGTGTCAGCCTTCAGGCCCGGGCAGGGCCAAGCAGTGATGATTGGTGCTTCCCCCGGTCTGCACAGCCCTGGGAACCAGAGACTGCCTTTGTGGGGTCAGACTAACACAGGGCACCTGACAGGTCCAGGTGCACACCTTTCAGCAGCCACCTTGCAAGGCCCACTGGGCAAGACCTGAGTCTACCGTGCGCCCTTCCTGATGGCCTCGCACAGACATTTGTGAACTAAAATAAGCCCTCAGCTGACTGAAGGGAACCCCTTCCTGGCCAAGGGGACCCCAGAAATACCCTGAAGCTGAGTTGCTGGCCATGAGAAGGGAGGTCGGACATGCCCCTCATGCCCCCTCCCTTCTTGGAGATGTCCTTTGTGACTCATTAACAGGCCTCAGGCCGTGCAAGACAAAGTTTGAACCACATCCGCAGGTCTTCAATTTACTTAACGGGTCACTTGAGTCTGGGTATATGTCCAGTGACTTGTCTGTGATTAACAGATTTCCTTATCTTGACTTAAAACATTCCAAGCCTTTAGACAAAGCTTCATTTCTTTAAGCAATTACAAATCAAAGAATCTTTAACCTGAATGACCCTGAGATGTCCTGCCTTTTTGGGCCTTAATGTATATCTTCCATGTATTGATTTATGACTTTACGTGTAAGTCCTGCCTCCCTGAAATGTTTAAAACCAAACTGTAACCCAACCATGGTGACACCACTTGCTCAAGTTTTCTGGGTGTGGCTCTCCAGGCCATGGTCACACATATTCAGCTCAGAATAAACCTCTTTAAATTATTTTACAGAGTTGAGGTTCTTTTCCTCCTAGGCCCTGGGGCCAGCACAGAGACAGGTGTTTGGTGGCTTCCTCTTGTCCGAGCTTGTGTGAGCATGTCCTCCATGCCTGGCTGTGAGAGCGTGCCCCTGTCCACTGGTCCCCAGAGGCTATGATGACAAAAACAGGAGAGGCTGTTGTAGGCTCCCTGGTCAGCTGGACTCTGGGGACAGTCCCTTGGCTGAGAGGGGTCCTCAGTGTGCACTTCTTAGCAGCCTGGTGGTGCCCACTGCCCTGAACAGGGACATGGGTGGGGCCACCATAGGGAAGAGGAGAGGTTGACCTTGGACAGAGGGGGCTACAGCAAAGACCCCAGGCAGGAAGTGATGGGACAGGGGCAGGTGCCTCCCCGTCTGCCCTGTGGGGCTCCTCATGTCCCTTCAGTCTGTTCCCCATTGGCACCTCCAATTTAAGAGATACAATGTGGCCTTGAGTCCTAGGGTGATCCCAGGAAGACGTTCCTGAAATTCCCGTCCTATCGCTGGAGTGGCTGAGGTAAGCCTCCTGCTGTCAGTGTGTGGGAGGGCAGACAGGCTTGCTGCCTCCCTCTGCCCAGCAGGGCGGCCGGGCCAGGGCAGGCCCAGGCCAGAGGCAGGGACAAATGGGGGGTTCCCTGCAGTGTGGGTGCCCAGGCCCCTAGGCGCACCCCAGCCTCAGCCCTGCCCCACCCTATCCCACTGTGACCAGCGAGATTTCTCTGAACCAGCCAATCTGGTCACATAATTTTCTTTTTTTTTTTTTTTTTTTTTTTTTTTGAGACAGAGTCTCGCTTTGTTGCCCTGGCTAGAGTGAGTGCCGTGGCGTCAGCCTAGCTCACAGCAACCTCAAACTCCTGGGCTCAAGTGATCCTACTGCCTCAGCCTCCCGAGTAGCTGGGACTACAGGCATGGGCCACCATGCCCGGCTAATTCTTTCTATATATATTTTAGTTGGCCAGATAATTTCTTTCTATTTTTAGTAGAGACGGGGTCTCGCTCTTGCTCAGGCTGGTCTCGAACTCCTGAGCTCAAACAATCCGCCCGCCTCGGCCTCCCAGAGAGCTAGGATTACAGGCGTGAGCCACCGCGCCCGGCCCACATAATTTTCTTGATGGTACACCCTTGTGGTCTCAGCTCACTTCTAAACAACCAACGAATCAAAGATATCACATATATGATAGGAAAATATTTTTACCAGAACAGTAATGAAAATGCAACATAACAAAAAGTTGTAGAATGTAATTAAGGCGATGTTTAAAGGGAAATTTATAGCATTAAGTAAATAGATGAGAAAAGAAGAATGGTCTCAAATCAGAACTAGAAGGAGGGCAAACTAAAGCCAAAGTAAAACAGAGAAAAGGGGATAATGAGCGAAAAAGCAGAAATCGATGACGAGAAAACAAAAAGTAAAGGTAATGATGGGACCAAAAATTGGTGTTTTGAAATGATCAAAAACATTGATAAATCTCTAGCCACTTTATTAGCAAAAGGAGAAAACACACAAATTACCAATATCGGGAATGAAAGAGGGAACTTCACTACAGATCCTATAGATAAAAAGGAATAAAAAGGGATTTTTTACAGTTTATTTTGTCAGCTTTATTGAGGTAAATTTCATACACAATGAAAGTCACAACTTATACAGAAATCTTGTGGAAAACTTTATGCCAGCAAACCTGAAAACTTAGATTGAATGGACAGATTTCTTGAAAGACACAGAACACTAAAGCTCATTCAAGAAAAAATTATATAACCTGCATAGCCCTATATCTGTTAAAGAAATTGAATGTATAATTAAAATCGTTCCAAAAGAAAACTTCAAACCCAGATGGCTTTGCAAGTGAATTCTATCAAACACTTCAGGAAGAAATAATACCAATTCTGCACAATTCTTTTACAGAAAAGAGAAAATTGGGAGCACTTCCAACTCATTCTATGAAGTCAGCATTACTCTGACACTAAAACAAGGCAAGGCATTGCAAGAAAAGGAAACTACAAATAATACCTTCATTAATATAGACACGAAAATCCTCAACAAGATAATGATACATGGGACCAAGTGGTATTTATCTCAGGCATACAAGGTTGTTTTTACATTTGAAACTCCTTCAATCTGTGCACAGTGGCTCACGCCTGTAATCCTAGCATTTTGAAAGGTTGAGGTGGGAGGATCACTTGAAGCCAGGAGTTTGACATCAGCCTGAGCAAGAGCGAGACCCCTCTCTACAAAAACTAGAAAAAATATCCAGGCATGGTGCTACACACCTGTAATCCTAGAACTTTGGGAGGTTGTGGCGGGAGGATTCCTTGAACCCAGGAGTGTGAGGCTGCAGTGAGCTATGAAGATGTCACTACACTCTAGCCTGGGTGACAGAGTGAGACCCTGTCTCTGTCTTAAAAAAAAGCAAAAAAACCTCAATCAATGTAATTCATCATGTTAACAGGCTAAAAAAAGAAAAACCATATAATAATGTCAACAGATACCAAAAAAGTCATCTGACAAGATTCATCACCATCACCCATTCATAATAGAACTCTTCAACAAAATAGATTTCAACTTGATAAAAGACATCCACAAAACACTACACCTTACATCATTCATAAGAAGGACCAAGTGATTTCCCACTCACACAAGGATGTTTACTCTCATCGCTTCTATCCCCCATTATACGTGAGGGCCTAGCCAATGCAGTAAGGCAAAAAAAAAAAAAGAAATAAAAGGCATGCAGTTTGGAAAGGAAGCAGAAAAACAGGTTCTATTTACCTGTGGCATGACTGTCTATGTAGAAAATCTTCAGGAATATATAAAAATGGCTGCTAGCCTTAATAAGTGAATTTAGCAAGGTCACAGGATAAAAGGGCAATATAAAAAGTCAATTGCATTTACATATACTGGTAACAAACAATTGGACAATAAACTATTCTTTAAAGTAACACATACAAAATGAAAAATATAAAAATATGAAATGCTTATAGATAAATTTAGCAAAATGTGTGCAAAAGCCTGTAGTCTGAAAACTACAAAAGGCTGATGACAGAAATTGATGAAGATGTAAATAAATGTAGGTCAGAAGTTTCAATATTGCTAACATATCAGTTCTCCACAAATTAATATATAGGCTCAATACAATTTAAATCAAAATCCTGATAGAAATTTTTGGATAGAAATTGACAAGCTGATTCTAAAATATGTATGGAATGCAAAAGACCTAGAATAGCCAAACAATTTTGGAAAAGAAGAAAAAGTTAGAAGATTTATATTATCTGATTTCAAGGTTTACTACAGAGCTACAATAATCAAGATAGTGTGGTATTAGCATCAGAGTAAACATATTACATAAATCAACAGGACAGAATTGAGAGTCTAGAAATAGATCCATATTTTTATAGTCAATTGATTTTCAATAAAAGTGCCAAGTTAATTTAACAGTAAAGGTGAGTGTCTTCGGCAAATGGTGCAGGAATGATCGGCTGTCCATATGCAAAAATTAGTCCGAAGCGCATAAGAGCAAAAAATATAAACCTTCTGAAAGACAAGAAAATATCTGTGATCTTTGTTTAGGCAGCTATTTCCTAAATAATACACAAAAACCATAAAAGAAAAAAGCTGGACAGCATCAAAATGGAAAAGTTTTTCTTTTTAAAAGATATTGGTAAGAAGATGAAAGGTAAGTCAAAGACTGCAAGAAAATATTTTGGTTGGTACAAAAGTAATTGTGGTTTTAGCATTGTTGAAATTTGCAGTTTGATATTGGAATACATTCTTAAATGTGGTTATGTTATACATCATTTTAATGCACATTTCTCATTTTATGTTTTTTTGCTAATGACTTTTACCTGCTGCTTATTTTATGTTTATTTTAGGTTATGGAAATGATGTTAGATAAAAAGCAAATTTGAGCGATTTTCTTTTTTTTGAGACATTATTTACTAAATTCATTCTTATTTGTTTTTTAAATTTTTTAATTATTTAATTTTTTAATTTTTTTAATTTCAGAATATTATGGGGGTGCAAATGTTTAGGTTACATATATTGCCTTTGCCCCGTCCCAATCAGAGCACTTTTCCTATTTGAGTTCAAAATGGGTCGTAAAGCAGCGGAGACAACTCACAACATCAACAACGCATCTGGCCCAGGAACTGCTAACCAATGTACAGTGCAGTGGAGGTTCAAGACGTTTTACAAAGGAGACGAGACCTTGAAGATGAGGAACACAGTGGCGGCCATCAGAAGTTGACAACAACCAACTGAGAGCCATCATCAAAGCTGATCCTCTTACATGTACATGAGAAGTTGCAGAAGAACTCAATGTCAAGCATTCTACGGTCACTTGGCATTTGAAGCAAATCAGAAAGGTGAAAAAGCTTGATAAGCGGGTGCCTCATGAGCTGACCGAAAATCAAAAAAGTCATCATTTTGAAGTGTTGTCTTCCCTTATTGTATGCAACTACAATGAACCATTTCTTGATCAGATTGTGATGTGCGACAAAAAGTGGATTTTATACTACAACCGGCGACAACCAGCTCAGTGGCTGAACCAAGAAGAAGCTCCAAAGCACTTGCAGCACAAGAAAGGTCATGGTCCCTGTTTGCTGGTCTGCTGCTAGTCTGATCCACTACGGCTTTCTGAATCCCAGAGAAACCATCACATCTGAGGAGTTTGCTCAGCAAATCGATGATGAGATGCACCAAAAACTGCAACACCTGCAGCCAACACTGGTCACCAGAAAGGGCCCAATTCTTCTCCATCACAATGCCCAACCACAGGTCACACAACTGCTTCAAAAGTTGAACGAATTGGGCTACGAAGTTTGCCTCATCCACCATATTCACCTGACCTCTCGCCAACCACCACTTCTTCAAGCACCTTGATGACTTTTTACAGGCAAAATGCTTCCATCAAATCCTGAAGCATGGATTTTTATGCTACAGGAATAAACAAACTTATTTCTCATTGGCAAAAATGTGTTGATTGTAATGGTTCCTATTTTGACTAATAAAGACGTGTTTGAGCCTAGTTATAATGATTCAAAATTCACAGTCCAAAACTGCAATTACTTTCACACCAACCTAATCTTGCAAAACATTTATCTGATAAAGAAATTATATCCAGAATGTATAAAGAACCCCTGCAACTCAATTACAAGAAGACAACCCAATTTTCAAAAATCAGCAAAAGATTTGAAAAGATCCTTTACTAAAGAAGATACACGAAAGGCTCAACACCATTAGCCATCAGGGTAGTGCAAATTGAACCACAATGAGATACCACTATAAACACACCAGAATGGTTAACATTATCAAGAAGGCTGATGACACCAAGTGTTGGTGAGAAATGGAGCACCTAGAACTTTCCTACATTGGTAAAGACAGTAACAGTTTGCACATGAAAAATAAAGTGAGCACAGGAATGCAAAATGGTATGGCCACTCTGGAAAACAGTTTGTCAATTTCTTTAAATGTAAGTATAGGCCGGGCGCGGTGGATCACGCCTGTAATCCTAGCACTTGGGAGGCCGAGGCGGGTGGATTGTTTGAGCTCAGGAGTTCGAGACCAGCCTGAGCAAGAGCGAGACCCCGTCTCTACTAAAAATAGAAAGAAATTATCTGGCCAACTAAAAACATATATGGAAAAAATTAGCCGGACATGGTGGCGCATGCCTGTAGTCCCAGCTACTCGGGAGGCTGAGGCAGTAGGATCCCTTAAGCCCAGGAGTTTGAGGTTGCTGTGAGCTAGGCTGACGCCACGGCACTCACTCTAGCCCAGGCAACAGAGCAAGACTCTGTCTCAAAAAAAAAAAAAAAATGTAAGTATAAACTTCCAATACAATCCAGCAATACCACTCAAGAGAAGTGAAAACATATGTTCCCAAAAGACTTGCACTTGAACGTTAATAGCAGCATTATTCATAATCGCCTCTAATGGAAAAAACCCAAGTGTCCATCATTTCATGGATGGGTAAACAAATTTTGGTATTAAATTCTACTCAGTTATAAAAACAAATGATCCAGTGATTTATGCAACAACATGGATTAATCGCAAAATCATTATGCCAGCTGAAAGAAGCTGGACATGAAAGACTACAAACTGTGCGAGTCTACCTATGTGAAATTCTACACTAAAACTAGAACGACAGCAGATTGTGGTTGCACGAGCTCAGAGCTGGGGGAAGGGACGGCTGCAGAGGGGACTTTGGGAAAAGTTGGAACAGTTGTATTTCTTGAGGGCAGTGATGACTTACACCAATGTATACAGTTGTCTAAACTCATTGAATTGTAAAAATTAATGATTGGTATTGCACATAATTGTATCTCAATACAAAAAGGCACGAAAAGCTGAAGATAGTTATTACTCATGAGCAAGCAATTTCACTCTTAAGTATATACCCCCAAAATGTATGCCCAAGTGTATCAGGGCACACAAGTAAAAAGGTTCACAACTTATTTATAATATTCCCAAACTAGAAACACTCAAAGGCTCACTGTCAGTGAAATGGATAAAGAAGCTGTGGTATAGTCATACAATGGGTTATTTAATAGTAACCAGCAATGAATGAGCTGTAGCTATATACAACATGGATACATTTCACAAAGTTGAAGGAAAGCAGCACAGTGTGTAAGAATCATGCTCTATGATTCCATTTATATAAAGTTAAAAAAACAGGCAAAGCCAAACTATAATGGTTAGGGATGGCTGTCGGATGAAAAAGTATAAATAGTTGCAAGGAAGTGATTTCAAATGATGTCAGCAGAAGCTTTGGTGGGAGGGAGGCTGTGGGTGGGAGGTGCAGGTTCCATGCTCAGAAGTCCGGCAATATTCTGGTTTTTGGGTGGCAAGTGGACAGGTACTCATTTATAAGTCATTAAGCCATTACATGTATATTTTATAATTTTTTCTGTGGCTCTATTGTATTTCACAAGACAAAAGCTTTTAAAATAATAATTAAGCTGCATTATGTGTCTCTGAGAACTAACTGGATGCAGTCTTATGAGAGTAAGTTCTTTAGATAAACCACAGCTGTGCAGAGCTGTTTAAGAGTGAAGAGCAGTAGTGATTGTTCTGGCAAAAAAGTGGGTGAGGATTAATAATAAAATTTTCTTTTTAGTATTTAGCCAGTTAAAAAGATAAAGGATAAAAATACTAAAAAGTGATAAACAAATTAGAATCAGCCAAAGTAACTGAAGTCAACACTCTAGGAGATGTAATTTTACATGCTAATAAATATGTAAATATCAAAATAAGTTTTAAAGGTTATAGGAAAAATATTGTTGAATTAA
The DNA here is from genome assembly GCA_028533085.1 of Varecia variegata. NCBI lineage: Eukaryota > Metazoa > Chordata > Mammalia > Primates > Lemuridae > Varecia > Varecia variegata. Next base: position 166,163,347 of record CM052436.1, on the reverse strand, counting down.
TACATGATTACTGTTTTTAAGCTGTCATCTCTTGGCTTCAGGTTCCTTATCTTTGCAATGGCACAGTGCTCTCTTCCCAGCAGGGAGGGCAACCAGGAGTGCACCGGGCACCAAGTGCTCTGTGTGAACCTGCGGTGCCGCTCAGGATGGGCTCTGTGATTTTTAAAATAACTCCTCTTTCCCCCAAAACCTGTAGAGAAGTCATTTCTCATTAGTGTGGGGCTTCTTTCCAAAGTGGGTGCCCCTCCCTGACCCCCAAGCCCCTCAAGTCACCCAACCAGACTGCAGCTGCTCCAGGGTCCCCTCAGCGGCCATACTGAGGAAAGGCAGGGACAGGTGCTACAGGGAGAGCCTGGCAGGGGCTTTGGGGAAAGGATTCTGCCAGAAAGCAAGGGAAGCAGCTTTCAAAATGTGCCCGGGTCTGTTCCCACTTCCACTCCTGCTTTTAGGCATCAGAAGCCAACTGAAGTGCAAGGGTCATCACCGTGAGTGAAGGGCAGTGAGGGGTCCCTGTGAGCTCAACAAACACGCTATAGGGAAGCTCTGCATGACTGGGACCATGCACTGCCCTCCCTCTCCCGGCCAACCCCATGTTCTTCACTCGCAAAGGCAGCTGACCGTCTGCTGAGTGCCAGCAGTGACTGGGGCAGAGCAGGGGAGGAGGGCAGGCAAGCCCTGCCAGCATCCCAGCCCAGGCCCCAGGTGGCAGGGCTCCTTCTAAACACACCCAGGGCATCCTCCTGCAGTCCCAGGGACTCCTTCATCCTCAGGATAAAGTCTAAACTTTCTGGTGAGGCTCAAGGACCCTTCTGGGTAGGGCACCTGCTGCCTGGCAGTCTCTCCCTCATGCTCTGCCCCCTCCCACAGGGGGCTGCTCTGCAAGTGAGCTCCGAGCTCTCTCCTGGGAGGCTGTTGCTCCTGCTGCTGCTTGAGGTGCTCTTCCCAGAGCCCTTCCTCGCCCACGCCGAGGTAGGTACCTCTCCTGCATGCTGCCCAGCCAGCATGCCCTGGCCCTGAGCACCTATGAGCACAACGAGACTGACCTTTGTATTCTGCCACAGGACAGAGTGACCACGCTGGCTGCTGGCCACCCATGCATTCATCTGCTCAGGCATTCATTCCATACAGCCAGGGCGCGCCAAGTCCTGATCCGGGGGTAGGAGGGAGTTACACAGGACTCTGCCTGCCCTGAGCTCCCAATCTGGTCGGGAAGACAGACATTTTCGACCACAGGGAAATCCCAGCTGTTACCGGGACTGCCTTCCAGGGGCTGGGGAGGGCAGGAAGGCAGCTGCAGTGCGTAGGGATGCAGTGCACAGAGCCTGAGTATGAGCCCTGGCTCCACCAGTTGCTGGCTTATTCGTGGAAAGCCCATTTGAGGAGAACAGGGCCACCTACCTCAGGGTCTGTCGCAAGGACTGATTAAAAGTCATGTGAAGCACTCAGTACAGCATCTGGAAGGCAGTAGGCACTCACAAGACTGAGTTACTATTAAGTGAAGTGAAACTAAGATTTGTGAAGTGAGAAGGCAGGTGCCAGGTGAGGACGTGGAGAAGGAACATACCCTAGGAAGTGGGAACGACACGTGCAAAGGCCCTGTGGCAGGAAGCGGCCTGTGATGGGTGTGACAGAAGGGTCTAATGAGGGGTGGAGAGAGGCTGGAGGTCAGATTGGGTAGAAATTTCACAGGACAGATTGCCTGCTCTGTGACCTTTATGGCGAAGGCCCTCTCAGCTCAAATTCTCCGTGCCTGAGAGGGCACAGCCCCATCCCTCCACCCCCACCCTTCCTTGAGGGAGGAGGATGAGCCAGGCCAGCTTACCTCCTCCTCCAATGCCTAATCAATCTGCTGGCGACACGGCGCTGCGAATGGTGAGGCTGCTTTACCCTGCTCCACCGGAGGTGGCTGCAAACCTGTTTCCCTGGAAACGGAGATAATCATTGCAAGTCAGCTCATGGCAACTCCGCTCGCGCGTGGGAGCCACGCTTATTATACAAGCTGATTTACACACTGTCCTTTTAAAACCTATATATCATAATGCAAGGAAGGATCACTATTCCTCCTTCTCTGGCAAGTCATCCCGCATGAGGCGCAGGGCCGTTCAGCTGATGTTCTAAAATCTGCACTCTCTGCTAAAAATACAGGAAGCATGCTCGCTCTGCTCGCAGCTACCGCAGTTGAAGTAAATCCCACGCAAGTGTCCAGGGAGCTGCATGAAGAGCCTTCACATACATTCCTACCGGGCAGATGGTTTCCGTGAAATGTGGGCGAGGGGCCCGCCCCCGCGGGCTCCTGCCTTGAGCCTGTGGGCGCAGCTTCTTTCAGACGCGGGGCCTCCGGGGGCTTCTGCCCCTGCTCACCGGGCACCATGGGACACCCCGTGCCCTTTAGGGGCATGAAACTGTGCCCTGTGGGTGGTGTCTCCACAGGCCAGAACTCACCAAGGTGTGTGACAGGGACCGAGGTGCGTCCCCGGTGCATCCCTGCACCTCCCCCAACCCCCAGAGCGAGCTCCCTGGCTGCAGCCACAGGACGACGAAGTTATTTAACGCTGCAATTAGCCGCCGGTGAGTCATGCGGCTCCGCGGCCTCGCTGCTGCAGCGGCGAGACCCAGTGGAAAGGACCAGAGGCTCAGGCCCCGCTGCTCGCCGGTGGGACCTCAGACGCCCTTCCGGAGACCCCGGCCCCAGCCCTCCCTGTCCTAGGCAGGCTCCCGTCAGGAAGAGGATGGAGGCCCTGAGGGGCCTGGGGGGGGCAATCTCCCGCACCCCCGCCTTCCTCTCACCCGCTTTGAGTTCTCACGGTGGCAAAGCGGCGATTTGGCGCCTCCACCCTCCTTCACTCAGGCCGTGAACCGCCTTCTGATGAATTAATTCACGTGCACCCGCGTCTGGGGAAAATTCCTGTCTGATCCCAGAGAAGGGCTTTAGACTAAAACCCAAACGAGACTCATTCAAGGTTCTGCCCAAGGCTTCACCTCCAGCTTGGTTCAAATGGTTCAAAAAGCACCTCTACCCACCTCGCCCCTGAGAGCACAAGGACACACATACATGCACGCCCTCCGCACGAGACACACCACACATGCAACACACCACACACCCGGCACACAGGCGTGCGCGCTAGCACTTCTGGAGATCCAGGCTCGGTTCTCCATCCCCCATCCCCCATCCCCCATCCCGCCAGCACCCCGAAGCACTCCGCACCCAGACCCCTACCATTCCTTGCCTGGGCTCCCCTTTTCCCAAGCGCCTTGGTTCTCCTTTCCTCTCCCTCCCTGCCCCCAGACTCGCCCCTTTCCCTTCCCCTCCACCCAGGCTCTCCCTCATACCCACCCCCAGCACACAGCTTCCTCTCCCCCTTCTCCCCGCACCCCCAGCTAACTTCTTCAGCCTTTCCGACCGCCGCAGGCGGGTGGGCGTGAAGTGCGGACCGGACCGTGGATAGGGGAGCGCAGACGTAGGGGCACCGGCAGGCGGGAGGTCCTGGGGAGTGGGACCCAGGGGGTCCGGGAGAGACAGCCCCAGAGGGAGCCCGGGGAGGAGGATGCGGAAAGAGACCGGCGTTCCCTAAGCGGCCTGAGCTGGATAGGACCACCTACAGGGGCAGCAGGCGGAGAGAAGCGGCGAGGGGCCACCTCTCCTTGGGGAGGTGGCAGAGGGGGCTCCTGGGGGCGGCGGGGGCTGGTGGGGGCGGAGGAGGGCGGCGCCAGGGCGAGGCGCGCCGGGCCGCGGGCGGGGTGGGGGGAGCAGAGCGTCCTGGGAGGGGCGCCGCTGGCTGGGGAGGGGGCGCGCGCGCCCTGCGGTCCTCTGCGCCGCATCGGTTCCCGGCGCGGGGTCGCGGCGGCGGTGGGAGGCGGAGGATGCGGGCTCCGGCGGCGGCGGCGCGGGCCCGGGAGGACGCGGGAGGATGAGGAGGAGGCCGGCGGTCCGGCCGCGCGGCGCCGGGAGGAGGCGCAGGCGGCGGGGGCGGCGGCGGGCGGCGGCGGGCGCGCGGGGTGCGGGCCGGCTCGGGCGCGGAGGATGAAGTGGAGCGTCCGCGGGGCCTGCGCCGCGCTCTCCTCCTGCCTCCTGCTCGCCTGCGCGCTCAGCGCCGCCGCCGTCGGCCTCAAGTGCTTCTCGCTGGGATCGGAGCTGCGCGGGGAGCCGTTCCGGCTGGGGGCCGCCGCCGGCGCCTTCTACTCGGGGCTGCTGCTGGCCGCCGGCCTCTCGCTGCTCGGCGCCGCCCTGCTCTGCTGCGGGCCCCGGGAGGCGCCCCTCGCAGGGCCGGGGCCGGGCCCGGGGCTTGGGGTCCCCGCGGCCCCGGCAGGGGCTCCAGAGGACGCGCCCGGCGAGCCGGGGGTCGCAACCGGGCCCCCGGGGCCGGTGAACAGCCAGAACCTGCTCCTGCTCGGCGTCCTCGTCTTCATGCTTGGGGTCCTCAGCGCCTTCGCGGGCGCGGTGATCGACGGCGACACCGTGTCCCTAGTGGAACGCAAGTACTCCCACTACTGCCTGCCCCCGCGGGCGCCGGCCGCAGCCCCCGGCCCGGCCGCCGCGGCCCCCGGCCCGGCCCCCAGCGCGCCGCGCGCTCGCAGCACCCTGGACAGCGCCACGTCCGCCAAGTGCCGCCAGCTGAAGGACTACCAGCGCGGCCTGGTGCTCTCCACCGTCTTCAACTCGCTCGAGTGCCTCCTCGGCCTGCTCAGCCTCCTGCTGGTCAAGAACTACAAGTCGTCGCAGGCCCGGCGCGGCCGGCGCGGCCGGAGGAGGGCAGGCCGGGCCCTGGCGCGGCCCCGCGGCGGCCCCGGGCTCCGCGCGCAGCCGTCAGCCTCCCGGGCGCGGCGGGGCCGGCGGGGCCGGCGGGGGCGGCGGCTGCAGCCGCGGCCGAGCGAGGCCTCCATCCTGTCCCCGGAGGAGTCCGACTTCATCGCCCCCGGGGACTGCGCAGGCTTCGCGGCGCACCACGCCGTCTCCTACATCAACGTGGGCGTCTTTCACGCGTTCGACGAGGCGGGCGTGGAGGTGTGCTGCGGGGGTCACCCGTCGGTGGAGCTGCCTGGGTACGCGCCCTCGGACCCCGACCTCAACGCCTCCTACCCCTACTGCTGCCGGCCGCCCTGCGAGGCGGCGCGTCCCTGGGAGCCTAGCCCGGCCTGCTGAGCCCCGGGCCGACCCCCCGCGGACCTCACCCGCGCCTTTGCACCGGACCAGCGCGGCGAGGGAGGGCGGGAGGCTGGGCGGGTCCAGAGCCAGGCCTCGCTGGGCGTTGCATCTTCGACGTGGCTTTGCATTCTCTGGACTGGCTCCTCTGAGGGCTCCGTGACCACAGGAGGGGTCCTCCGGTATTATCATTTGTGTCTGGGAGGTTTCTCTTCTTTTCTGTGTCGTTCGTATCCGGATTCCATTTTCAAGTTTACAATAAATGTCTTGGGGTTGGCGCGCCCGAGCGCACTTCTCTGGCAAGTCCGTTCCCTGGGGCCGCGCTCGCCTGGAGGTCCAGGCGGGGGAAGTGCAGGGTGATTCACGCAGAGAAGCACCTGGCTGAGAGGACAGAGACACAGCAGCTGGTCCTTTAGGCACGAAGGAAATGGAACAGCACCAACAGCAACACTTTGTACACGGATGTGCCTGCCTTTGTTGGTACTTTCTTACTGTAAAGCTCTCCATAAACAGTGAACATGTTTGGTAAATTTATTGCAATTTAAAATTGGTGAGTTCCTTTATTAAATTAATTGCTATATTATTGGAGAATATTCATCGAGTTGGAATTAGAGGAAGTCTATACACAGATCAGTTTTGGGGGAAATGGTTGAATTTGGTCAGACAAATGTTAATTGACAGTTGTATTCTGCTAGCTGGTTGACTAAATCCAGCCTCTCTCTGAAGCTAACTTTCTGTGTGTAGAGGGACACGAATACCACGTCCCATACATTTTCTGTTTTGGAAACTAGGTGTGTGGTTTCTACTGCAAAGCAGAGCTTATTTTTGGTTAATACATATGAACAATCTAATCCTATTTTGGAAAATCACAGTCTTAGTTTTTTTGGCAAAGATAATTTTCCTGTTGATTAATTCACTAATCTGGTAATTTTGACTATTATGGCATTTCATTTAAAATATACCCCTTAAATAGCCTTAATTGATGTGAAGGTCATACTTTTAAACGATTAGGGTATGTACGTGTGTCATATTTATACACACAATATGAACTGAGTTCCATGATGGTAGAGTGTGTCTGTCTGTCCGGTGGGCTGGCTAGGAGCCAGGCAGCCTCTGAGTCTTGGGAAAAGATGATCTGGCTCCGACTCCCGTGTGCCTGGAATCGAGGCTGCTGACTCAACAGCTGCGTGCAGAGCCCCACCCTGACCCCAAAGGTGTTTATCTCCTGCAGGTCGAAGTGGAGACGCAGCCAGGGCTCTTGAGGGTGAGTGCCAGCACAAAGCACTTTAGGAGAGAGATTCCACACAGAAATTGTCTGGAATATCTTTACAGTATGTAGGAGTCTATGTCTAGCTGTGAAAAGTAGCCTAATTTAAGGATGGAGCAGAGTTTCCAGGTACATGCAGGTTCTGGGGGGAGACCTCTCCCCAGCCCCCAGCTGCCCAAACCCAGAGCTCCCCTGCACCCCTGGTGACCAGGGCCCCCTGTCCAGTTGACACTTGGCTGGGCTGCCCTGCTGCAGCCGAGGCCACTGGAGGGAGGAGGCCCCAGTCTCATTTCCCATGAAGACAAATGAGACATGTCACCATTCAGTGGGCTCATCTATGGAGGTGGCAAACCCGTCCTCGCTGGTGCTTGGACAATTACTATGAAACTTGAGAATCCGATCAAAGAGGCTAATGTCCTCTCCTTGCTGTGTTGATGCCACCAGGGAAAAAGGCCCATGCATGGCCCATTTACTAGGTTGTCATCCACAGGACTCATCAGAGAGTTGCCCATGTCAGGCCTTTGCTTTCCCCAGGTGGTGGGAGACAAAGAAGGTTCTGCTGAACTGAGGACCTCACCCGACTGGTCCCCTGTTCTTCCTTACAGCCTGGTCCCTCCTGCCCCAGGACAGCCAGCCCACTAGCCATAAACCTAAGCAGAAGTGTGTCAGTGGCAGCACAAAGCGGCTTTTAGGATACTTTCCCCCATCTACCTAAATCCAGTCAGTGTGGCATTGTCAGATGTTTTCTGCTTCCTGAGCAGAGCTGCTCCCACCTCTTAGGGAGAGACGTCTTGGTGGCTGCAAGGCTGACCCCCCAGGGCTACAGAGCAGAGGGCCAGGCGGGTCTGCCCGGTGCGGCATGAACGTGGGCAGCACAGACACAAGAAGTCAAACCTCCTGTATCCCTTTTGTTTTCTGAGGTGTTCCGTCTTGCACATTTTGTACAGCATAAAATGTCAGATGCCTTATGAGTCTTTCCAATTTGTGACCAAAATCAGTGGCCCCTCTAAAGTTTCAGGCTTTTCTTGGGACAAAACAGAAGGCAGAATGAAGTGGGGGCGGGCAGGGCCAGTGGCCAGCAGCAGCAGGGCACTGTGTCATTGTGCGCACCGCCCAGCTGCAGCAGGGAGCGTCTGGGGTGCGCAGGCAGCTGCTCCTTCCTGAGCCCCGGTCGGGGCAAACTGGCCTCGTTCGTGCACCAAGAAATGGGATGACTTGTTTTAAGACTGAGTGTCCCTAATGCCACGAACATTGTTAGCCTCACTTTTATGCAGGTTGGTATAATGATGCGGGACACCAAGGTTTGACTTTTTAAAGTTTATCCAAGGAAACAGATTTCCACATATCCCTAAACCTGATTGTTCCAAAGACCATTCTCAGAGGGTGGAGGCTCCGACGCTCGAGGCCTGCTCTGGCTCCGAGCCCACTGAGAATCATCCAGCGCCATCCAGCTCATGGCGGCAGTTTCATTCACGTTCATTCCATTTTTTGAAATTTTAAGTTAGAGTCGATTCTTTGTGCTATTTGGAAGATAATGCCAGTTCTGGGACCTTTCTAAAAATGGGTCATATTCTGCTTCCCTGCCCAGAGTTTATTATTATGAGATCCAAAAATTAAACTAAACACACGTTAGCATTTTGACATGGCTAAATGCTGAGTTTGTAAGTTATTATTTTAAACATGAAAGTGGGATTTGGCCCAGTGGCAAGAGTTCACTGCTCATGTGGCTGATCACTTACTGTTGGGGGACAATTTAATGAAGATGACATGTTGCTGTGTGAGGCATTGGGCAGTGCAGTCACCAAGCAAGCCATGTTTCCTCAGGATTGGTGAGCGGACACGCCCAAGGCCTTGGACACCTGGGCTTTTATGCCTTTCCTCAGTCAGAGGGGTGCTCCCCGCTCGGCAGCATCAGTTGGAGCCACACAACCGAAATTCAGTTACACAATCATTTAACTTTAAAAATCAGTCAGATGGTTGTTGTGAAGCTCAAACTGCTGGCAACTGAAGTTTTTACTCCTGGCTAGTGTCATGATGTAGTGCAGGGGGAACATGTGTGCACATGTGTGCACACGAATGCAGGCACACACGTGCGCACACATACACATAGTATGCACATGCACACACACGCACACACACATGTATGCATGCGTGCTCATACACTCACACACAGGGCCTCCTGGTCGTTGTCTGAGGGCCAGGCCGGTAGCCCTTGTCTGGGGCACTGTGGCCCTGCTGTGGATGGGGCCATGATGGCCTGGGTGTCCCTTGCTGCAACATCACAGGACAAGCGTGTAGGTAGATTGCCCCTGGTAGGGCACCTTGTTGCCACTGAGCCGCCGGTCACATCCAGGAAGGGCGGGCTGGTGGGGCGTGGACGAGCCTTGGGGTGCCAGGCCGAGTCCCTGGGCTCCCCGGCAGAGCTGTGCTGCCCAGACGCTGCTGCAGCCTGACTCGGCGCCAGCCAGGCCAGCACCCTCCCCAGTGGCCAGGGCCGGCTCCCCCATGGGCAGCGGACGCCTCCTGTCTGGGCCACCCTCTGGTGCCCTCCAAAGTCATTGTTACCCCGAAGCATTTTTTTCTCACTAAAACATGAGAGAAATTAATAAATGGCAGAGTCTTTAAGAGAAATGAATTCTGGCATATAAATGAGTATGAATTGTTTACCTACTTGTGTGCCTACCTTTTTATATGAGACAGAGGCAGCAGCCTAACGGCAACTGGTTTAATTTCCCAATGACCCAATACCTTTGCTTAATCTGCTGCCTCCCGGTACTGTAACTGACAGGGAAAAACCAATAAGATGGAAAAAGAAAATAATTTAAGTTAGGAAAATAGTATGCAAATATCATTATGTCCCCACATTTGAATTCTCGTAAGGACTTCTTGGGGTGGCAGGAGAAAGCCTGGGGGTGGTGTCTCTGACAGCTCTCCTGCAGTCTCTACATTTGGAAGGGAACCCACTGATGCCCGTGGGCTGCACCTGGAGAGGCTCCAATTTGTAGGGTCTATATACGTAGCCTTTTAATCTGCTATTGATCCTCAACAGAATGTCACTTTCGGATCAATAAAATCTGTTTAAAAATACAATATACTCCACAAAACAATCCTTTACTCCCCGTCTGTGTGGTCATCGTCCTGTTTCCGGTGGACTGTGCGGTGGAAAGTGGCCAGATTGACTGGGCGTGCTGAGGGCGGGGCTGGACAGGGAGACTGAGGCTGCTCTGAGCCTTGTGCTCCTGGGACTTGGAAGTGGCTGTCGAGCAGCCCCTAGCCTGTCCTTCTCATGGCACCTAGAGGGGCTGGCCCACCTCCCCTGCCTTTCTTCCCAACCCTCAGGGCCCCAGGTTTGGCCTCCGTGTACCTGCTGTGGCCCCACAAGGGTTTGCCATTTCCTTTTTACCCAGTTTCTAAGTCAGCAATCTGATCTCTTTCTTCATCTTACTCGTGATGCAACATTTCCCAAAACTCGGATCAGATCATGTTATCCTAAACTTCAACAGCTGCCCTTTTTCTGAAGGAGGAAAGTAAAACCCTCTGGGCCTCCAGGCTGGCCCTTCAGCCTTTGCTGTGGCCACTTGGGTGCCAGGGAGGAGCTGGGGTCTCCCATCTGGTGGGGCCTCATGAATAAGAAGGTGTGACACCCGAGGCCAGGGGTCCCTGGGCAAATGTCGGGGACCCAGGGTGTGTGTGAAGGGGGAGGCCCTGTGGAGGAGGAGACCCCTGAAAAGGGGGTGGGCACAGCACGGGGGCACTGAGGGATGGGGCCGGACAGGTGGTGACAGCAGGGAGACGCTGAGGGAGACCCAAGCCTAGGCGGCGTGTTGAGAGGGTAGCGTGTTGTCTCTGGGAGGGCTGTGGGTCGGGGAGGCAGCAGGGAGGAGGAACGCGGTCAGTGCAGGCAGGGCCTGTGCAAGGATGTCACGACAACAGTGACATCACTGTGCTTCACGCCACTCAGCAGTCCCTCTTGGAGAGGCTGCGGCAGGCCATGCTGTTGTTGCCTCACTTACAGCCGCCCAGGAACTCGCCCAAAGCCCGTGAGTCCCACTGTCTGGCCCTCAGCCCGACCCTGCACCGGACACAGACGCGAGGAGCCCGAGCCTCGGCTCCACCTGGTCCTGTGTTTTTGTAGACGTGGCAACAGCAGGATGTGATTGACTCTTGTTCTCAGAGGAGCCTCCAGGCGGTGTAAATGCCTGGCCTGCAGCCGCGCCGACTCTGTGACTCGGGAAAGGGCACCTGATACTTTCTCAAGGGGCTCCCAGGAGGCCATGTGAGGTGATGCGTCACCCCTCCTGGGGGCTCGGGGAAAGAGACAGTGGCTGCCCCACGCACCTGTGGCTTCCAGACGCTGTCCAATGGTGCTGCTCTCCTGGGTGTAGCAGAGCCGTCCACACCACAGCCCGAGCAGGGCGGCCAGGCTGCCCCGTACGTATTTCTCCTGACCTGCTGAGTACCCAGGGCACTAGCTGGGCAAGGGGCAGGCAGGTGGTTCTGGCCTCCAGGCCCATCCTGAGCTCCAATCCCTTTGGGTCACAGACAGGTCTGCCCTGAGCCAGCCTTGCAGTGGACATGCTCCCCACACACCTCTCCCCACCTCCCAGATCCTGCCTGAGCCATGTCCAGTCTCTGAGCCCTCCCTGGCTGTCCCCACAGCTCAGAGAATCCATGTCTGCTTTTTCATCTGGGACTCATCAACATTTTATTCCAAGTAGGGCCTGAGAGTACCTCCTTGTGGAACATTAGGGCTCCCGGCCCCCACATACAGCTGAACCTGAGCCTATGGCAATTGTAGCACCTGTCCCTGAGAGGAGAAATTAGCTGAGTCCCGGGTCTGGCACCAGATCAGCCCCTGAGCCACTGAGAGCAGGATTGGAGATCCCTTAACTTTGTATCTACAAACCAGCCACGTGAAGATAGAACACCTGGGATAAGATGCAGGCCGGACGGTGCAGGAGATAGAAAAGAGGTGGTAGGAGACACGTGGCGGGATGGGGTGGTGGGATGAAGGCAGGAGGACGTCTGTGATCAGATGCAGGTGGTAGGGTGCACATGGTAGGTTGTATGTACTTGGATGCTGGTGGTCAGATGCAGGTAGTAGGAGGCAGGTGGTAGCATATACGTTTTAGGAGGGGGCGTGTAGGATGCCTTTGTTTGTTGAATGGATGGATGGGGCAGTTGGACCAACCCTGACAAGACAAGTGCTTTCTGAGAGCTCCCGAGTGTGGTGTGCACTGGAGACTCTCAGCACTGTAGTGCCCACCTGTATTCACTCACTGAGGGCACTGAAGAGGCACCTACTGTGTGCACTCAGAACTGGGTGCTAGGAGTGTAAACACGACCAAGGACAACATGGCGCGGCACTGGAAGTAGACTTCTCCACCAATGTAGCAAATGGGCCAAATGCCCTAATCCATCACCGCGGCATTGGGATGGCAGCAGCTGTGGGGAGGCCCTGGGGAGGGGGGATTCCAGAGGTGGGGGCAGTGGCCTGGGGCACTACAGCCCATGGAGGTGTGCGGGGAGCAAGAGGCCAGGGCCCTGGGGGATCCTTGAGGGTTCAGGGCCCTGAGGGTCACTGCAGCTGCAAGCAGGTGAGGGAGATAGAGGGTCCCAGGAGCCAAAGCGACCTTGGTGTTGATCAGGTAAGGGAGGAGGGGCCCGGAGTCTGGGGCAACATGATGGAGGTTGCAGGCAAGGATCTCCACCACCCAGGGGCCCGAACACTTTAGGAGCTTGCATTTGCTTTCCAGGGCTGCCATAACTCAGTACCACAAACTGGGTGTCTTCAAACAGCAAGTTACTGTTCTCTCCCAGTTGGCGGGCAAAAGTCCAGCAGGGCTGGTTCTTTCTGGAAGCTCTGAGGGAGAATCGGTCCTGGCTGTCCCCAGCTGCTGGTGGCTATAGCAGCCCTGATGCTCCTGGGCCTGCAGACTCACCACTCCACCCCTGCCTCTGCCATCACCTGCTGCTCTCATCTGTGACTCGGTGACTCTGTGTCCTTGCTATCTTTTATAAGGACACTCTTCTTGTATTTAGGTCCCATCCTACTCCAGTATGGTCTGCAAAGACCCTGTTCCCAGGCAGGCCACATTCCGAGGTTCTGGTAGATGACATTCCCCCAGTACAGAGCTCAGTGGAGGTCTGTGGTTCGCTCCTTCTCTTCTCTGAGACATAGTCCCTCCTCCCTGCAGTGTGTGCTGTGACCTCAGGTGACAGGCTGCAGGGAGCTGTCCCTGTAGTGGGTGACGATGCCAAGTCCACATTAGCCCATGGATATTCATGGTCCAGAGTGGATCTGTCAGGTGAGTATCTAAAACAAACAAGTAAATGAAAAGCTGAAACATTAAGAGTAATTGCCCAAGCAGAAAACTTTTCTGAAAATAAATTACACTGGGCTTATTTGCAAATATTTTCAGATAAGAGCTACAACTAACTGAATTATTTCACAAATCCACACTAGTGCATGCCACCCCTCTCCAGAGTCCTGGGGGTTCCCAGGCCAGCTGGGATCACTCACGGGGGCACAAGGCCCAGGGCTGTGAGCTTTCTTTCCGCCTGCGCTCTCCCCTCCCAGCCTTGGCTGTGGCAGCTCCTCCTTCTACCCCTGGCAGAAAGGCCCCCCACTGTCCTGGCCCATCCAGGGGTCACCTTTGCTGGGAGCCTCCTTGGAATTCCCACAGGTCTGCACAGCAGCCACCTTGCTGCATGTCTCAGGCCCTCCTGGTGTCTGCAGAGCCCCAACCGCCCGGGAGGGCCCACCCATGAGGGTCCCTCCTGCCTTTGTAAGTGTAACTCAGGTTATTTTTTCCTTAAATGTGTGACTTCCAAAGCTCCTCTGCCACTGCGCTGCTGGAGGAGCCGGCTCCGCCTGGAGTCTGCTCCTGGCTCCTGGGCTCCTGCGGCCGCTGCCTCTCGCTTTGAGCCTGACTGCATCCATTGCTCAAAGCTCAGCAGGAAAAGGAGCCTCTGAGGCCTTTGTAGGCTCAGCGTGATCTCGCCCTTTGATGCTTGTCACCTGGTGAAGGTGATGATACTGAACTCAACAGGTGTCTAGGGAGGGTCCTGCTTGTGTCCCAGAATTCTGCAGTAGCGAAACAGACAATGCCACTCCCACTGCATTGCACACCCCACCCCGGGGCACACCCCACCCCGGGACACATCCCACCCCAGGGCACATCAGCCTCTCTGGGCATCGGCATCACCTCACCAAGAACTCCTTCGTCTTGTGGGCTCACCATGGTCCAGGCCCACGTGCCAAGCACTTTAGGTTCATTTCATTGCCTCCAGCACCCTGAAGACAAATTTCACAGCGGGGAAGACGGACAATCAGAGAAAGAGCTTCTGTGCTCAAGCATGGAGCTGGCATGAGCCCTTGGCCGCAAGGATTGGGGGCTGCGTCACTCTCCCGGGGTCTGGGAACTCTGCCTTGTTCTGTACACAAGGCAGAACCAAGGTCTGTTCCTAAGCAACATTTGTGGGAGTTTTATAAGCACAAGTATTGGGTCACAGGGTGAAAACTTCAGTCTCCCTCCAGGTGTCTGGGTGCTGACATCTGCCCACTCACCACCCCTTCAGGGTCCCTCGAGACCCAAAAGCCTTTCCCCCAAAGTCCAGGTCTTCCCCTTCTCAGGAGAGTAGCTCCACCCCCAACCCTCATCCTGTCCCTCAGGCCCTACACATGCCTGTCACCAAGCCCTTCATCTAGGCACTGGCTGCTAACCAATCTTGTTCATTTTCTTTATCCAATAGCTACCCACCGGGCCAGGTACCACCAGATGCTGGGACACCAGAGTGGCACCCATCTCTCCAGCCCACTGCCTCCACCCTCATTCAAGCCTGTGTGTCCACTCTGGGAGAACTGTAGAATAAAGACATTTTACATCTTTTTTTCATACTAAGTTTGAAAATCTGGTTGTATTTTACACTTAGAGCACATCTCAGTTGGACCAGCCACATTTCCAATGCTCAAAGCCCTGTGTGGCTAGTGGCTGCCAACTGATCTCACTTAGAATAGCCTCTTTCCATACATACTTCTTTTATTTTGAATCAGGAAAAATGTTAAGCATGTAGACTGTGCATAACACACATGTATCTACCACTGAAATTCAGTTTGCATTGTCATCAAAATTAAAACACAATATTCTACGCTTCAACAATTTAAATTTTTTTCCATCTTTGGTCCACATTTCCCTTTTATTTTTAAAGCTATAAACTTACAGGAATAGCCAGAGCTTCCCCATCATCCTGCCCCCTGACCCTTTGGGTCGCACTCAGCTGGAGTCAGTGGTGGGTCATTCCCAGGCATGTATCTGTGCTTGTGTCGTAACAGTGTGTGTCCACAAACATTATAGTGCATCATTTGGATATTTTAAAACTTTACATAAATGATGTCATACCGTATTTAATCTTTATGGAATATGCTCTTTTGCACTCAATGTTATGTTTCTGAGATTCATTTTGTGGTGATTGGTTCATTTATCTGGTATTAATATATTGCATATCCCACATGTGGATAAACCACAGTTTGTTTAGCATCCCCTGCTGAGGTGCTCTTAGCTTATTTCCTTCTTCACTGTCATAATCAGTGCCGCAGGGAAAACCCTTTCACCTGCCTTCTTGCTCACAGGTCAGACTTCCTCCGAGTCTCACGCCCAGGTGTGATCAGAGGGCGTGTGCGTTTCGGCTCTGCGGGATTGCTGTGCGCAGTGAAGGTCCCGACACTTGCACAGGTGTGAGTCACACCCCAGTGGCAGCGTGGGGAACCCACCTTTCCTGCCTCTCCCAGAACTTGGTGTTTGTTCCACCACGCTGGTTTCTGTGAAGGGCTATCCTGTCTTCATCCTCATTTCCTCAGTTCCCAGTGAAGCGTCTTTACTGATCGTTGTGTTGTCTTGTGTGTGACCATCTCTAGCTTTCAGAAACATGGCTTGTCTTTTCACTGCTGGATTGATTTCTAGGAGTTCATTGCACATACTTTGGACACCACTCCTTTGGGGTTTGCAAATACCTTATCCTGCAGTGTGGTTGTCTTTTCATTTGGCAAAAAGTAAATAACTTTTTATTAATCTTTTCCTTTAAGGCTTATGTTTCCTGTCTCTTGCGTAGGAAATCCTCCCCTATCCTGATGTTTCCTTTTCTTGTAAAAGTTTTACAGTTTTGCTTTTATATTTAGGCCTTTAATGCATCTGAGAATTTATTTTTGTTTATAATGAGAGGTAGAGATCTCATTTTATCCTTTGTCATTGGATGTATCTATTAATGTATCTATCAATGTCCACATATGTCTTTTTTAACTTTGTCCTTTATTATATGAATCACTAGATTATTCCAGCACCTTTTCTCTTTCACCATATGTTGAGCCAAGTATTTCACAGCCTTTATGAAACCTGCTATTTCTCAACTGTGACATTGTCTCCCACATGCACCAACAGTCCACATTCATGCCACTCTCCTCTGTGCCCTGCACTGTCTCCCACTGACGATGGCCCACATCTTTCCTCTTCACCTAAAACTCTTAATGTAATATAACTAAACTTTTAACGTGAATGCAAGACTTAAAACTCTTAGAAGAAAACACAGAGTAAAAGCCTCATAACATTGGCTTTGGCAATGATTTCTTGGATATGTCACCAAAGGCAGAGGCAACAAAATGGACCTCCTGAAAATTAAGCATTTTTGTGCATCAAAAGACAGTATCAACATAGTGAAAAGGCAGCCCATGGACTGGGAGAAAGTATTTTCCAGTCATATGTCTGACAAGGGATTAATAACCAGAATATACAGAGAACTCCTGAAACTCAACAACAAAAAACAACCCAATTCAAAAATGGGCAAAGGACATGAACAGACATTTCTCCAAAGAAGATACACCAATGGCCAATAGGCACGTGAAGAGATGTTCAACGTCACTGGTCACTAGGGAAATGCAAATCAAAACCACAATTTGATACCACCTAACACCCATTAGGATGACTCTAATAATAATAATAAAAAAAGAAAAGGAAAAGTGTTGTCAAGGATGTAGAAAACAGGAACCTTGTGCACTGTTGGTGGGAATGTCACATGGTGCCGCTGCTGTGGGAAACAGTATGGCTGTTCCTCAAAAAATAAAAATTGAGGACCGGGCGAGGTGGCTCACGCCTGTAATCCTAGCACTCTGGGAGGCCGAGGCGGGCGGATTGTTTGAGCTCAAGAGTTTGAGACCAGCCTGAGCAAGAGCGAGACCCCGTCTCTACTAAAAAAAATAGAAAGAAAATGATCTGACAGCTAAAAAAATATATATATATAAAGAAAAAATTAGCCAGGCATGGTGGTGCATGCCTGTAGTCCCAGCTACTCAGGAGGCTGAGGCAGTAGGATCGCTTGAGCCCAGGAGTTTGAGGTTGCTGTGAGCTAGGCTGACGCCACGGCACTCTAGCCCAGACAACAGAGTGGCACTCTGTCTCAAAAAATAAATAAATAAATAAATAAAATAAAATAAAAATAAAAATTGAAAAAAAAATTGAATTGCCATATGATGCAACTTCAATTCCACTTCTGTGTATCTATTCCAAAAATTGAAAGCAGGGTCTCAAAGAAATATTTGTACACCATGTTCAGAGCAGCATTATTAAAACACAAAACACAAAAGCAACCCAGAAGTTGGATAAGCAAAATGTGGTCTATTCATATAATAAAATATTATTCAGCCTTTAAAAACCAAGGATATTCTGACATATGCTACAACATGAATGCACCTTGAGGACATTATGCTGAGTGAAATAAACCAGTCACAAAAAATCCCCCAAAATACTGTATGACTTCACTTATATGAAATACTTAGAGTAGTCAAAATTATAGAGATGGACAGCAGAATGGTGGCTGCTAGGGACTTGGGGGAGGAGGAAATAGGTAGTTGGTATTTAATGGTCATAGAGTTCGGTCTTGTAATATGAAAAGAGGTATGGAGATGGATGGTGGTGATGGCGGCATAACATTATGCATGTATTTAACACCACTGAACTGAATACTTAAACATGGTTACAATGGTAAATTTTATGTTATTTGTATTTTAATATAATAAAAAATTGTAAAAAAAATAAACTTCCAGCAATATGTTATGTAGATATTGACAAACTGATTCTACAGTTTGTATAAAAAGGCAAAAGACCCAAAATAACCAGCACAATATTGCAGGTGAAGAGTAGAGTCAGGGGACTGTCACTACCAGACTTCAAAACTTAATCAAGGCAGTGCGGTATTGACCAAAGAAAGGACAAATAGATCAACAGAATAGAACAGAGAGCCTAGAAACAGACCCACGATACTGATCTTCGACAGAAGAGCACAGGCAATTCAACAGAAAAAGGATCATCTTTTCAAAAAATGGCACTGAAATACTGGACACCCACATTTAAAAAAGAAAAACTAGATATAGACCTTATACATTTCACAAAAATGATCTCAAAATGGATCACAGACCAAAATATAAAACTGAAAGTTATAAAACTACCGCAAGATAACATAGGAAAAAACCTAAGTGGTCTTGGACTTGGCGATCACTTGATGATGACATCAAAAGCAGATCCACGAGAGGAAGAGTTGATGATTTGGACTTCACTAAAACTAAAAACTTCTGCTCTGTAAAAGACACTGTCAAGAGAATGAAAAGACAAGTAACAGACTGGGAAAAATATTTTCAAATTACATATCTGATAAAGAACAGATATCCAAAATATAAAAGGAACTCTAAAAACTCAACAATAAGAAAACAACCCAATTTAAAATTGGGAAAAAGATTTGAACAGACTCCACCAAAGAAGGTACACAGATGGCAAATAAGCATGTAAAAAGATGTTCAAGGCCAGTGCAGTGGCTCATTCCTGTCATCTCAGTACTCTGGGAGGCCAAGGCGGGACGATTGCTTGAGCTCAGGAGTTCAAGACCACCCTGAGCAAGAGCGAGACCCCGTCTTTACTAAAATTACAAAAAATTAGCCATGTATGGTGATGTATGCCTGTAGTCCCAGCTACTTGGGAGGCTGAGGCTTGAGCCCAGGAGTTTGAGGTTGCTGTGAGCTATGATCACATCATGGCACTGTAGCCCATCCGACAGAACAAGACTCTGTCTCAAAAAAAAAAAAAAAAAACCACCTCAAAGTCATGTCTTTAAGGAATTGAAAATTAATGTAACAATGAGATACCACTACACACCTATTAGAATGGCTAAAATCCAAAACACTAACAACACCAAATGCTGGCAAGGATATGGGGGAATAAGAACTCTCATTTGGAGACCACTTGCTCAAGGCTTCTTGAGCCACAGTCACACACATTCGGCTCAGAATAAACCTCTTTAAATTAAAGGAAAAAAAAAGGAACTCTAATTCCCACCTCCTGGTGGGAATACAAAATGGTACAGCCACTTTGGAAGGCAGTTTCTTACAAAACTAAACATACTTTTACCATATGATCCGGCAATCATGCTCCTTATATTTGCCCAAAAGAGATGAGAACTTATGTCCACATAAAACCTTGCACACAGATGTTTATAGCAGCTTTATTCATAACTGCCAAAACCTAGAAGCGACCAATTATGTCCTTTAGTGTTACATCCGTACAATGATATATTATCAGCACATCAAGCCATAAAAAGACATGAAGGAATCTTAAATGCATATTGCTAAATGAAAGAAGCCAATCTGAGAAGACTACAGACTATGATTTCAACTAAATGACATTCTGGAAAAGGGAAAACTATGAAGAGAATAAAATCATCAGTGGTTGCCAGGAATTCAGGGGAGGGAGGGACAAACAGGTGAAGCACAGGAGATTTGGGGGGCAGTAAAACTATTCTGTATGATGCTGTGATGACAGATACGTGTCATTATATGTTTCTCAAAATCCACAGGACGTATAACACAGAGTGAACCCTAGTGTAAACTACAGACTTTAGTTAATAACAATGGGCAGTTATTAGCTCATCAGTTGTGACAAGTGTACCACTCTAATGCAAAATGTTAATAACAGAGGAAACTGTGGCTGGGGGTAGGATGGTTGTATGAGAACTCTGTACATTTTTTCAATTTTCTGGACACCTAAAACTACTCTAAAAATTGTCTATTAAGTGCAAAAAGACAATGGCAAAGACAGAATAAAATAGTAAAAAGCTATTAAAGTAACCCAAAGAAGGCAAGAAAGGAGGAACAAATGAACATTGACAAAAAAAGAAACAAATAGAAAAACAGCAGCTCTAAACACAACTGTATCAATAATTATATTAAATATAAATGGAATAAATACTCCAATTAAAAGGCAGAAATTGTCAGACTGATAAAAAGTAGGACCCAAGTATATGAAGTTATAAAAGTCATACATTAACTACGAAGCCAAGGTAGGTTGAAATTAAAATGGTGGAAAGAGATATACCATGCAAATACTAATCATCAGAAAGTTGGAGTGGCTGTTCTACTATAAGACAAAATAGACTTTCAGACAAGGAGTATTATCAGAGATAAAGAGGGATACTTCACAATAAGAGAAAGTCAGTGTATCGGGAAGATATAACAGCTATCAATGTATATGTATCGAATAAAGTTTTATAATACATGAAGCAAAAACTAACATATCTAAGAGAGAAACACAAATATCCACAATCATAGTTGGAAATTTTGGCAACCCTCTCTCAGCAATTGCTAGAAAAGTAGATTTAAAAAATCAGTTAGGGATACAGAACAGCGGTCCTCAACCTTTTTGGCACCAGGGACCGGTTTCACAGAAGACAATTCTTCCACAGACCGGGGGTGGCGATGGCAAGCGATGGGCAGCAGCTCTAAATAGAGCCGTAGCTTCGCTGGTCCCCCGCTTACCTCCCACGGGGCAGCCCGGTTCCTAACAGGCCACAGACCAGTATCAGTCTGCAGCCCAGGGACTGGGGACCACAGGTATAGAAGACCTGGTTGACATCAACTACTTTGGCCTAATTGACAGTTGAAGGACATCACACCAACAACTACCAAGTCTACATTTTTTTCCTATTGCACATGGAATGTTCATCAAGACAGACCCAATTGCTGGGCCACAAAAGATCAAGAAATACTTCAAACTGAATGATAATAAAAACACAGCACATGAAATTTGTACATGCAGTGAAAAAATCCTTACAGAGTGTGTTATAATATGAAATACATTTGGTCTTATTCCCGAGTTTCTGTCTCCTAGCTATTAAAACCCTTGGAATTTCCTTAGTGATGGGATTGTCTTTTGCCTCAAGACCTTTTGATCACATCTGGATTTATGCTAATGAGTCCCAGATAGCCTCAGAATAGAGCTGGCTGCCAGGAAGGCCTGGTGAGTAGAGATTAGAAAGTTCAGCCCTAACCCACTGGCCCTCAGGGAGGGAGGCGGCAGCTGGAAATCAGGCACTGTGAAAACTCTTAACCAACAAGATTGGAAGAGCTTTTGGGTTGTTGAGCTGGTGGAGGTGCTAGGAGGGGGCGCACGCAGAGCGGGCAGGGAAGGTCTGCGCGCCCACCGCACCTACCCACCTCTTCACTGGGCAGTGCCTCGGCATCCTTCATTCTAAACTGGTGAACATAAGGAGAGCGTTTCCCCGGGTTCTGTGAGCCATCCTGGCAAATGATCAAACCCAAAGAGGGGGGCGTGGGAGCCCCAGTTTACAGCCAGCTGGTCAGAAACACAGGTCACAACTGGGGACTTGCGATTGGCATCTGAAGTGGGGAGGAGTCTTGTGGGACAGAGCCCGTAACTGTGGGATCTGACACTATTTCCAGGCAGACAGAGTCAGAGCGGAACTGAAGTATGGGACACGTAGGATACTGAGGTGTCCACTGGAGAATTGCTTAATGGATGAAGAAAAATCCCCCCACTTCTAGTCACAGAAGTGTAATGTGCTGTGAGATTACAGTAAAACGAAAAGCCAGGTTTTTTCCCTCGAACAGGAAAATACGTAGCTTTAAATGCATATATTGGAAAGGACAAAAAGCCTTAAAATGAATCCTTCTATTTTAATAAAAACAAATTAATTAAAATCAAAGTACAGAGAAAATTGGAACTATTAATAAGGTTAAGAGCAGAAATCAATAAGATGGAAATAAACAATACAAGAAAGTCTTTTTTTTGAAAAGACTAACTCCTAGCAAAATCAATACAGATAAGACAGAGCGCGAGTGCGCACCACCGAAGTCAGTGGGAGAGAGAGACCGTCATTACGGATCCCACAGACACCGTCGAAAAGAGGACAAGGACATGTTATAAACAAACATGCCAATTTGAGTGAAATGGAAAAATCCTTGAAAAACATAACTCACCAAAATTGACACAAGATAAAATAGAAAATCTTAATAATACAGTAGCTATCAAATACCAAAATTGTTATTAAAAACTTTCCCACAAAGAAAACTCCAGCCCCAGGTGGTTTCACAGGTAAATTTTAAGGAAAAAACAAATTTTACTTAAACCCATTCAGAACTGGAGAAGGGACCATTTTCCAACTCATTTTATTAGGCCAGAATAACCCTCATGCCAAAACTTTTAGGAACAGACGACTGTAAGGTTTCTTCGGAGTGTCCGGCACCAGAGAAAGAAAGACGAGCAGAGTTGAAAGGGATAAGTAAAGAGGCTTTATTGGAGCGCTCCCGGGTGGGGGTACGAGTCCCAAGAGAGGGACCCCGGCGAGCCTCACAGTCCCACGAGTGGAACTAGAGAAGCCCCGCCCAGAAGTCTGAGTGGGTTTATATATGTTTTAGGGCTGGGGGATGGGAGTTTTTTCGGCCAGGAGATGTCCGCGCGAGGAGTAAGGAATTTCTTTGTTTCAGTTTTGGGGTGGATATTAAAAAATAGGAAGGACTTCTTTTTTCATTAGGGAAGGGAGGGATACCTGCCACCAGCCTTACAACGACTTTACAAGAAAGCAAAATTACAGATTACTAGCCCTCATGAGCATGCAAAAATTCTTAAGTAAATATTAGTGAATCAAATCCATCAATATATTAAAAAGATAATATACCACAACCATGTAGGGTTTATTCTAGGGATTCAAGATCACTTTAAAAGATTTAAAAAACCAAACATTCTACCATATTAACGGAATAAAGGAGAAATATCATAATGTAAGAGTCATCAGAATCGAAATGGAGTCACTAGTGTTAAAAAAAAGAAAAATTTAGGGTTGGGCGCCGTGGCTCAGGCCTGTAATCCTAGCACTCTGGGAGGCTGAGGTGGGTGGATCGCTCGAGGTCAGGAGTTCGAGACCAGCCTGAGCAAGAGTGAGACCCTGTCTCTATTAAAAAAAAAATAAAGAAATTAGCCAAACAACTAAAAATAGAAAAAAATTAGCTGGGCATGGTGGCACATGCCTGTAGTCCCAGCTACTTGGGAGGCTGAGGCAGGAGGATTGCTTAAGCCCAGGTGTTTGAGGTTGCTGTGAGCTAGGCTGACGCCACGGCACTCACTCTAGCCTGAGCAACAGAGCAAGACTCTGTCTCAAAAAAAAAAAAAAAAGAAAAGAAAAACTTTTAAAAGCCCTGAAATAGAGCCAGGGAAGGCCACCAAGGGAGGGTTCTCATGCATAAATTCCTGATAACAAAAACCATCACAAAAGACTCTACAAAAGCCACAGCATTGCCCAAAGGCCATCACAGCCTTACACAAAAAGTAACTCCAGGAGGACGTCTGCCCAGCCACTGCCTGTGCAACCTCAAACTGGCGTCACCCATTTGTTATCGATCCTTGTAGCCAAGTATAATTATCTCAAAACAATTATGTAATCCTCCTCATTTTTCCCTTTAAAAACCTTTGTCTTCCTTTACCTCCCTGAATATACTCATAGTTTACTATGGCACGTGTATTCCATTGCAATGCCCTATTCTCAAATAAATATCATCTTGTTTTAAAGAGCCTCTTTTTGTTATTTAGGTTGGCGATATGATCAACTTAATAGACACAGGAAAAAACACGTGACAAAATCTAACACTGACTCTTGACAAAAACAAATCAAAACTCTTAGCAAGCTAGAAATAGAAGGGAGCTTGCTTATTCCGATAAAGGGTACCTGTGCAAAAGCTAAGCTCATACTTAATGAGGAGGTATTGAACATTTTTGCCCCAAGATTTGGGTGCAATGCAAAAATGTCCATTCTCATCACTTCTACTCAATATTGTACTAGAAGTTTTACGCAGTATGAGAAAGCAAGGAAAATAAAAGGCACAAAGATTGAAAAGGAAGGAGTGAAACTGTCCCTATTCGTGAATGACATGATTGTTTATGTAGAAAATCCTAAGGAATCATCAAAACTATCAGTGAGACTATAAATGAGTTTAGCAAGGTCTCAGGATACAACGTCAACACACACACAGATTTTGTTTTTATAGTCCATCAATGAACTACTAGAAAATAAGAGACAACTACGTTAACCACAGCACAGAAAAATACCAGAAAAAAGAAAACCCAGAAAGAAATTTAACATGGGACTTGCAAAGTGTTGGGCTAAAAACTATAAAACATTACTGAGAGAAATTACCGCAGACCTATATGTAAATATTTACACGGACTCCAAATATGTGTTTATGATAACTCACTGCCATGTTGTCATACGGAGAAAATGGGGCTTTTTTTTTTTTTACCAAGGGCTCCCCTATTATTAACGTTACCCTTATCTCCCATTTCCTCGAGGCCCTTTAGTTACTCACTCAGTTAGTCATCACATACTGTAAGGGACACTGGACAGACGTGTCCCCCGTCGCTAAGGGAAACAACTATGCTAATACTGTCACCCGTAGTTTAATATCCCCAAAATATCTTAGTCTAGCTTCTCTCTCTTTTTTTTTTTTTTTTTAATTTCTTTCCTCCAGCCTCGCTACACTCCAGAGGAGTGTGACAGCCTTTTTGTCCAAGGGGATTAACTACCACCGAAGGGCAACTTGTCCGGGCCCACGAGGACAGATATCTGCCTCAGCCTCCAGAGACTGACTCAGATATCTCTCACACGGACATCCTCGACCCTTGGGACCAGCGTTGGGAAACTGGAGTCACAGGCAAAGTATACTGGAAAATGTACGACTATTACTCTTCAGCGACTATTTATGTTAGTCATAAATACTTCCTGGCCCACCAGACACAGGTTTAAATATTTATTAATATTTTGGGGCCGGGTGTGGTGGCTCATGCCTGTAATCCTAGCACTCTGGGAGGCCGAGGCGGGCGGATCGTTTGAGCTCAGGAGTTCGAGACCAGCCTGAGCAAGAACGAGACCCCGTCTCTACTAAAAATAGAAAGAAATTATATGGACAACTAAAAATATATATATATATAAAAAATTAGCCGGGCATGGTGGCGCATGCCTGTAGTCCCGGCTACCCGGGAGGCTGAAGCAGTAGGATCGCTTAAGCCCAGGAGTTTGAGGTTGCTGTGAGCTAGGCTGACGCCACGGCACTCACTCTAGCCCGGGCAACAAAGCGAGACTCTGTCTCAAAACAAAAAACAACAACAAAAAAACAATATTTTGGAAGCAGAACAAATTTTAGCAGAACAACTTTTCTCCCACCCTAAACATTTTTCTTTTACCTCCTGGCTAAATATTATTTAATATACCTTTGCCTTTTTAAATTTTTTTAAAATAATTTTTAATGTCTCTCACTGTTTTTTCTATGTCTCCCTTTAGTGACCCCCTACTGGCCACTGTTCTCCTAAACTTTTTTAACCCCCAGAGGACTCCCTCATCGGGTCCCTCATGTTCCACTCCACTCACTCGAGTTCCCCTATGGGAACCTGAGCCCACAGGCCAACCTTATGCGGACCGCATGTTTTTTCACCACCCTCACTGATCCCAACCTATGACTTCATGGATGCTGTCTTACTAACCATACTGTGACCACAACCACTTCTCCTGCTCCGGGACAGTTTTTCTGGCGTAATGGAATATTTACCCGCTGCGTCAATATATCCACCCCGGGTCCTTGTTTTCCTGTCATGGTGGTCCCTCAATTAACTCTATACGGTGAGTCTGAATTTGGGTGGCTTCTCCCAGGACCCCACTTAAAATGAGCCATCTTCTTGTCAGTCATGGTGGGTCTCAGCTTGGTCTCCTCCATCACAGCCTCAGGGCTTGCGGGAGGCGTCCTGGGCCACAGTGTCATTTCTGCCCAGGACTTTGTAGATTGTCTACAGCTATCCCTGGAAACTACATCCACGTCACTAGCTTCCCTGCAGAGACAACTGACTTCTCCGGCTCAGGTAGCTCTCCAAAACTGGAGGGCCCTAGACCTATTAACGGCTGAAAAAGGAGGAACCTGTATTTTCCTCCACGAGAAATGCTGCTATTACGTCAATGAGTCAGGCCTTATAGAGCAAAATATAAATAAACTCGACACCCTGAGTAAAGAACTGTACAATTGTCACAGGCAGAATATAACCCCCTTTGAATGGATATAGTCCCCACTAGCTATCTGGCTGTTACCCTTAATAAGACCCATTGTCGCTATTTGTCTAATTTATTTTTTGTCCCCTGTGTGTTATAGTTTTTCTAACGCTGCCTGTAGGAATTATTTAGAGTGGCAGTAAATTAAATATTTTTTCACCCCTATTTTCCTCTTCCAGTCACCCCTCCACCAGCGACTCTGGCCCATTAGCCCCCACTATGTCCCTCAGAAGCAGGAAGTAGCCAGAAAGACCGCGGCGCCCTATTATTATTAAAAGGCTGGAATGTAAGGCTGGTTGGCAGGTACCCCTCCCTTCTCTAATGAAAAAAGAAGAAGTCCTTCCTATTTTTTAATATCCGCCCCAAAACTGAAACAAAGAAATTTTTTACTCCTTGTGCCAACATCTCCTGGCCGAAAAAATTCCTATCCCCCAGCCCTAAAATATATATAAACCCACTCAGACTTCTGGGTGGGGGGGGGCTTCTCTAGTTCCACTCGTAGGACTGTGAGGCTCACCCGGGTCCCTCTCTCGGGACTTATTACCCCCACCCGGGAGTGCTCCAATAAAGTCTCTTTATTTATCCCTTTTAACTCTGCTCGTCTTTTTTTTTCTGGCACCGGCCACTCCAAAGAAACCTTACACTATATAACCAGAGAAATCAATCATGCTCACAGGCTGAAAGACTTCACAGCAAGAGTCTGATCTCTCCAAATTTACCTATGGATGTAATGCAATCCTAACCAGCATCTGGCATGTTTTTAAAAACAGAAATTGATAAGCTGATTGCAAAAGTTACATGAAAATTTGAAGGACCTAGAATAGTCAAAACAATCTTGAAAAAGAAGAATAAAGCTAGAGGACTTTATTATCTAACTTTGAGACTAAATATAAAGCTGCAGTAATGGAAACAGTCTGGTCCTGGCATAACATAAAAGACAGAAAGACCCACGGAACACCCTAGAGTCCAGAGATAGACCCAGGCTTATTCCATCAACTGATTTTTGACCAAGAAGCCAAAGTAATTCAGAAAGAAAAGAAAAGCATTTTCCATAAATAATGTTGACATAAATGGGATCTGTGCTGGGGGCGGGGGAGGAAAGGAAGAAGCGGAGAGTGCTCAGCTCCTGCACCACATCATATACCAAACTAACTGGAGATAGATCAGAAACCAAAATAAAAAGCCAAAGAAAACTATAAAAACTTCAGAAAGAAACACATCTTTGTGGCCTGAACAGATGAAGATTTCTTAGGCACAGAAAGCAATGGCCATAAAAGAAATAATTGATAAATTAGATTTCATCTAAACAAGGAACTTTTGCTTATCAAAACACATTTTAAAAATGAATAAATAAGTGATAGATTGGGAAAAAATATTCACAGAAAACCTCTGATAAAGAACCTGTACCCTGAATGTATGAAGTACTCTTACAATTCAGCGAGGAAAAAGCAAGCCAGTTTAAAAGACCGTCAAAAAAACCTCACACTCTTTCTCGCTCCCCGGCCATCTTGGTGGCTGGTCTTGGTTGGGTCCATCCCGCAACTAAAGCAGGAAGATGGTGGCCGCGAAGAAGATGAAAAAATCATTGGAGTCAATCAACTCAAGGCTCCAGCTCGTTATGAAAAGTGGAAAGTACGTGCTGGGGTATGAGCAGACTCTGAAAATGATCAGACAAGGCAAAGCGAAATTGGTCATCCTCGCTAACAACTACCCAACTTGGAGGAAATCTGAAATAGAGTACTATGCCATGGTAGCCACACTAGTGTCCACCCCTACAGTGGCAATGATATTGAATTGGGCACAGCATGTGGAAAATACCACAGAGTATGCACATTGGCTGTCATTGATCCAGGTGACTCTGATATCATTAGAAGCATGCCAGAACAGACTGGTGAAAAGTAAATTGTGCAAATGTTTTAACAAAACTTGACAGCGCCTGTGATATAAAAAAAAAAACCACTCTGAACAGACACACCACAGTAAAAGATACACAAGTGGACAATAAGCAGACAGCAAAGTTTCAACATCATGAGTCATTAGGAAAATGCAAATAATAAAATGTAAATAATAAAAACCATGAGATACCACTATGGACCCCACAGAATGAATAAAATTAAAAAGATACACAGCATGTTGGCTACGATGTGCAGCAATAAGAACTCCCACACTGCTAGTGAATATAAAAGAGTCAACTGCTCTGGGAAAATGGCAATTTTCTAGACTTTAAGTACATTTACTATATGACCTGGCAATCCCAGTCCCAGGCATCCATCCAGGAGATATGAAAACATATGTCCACAAGATGTGTACAAGAAAATTCACAGCAGCTTTTTCCCTAACAGCTAAAACCTGGAAAAAATCCAAATGCCCATCAATAAGAGAATGATAAACAAATTGTGCTACGGTCATACAATGGAATCCCACCCAGCTATCAAAAGTAACAGAATCTGACACATTTAACATGGATGAACCCACAGACACTATTTTGAGTGAAAGAAGCTAGAAACAGAAGAGTACACCCAGTCTGTAGGAATTCACTTAATTGAATTTGTAGAACAAGCAAAACCACAAATGGTGCCTGACTTATGATGGTTCAACTTAAAAAATTTTGACTTTACAATGAATGCTGTGAAAGCAACATGCATTCAGTAGAAAACATACTTCGAGTACCCATGAAACCATTCTATTTTTCACTTTCAGTATTCAATAAATTACATGAGATATTCAACACTTTATTATGAAGTAGGCTTTGGGGTAATTAATTTTGCCTGACTATAGGCTAGTCTGTGTTCTCAGCATGTTTAAGGTGGGCTAGGCTGAGCTGTAACATTTGGTAGGTTAGGTGTATCAAATGCATTTTCAACTTAAAATATTTTCAACTTATGGTGAGTGTTGGAACATAACCCCATTGTAAGTTGAGGGGCATCTGGAACATAATTATTAATAAAATAGTAGTTATCTCTGGGAAAGACCATGATGGACTTTTCTAGAAGAGGGAAACATTCTACACCTAAAAAGAGGCATGGGATACACAGACGTTTCCATTTGTCAAATTGGGTCTGCTCTTTGCTTTTCAATGTCTGTATATTATCCCTCAAAATCTAAACACTGTATAAGAATCAACTGCCTGGGAGGGTCGGGGGGTTAAGATGTACAAGAACATCTGAGTGTCAGCTGCTGCAACTGGGTAAGGGTGTCCAGTGCTCATTATTCTGCTCACTTTGTATGTATTTGGCAATTTCCAAGACACTTTTTAAAAAAAGAATAAATATAGGCGTGCCCTCAAAGAATGTGTCTTGGTTAATGCTTTCCTAGGATAATGCCTCTTTATTTTTAATCCCCAAATTCATAGGCTCTATGTACCTCACAAAACATTTTCCAGCCTTTCTTTATATAGAAATTTGTGTCCCTAAAACGCAATAAATATCAATTTTAACACAACCACGTGTGGGGAAAATCTCTTGCTACATTCCAAATGTAACTGCCGGCACTTCTGCATCCCTGCAGGCGTAGCGGAAGGGGCTGACACGGGGGTGCCCGGAGGCCGTGTCGGTGGACACACAGCAAAGGTTGTTTACAACCATATTAATTATTTGGTGACCAGGAAGTGATGTTTTAAGCATTTTGCACCTAACATAATAGGCTGTTACTTACATGTTGGTATTGCACTGTTCAATTACATTTTATAAAACTGGTTGGGGGCTTGGGTGTGATGTGTAATGCATTATCATAGTTTTCCACTTAAAGTAATAGGAAATAGATCCCCAGGTAGCATTTTGCCATTAAACAGCAGGTTTACAGAATGAATTACTGATGTTAAGTGGGAAGTGTCCTGTAATTAGGAAAAAAAAAAAACAATTTCAGAAAGTGATAACAAATCAAATATTTATAAATATTAAATATTTGTACAGTAACACTCTCCTAGAAAACTTTTGGAATGGAAGGAAAATTATTAATTACGTAAGAGCTAATGAAAAGGACAGGTAAAATTGAGAAAGACAAAGGCATAAAAACAGAAAAAAGGAAGGAAGGAAAGAGGGAAGGGGAAGGCAGGAGGGAAGGAGAAGAAAAAAAGAAAGACCCAAACAAGCAAGTTATGCATAAGGGGAGGAAATCAGCTTGGTTTTAGATCATGCACAACCTCACGTAACACCAAAGCACAGCAATTTCTATCATGTCTTGAGGGAAGAAACTACTGCATAAGAATTCTGCACAAGGCATAAAGACACCAGATTGATATTACACAGATGCAAATATTTAGGAATTAAACATACTTGATTCCTTTTTGAAAAAATTACTAGACAATAAAATCCACCCTGCAAATTGAGGGAAAAAAATCAAGAATTTAGCAGGTGGAAAAGTACAGGGGGTCAGCAATGAGTCATTACAGAATTAAAACCGACCAGTTATGTAATTTATAGAACAAAATATACAAGTTACAAATACCAATTCTACAGAAATTTGGTTAAGTGGGGAAGGAAGAATGTGTGGTAAGTTTATCGTTTACAGCAGGGAGCCATTAGATAGGGACTAAATAGGAGAGAGTAGCTAACTTTCAAAAATCAACATGACTCCCATCTCAATGTTTTAGAAATAATCTGTTTTAATTTCATAAGACTGTCTTATGAATATTTCTTATAATAAAAACTTTATTCAAAATTCAGCATTTTCTTTTGGTTTTAATTTTTCTGTTATACTCAGAAAAATTACATAACTACTTCGGATTCAAAATAGTGACATATGGCATGATCTTCAGGGGCGAGTCTAGCCACGCACTTGCCCTCTGTCCTTCCCTCTTCCATCCGGATATTATGAATTGTATTCACTAAATGTTGCTGTTGCTTCTGGATGGCCAGATTTTAAATGTTTGAGTTCAATGTCCTAATTCCTTCTAGATTATGTTATTTTTCCGAATCAGAAGAGTTTTAAAGGCAAAGGCCATGGCGGGTAAACTGCTGGTGCCTGAGCGAGGATCAGGCAGGGCGCTGCCTGCCCTGGTGGTCACCACCACACACAGCAGCAAAGAAAATGCCAGTTTCCCTCAAGGACGCCGCTGCCGAAACAGTGGCAGTGGCGGATTTAATTACATGTTGACCTGTGAATGCGTCAAGGGCGATGGGAAGTTGGAAGTGCGCGCAGAGCCGCACCCAGACTGCAAGTTTCTCAAGGACGAGCCCCTCGGTCACGGAGCACCATTGTTACTGGGAGAATGACAAACTGGTTATTTGGATTTGGGTATCTGGCAGACATTTCCCTGAAGAAAAACAGTTCGAGGAAAAAAAAAACACACTACGTGCTGCCAATCACAAAATTTGTGATTTCACACGTAAATTAAAATTTTGGAAAATATCTGCTGAAGTGAGCATCTCAATCTTTAAAGACTTTTCTGATGAGACTGGAGGTGATAGAACAAGGGATTTTGGTATTGAACAATGAACTACGTCAACATTTGGAAATCTACGTAACTCAGTGAACTGTTATTTTCCAAACAATGCAAATGTTATAGAATTATATCTGGGTAAAAGATCCATTCTGAGTGCAACATCAATGAGTTTTAAAGCAACAGGGACAAGAAAGGTCATTGATACGGTTTTAGATTCCACATTGTAACTAAATATTTTAAAAATAAATTTTATTTTGAAATAGTTTAAGACTCATAAGAAGTAGTAAAAATAGTACAGAGTTTCATGTACCCTTCCCCCAGCGCCCCCAGCGACGATGTCTTACACAGCCACACTACATTGTCACAGCAGGAAATTGTATGGGTACAGTTCTGTTAAGTCAGTTACAGACCTTAGTAGGATTTCACCACTTTTTACTGCACTCATTTCTTTTTCTGTTGTCCAACTAACCTTTAAGAAAACACCATTTGTCAAGTTTTGGTGCTGGCATCAAAAAGGGACACCCACAATGACCAGAATAAGGACATTAAAACACTTCTCCTTTCTGCAACTACTTATCTATGTGAGGCTGGATTTTCTTCATATACTTCAACCAAACACACATATCGCAACAGATAGAATGCAGAACCCAAGCCAGGCATTACAGAGATTCACGAAAATGTAAAACAAATATTCACTGAATATTCTTGTTTTGGAAAATATGGTTATTTTTCTGTAAAATGTTATATTCATATGCCACAGATTATCCTTTTCATCCTAGTTTCCATTTTATACCAGTGCCATGAACACTGATATGTGCAGCCCACATAATAAAGCACAGCTTCGGGGGGCCCTCTGTGGTTTTCAGGATTTTGAGAGCTCTGAGCTGTGAGGAAAATCCTGGCAGCAGATGCACCTTCTCCCAGAGCTCCAGGGTTCTCTAAATTCACACCTGCCAACACAAAGGCTGGAAACCTTTTTATTCTTCAGTTTAAACACATATATTTGGGTCATATCATAATTTATCCAGAGGAAATTAAAAGTTGAGAAGTTTCTAGAGTGATTGTCAATAGTGGAAATATGATGCAAACTGTAAGTACTTTAAAGTGACCTTTTATTAAACTACTTACTATTTAATCTAAACTCAGGCACAGTGGTCAAACAAATTAAAACTATTCATCAATTTCATATCTATATTTTTAGAACGATCTTGCATTTAAACAGATTTTACAATATCCAGATCCATGAAGTAAACAGCAGACTTTAAAAACCTATTATTTTCCCAGTGTCCAGCTTAGTCTAAGATTTTGTGAGGCTGGTCTGATCCATGGCCGTGAAGAACGCACAGACAGCAGCTGTGACGAGCAGGCGCATGCCCTCATAGAGAAGCTTTGGAGAAAAGACGCTCCATATAAACAAGTGGTAACGCAGGGATGTCACCAAAATGATGTATGCAGAAACTGGAATAGAACCAATCAGCGCGTAGCAGAAGCAAGCGTGACTCAGTGCTGAACCACTGTTAATGGAAAAGAAAATGTGCGTTAGCATGTGCCACTGTGTGTCACGTAAGCCGAGGACACAAGGGTAACCAACGCTTTCACTTGGAGAAGGACTACAGCAATTCCTGCTCCTGGACTAGAAGGTGCTGTGCTCTCTCTTCCGCACGCCCACCGGTCACTGTGTTATAGTCTCAGCATTCCTCCAGATGTCCTGGAGAAGGGAGAGACTAGTCCCTGCTCCCAAGGAGCGTACATTCTAGTGAAGGAGACAGGAAAAACCAGATAAATACCTAACATGTCAGGAAAAGAGAAATGCTATGAAGAAAAACAGCAGAGGCAACAGAAGAGTGATGGGCGAGAGCCCCCATGTTCCGTTCGCACCTGAGCTCTCCAGAAATGCTCCCAGGACCCTACTGCGCATACAAGGACCCAGGGTGTTCACCAGACACCAGGTCCCTCTAGGACCCCTCCCCACAGAGGTCTGGACGCGGTCTGTCTAGGTGTGGGCAGTGGCTCCCCTGCTCTTCGGGGCCACCACAGTCCATAAAACATTGTGGAAAAATGCACCCCCAAATTTTGCATCGTTATTTATTTAAAAATTATATCCATGTACTATTATATTACATATATTATAAAATATAACCAATGAATAGAATGCGATACAAATATCAGTTCTGAACTTTTCTTTCTGCTTCTAGTGGAATATCTTGTCACTCTGGTCTGGTCTGAGGACACTGGCTCAAAAGTGTCTGCTAACCAAATTAACAATGAAGAACAGCATTCTAGAAATAAGAACCACCCCTCAAAGCACATTAATGTCCTCCCTTTGTTTTCAAACCATTACAAACATCTAACCTATTCCTTACAGCAACTCCTGTGAGTCTGTGCTTATTTCAAAATTATAAATTCCATTATTTGAGCATCTTCACACCTCAGCCACAACCCCTAATGAGTCACAAGTCCTGTCTGCAAGGGCCCGTGGGCACCCCAAGAATCCTCGGTGGTCAGGTTTTCCAGCACCCTAATCCAAGTGCCAGCTTTGTCGCCTCGCCTGGAACACCGTGATGAGTTTTTAGCTAGACTGTGGTCTCTCCCCTGTAATCAGTCCATGTCCCATATCCCTGCCGCCTGCTCTCCCAAAGGCATGGCCTCCGTCACCCACGGGCTGCCTTTGCTGACTGTCTGCACTTGAATGAGCACTGGGGACGGCTGACATAAAGCACGGTGCCTCCAGTTGGGAGGGGCGTGAGCACCGCCACCGGAGCAGACAGTTCCTTTGGCTCAGGAGTGTTTGTGCCGTGGGCCTGGACACAGAAGGTGAGCGGCGACACGCTCCTTGTGGGGGTGGCAAATGCTCAAAGGCAGAGCAGCAGTGTGTGTGCCTGGGTGTGCGTGCACGTGTGTGCATCTGTACACATGTGTTCTGTAAAGGGACTCCTTAGTCCTGTTGCCCTGGCATCTCTACCAGGTGCCACTTAAAATGCCCCATAAATGTTTCCTCCTCCTGCTTCAGTGCTCACCGTCCTGTGAAGGGCACCACGGCCATTCAGGGGCAAAGGACAGGGCTGTCCTGAGTGCCCAGCACCTCACCTTCCCGGCAGCCATCTCTGGTGACAGCTGGAGCTGTCCCCTCCGACTCACCCGGGTGTGGTGAGAGGACAACCCCATGCAGGAGGCTGTGCAGAAGCCAGAGGGAGGGTGGAGGCCACAGAAACTGCTGGCGTTGGGGGGAGGACACGGGCAGCGCTCTGTGGTGTCACTGAGCCTTAATCAGGAGAAGGCTGAACACGGCCAGGACTGGCATGTGGGGCCAACAGCCACCATAGCAAGAGCTATGCCATTCATGATGGCAGGAAGGGGACCCTCAACTTCACATCCAAGCCTGGGACTGTGGAGACAGGAGAGGCCACAGAAGGCTCCCTGGGCTCCCAGGACTGGGGGCCTCTGGTCACAGCAGGACATGTGTGAGGACATGGCTGACCTGGCCGCACCCACCCAGAGTGTGTGAGAGGCTGGCCCAGCATCAGACAGACGCCTACTTTCTGGGGACGAGGCCATGCCATCGGTACGTGACGTGAGCATATAGGAGAGGCACAGCGCTGCTGGCAGGGACGGGGGCAGAGCATAAGGGAGACCCCCTGGCACTTCCAGGCAGCTTTGAGCACTTCCAAAGGAGACCCCCTCATCTAACCCCCAGCAACTCCCATTTTACAGAGGGGAAAACGAGGCACAGAGAAGTCACATAACTGCCCGGGCCCAGGGGCCCAGGCCCAGTCCAGCCTGAGAGGCATAGGATCGAGCTTCCCACGCACCACTCAGCACCAGACTCGGCCAGGCCAGGCCAGGCCCTGAGGGTCCTGTGGCAAACAGAGCTGCAAAGTCCCTGCCTCACGAAGCCTCCTTTCTAGGCGACATAGTATACAGATGGTAAGGAAACAGCGAACGCCAGAGGTGGGTGCACGGTGGAGAAAACAGGCATTTTTCTGCATGGAGGGCTGCACTTTCGGTCTGGGGTGTCCCTGAGGGGCATATTTGCACAAAGCCCCAGAGGAGGCAAGGCCACGAGTGACGTGGGTGCTGGAGAGACTCCAGGCTGACTGGAGGGAACGAGGGCTGAGGCCAAATTGGGCAGGGAAGCCTGGTAGGTGAGGCAGACATGGCCTAAAGGGACGGCTCAGTGACAGGGGACAGCGCTCATGTGTCCCTGAACTTCTCCCTGCACCACCCTTGCCTCTCCAACTCAACTCGTCAGCCTCTAAGTGGACAGGATACGCCCCCCACTGCTCACAGATGACACGCAATGTGCACGGCCCCGGCCAGGAGCCCTCTCCAGAGTCCTCCACTGTCCAGCTGGGTTTCTGGAGCCCAAGAGTGGTGTCTTTTGTCTTCAGGTCCCCAAAGAGGAAGAACTACCCCACCCTGCAAACCTGGCCACTAGAAAGCAGGAAAACCGGGCGGCTGGGGGGAGAAATTCTCCTTCTGTGCTTCCAGAAACCACGTGCTGGTATGAACCGGGGGAACCATTAAGGCCCCACATCGCACCTGAACCTGGCCCCGCACACATCCCGGCGACATGCGGGCTCCTTCCTATTGAAGGGAAAGAGACTGATGAAGAGCCTGTGCAGCTCAGACAGCCGTATCTGGATAACTCTTAGAATCGGGCAACCTGCCATCACATTTGTGCTGCAAGACACAGGAGACGCTTCACCTGCTGGCTTCTGAGCTCAGGAAATGCACCAAGTGGCTGGCCCACAGCACGGGCCCCGCGTATGTGCCAAACGCTGTCAGGAACATGGCTGGGATTTCCACGTAGGTGTCTAAGCCCACGAAGCCTGCCGAGATGTCCACAGTGGCGATGTTGTTGGAGTTACCCTGGAACACAAGAGCAGAGCAGACACGGGCCTCAAAGATACAGCCCCAATAACCATGATGTCAGTGTGACATGCATACAAGGCCTGGATGACCTCACCAGCACGCACACACATTGGTCAGAGCTGGCTGCCTGGCTGCTCCTCAGGTCTCTGACTGGCCTTGCACAAGTCAACCCTGCACCTGCCTGCATCACTCCAGGCCTGGGAGGAGCAGGTGAGATGGCCTGTGAAGAAATGTGTGGTCCCTTGTAAGGAACTACACACATATAAACCTGCTGACGGGCTATGGCAGATTTCACCCCTTCATCCAGATCCATGGACTTTTCACAGGACAAACACACGGACCTCCCCACAAGGACCTGCTGTCAGAGGGTGGTGCACATGGCCCTGGGAGCCACAGCTGCCTGGACTGGCCGATAGGGCAACGCTGGGCCAAAGACTAAAGGGTGGCCACACGGCTGGGCCCTGTTTGACAGTGACACCGTGCATGTGTTGTGAGTTACTTATGGAGGGCAAGCAACATGCTGGGGAGCACAGCCCCCGGAGCAGATGGATAACCCGCATGTAGCTTGCATGTCGGACCTGAGGACTGACTGCATCTGACTGTTGCCAAGATTCTGGTCAGTATGGCCCAGCCCTGGTGGGTAAATTGCCATGGGACACAAGGGCCAATGCCACACAGCTCACCCTGAATGTGAGTGGCAGGATTTTAGATCTAAGAAAAGGATCTCCATCTGGGTACAGTGGCTCATGCCTGTAATCCCAGCACTTTGGGAGGCCAAGGTGGGAGGATCACTTGAGGCCAGAAGTTTGAGACCAGCCTGGGCAACATACCGAGATCCTGTCTCTATAAAAAATAGGGAAAATTAGTCAGGCACAGTGGTACGCGCCTACAGCCCCAGCTACTTCGGAGGCTGAGGTGGGAGGATGGCTTGAGTCCAGGAGTCTGAGGCTGCAGTGAGCTATGATGAC
Source organism: Varecia variegata (assembly GCA_028533085.1). Taxonomy (NCBI): domain Eukaryota; kingdom Metazoa; phylum Chordata; class Mammalia; order Primates; family Lemuridae; genus Varecia; species Varecia variegata. The sequence goes on along the minus strand of CM052436.1, from coordinate 166,126,298 downwards.
ATCACCGCACTCCAGCCTGGGCAACAGAGTGAGACCCTGTAGCAAAAAAACAACAAAAAAAGGATCTCCTAAGACTCTACCTCTCCACCTTCAATCTGTATGGATTCCGTCATTTTTTTTTTTTTTTTTTGAGACAGAGTCTCATTCTGTTGCCCGGGCTAGAGTGCAGTGGCGTCAGCCTAGCTCACAGCAACCTCAAACTCCTGGGCAAAAGCAATCCTTCTGTCTCAGCCTCCCGAGTAGCTGGGATTACAGGCATGTGCCACCATGCCCAGCTAATTTTTTCTATATATTTTTAGTTGTTCAGCTAATTTCTTTCTATTTTTAGTAGAGACAGGGTTTCTCTCTTGCTCAGGCTTGTCTCGAACTCCTGGGCTCAAACGATCCACCTGCCTCGGTCTCCCAGAGTGCTAGGATTATAGGCGTGAGCCACCACGCCTGGCCTTCCATCATCTATTATGCCAACCTTTTCTTAGATAGCCAAGGCATTTACGACCTGATAGCTTGTGTCTCTATCAAGCCTGGCCACGTCCCTCTCTGGAACCAGTTGTCCGCGGGCCCATGAAACAACTCTGGCTGGTGCTCACCAGCTCAGCAAATTCAATGGTCAAACCCCACTCCCTTCAGCTGTGGCTTTGTTCCACGCACACATGCGGGTCCAGGGGGCCACCATGCTGACGTCTGCCACGTCTCAGAGACGTGCATTTCTTGCCATCCTCACTGTCTTGCCCTAGGCCCCATCCTTTCAGTTTAACCTCCATTCCATGCCTCCCCATCAATCCACGTGACTCATGGTCACCTCGGCTCTCCTGGAAGGTGCAACTGGGAGCACATAATTCCTCTGTCTGGAGCCCTTCCCCAGGGAGACCGAGGAGCAGCAGGAAACTCGGCAGCTTCGGCAGGAGGGAGGGGAGGAAGGAGGACAGAGTCCCATGTGCTACCTCAAGGGCAATGTGGTGAGGTTAGAGCGGGTCTGATACCTGGGAGGTCGCTGGTGACCCCAGCAGGTTCAGCCATGCACTGAATGCTGACCATGGTGTTGCTTCAGCAGCCAACAGCACGTGCTGTGTGTTCTGAGGATTTGCTGGTACCAACAGTCCAGACGAGGTGTGTTATTATTGTCGTATAGGGCAGAAACTGAGGCAGAGAGACCCAGGGACTGAGCACAAGCGGAGGGCAGGCAGATGAGTGTGGGCATCCACGCTCCTGCCCCCTGCTGTTAAGAACCTGCCAAGGCCGGGCGCGGTGGCTCACGGCTGTAATCCTAGCACTTGGGAGGCCGAGGCGGGCGGATTGTTTGAGCTCTGGAGTTTGAGACCAGCCTGAGCAAGAGCGAGACCCCGTCTCTACTAAAAAAAAATAGAAAGAAATTATATGGACAGCTAAAAATATATATAGAAAAAATTAGCCGGGCATGGTGGCACATGCCTGTAGTCCCAGCTACTCGGGAGGCTGAGGCAGTAGGATCGCTTAAGCCCAGGAGTTTGAGGTTGCTGTGAGCTAGGCTGACACCACGGCACTCACTCTAGCCTGGGCAACAGAGTGAGACTCTGTCTCAAAAAAAAAAAAAAAAAAAAAGAACCTGCCAAGCTAAGGGCAGGAGGCACAGACAGGGCAGAAACCCACAGGCTCTTCTCCCAAGAAACCAAACAGTGAAGGGAAAGAGACTCAACCTGAAGAAATGGGCCCTGGAGAGGCAGAAAGATGAGAGCTGGTGGGGGGGAGTGTGCAGGGGGCTGGAGTTGTAGGGAGGGCAGGAGTGGATGGCAGCGGGGCCTGCTCTGCTGCTCACGCTGTTGCAGGCTGTGGCCCACCTCTACGAGGCCTGACTCTTTGCTGACTCTGCCTGCTGAGCAGTCCCTGTTGCTAGGAAGGTAGCTGCTGCATGAACACTAGTGGCCCTTGGACACGTTACCCAGCCACCGCCACACTGTGTCTCATGACCACCGTGGCATCGCTGCCATGCTGTGCAGAGGAGCAGAGTGAACTCCAGAGGCTGTTTCATCGCCCAGAGTCACAACCATGTTGTCGCACAGCCCAGGCTCAGTTGGGCTCCTGACCCTCTCAACAGCCCGGAACTATTTATTATTTCCTTTTCATAGATAAGGACTGAAGCACAGCAGAGCCTGGCAGAGGCCACCTGGCTTGAAAGTGCTGGGAACCAGCACCCAGGCCTGCGGCCACATGCACTTCTGGCAAGGACACCCACTCTCGTGGCTCCACGCCCGTGCTCCCCACACAGGTGCGGGATCCCACAGTGGGAGGAGCTACAGCTGTTACAAGGAGATGGAGGGTCCAGTAGGTTAGAAGGGCCAGGGCAGCACCAAGACAGGGCTAAGAATCGGCGTGTCAGCCATGGTCTATGCCACGGTGCTTGAGGGCTTACAGATTTCTGTAATTCTGTAACTTCACCCCTGCCACCTTTGGGCTTCAGGGTCAGAGGGACAGACAGAGAAAAGCCTACAACTGTGGGCTGCTCTGTTGATAAGGCCAGGAGCACCAGGAGACCAGGAAAGGAGGACAGGACGGGGAAGTGGTCGACCTGTCAGGACACGGAATCAGACATGCCCCTGGGACTAGACGGAGGAGGGGAAGAAGCTGGCACACACACAGGAAATACAGACCCTTGCTGTCAAGACAAGAAAGTAAACCCAAGGTGCTCGGTAGCTGGAGCAAAGTCATTCAGCCAGGGAACCAGAGCCCAGAGGCAACTGTGGCTGCACCCACCCTCCTGGGGACGCTGGGAGGATGGATGGGACTGGATACCTTCAAGGCCTATCTACCTGTCCAGGTGCTGTTTATCTACGCCTGTGCAAAACCAAGGTAAGCTTGAGCTTGTCTGTGACGAGTCTTCAAACACTGTAGAGAAGACCTGATGACCCACGAGGCCTCAGGGACTAATAACCAAGTGGGGACACCAAACGGTCCCCAGTGTGGACAGTCCTGATACCAGGGGCAAAGGGCGTGAGAGAGCACAAGTATTATATTTACCGAAGAAAGCAAGAGAAACACATGACATGTTTCCCTAACTGTTTGTAATAAACAAATCCAGGCCCGACCCAGCAGACCAACACTCCATCCAGCACTTAGGATGTCTGTCTTGAATGACTAACTGTACTTTATCTTATAAAATACATGTAAGATTTCAGCATAATTCACCATGCCATCTGCCAGTTCTTTCACTGAACAAACATAACTTTCCAACTCATGGTAAAATTTTCTCAAAGAAAAACTAAAAAATAGATAACATATAAAAAGTCAATAGTCTTCTACCCATGGTAATAAGGAAAACCTACCTGGAAATAGAAGAATGCTTGACCGAACCAATAATGCATTACAGTAATCTCAGCGGCATCGTGTCTCAGGGGCTTCCAGATGAATTTAGTCATGACAGTCTGAATCAAGAGACTAAATGCTAAAACCGGAAGATTGTGTGGTCTAAAGAGCAAGGCTGCCAGAAGAACTAATCCACTATATATCTCCCATAAACCTACAGTCTTGATTTTGAAGTCTGCAGCAATGACTTGAGATTTAAGTAAGTCTTTGGTGCCCGTGAACAGAATGCCAAGGATAAAGACATAAACAAAACGAGCTTCAATAATACCCCTAAAAAAAAGCAAAACAAGTTAGATTCATTAGCACCAGCTAGAAAAATTGAAATACATATTTTCCCACGAAAAATACACATGTCTATTTAGGTAATGCCTAAATGTGCCAGTGTGGCTGGCTAAATGAGCCGTGGCACCCTCCCTGCCCCCAGGGGATATCAGGGAAGTGCGCATGTCTGCCTCTGCACATGGGCCCTGAGGAGCACTCTACCACAGCTAACAGGTGTGTCCCAGGGGGCCCTTTTCTGATGGAGTCGGCCTCAGGGAAAGCTCGCTCATTTGGCCCAAGGGTCACATGGTGGCAAGACCTAAGCTGTGCCCTGTAGCACACTAGAAAAAGCTACCTGCTTTGCACAGTTAATTTGAAAAACCACTGCACTAGTATAAGATCTAATTCTGTCAGAAACTTCCATGAGCTGAGGCAGGAGGATTGCTTGAGGTCAGGAGTCGAGACCAGCCTGAGCAAGAGTGAGACCCCATCTCTACTAAAAATAGAAAAAAATCAGCCAGGCTTGGTAGTGCGTGCCTGTAGTCCCAGCTACTTGAGAGGCTGAGGCAGGAGGATCGCTTAAGCCCAGGAGTTTGAGGTTGCTGAGTTTGGGGTAGCTCACTAGGCTGACACCACGGCACTCACTCTAGCCCGGGCAACAGAGCGAGACTCTATCTCCAAAACAAAGAAAAAAAAACCTTCCATAAGTTCATGAATGCAAATCGTACAAGTGAGCGTGTTCACAATCAAGCAGCCTTAGAAAAGTACTCGCACAGTTGTCTGCACACACACGTGCAATGGTGCAGTGGTTCGGACTGCGGGCCCTGAGGAAAGGCGAGGTTTTGTTCAGCCCAGGCCTGCTTCTGACTAGCTCTGGGGTTGGGAGCAAGTTAAGCAAGACTTCTGACGCTCAGCTTTGTTATTTGTGAAATGAAGAGAAAATGGTACCTACACCTCACAAGGTGTAGCATTAAACAAGAGACTGCACATAAAGTGTTTGGTGCATAGTACATGCTTAGTAAATATTATGTACTATTATGAGTGAAGGATTTTAGCACTTCCTTTATGGTAATCTGTAAAGGATATAATCTATGATACTATGCCAAAGAATTTCATCTTATAAAACATATATATTCCTAAAACATAATATTTTAAATAAATTTTGCAAATGAAATATTTTATATACACTAGAAAAGTTGGTAATTTAAAATAATCATAAATAAATTTGAAAATGAAATATCACCATAAGAACATAACTTTTAAAAAACTGAATTTTTCCATCAGATTTTCTCAGAAAGGTTTATATATTTAAAAACAACAGAACTGTGATCAGTTTAATTCAAACAGTCTGAGCACCGTGCACCCTGTGCCCGGCAGTGTGGCCTGCCATGAGGGCCACGCCCGGCTGATGAGCTGGGGTCAGGTACCTGGCAAGCCCCACAGGCCAAGCTGTGTGCTAATTTGAGAGGGAATGACAGGCCCACGTGGGCTCAAAGGAGGGAGAAATCAGCAAAGGTTGGAACCACTGGAGAAGCTTCAAAGCAGAAAAAGGACTGGCCTCTGTATCAAGAGAGGACGCCAGGGCGGGCTGGAAGGTGAACAGGAGGGAGAGCATCATCAGACGCCCTCAGTGGGCCCTCCTCCTCCTCCTCGCCCTGACCGGCCAGCGCCCGTTCCTGCACACCCAGGACCACTGCAACTCGACCGTCCACTCCCGCCAAGCCCGGGCTTCTGAGTGGAGAAGAGAGTCAGGAGTTGAATGCAAAGGATTTATAACACCATCGGATGGCAGCACCTGGGGGCTGAGGGAGAACAGCAGCTGTTACCGTGATCTAGAACCAAGATGGCTCTAGCATCGGGGCGGGGGGGGGGGGGGGGTCTGGAACCAGGACGTATTCAGAATCAGGACTGATGGGATACCAGGAGTGGAAGCATCGTACAGGAAGAATGCGAACCAAGCAGGGCATGTTGAAAGAAAGGCACACTGGCTATTTTCTGGACACTAGCAAAGTATATGCTGCAGTAAGCAGGTAAGGTAAGATGATCAAAGTCCTGAAATGAGTGATGCTGAAATCAGGTGCATAGATCTTGAGAGGAAATGAGAAATTTATTCACATGCTGCATTTTGAGATTTAAAGAAACACCCCTAAATGTAACATCCAGGTCTTGACATCTGCCCAAAGTCTCAGACTCTGAAGTTAATAGCCTACGTGTCCACAGAACACCCCCCGCACCTGCAACTCACCATTCTCTCCTCACCTGGCCTCCCTGTCTCAGGTGAAGGCCTGCTACATGGCCGTCACCTCAACTCCCCGTCACCCTCATATCAGTCAGCAGGTGTTTCCAGGTACGCTCCCCAGAGCCACCCACAGCCTGGCCAGAGCCCCCAGCTCTCACCTTGACCTTTCCTCTGATTATAAAAGCCATACTTATTAATTCTGGACATCTGTAAGGTACAAAAATGAGTAAAAAGGAAGGTCACGAGCCACCTATTATCCCAGATCCTAAATATAACCCCAGCCAACATGTTATGTATTCAGTCTTTCACATAAATACGAAAGAAGACACGCACACACTTGGTAAGCTGGGGTCACGCTGCAGTTTCGCAGCCTATTGTTCCAGCGCGTGGTTCTGTGCCCTGTGAAAACGTACCGCCCAACAGCTACAGGATTCCTTATAAAACTTCAACACGACTAAGAGGATCACCTTACTATTTGCTAGACAACTACCTGGTCTTTACTTTTTGCGACTGTAAATGATCCTTCGGCGAGCGTGCTTGCATCCCATTCCCAGGCTATCCTCCGCTTGTTTTCTTTGAGATAAACTTGGCAGAGGGAGGCCATGCCAGAGGGTTAGCCGTATTTTCCAAACTTCCCTCCAGAATGGCCTCTGCTCAACGCAGCCCTCGGGAGTGGGAGTGAGTCTGGTTCACCACAGCACCATTAAAAACAGAAAAGCAGCCACTTTGGCACGCAGAACAAGGTATTCATGACTGAGCCCTCCCGGTCAGCACGCACATGCTCCACTGGCGTGAGCTCCTGGCCCCTTACAGGAGCTTGCTGAAAACCATGGGGACAGCTGAATTCTCTAGCATGCCTCATTTCCCAACCACCGTTGTCACCTGTATTACTGCCGTAACACCGTGACTGAGCAAAACTGAACCCTGCAACTGTATGTTGCCATTAGCTTAGACCTCAGTCTATGCTCATCTGTATATCTGTCTTACACTCTGGAGGTTTTATTTTTAATTGAAAAAATAAATCTCAATGACATTACTTCCAAGTTGTCCGTCTCCTTAAAAAAAAAAAGGCACTAACAAAGCAGTTAATCGAGGTTTTCTTAGGCTCTAGTAGCTGCCAACTCACAAACACCAAACCCCAGTGCTCTAGAGATTGGCATGAATTTCTTTTAGAACATAAAATATTAAAATAGATCTACAAGCACACTGCTGTGTCTGCCCATGCACTTACTTCACTTACTTTGAAATGTCTCTGTTGTCCTGCTGCCACGGGAACAGCACATTCCCAATGGCCGCCCTGTAGCAATAGACGCCCAGCAGCCCCAGCGCCAAGGCCGCCTTGGACACGGGGGAGCAGCCCCTCTGAACCAACATGAAAGTCACAAGGAGGGAGAGGGCGGCCAGGACCGAGAGCTCCGCTTTGTGATCAGAGCTGAAATAAGATGGAAAATGCCAAAATTACTACCAAATAGTGATGCTATCAATCTACACCAAGTGGTTTTCAAAGAACTATATTAAAAATAACAGATTTTCCTGAAATGTAAAAATAAAATGAAATTGTTGGTTATTGAAACTCACACAAAGGTTTTTTGTTTTTTTTTTTTGAGACAGAGTCTCACTCTGTTGCCCTGGCTAAAGTGCCATGGCTTCAGCCTAGCTCACAGCAACCTCAAACTCCTGGGCTTAAGCAATCCTTCTGCCTCAGCCTCCTGAGTCGCTGGGACTACAGGCATGCGCCACCATGCCTGGCTAATTTTTTCTATATATTTTAAGTTGTCCAGATAATTCTTTCTATTTTTTAGTAGAGACGGGGTCTCGCTCTTGCTCAGGCTGGTCTCGAACTCCTGACCTCGAGCGATCCTCCCACCTCGGCCTCCCAGAGTGCTAGGATTACAGGTGTGAGCCACCGCGCCCGGCCTCACACAAAGGTTCTTAAAATGTAACAAATAATAAATAGACTGGCAACCTGAAGTCTTCATCTTTCATTTCCCAGGGCCCCACCCTCAGCTCCGGATGATCAAAGGCCAGGTGGCAACACTTAAAACAGTCCTCTTGTCCCCTGACACCCTCTTCTGGGGCAGCCTCGTATTTGCCTGTGTACACACAGCTCACCTCCTGGCTTCAGCCCTCTCCCATTACTCAGGAACACGGATCAACTCAGTAGACCCTCTCAGCTTCGTGCATCTGCCATTCCCTGCTCCTGGGTGAGGAGATGGTGTGGCAGCCGACAGCTCACCTGAGGACAGAGCCTGAGGCCCTGCCACTGCCTGGTCCTGCCGCCAGCCTGCTACCTCAGCGCAAGTGGGAACATTGGGAAGGCTAGCGTCCCTTCTGTTTTACTGACTGACACTCACAAGTCAAAGCCCAGAAAGTTAATAGCCGTTAAAGCACAAGTCAATATTCTGCCAAGGCATACACACAAATGGAAAAACTACTTCAGAAAATGCTGAGGACACTCTGGGAGGCCGAGGCGGGCGGATCATTTGAGCTCAGGAGTTCGAGACCAGCCTGAGCAAGAGTGAGACCCCTTCTCTATTAAAAATAGAAAGAAATTAGCTGGACAACTAAAAATATATAGAAAAAATTAGCTGGGCATTGTGGCACATGCCTGTAGTCCCAGCGACTCAGGAGGCTGAGGCAGGAGGATCGCTCGAGCCCAGGAGTTTGAAGTTGCTGTGAGCTAGGCTGATGCCACGACACTCTAGCCCAGGCAACAGAGTGAGACGTTGTCTCAAAAAAAATAAATAAAAAAAAAAAAAAAAAAAAAAAAAAAAAAGAACAGAAAATGCTGAGGAAAGACATTGCCAGTGTCAGGACGGGGCTCCGAGAAGGGAGGGGCAGACTGGAGCCACATCAGGGCCTGGGCCTTACCTGGGAGGGGGTACCTGGGCATTTGTATTTAAATCGTATGTATTTTTACACACTGTTCTGGATTGTTATACAGTAGTCCCCCCTTAACCGCAGCAGGTACGTTCTACAACCCCCAGTGGATGCCTGAAACTGCAGAAAGTACCAAATCATACATATATATATATATATATATATAGTTATTTCCTATATATACATATACAGTAAAGTTAAATTTATAAATTAGGCATGAGATTAACAATAACTAACAATGAAATACAATAATTATAACAATATACTGTAATAAGAGTTATACGAATGTGGTCTTTTCAGACCATGGTTGACCATGGGTAAGCAGAACTATGGAGGGGGGCTACTGTATGTCACAATTGGAAAACAAAAGCAATAGTGAAGCAGGTTTAGACACCTTTCGAGGAGTGGAAGGTTGCCAGGAGGTGCAGAACAGAGCCCTCTTTACGATCGGTGGGAATGATCTAGCAGCACAGGGAGACTGACATGCGGGAAGGCCCAGAGCGAGACTCAGGCAGCGCTGCACGCCCCGAGGGACATGCCGCGCACACGCTCAGTGCATCTGGGTGTGGCAGCCAGCCGATTCTCTCCCAGTGCTTCAATTTTCCAGAAAAATAAGAAATGAAGTGTTACTGTGCTATTCCGGGATGCAGAAGTCCATAATGCAACCAGCCGCTCCGGGCGGGCGCGCAGGCTCTGACCCCAAGGCCAGAGTGCCCCACGTGGCTTCCCGCTGGCTGCACTCCCTCTCAGCCTCCTCACCTCTGAAGCGGGTACAACTACGTCCTCTCCCCTCTCCCCAGGACTGCTGTGCAAATGAGAGGTGCCGGCACACAGCAGGCAGGCGCCTGAAGGATGCTGATCTGTGATGAATGGGCTTACCAAGGCTTGGCTAATTTAGCTAATACTTAGGAGAAATTTCCACAAGAATAACTTGGTGAGAGGAATCCATAATTTCATAGCTTTTGATGTGAATTTCCAAGTATCTTCCAAAAGAACTATGCCAGTAATATGGCCCTAGCAACCCTCACACGCTCACCAAGACTGGATTTTATCATTTATTTTTGTTTCTCTGTCTTAGCAGGTCCAAAGCAACACCTCGTCACTTAACGCGCAGTGCCCTAATCACCAGCAGTGCGCACTTCCCTCTCCTTTCTGCTACCAGTTTTTTTTTTTTTTTTTTTTTGAGACAGAGTCTCGCTCTGTTTCCCGGGCTAGAGTGAGTGCCGTGGCGTCAGCCTAGCTCACAGCAACCTCAAACTCCTAGGCTCAAGCGATCTTTCTGCCTCAGCCTCCTGAGTAGCTGGGACTACAGGCATGCGCCACCATGCCCGGCTAATTTTTTGTATATATATATATATTAGTTGGCCAGATCATTTCTTTCTATTTTTAGTAGAGACGGGGTCTCACTCTTGCTCAGGCTGGTCTTGAACTCCTGACCTCGAGCGATCCACCCGCCTCGGCCTCCCAGAGTGCTAGGATTATAGGCGTGAGCCACCGCGCCCGGCCTCTGCTACCAGTTTTGATGGACGCTGCTCACAGCAGTCAGCTCCCTGTATGTACCTCTCACTGTGAGTATTCTCTCATTTTGCTGTTCTTTCACTTTAGTTTCCTAAGTCTTCATTGCTAGACAATTACAATTTTAAATATACTTAAATCTTGATTTTTTTTCAAGTTTCTTCTATTTACTTCACTCCTATTTCAAATCCTCCCTCCTTCTCTTAGGTTTTCCAGTCACTGGTGACAGGCTCAGGAGATGGCTGAAGATTCCCCCACTTGGCTCTGCCCCTTTCAGGGATGGGGAGAGAGAACAGGGCGGGCGAAGGGCAGAGCTGCCCACACAGGCCCTGTCCCACTGTGCCTGGCTGGCCTAGTCCTGCTCCACAGCTGCTTTGTGGGGACCATCAGCAGGGGTGTGACAAGTAAGGGCACAGTGCACGGGCCACGGCCCAGAGCACAGGCCACGGCCCAGAGCACAGGTAGCAGCAGTCCATAACAAGCCACCAGTGAGCTGGAGACCAAAACTGTATCTTTATTACCATGGTCATTTTAAAACTCACAGGCTTTCAATCATGAACAATCACAGCGACTCAGCATTAATAAAACACACCTATTAGGCTAGCTTCAAAATAAATTCACCTTTTAACATTGATTCATGGGTTTTGGTATATTTTCCTGTTTTTCAGATCTCAAACATTATCCCTTTCTTAATATGGAAAATGAGCTAAATTTAGAAACAGAAGAGCCTAGTCTGCGATCGCCAGCTGTGGTAGGTCCAGCCTGCGGCCACGGGCGCGTGCTCTCACCTGGTGAGCCAGTGGCCGAGGTCAGGCCGGTGGGCCCACTGCACGCCTGTCTGGTTCAGTGAGCGCAGTAGCCGGCAGCAGGCCAGTATCAGCCATGGACTGGCCAGCACCATCCACTTCTCACAGCCTCTGAGCACTTTTGAGAGAGAGGAGCTCATGTGCACTCTGTCCTGCTCCCGCGTGTCACAGCCGGTCCTGTCCTGCAATGCTGGCATGGTGCCAGCAAACCCTTGTTCCACATGGAAGCAACACTGAGGCTCACCATCATCTCTCAGAAAGTAGCTTCTGTAGATTTCTTGACTCAGAGCTAGACACAGGGTGTTCACGAGGAAGTACCAGGTCTGGTGTTCCTCTTCCACAAAGCTGCTGGCACCCAAACTCAAGACGTGGCCCACCGTCCCAAACACCATCAGAAGGTCTAACTCTGACCACTCTGAGTTGGGATGAGCTGGATTCTGTAAAAAGGAAAATGTATTTTGTAAGAGATAATCTGAAAATTACACACATCTTGCTGTCTGCACAATAAATAATCCCCTGCAACAGACACCTGCTGTTCCTCACGCCCAGGACCTGCTCCCCAGCTCTGCCACAGCCCTTTCCACTTCAGTGGGACAGCCCCTCCTCCCAGGATACAACTTGGGGGAGTCAAAATGTGCTCCCCCAGCCAGGGGGACATGGACACAGCACGGTCAGTCAGCTGTCCTCACACTGTAGTGCAAGTTCCAAGATGAGCAAAAAAGAGCCTGAAAATGGTTAGACCCCTCTGGGCGGTGATGGAGACCAAAGAGCTTGCCTAGTGGCTCCTGTTGGCCCTCCACACCCCATCCTCTGTGCCTTTGCAGAGCCCAGGTCTTCAGCTGGCCATGGCTAGTTCCTGCTGCCTGAAACCAAAGAACCCCAGTGATACATTCTACCAAACGAGACATATAATTTCTCCATGAATTTTCCAGCAATCCAGAAAGTTTCCACTGAAATGGTTAACCCTGCTGAAATAACAAAGTTGGCATCACAGTACTATCCTTTAAATATACTAACTTAAAACATTAAAATTAAAGATGAGGACTCAATTACTGTCACTATTCTTTTTGATAACTATTTATTGTAAAGCTGGGTACAATAGAGAGGGAGATATCGTGACCCTAGCTAGGCCCCAGGGATGCCACTCTGGGCAAAGGTAATCCCAGCTCTAGGGAAACCTATGGCATGACAAGACAGACACACAGCAAAGGGCCTCTGATGGCCCTGTGACAAGGGGAGGGGATGAGGGCTACACAGGCATGGGGTAGGGGGTGAGTCAGGCCTGCAGTCATTGCACGAGGCCCACTGGTCCTGGGCTCCAGCACTGTGGACCTGACTGCGGCCATCTACCCCTCCCTCACTGCCCAGCCACTACCACCCAGCTAACCAACGGAGGTGCAGAGGCCAAAGACTAGGGATTCCAGTGAAAAACACCAGCCTTGAAAAGAAATCCGGACTTATGAGAAAGAGTAGATTCCCAAAACGAGGGGATGAGTTAGGAAGACCAAGCCTCCCTTTGATCCTGCCGAGTGTCCAGCCAGCTGCCTGTTTCTTCTTCCCTTGGCTGCAGCTCAGACACCTCTGTGGAGAGCTGGGCTGATTCGTGCACCCCATCGGTAGGGTGCCCGCTCCTCTGTGGCAGGCAGCTCTTTACAAACACCTTTGTTACAGTTGCAGGAGCACTGTTTTTCTAATCAAGAACTAAGGCATGTGACCTCCTGACACAGCTCTGGACACCTGTGTCAGGACACCCAGAGGCCTGGCAAGGCTGCTCAGAGTGCTCCCCTGCCGTGTCCTGCCCCACCGCGCCCGGCACGCACCAGGTGTTCGACTAGCATCTGAGAAATGAAAGACTGGCTGAAATAGCAGCAGCAGCCTGTGCAGAAAGACAATGTCGTACTCCCAGGAACCAGTCACACCTTACTCGGGAGACTTCCACGGACGAAAATCTTGGTCAGAACAGACACGATCGCACAGAGCAGCGCAGAGATCAACGCCATCACTCCACACGCCGCCAGCCACGGGAGGCCACAGAAGTAGCACGAGCTCTCGGCAGAGGTACACACGATGACGTGAATGGCTGACAGAACCAGGAACATCAAATAAAAGAGCAGGGAAAACACTGGAGAAGACAGGGGAACGTCCAGCTCAGCCTTTCTGCATAGCGCCTGCGGGATGCTGAGCAGAAGCAGGGTGAGAACCTGGGACAGAAACAATGGCAGCGTCTACAGATTGCTGGGCTTGAAGAAACCTACTTATTATAGAAAGCCTAATAAAAGGTTATTTCCAATTAACTGCCACCTGTGGCTTGATTTTTTATCACCTGCAGCCAGTGAAGCCACTTGATACCCGACAATACTTTGTGCATTGTCACAAATCAGGACACACAATGAAAAAGACAAGAAAATTAGTATTTTTCCATTTTTAATAACACCTATATATATATTGTAAACTATAATACTTTGGCTGAGTTATCAAATCAATTTAACACCTGAGCCATGACTCTATGTGAGCATCTGTACCTCCAAAACCACAGCAGTCCCCACCATCATCGAGTAGATGTCGTACTGGGCCACTTGTGTGCTCAGGGACAGACTGAGGGTCTTCAGAGCATCCAGGTACTGCCTGAGAACCTTGGTCCCCAGGTTGAAAAGGACTTCTGAATTATTTTCCTCCAAGTACAGTTTGATCCAGTTCCCATGCATCTTCTCTGACACTTTAAATTGCTCAAATCCAGGATCTATAAAGCAGACAGAAAGGTTATACACACACACACACACACACACACACACACACACATCATGGATATACATATATGCATATAAATGCAAAGTATGCAGTTATTCATGGCATATGGTAAAGTCTTCATTCTTGGGACTGACACTTAATGAAGATGAACAACTCCTGTGGGGAGAGGGGCTGCAGCACCTGCAGTAAAACCCGAAAAGCTGAGGGTGCTGGCCTGTCAGCCCCAGCACTGCAGGGCCCGTGGGCCTTGGCACACGCAAGGACATAAGTGTCTGCCCACTGCTCTGCCTGGTCTTTCTCTGCCTCCCTCACCTGGTCTTACCTCCTCCTCACCCTTCTCTCTGTCTCTTTCCGCTCCTCTTCTTCACTGTGCAATATAAAAACAGTGCTGAAATGCACCACGTTAATACCCCATGGCTCTACAGAACCTTTCTAATCCTTGCAGCGCTGTGTGAGGACTAGGCAGGCAGGGCCAGACCCCTTCTCTGCCGGGCCCACTTCCCAGTCCAGGCCCTTCTTCCCTGCACTAACACCACCCACCCTTGAACCTGGGTTCTCTTCCTCACAAGTCCTCTTCGGGAAAGGACAGCAGTTTCCGAGCCTCCCCCTGCTCGTGCTGGTGAGCTGTGTCCCTAACGTGGATGCTCTGCTTCTGCATGAGCCCAGCCCTCGCTGCTGCTGGCTCCCCCTTTAGATGACATGGCATGCTGCTCAAGGTCACGGCTGATGTGACCTTGTCCAGGGCTGGCCGGTCTTGAGTCTTTGCCTGGACCACATTCACTTTTGACTAGACTGGTCTGCAAAGCAAGAACTTCCTTTCCAAGACTCCCTGGTATTTAACATGCATATTCTGCTTCAGCAGAGCCACTCCGAGGCTAGTCTCAGCTACACCTCTCAGCCTTGCACCATCCAACAGGACATTGCACCAAGGACACTGTGAGCACACGCTCAGGCCTTCCCCCATCACCACAGTGACAGAGGAGCTGTCGTAGGTGCCCTGGATGCTGGGGTCCAGGGCCCTGTGGCCTAAGTCCCTGAGCATGAAGCTGAACCCCTGCAGGCCCCTCACTGAAGCTGGCACTAATGACCTGTACTGAGTGCCAATGCCTGGCACCTCTCTGAGCAGCTAACTCCTTTCATCCCGTGAATGACTCTATGAGGCAAGGATGAGTACCACACCTGTTCTTCAGAGGGGGAACTGAGACACAGAGGGAAATCGCCTGCCCAGGTCACAGAGCTCCTTGGTAAAAGCTGGAGTTGGAACTCAGGTAGTCTGGCTCCAGGGCTGGCACCCTTAACTACTATACCCACCACCCAGGAGTGGGGGAAACCTCTGTCCACACCCCACCACCTTGGAGGTACAGAGACATAGGGGGGCACCTGAGTCTATACTCCACTGCCTCTCTATCAAGGAGTCACAGAGACATGAGGGACACCTGTACATGCATCCAAGTATTTACTGAGCACTGACTACATGCCAGGTGCCGGGCAAGGGGCAAGAAATACAACAGTGAGCCAACAGGTACCATCCCTGCCTGCTTGGATCCTGCAGGGTTAACGCACATGCACACGTGTAATTACAAAGTGTGATCACACCACATGAAGGAAAAGTAGCGTGTAATGAGAGACTTTTGGTAATGGGGAGGAACAAATTTTAGGCTGGGAGGCGGGGTGGGGGACAAGAAAGGTCCTGATATTTAAGCTGAAATGTAAAGGATGCCCAGGAATCAACAAGCTGGAAAACTGGGGAAGAGCACCCAGTCGGTGGGAACAGCAAGTGCAAAGGTTCTGAGGTGAGAAGAAGCTGGTCCCACTAGAACTGAAACACAGCCAGATGGGCGAGCTGTCAGACCAGCTGGGTACCACGGAGGGGCTTTGCAGGCCTTGTCGTGGCTTCTAAAATATATTTCAGCGTCAAAACACGTACCCGAGTTTGTCTCGGGAAACATGATCACTGACCGTGTGGACAACAGGCTTCCTGGGGTGTAAGACCCCATGACCGTTTTCTCGGCCCAGGAACAGTCCTATGTTCATTTAACAGGTTCATTTCCTTCCACATCCATCAGTTCTCGGTTTCTCTCTACCCTGCTGTTTCTGAAAGAGGCAAACAACCCCTCCAATGTTTTTTTTGTTTTCGTTGGTGTTTTTATTGCTTGCTAGTATAGAAAAAAGGACACATTAATGAAACAGTAAATATGCAAAAGCTATGAAGCTAATACTATTTTTGAAAAAAAAAATAAAAGTAACATCTATGCCTGGTCTAGACTGCAAGGCGTGTTGTGGCCAGGCCTCATCTTCAACAAAGTGCCCTGGCTGGCCTGAGGACCGAGAGCTGGCGCTCGTTAAGTTCTCCTCCATTTACTACGTCTGGTTCCCAACTATTCCTCAGCGGGCAGGTGACTTGGGCTTCCACATGTGACTCAAGGAGGTCAGTTTACATCTTCTCTGCACAAACTCACAGTGTTCACTCTATTTGGTAGTGCTATTTGTTCACTACTTCAAGTAGGAAAACCTGCCAACATCACATTAAATGCTGCCTCAAAATAGAAGCCCACCGCCTCCAGACTCTCAAAGGAATCCCAGTGTCCACCAGGTTATTTTGATGAAGCTGGATGTGTCAGAGTAAATCATCTGGAAACATCCCAGGTAGGTGCACTCTCCTCTCCTGGATCATTTCTACGGGCATATAAACAGCCCAACTATCTCCCAGCCTAAAAATAAAAACAAAACGCCCTCTCTTGGCCCTGCAGCCACCTCAGACCCAGTCCACTTCCCACTGCCATCGGAGCTGCTACATCTCTTATCTGCAGCCCCTCACCCGCACCAGCTGGCCAGGCCTCGCCCCAACAGCCGTGTGTGCTGCTCCTGACAAAGTCACCAATAACCCAACACTGCCAGGTCCAACAGTCAGTTCTCAATTCTTCATCTTATTTTAGCAGCACTCAGCATAGCTGCTCACTGCCTCCTTTCTGAAATTCCTTCCCTACGTGGCTTCCTAGACATCAAACCTCTCGCCCTACAAGCACCGTGCCTCGCAAACTTGCTCCTCCTACCATCTTGCCCCCCTAGGAAATAGTCACGCTGTTCTTTCCTTCCAGCTGAAAACCCTGGAGTTGTTCTTTACACCTCTGGTCTGCTCGTACCTGATATGCCAGTGCACCAGCAAATCCTGCCTGCACAACCTTCAAAATGTATCCAGAATGCAACCACTTCTCCTGGACTCCGCCATCACCTGAGCCCTCACCATCCTCACCTCTCCCCAAAGTACGGCAGCCACCTCCTCACTGCTCTCCTCCTACAGCACAAGGCTGAACCCTCCATGAGGGTACCTGAGAGAGCCCTGGAAAAGGCAACCTGAAGATCAGGCCCTGCACGAAGCCCTGTAGCAGCTCCCCCCGTAACTCAGAACAAAGGCGAAAGCCCCTCCAACTCTTGAAAGGTCCTCACATCTCTGATGTCTTATCCTTCTGCCCTCTCCTGGCTGCTCTGGCCCTGGTCATTCCTTGAATGTGCAGGCACGTCCCAGGGCAGGACCCTGTCTGCACTCTGCAGCTGCAGGGCTCCCTCCCAGACATCTGTTCAAAGGCCAGGCCTGCCCCGATGGCTCCCATCCTCCTGCACGCCCCACACCTTCCCCGTTTATTCTGCTCCTAAGGGACTCATCACCATCTGGCATCTATCACTATACTTTTTCTCTCCTTCCTCTGGAAGGTTCCATGAGGGCAGAGCCCTTGCACTGCTCAGTGCTTTATCTCAGGTGCTTTTAACAATCCCTCATTCATAACAAGAATTTGGTAAATATCTGTTGAATAAATAAATTTATGAAAGAATTTCACTTAAATAACTGCATCTATGGGTGTTGCTAAAGGTGATAGTTCAAGTTCTAAGAAAAGAATAACACACCTGCATAATCAAAGAGTGCTGACTGCAAAGTATTCCCGTGACAAACTGCACACCACAGAAACATCAGAAAAACACCAGCTCAATGGAAACATATGGATCTGATAGAAGTCAGCAACTATGGATTGATTTACCTTTTTCATATGACGGTACATTTTCTTGCAACAATTTGCTAAGCTGTACTGTATTTAAATGTAAAAATCTCAACTGCTCTCTCATTGGTTTTCCTTCTACAAGTGGGAATATAAGACTGCCTACACTGTCTTTTGGAATCGGCAGACCAAGCCCTATTGCTAGTGTTGCAGCCAGATCCGTCTGCTGAACTCGCTTTGGATGCCGCATATCACCTGGAAAAAAGAAAACATTTTAAGTAACAGGCTTCCAGAAAGTGTAAGATGGTAGTCATTCTTCAATTTGACCTTCTACAACATAAGTCAAATTATCCCTTTCTTCAAATCATTCAACGTAGATTCAGACAGAAATCACCTCATTGCTTTCTGTGTCAATAAATCTACTGAATGCCCATTCTAAGTTGAGGATAATGCCTTTCCTACAGCAGCTTACAACACACTGGGAGAGCCCAGTGCAAGAAACTCAATACAGTGTGAGTTATGGTGCTGGGGATGGGCACGGATAGAACAGATAGTCAGCAGACGCCAAGGTAGGGTCACTTGGCAAAGTAAACAATCAACCCCTGAACAAAAGTGAGGGTGGTATCTTTGAGGTCCTGCCCCTTTGGATTCGGAATGTTCCATGTTCTGTTCTCTGCGTACACACACAACCCTCGTGGAGAGACCTGAACCTCTGGTGGCTCCTGAGCAGCAGCACACTCCGCTGTGGGGAGCAGAACAAGGCTGGGCTCATCTGGGCAGGTGCTGTAACCAACGTGGACAAGCAAGACACCTGCCTGTCCACTAAAGCGCTTCAAGCCCCAACAGTGGTTGGCCACCCTAACTCCTTGCAAGGAGAATGGCTGTGATAGCAGCACGCTGGGCTTACGCTGCCACTCTGCCACCATCCAATATGACCTTAGACAAGAAACTCAATGGAGTCAGGGTTTCTGTCATCAGTAAAGAGAGTAAACACCCCCACACCCCAGAAGCTATAAGGCGGGTCTGCAGGGGGGCCAACGGGCCACCAAGGACAGGTGGTGAGGGTACTCGGTGTGAGTTTCTCGGATACCTAAGTGTCAGTGGGTAGAGGTTTTACTTTGTAGTAACTTTTGGTTGTATAAAATTTTTCCTCTTAATTTTGCCAAATCTATAGATCATCTCTTGACCAACCCTTTAATGATGACTGCTGGTTTATGCTTAGAAAGAATTTGCCACTCCAATGCTATTATTTGTTTTCTTGCAGTGCTTCTCTCTTCTAGTATTTTCTTGTATTAAGTGGTTTGAGCTGAAAAAACAAAACAAAACACAAAACCAAATCCACCTTAAACTGGTTTTGGCACTCACACCGGTAGTGGCGGTGCTGGCATTGCTACTCTGAGTGGCAGTGTTTGCTTGGGACAAAGCAAAAAGTCACTACATGATGATCTAATTATATCATATCTGGGGTTGCTGACAACCAGGATTCCAAGCTTAGGAAGAAGAAAGTAGAGATGTAAGATCTAAGAAGTTAATTTTACAGTTTTGAAGGTGAATTGGAAGTATCCATACAAACTCAAAATCATTTTATCTTAAAAAAAAAAATCTCCTTACTCTGTCTAGAAATAAGGACTAACCCAGTATCAGTGAGCACCTCTAGCTCTGAGACAGTAGTCTTCTAATACCACTTCAAACACCACTAAAAGGAACCAGGACATCTTGGAGAAGTAGCTGATGGCAGGTGTTGAGAAGGCAATGTGCACGACAACCTGGAACACGTTACAGACCAGAGAGCAGTAAAGCTATCGAAGGCCACCAAGGTTTTACCAAAAGGACTCAGCTAATCTGAAGATGCTCCCACTGGCCAACGACAGGACAATTTGAATACTAAAGAGTAGTATCTACAGTGAATTGAAACAAATCAAATATGCCTAAGGCCACGAGTTCACAATGTTACCAAAAAAAGAACAAACTTAATTGGTCACAGTTGAAGGATGCTAGCAAACTCATTCACTGATTTGAATCAGGTAATTAAGTGAGAAGAGTAATCCATTTATCCTATTTCTTTTATATAAATGATACCAGTGAGGAACCAAAAAGTAGACGGAGGAAGAGTTTCTTTTTTCTTTTTTTTTTTTTTTTTTTGAGACAGTCTCGCTCTGTTGCCCGGGCTAGAGCGAGTGCCGTGGTGTCAGCCTAGCTCACAGCAACCTCAAACTCCTGGGCTCAAGCAATCCTCCTGCCTCAGCCTCCCAAGTAGCTGGGACTACAGGCATGCGCCACCATGCCCGGCTAATTCTTTCTATATATATTTTTAGTTGGCCAGATAATTTCTTTCTATTTTTAGTAGAGACGAGGTCTCGCTCTTGCTCAGGCTGGTCTCGAACTCCTGACCTTGAGCGATCCACCCGCCTCGGCCTCCCAGAATGCTAGGATTACAGGCATGAGCCACCGCACCCGGCCAAGAGTTTCTTTATAGAATTATTCTGGCTGCTGTGGTCTGCATGCATCCCCCAAAACTCATGTGTTGGAAACTAGCTCCCCAATGCAACAGTGTTGGTAGGCAGGGCCTTTGGGGAGGTGTTTAGGTCATGTGGGCAGAGCCTTCATGAATAGATTAATCTGTCACAAAAGAGTTTGACCTTTTTGCTCTTCCAATTTCTGCCATGGAAGTACATAGGGTTCCGCCCTCCACAGGACGCAACAGCGTTCAGGGTGCCATCTAGGAAGCAGAGAGTAGCCTTCCCCTGAGGCCAGTGCCTTAGTCTTGGATTTCCCAGTCTCCATAACTGTGAGAAATACATTTCTGCTCTTTATAATTACCTGGTCTGTGGTATTTGGTTTTAGACAAATAGACTAAGACACTGGCTAATTAATGAAAAAGTTACAGAATTAAAACATCACAATTTACAACCTCTACTGAATTAACGGACCTAGTTGATCATCAGTAGTTACTAACATCACAGTAAAGCAGAGAGCCAGGCGGTACATCCTTCCTGCTAGAAGTAGCCCTGCCCAGACCATACCAGACCAAGTCAAAACAAATTAAATCAGCGAAATCAATCTGCTCTAGCCTATGGGTCAGAAGAGATTTATGGGATGAACAGAGGACATCTAAGCACACAGTGCAGATAGCAACTGGCAAAATCCAGACTGTGGGAGACTCCACAGAACAAATAACCAGATTTTGTCAAATAAACTGTGGAAAAATAAAAAAGGTTGGGGTTGGGGACCTACAGATCAACAGAGACTTAAGAGACATAAAAACAAATCACAGTGCATAGATATTATTTGCACCCTAATTCAAATAAACTGAAACAACCAAAGAGAGAGAGAAACAAACACTGGAAATTTGAACACTAACTGATGATATTAAGGAATTAATGCTGTTTATCCCCATATACACTGGGGTCTATTTTTGGCTTCTTGATTTTTGCTCTTTTAATTTGTCTTTCCAGTTCTTGCAGCACAAACTATTTTAATAAATGTAATTTTATAATACAAACACAGTGTAGGCCACATGATAGAGTGAGTTGTATCTCATAGGCAATGGAAGCCATTGAAGACATTTCAGCATTTCAGGAAACCACTCTCACAGTCTGGTAGCAGTCTCTACTTCCACTAGTCCTACTACGTTCCCACCTACGCAATATTTTAAACATTCAATCAGCAAATACTGATGAAGGACTCACGAGGTGCCAGGCACTATTCTAGGCTTGGGGGATAGAACAACAAACACGATAAGACATTCCAGTAGTGAGAGGCAGATGATAAAATACACCTGCTCTGCCCTTCATGGAAGTCCAGGAACAGGCACTCTCTCCTTCCCAGACCCCTTGACCCTGGAGTGACCCAGACCTATGCTTCTCACGTAGAGGTGAGGACCCTGGGAATGGGCAGCAGCATGTTGGTGGTCTATGAAATCACATGGCATATAGTCCAAAACTGTTTATTTTTCAGAATAAATACCTTAACATTTATTTTTATTAAAATAAATTTGCACACATTTTTTTTTTTTTTTT
>CM052436.1:166058226-166095088 GCA_028533085.1 Varecia variegata | reverse complement strand
CCCCGAGGGCTGACGTCACAGCCCTCCCCTCCAAAGCCACTGCGCTCCCCAGGTGGCCCTCCTCTCTGCACCTTCCTCCTCTGCCTGTTCTCAGGCACCAGCCCTGCACCTCCCTCACTCCGGCTCCTTGCAGCACCTGCCCCAGCCCACAGGGTCACTCACCCCCAGCGCACGCGCCACCACCCGGCTGTCGTTCTCCAGCAGGCGGAGGCGGCCCCGTAGGGCCTGCTGCAGGCGGGGGTCCCGCAGCCCACTCTTCCTCCGCACGGCCAGCAGCTGCAGCGTCAGGTCTGGAAGGGGCAGACAAGGGTGGGCAGTTAGCCTGGCCCTGCCAGGGTTCTATGGGGCGCTGGCCTGGCCTGTTTCGCCTCCAACTCACAGACCTGCCCCCAGAGGCCTGGGCCGTGGGCTCGTGGGGAGCCTGGGAGATGCAGCTTTAAATCTCAGCCATGTCCCACACCACCTGTGATGACCTGGGGCTGTCACTTGGCCCCCAGCCTCAGTGTCCCTAGCTGTGAGTGCCCATCTTACGGAGAGATGGGGAGAAGGGACTCTTGTCCCCCCAGGGCAGGCCAGCACAGAGTGGCTGTTCTGCGTATGGTCCCCAGCTCCAGATGGTCACCGCATCAGATTCTCTGGACGTAGGGCCTGGCACCTGCATTTAACAAGCCCCTCCCCCACTCCACAGTGATTTTAAGGAGGGATGTCTGGGACCATGGGGCATCCCAGAAATCTCCACTCTGCCCTCCTAAACTGGCCCCCCCTTCTCTATCTCTCAAAGGGCCCCCCACCCATGAGCAGACCACGCACCCATCCCTCCATCACACAGCATACCGGCCCACCAGCAAATCCCACTGGCTTGGCCTGCCCGCTTCACGGCTCGGCCCAGCGGGTCTGACCTGGGCAGCTGTCTGCGCCTGGCCCTCCCCATGGTCAGTCCTCTGGTCTACGCGGAGCACGAGGGCCCGTCACAACATGCTCTGACTCGGCCCTGGCGGCTCCTGGCCCTCCCTGGTGGCACAGTCCAACAGAACTTTCTGCAGGGTTGGATGTGTGCTCTCTCTGTGCTGTCCCATGCAGTGGCCACCAGCCACATGGGGCCACCTCTCCTTGTCACCATCTGGATGTGATTTCCTGCCAGAATCTGTCCCGGGCACTACCCAGTCCCAGACCTGGGCTTGTGAGGAATAAGCCCCCTGCTGCCCGAGGCCAGGACGGTGCAGACCTGGCAGTGGCGTCCCAGGGCTGCCAGCCCTCTACAGAGTGAGGAGAGGGAGGGGGAAGGGGAAAGATGCGGGGGTGGGGGAAGAGAGAGAGAGAGACTGGCTCCCCACACCCCTGGGTGAGCTGGGAGCACCTGCCTCAGGCCTCCTGGGGGGGACTCTGGCGCAAACGCCCCCACCCTGTGGGGAAGCGCCAGTGCTGAGCGGCACGGACACTTCCGGGGTCTGGAATCCACGCCCCCACGAGGCAGCAGCGGCCCAGCATTTCACAGCAGCTCACAGCTCCTGCTCCGACAGGAAGGCGGGTGTGGCACTTTCAGACACAAAATCATCTGTCCCATTGCCCAGCACGAGATCCTGTTCATCCCAAGTGACTACAGGCACTGACCACACGAAAGGAAAGTCAGAGGACAGGCAGGGGTTAAAGGCCAACAAGGGACGCCGGGGTCTCCATGCCCCCGCAGCTGGGGTTAGAGAGTCCCCAGGGTAAGGGGCACCTGCACCTCCTGGGCCCAGAGCCTCTTGGCCCTGTTTGTGTGTGTTGTTCCCACCACCCTCGCTCCGCAGAAATCCCCCTCCTTGGAGCTTCCCACAGCCCCGGAAACCTGTGCCTGGACACCTCTCCTGAGGGCCCCTGCCCTCCCCCTGTGCCCCACGACACCCTCGTCCACCTCTTTCCACGTCCCCCCAGAGCATTGCCCACGGGGCCTCCAGGGCATGTTCCCCATTTGGGCAGATAGAAATGCAGAGTCCTGGGCCCTGCCTCAGCCCCGCGGAATAAGAACCTCTGGGTGCAGGGCCTGGGCATCTGCATTTATCAAGCCCCTCCTGCCACCAGGATTTTAAGGTGGGCAGTCTGGGGCCCCTTGGAGAAGCCCTGGGTTAGACATTCCCAGGTGTCCAGGTTTGAACCTGAGGCGCAGTGTGGGGCGGAGAGCGTTTGCCTGTGGGATGTGCTCCCATCTGGCCGGGGGTGACCCCAGCAGCAGGCCCGGGGGTGCCTGGGGGAGGAGCTGCATCTGCAACACAGCAGGTTCCTACCATTAGGGGAGAGCAAGCAGTGGCTGGGCCCCTCCACAGGGCCGAACACCCAGGTCTTCCTGCAAGGAAAGAGGCGCGTCTGTTCCACACAGGCTCCGGTTCTCCAGCTCACAGGGCCCAGAGCTGCGGGAGCTGTGCTTTCCCCGCAGGCTGCAGCAGACTCAGTGGCTCAGAACAACACAAAGGGATGACCTTGCCCTTCTGGAGTCTGAATGGGTCTCATCGAGCAAAAAGAAGGTGTCGGGCAGTCCAGCTCCTTGCGGAGGCTCCGGGGAGACTCTGCATCCTCGCCATTTCCAGCGTCAGGAGGCTGTGACCCTTGGCTTGCGGCCCCAGCTTCCGCCTGCAAAACTGGCTCTGACTCCTGCTTCTGGCTGTCCCTCCCAATCTCCGGCTACCAAGGCCCGTGAGTCAGACCATGCAGGGTCATCTCCCCAGCACGAGATCCTTAACTGGATCCTATCTGCTGGATGAGGAGTGCGTACAGGGCCAGGGATAGGGACCTGGACATCTCTGGGGGCTGGTGTTTTGCCGACCACAGACGGGCTCAGCCTCACCACCCATGCGAGTGGGAGTCGGGACACCAACGCCCACTGGCTGCTCAGCCTCGGCTGGTCAGCACCCCCTCTGGCCCCAGCTCCCACCCTCGCCACCCTGCAGGGTCTGCATCTTGACCTGGGCGCCCCGTCTCTGCCCTGCGCGGCTTCCTCACCCGAGCCCCAGGATCAAGGGAGAGGCGACTTGGGAAAGCCTGTGATTGCGGCAGAGGGTGTCGAACTTCAGCGTGACCTCATGTCTTGCTCGGAGCCCTGGGCGCAGCCCGGCCACGTGGCCTTGGACCTTGCATCACGACGGTGCTCATTTCACACCATGTTTGCTACTGTCTGCATACACCCCTGCCCAGGGAGCCAGGCTGCCCTGTGTGGTCAGGGCCCATTCGTGGGCATCACTTGCTCTGAGTCCCTGGACCAAGCCCAGCAGCGGGGCTCAGACACGTCCGTCAAATCCGAAGAAGTGAATGGCACTCAGATCTTGGCTTCTAAGCACCATCCTCCAACTCAGGAGCCAGGGCTCCTTGGAGAAATGACAGATCCTCGGGCTTGGGTAGGGAACATGCAAGATGACATCCTGTGTCCCAGGAAGTAAGGACGTGCTCACAGAGTGAGGGAGACACCTCAAAAGCCCAAATTGGGGCCATTCGAGCAACAAAATAAAGAATGGCCTTTACAGTTCAGAGACTAAATTAAAGATGTATGAGCCGACCCTAAAATAAACACATGGATAACGGGAGAGGAACCCACTCTTCCTTACCCTAGAACCAGCTCATGGACACAGAAGGGGTGACGGGTTGGACAGTCACCATCTGGTGGCCATGCTAATAATTAATATTTCAGCCATAACCGGCCATGGATGACAACACGAGGCTTTATGAGTTTGATGAACAGGATATTCACATAGTCTCAGAGCATCTTCCCACAAGCTCCTTTCTAGGGAAGAATAGTAACTGTAGGTGGCGAGAACTGGGGCAGGCGCCCCTTCACCAAGGGAGGACAGTCAGCATCTCCTGTCACCAGATAGAGGGACACCATAGGCCTCCTGACACAGCACACTGAGAGGGACACAGCACTTCTTGGGATTCCTGCCCCAAATCCTTGATGTCATCATGAGGAAACAGTACGACTACCTGTATCCTGAAGAACTGTGTCCTTTAAAATAGCAGCTTCCAGATTTAAGGGCACCACAGAGAGGTGGCAACAGAACACAAGGCGTGACCAGGATTTTTTTTTTTTTGCTATAAAGGACAGTATTGGGACAAACGGTAATATGCGAATGAGGTCTGTAGATTAGGTAACAGTATTATTAAAACCAGGAAATTAACACTGAAATAATTGCACTGTGGTTACGGATGGGAATGTCCTGGTTTGGGGAAATACGGATGCCTATGGAGATGAAAGGCATCATGTCTGCAATTTACTCCCAAACTGTCAGAAAAAATAAATGGGGAGGGGAGGGCAGCAAAAGGAGTAAAATATGAATATTCGAGGAACCCGGAGTCGGGGTGAGGGCGAACGGGAGTTATTTTTACTATTTCTTGCAACTTTCGTTGTCAGTCTGAAATTGCCCAGAGAAGGCCAGGGCAGAAGGGGCACAGGCAGAGCCCGCCCGCGGAGCTGGCGCCACTGCTGGCACCAACGAGCCTCCTACGAAAGCAGAAGTTCGTGGGCCGCGAGGCTGGGGCACAGATTCATTCCGATGCCTATGCCAGCGCACCCTGCTGAGCCTCCAGGGAGGAAACACCCAGCCACTCGGCCAAATGCTTCCTGTTCCTGCCACCGCAGCGGCGTCCCCAGTCCCTCTGCCTGAGGCTCACCACTCCTCCTGGGCTGGACTCTGCGGGGAGGCTGGGCTGGCCCTGCTCTGTCTGCACTTTCCGCCCAGGTGCGCTCTGGAGGGAGCAGCTTCTGTGGCCTCAGCGGGCTCCCCGAACCAGGCTGCACCCCAGCCCTCCAAGTCCTAGCTTCCTAGCTGGGCAGGCGGTGCCTGCAAGACCACTTCCCCTGTGAGTCAGCACCCAGGGGGCCACCATGGCCTCCTTCCAGTCTGCACACACACACAGAAGGACAAGACACCAGGTACAAAATACTCCAAGCGCCAGGCATCTGCCATGTCAGACTCTGGGCCAGGCAACTGCACATGAGGTTTTGACTCCATTCTCCCAGCACGTCACTCATTCATCGATCACTCAAACAGCAATGGGGCGTCTGCTATGTGCCAAGCCCCGGAGACCCAAGACAAGGGGCAGCTAAGCGGGTGACTGGGCTGAGGTTAGACACTGTGGGGAGGAAGCCAGGACGGGACCCGGCCACGGCTGTCTCTGGTGGGCAGGAGCCGGGCAGACCTTGGTCTTGCCCTCTCCTTCCCTCCTCTCTCCCAGGGTCCCAGGTGGTGGGGAGAGTGGTCCTGGAGATCACCTAGGCCACCCTCCAGCTTTCCAAGTGGGGAAACTGAGGCCCAAGTCAAGCAGTGGCCCAGCAACCATCAGGATTAGAACCAGGTCTCCTAGAGGCCAGCTCGTCCTCACTCAGTGGGGTTGGTCGGGTAGAAGGTGTCCCCACCCAGGGCCTCAGGAGACTGGACACTTGTCCCTGCTCAGCCACTGGCCACGGGGTTGCATAGGTCCAGCCCTTCCCCTCTCTGGGACTTGGTTTGCCTCCTGGGGGACCGACGGATACCCCATTCTGAGTAATCCCCGGGTTCTCTGAGGACAAAGCAGGACTGGAATGCAAATGCCAAGCCCTTCGGGAGGTGTTTCTAGAACAGTCTCCGAATGCACGGGTGGCCTTTGGGCCCTTTCCCTGTTCTCTTGCCAGTTTTGTTATCGCCGACACACCCCTGGAAAAACACGAGCTGGGCCCTCGTCTGGCAGATGACTCACTGGGCTCAGTTCTCTCTAAACACAGACCGAGGGAGAGGGCAGCCCCCGGCTCCGAGAGCACAGGGAGGCTGGGCAGGAGACAGGGCGGCAGGGGGAGACAGGGCAGACGGGGCGGGTGGGATGGACTCACCGCCTCTGACAGCAGCCTTGGCCTCCTCAGGCCCCGCTCGCTCCTGGCCGGTGGGTGAGCTCATGGCCACAGTCTGGACCTCATCCCTGCTGCTGCAGCCTCCTGGGGGCCCTGCCAGCCCCCTCCCCATCCGGGTCAGCTGCCCAGTGGTCACCTTGGCGAGGCCCTCCATGACCCGCCGTGGCCTCAGCGCTGAGGGCGTGGCATGCCTGGGTGGCCTCTGTGGAGAGAAGAGAGGGTAGGGGTCAGCAGGGATGGCCTCTCCAGAGAGACAGGCCGCCAGGACCAGCATGGACATTGTGGCCAGAGTTGGGGGCCAGGAGGAGAAAACGCCACCGTTGTGGAGTGCCTGACACCTTTGAGACCCAGCAGTGGCCCTAGTGTGACCATGGCATGATGGCGTGGTGTGTGTGATCTGGCCCACCCGCGTCTGCCTCCTCTCACTCTTGCGTTTGCTGTGCCACCGTCTGCCACAGGGCCTTTGCACAGCTGTGACTGCTGCCTGGAGATCCCCTCCTCCCCTTCAATGTGGAGCTAGTGGAACTCCCAGCCAGCTGTAGCTGGCTTACAGCACTTTCCTGGGGCCATCACACCCTGACGGACTGTGCTCCCAGGGTTGGGTTAGTGCTTTGCTGCCCAGTGGATGACACAGAAGGACACAGAGGTCCCCTTTCAGGCATCAAACGTGGATGCAAGTGGAGGCCAATGGGGTTGGCGGCCTGGGCCAGGGCTGAGGCACACAGGGGACAGGACCCCAGCAGGGGGGCCTCCGGGATGGGATCCGCCATGTCCCCCTCAGTTGTGCCTCAGGGGTAGAGGGGATAACGGGAGGCCTTGCTTGCGTGGGGGCATGTGATCAGGAACGCCCCAGCAGGAGGCCGTGCTCATTTCAGGCCTGACCGTTGGCTGATCATGTGCTGGGAAGGCTCGACCCTGCCCATCTGGGACAACTGGCAGGAGTTCCCTCTGCACAGTGCCTGGAGAAATGGGGCACCACCTCTGACTCCCTGTCTGGGGATAAAAATACAAGTCCAGCCTCCTGAGGACCCGCCTGTCCCTTTCTTGGTGGACTCTGGGGAGTGGGCCACGCTGCAGCAGGCCCAGAGCTGGCTGGGCCGGCAGTGTGGGCCTCGCAGCCCAGACGTGCCCGCCAGGCCAGGGCCAGGCAGCCGCAGGCTCCCCCGGCCACCCGAGGGCCTCCCAGCCCTGTCCTGTCTCCCACCTGCACCCTGGTCCCTGGGCAGGGAACACACAGGGGATGGGGCCAGACTGGGCAGCCGTGGGGTCAGAGTTGGGGTCACAGGACGTGGGCTGTGCCACAGGCAGCAGGAGGCCCTGAAGCTGTGAAGGGGCCTCAGCGAGCCTCCTCCCACCTGCCCACCTGCTCCAACTGTAACCTGATTGATCAGTTTGTGGCCGAGTCCTTCCTGTCCCCCAACCACCTGTGAGGGGCAGGGCCAGGGCCTGTGGGACGACAAGCTAGAGGGGGGCCTCAGATGCCACAGGGCACCCAGGGGACCCTGGGCCCCTGCAGGCAGCCCCAGGGAGGAGAGCCCAGGCCCGATCACAGTCCAGGACACAGTGTTGCTGCGGGGCTCCCGCCAGGGCATTTGCTGGATGGTTATACACCTGGTGCCTTCGGCCTCACTGTCCCTTGTCCCAGGGCCCTGGTCATGCTTGCAGAGCTCCTCGGCCCCCTTCAGGGTGCAGCTTGGGACGCCCTGGCCACCTTCCCCTAGGGCTTTGTTTTCTTCTCTCCTCACTGCCGAACCGTGGTCCTGGCACCTGGTGTCGTGGATGCCGCTGCCTGGGCCGCGGTCTGGCCTGGACCAGGAAGCCCACGGCCTGCAGCCCGGACTGTCTTCCTGCCCTCCCTTCGGAAGCAGCCGAGAGTGGCTCAGTAGCGCAGGAACCCATGCCCGCAATGTGCAAGGCTCCTGGTTTATGGGGTCTTCACTCCCTATCCCAACCCCGGGTCCTCTCTCTGTCACTTTGTCCTTCAAGACCAGGTCTGATGTTCCTACGTAGGGGAGCAGGTGTCCCAGCAGCGGGGCATCTCTCCACCCCTGGCTGGTGCCTGCCTCTTCCGCCCCCTTGCACCTCCTCCGGGTCAGGAACGGTCCCATGTGAGGCAGCATCTGGGGCCCCCATGGGCGGGCACAGAGCTGGGGCTCAGGGACTGTTTTCTGAGAAAAGGGAAGGCTCCCAGGTTCAGGGAGTTTCCTGCCTGCTGGGTGAGAGTCCCATGAGGAAGTGGGCTCAGAGCTCTCCCACTGCCGCCCCGGCAAACCGCTGCCCTGGGCCCTGCAGCGCCCGGCTCATGCTGCAGAAGTGGAGGCCTGGCGGGGCAGGTGCCCGGGGCTCCCCAGGGCCAGCTCACCAAGTTAGGGGGACCACCAAGTGGCCTGCGGGACCTTTCTCCAGCTGGCCTCATCTTGCTCAGTTTCTTGTCGGGTGGGCCTGGGGTGGGCCAGGCATGGGGTCCAGCCCAGTCCGGCCTCCAGCCACCAGAGGGGATCTTGGCACTGGAACATGCAGACCCGGGGTCAGACACGGTGGCTGGCGGAACCTGTCCATGCCTCAGTTTACTCACCCAGAAAATGGGAATGAACACACCCACCTCACAAGGAGGCCGGCTGGGTGGAGCAGATAGGGCTCCTGCTTTACAAGTTTAGCTAATGTGGCTGGAAGAAGGGACATGGCTTTGACACACCCTGAATGGGTTTGGAGACGTCTGGCTGGAGCTTTCTCGGGGCTTGTACTGAACAGACACTTTGAGGGACCATGGAGACTTCACCACGCCACCAAAAGCACCTCTGGAGAGGTGTCTTCTCACCCCAAATCCTGGAGTGGACACCGTCCACGCCCAAAAGTCATGCCCACCTGGAATCTCGGGTGGGAACATTTTTGGTGATAGGGTCTCTGCAGATGAAGTTAACTTTAATTAAGATGAGGTCGTACTGGACTAGGGCAGGCCCTGAGTTCAGTGACTGGTGTCCTTGTAAGAAAGAGAGGACACAGGCACGCAGAGGGGACAGCGGGGGGAGGCTGGGTGACCACGGGGGTAGAGTATGGGGTGCTGCAGCCACAGCCAAGGGACGCCTGGGGGCACCAGGGCTGGGGGACGGGGAGGAGCCTCTCTGAGAGACCAGAGAGGGTGTCAGTGCGGCCACACCACACCGCCATCTCCAACTGCTGGCCTCAGGGACCGTGAGAGAACAAATGCTGCCGTTAAGCCCCCGCTTGGTGACACTCCGTTATCGCGGCCATGGGAAAATACCGCACCCTGTAACCTCCTGTGCCTTGATTTCCTCTTCTGTGTAGTGGGGTCAACATTACCTATGTCACTGCATTTTTGTGAAGAGGATTTAATGACGTCACACGCATAAAACACTGGCCCAGTGAATGACACAGGAAGCCTCGTGGCCGTCAACAATGGTATTGACGGCCACGTGACAACAGGCCCCTCTGAGGTGCTCACTAGGCAACCTCAGTTAACCTGGAGGAGGCAAGTGCCACTGAACCCATTGCATAGATGTGCTACCAGCCACAGTGACTCTGCATGCACAGGGTCACCCAGTCAGGGACATGGGTGGGATGTGAACCCAGATGTCTGAGCCCAGCCACCCACACCCACCCTCGGCCCAGCCCCTGCTGCGGCCACTAGTTGGGCTGCAGCTCCTTGCCCCCGGGGCTGGGAGGCTGCACCCCGGGCGGCAGCCCGTGTGCGCGCTGCTCCTGGCTCCAGCACCTGCCAGCACCGATAACTCCCCCAACATCACTTTGCCATCCCTCGCGTCTGAGCCTCGCTGGCCACAAAAGATCGGAAACTCCCACCTCACAGACGGGGCAGAGCTCCTGGGGGGTCACCCCCAGGCCCAGAGCGGGTCTCGGTGGTGTGCACAGGACCACATGCCCCGGCCACACCTCGAGTTGAAAGGCTGAACCCAGGACCTCCCCGGAACTTTCTGGCGGGTGTTCCCGGTCAAGTTGCTCGTCCCTTTGGTGGCTGGAAAGGAAACCCGGGATGGTGATGTCCGAGGGGCTGGGTCACACAGCCACAGCGGCCCCGGGGACGGCTCAGAGGCTCTGTGCTAGCACTCGTGGGCCTGCTGATGTGGCCTCGCGCTAACCCAGGGCTGGGGGCACACCCGAGACCCACTGGGCCTGGAATGCCTCTTTGCTGGGATCTGTGTCCCGTCCAGATCCCGGGCTGCTCTCGCTGAGGGTCAGCGTGGGGTGGAGCGAGGTCCCAGAGCAGTGGTGCTTTGTCAAATCTGAAATCGGTCTGTGATAACTGCACATGTGCCCCAGTGCACTGAGTGCGAGCAGCCTCTCACGGCCCCAGACTGCAGCTGTGCTCTGCCCTGATCCCAAGCAGGTCAGAAAAGTCCTCAAGAAAGTAGAAGGTAGGACACGGTTCTTGTGTCCTGCAGCAAGACCCAGCTTTGCAGACAGCAGCCTGCTTGGCGGGTCCACACCTTCCCTGCCCCGGAGCCCCCGTCCCTGCCCTGGAGTCCCCCATACCTGTCTCACACACCCCCGTACCTGCTCCGCTCCTCAGAGGCAGCTCCCAGGCCCACACAGCTGTAGGACGCAGGCACCAGGTGGCTGATCCCAGCTCAGCGCTGACTGGCCCCGCCTGGCTGTCTCCAGCTGGCCAGGGCAGGCAGGGGCCGCCCACAGCCAGGCTGACTGCAGGGCCGCCACCGCCCCCTGCTTCCTGCTGCACTTCCTCCCTGCGCCTGGCGGCGGATGAGGCAGGCCCAGCACTGCACAGTGCCCAGGCCCGGTTGATCATTAGCTCCTTCCTGGACCGCCCCGGGCCCTGTCCTGCCTGCCCACTGTCCAGCCCCCAGGCTCCACGGTAGAGGCCAGGGGACACTCACCAGTGCCAGCCCTGCGCCCTGCCAGCCTCAGCTCTGCTCTCTGCTCCTCTTCCACTTACTGCACACATGTGTATACACACACGTGCACACACACTAGTGTACACACACAGACATACACTCGTACACACAGACACACACTCATACACACACACAAACATGCACACACAGACATACACTCACATGCACATACACTCACATCCACACACACAAACACGCATAGTCGTGTGCACACACAGGCATACACTCACACACAGAGACACACACAAATATGTACACACAGACACACACTTATGTATACACATAGACATGCACTCACATGCACACACAGACACACACAAATATGTACACACAGGCACACAATTGTGTGTACAAAGAGACATGCACTCACATGCACCCACAGACACACGTAAGTGCACACACATACACATGCATGTACACAGACACACATGCACACACAAACACACAGGCATACACATGCTTGTGCAAAGACGCATAAACCCACATGTGCATGGGCACACGCAGACACATGGGTACCCGTGTGCACACAGGACAAACACACATATGCACAAACACATGCATGCAGCCCCTTCAGTCTCTGTCTGGCCCATTGGCCCATCAGTGGAAACATTTTAGAGAAGAGCTGGGCCCTCCATCCCTCTGCCGCAAGCTCTCCTTCCCAGGATTCCGGCGCCTCCCCGCGGGCCTACCTCGTTACCTTCCCATGGGCTCCAGGGCAGGCCTGGATTTGGGAAAAGGAACCTTCCTAGCTGGGCTGAAGCCAAGGTGGGATTCTCACCCCAGCTCACTGGGGAGCCCAGACCGGGTCTCCTGTCAGCCGGGGCAAGAAGCAGGAACTGAACTTGAGCCCCGTCGGCCCCGCCCCACCCCCCTTGGCCTGCTCGCATGCCCTTGCCAACACCCCGGTGTGGGCACCCAGGGCCATAGGCTGCTGGCTCCAGCCCAGCCCCAGGACGCAGGAGAAGGAGGGCTCCCTCCACTGTACGCTTGTGGCGGGGCGGGGTTTTACACACAGGTGTGGTTTAGTAACACCAGGAATAATCCCTAAGTTAAATAGTAATGTGCCCATTTCGCAGACAGGGAAACTAAGGCTCAGAGGTAATGTGACATCCCCAGGGCCAGTGACCAGCTAGAGGATGAGACTAGAACCAGGTCGGCCTGGAGTTTTAGGCCTAGGTTTTCTGTCACAGCACTGCTGACATTTGGGGCCAAATCACGCTGTGTCATTGGCGGGCGGGGGCCTGTGCTGTGCACTGGAGGGTGTTCAGCGGCATCCCTGCCTCCACCCACCAGGTGCCAGCAGCCCCCTCCCCCAGTCATGACAACCAAACACGGCTCAGGTATTTTTCCCCTGGGGGCTCTGGACAGCACCACTCCCAGCCGCTGGGGGCTCCCACCCCCTTCCCCACCCTCTGTTCTCTAACCACAGGCTCCGCCTCGGCCTCCACTTCCCCAGCTCCCCAAGGTTCTGAACAGCAGCCCCTAAAGTCACAACAACCCCCATGAGGGCAGGGCCCAGCTGGAGACACTTGGGCACATCCCACCTCACCCCGAAGGGCCTGCAGGGGCAGAGCCAGGCCTGGCCCCCAGCTCCCCAGCCCCCCAGGCCACACACATGCTTGGTGACCACATGGGAGGAGGCAGAGGCACCTGGTGGCCAGGTTCGGAGTCCCCAGGGCAGCAATCTGAGTGTCTGACCCGCCAGGCAGAGGGCGGCAGCTCTCGAGCCCTGGCTGCCCCTCTGTGTGGTGGAAACAGTGGTCTCTCCGGTCTCCCCGCGGGTAGCTGTGACGGTCACTGCATCAGTGTCCTGGGGCTGCCACAACAAAGGGCCACAGACTGGGGACTTCAGACAGCAGAAACCCCTGCTCTCAGTCTGGAGGCCAAAAGTCCAAAACCAGGGTGTCACAGGGCCACACGCCCTCCGGGGGCTCTGGGGGACATTGCTTTCTGCCCTTCCAGCATCTGGTGGCTCCCAGCATCACTCATCTCTGCCTCGTCTCCACACAGCCTCCTCTGTGTGTGTCTCCCCTTCTGTCTCTTCTAAGGACACTGTCACTGGACTTGGGGCCCACCTGGGTCCCCCAGGAGGATCTCATCTCGAGACTTTGACTTAGTCATATCTACAAAGACCCTTATTCCAGATAAGACCACGTCCACAGTTTCTGGGTGGACCTGACTTTTGGGGTCAGTTCAGTACTTGCGCTCGTGAAGCAGGCTGGGGACAGGGTCGCAGCCCCCTCAGCCTGAGTGGCCTGTGGTCCCTCACGCTTCATGCCCTCCTGGTCCCCCCTTGGGCCTCAGGGATGGACGAGACAAGGTCAGGGCCCCACCCTGAAGCCCCTCCCGACTCTGGCCCTGGGCACCTGCCCTCACACTTTGCCTTGCGAACACCTGCCTGCTCTGTCTCCCCACTTCCTCCTGCCGCAGTTCGAGAGAGTTCAGCTGCATCCTGCTCAGCCCAGCCGCTGGGGGCCTCTGTCCAGCTCCCTCTGCCTCCCCGTTATCAGCCCTTGGAGCCAGTGACGCCCCACCCTCCACGAAGTCCCACTGCCACAGCCCGCAGAGCCTTGGGGGCTGGAGTCCCCTGGCACCTTCTCTGTAGGATGGGTGTGACCCAGGGCACCAAGCTCTCCTCTGCTCAGGCCGCTTTCTGGGCAAGCTGTCACCCCTACGTAGAGGCAGATGCCCCAAGCCCCCATTTCACGGGCACCCGGGACCCTTGGGTGCCCAAGATGTCCCACATTACCCCCGCCCCCCCCCAGGTCTTTCTCTCCCCACCTGCCTCTGCACGGCCTCTGGCCCCTGGGACTCCCCTCGTGGGCGAGTCTCCTCCACCAAGGGTGACGCCCCTGTTCCGGGTCCAACTCCTCCCCAGCCCAGGCCGCCACACACAGGAACCAGGCAAGCCAGGGCCACCGCCCCCGTCAACACTCCTCACGGGGTGCTTATGTCCTCTGAGAGGCCCTGGGGGAGGTGAGGGGCATTCTGTGGTCTGCTCTGGGTCATCGCAAAGATTAAAATAGATTGGAGAACTTTTCTAACAGTCCAACGCACAGCACAGTCGTGCTGACACGTCTGTGCACTTAACAAACGCCATCGTGGTCCTCTCTGTGGCCTCAGCCCTGCCAGGAGCCCCGGGGACGGTGCTGGATGGGCTAGTGGGAAGCACCACCGTCCCCAGGGGGTCAGCGCCTCCTGACAGTCCCCTGGCCCCCATGGGACGGGGCTGGCCTGTCCCACTGCTCAGGTGACAGCCCCAAGGGGCTGCGGAGAAAAGTGGGGAGTGGGCACCCGAGACATCCCCCACCAACTCGCAGCCTGCCCATGGCACATCCTCCTCCTCCTCCTGGCCTCAGTTTCCCACCTGTGACGTGGGGCCCGAGGGGTGGGTACCCCAGCGTTCCATCGTGCTCACACCTCCACCAGCTCGCCAGAGTGTGCAGAGCACACTTCCTCCCCTGGCCAGAGGTGCTCGGCCTCGCCTCCGTTTGTTTTTCTAAAAGTCGTGTTGAAAGAGGCCCCAGACAGGCTCCGCGTCCATACAAGGGTCTGGAGACATTTCCTCTCCTGGCCATTGTCCCCCACAGCGGCTGGAGACCCCGTATCCTGTTTGTCTCTGCAGCTGTGCTTTTGGCCCAAGGCCAGGGGGATTTTCCAAGAGCCTCCCCACTTGCGCACAGAGCGCCCCGACCCACACGCACACCCAGGCCTTCTGGAGGGACACACCTGAGCCTTGCAGGGCCAGGGCCGTAAGCAGGTGTCCCTCCTGGAGGCTGCAGACACAGGGGCAGAGTCACACAGCTCTGCCTGCCCGAGGGCTTGTTTGAGCCCCAGCTCAGGCTTGGACTCCCCCTGGCACAATCTGTCACTTTCCTGGGCCTCGGTTTCCCCCTCCTGCAAGAGGTAGAGTTGGGCTTAGGACCTCTAAGTGCCGGCCAACCGCTCTGATCCCTGACGTGGTTGTAACAAATTCAAGTCGTCACTCGCAGAGAAAATGCTAAGTCCCTCACGTGGATCGTCACCCTGTGGGTCTCCACAGTGGCCCTACCAGAGTGAGCACCCTCAGGATCCCCAGACGAGGCACAGCCTGCCGGGGTTGCAGCTCCCGGCTCCCGAGCAGCAGAGCCGGCCTGGGGCCCAATCCCCCCGGCACAAGCCTGTGCTCCCCTCGCCCTCGGCTGCCCTCTGGGGCTCTCTAAGCCGGGAGACAATTCCCAGGAAGCCGGGGAAGTGAGTCCCGCCCGAGGAGTCTGGGGTTTTCAGATAAGCAAACTCTCATGCCTTCCAGCACCAGACCCCAGTGTTGATCTTTTGGATGGCCATCTGTCCCTTTCCCCTTGTCTTGTTGAATTACCAGGTACGGTGACCCGTTGGCAGGACGAGGGGATGTTTTGAGAGCTCCCTCATGGCCCGACCCACTGCCAGCCTGCTCAGGACGGGAGCGTGGACAGGTGCGTTAGGGCTGGAGGGAAGCAAAGCAGACCCGAAGAGGGGCTTTTCCCGAGGGAGGGACAGCACAATTTTGGCAAGTTCTTCCTGTCCTACGTTTTGGCCGCACAGGATTCCAGGCAGACCAGTGCCAGGGACAAATGCTCAAGCACGTGTGCCTCGGACTTTTCTTGTGCCCGTCAAGTGCAAGGGCAGGACACTGTCAGCGTAGGACACGGAGCTCACCCGGGGGGAGGCCCAGGCTCAGAGCAGAAACGGAGGATTCGCCGCAGCCCCTCGCGGTGCTGGGCTGAGGCTGTGCCAAGGGGCCGAGAGAGAGGAGGCAGCCGGGTGAGTGAGGTGGGGCTGGACCCACGGGCTGCAGGTGCCCGCGACTGCCATCGTCAGCGTGTCTGACACACCCTGCCACTCCGATCCCAGTCCCGGTGTCCCCCACCTGGATCTCGCTCAAAGGCGACCTTCAAGAGGAACACATCATCCCAGGTGGCTCCGAGAAGTGGCCAAACCTGTTGCTCCTCAGGGCCCAGCTGTGGCTGAAGCCCCCAGCCCTCCCGCCTGGCTTCCCAGGGAAATCCAGGACAGCCCCTGCCTCGTCCCCAGACACAGGCCCCAGCGCTGACCAGGCCGGCGCGACCGAGCCCCAGGTGCGGCCCAGAGCCGGGAGTGCAGGGCCGCTGTGCCTGCCTTCCTCCTCCTGCCTGGCTGAAGG
Source organism: Varecia variegata (assembly GCA_028533085.1). Lineage (NCBI taxonomy): Eukaryota > Metazoa > Chordata > Mammalia > Primates > Lemuridae > Varecia > Varecia variegata. The sequence continues at coordinate 166,079,190 of CM052436.1, read as the reverse complement.
CTCTTATCTTTGTTATTTTTAGAACCTTGGGGAAAACAGTGACAGCCACAGTCATATAAAGATGGTTTCTGATTTCCTCATGTCATCTTAGAGCACATTCGGCCTTCTGAGACAGACGTGAGCTGTATCAGCACAGCATCTCGGAGCTGGAGAGGGGACCCAGACCCGGCCCACACCCCCGGGATCCCCGGGCCTCATGCCTCACTGGGGCATCTCACTCTCCACCTCGAGAGAACTCTACCCTTTGTGGTTTGTGGCCACGCCTGCCCCCCACGATGGCAGCACCCCATCCCAGCTCAGCCTTCTGGGACCCCACCCCACAGGAACTCACAGAAAAGGAGGGGAAACCAACTAGGAGACAGACAAGGATGATGCAGGGTTATCAGTGCAACGGCAACGGTGGAGGGAAGCCTGGGAAGGAAGAGTAAGGAGGGCAAAATCCAGGCAGGCTTCCTGACAGCGGAGGTGCCTGGGCAGAGACTCAGAGGGAGAGGAGTCAGGCAAAGAGGGGATGTAAAGGGCTTCTCAGGGGGGAGGGCCAGCTCAGACAGCTGTGCTCTAGGCACATGGTGCTAAAGTCTCCCACAGACAATGCAGGGGTCAGGGGACCACAGATACTGGCAGCCGGTGAGGAGCCCCACCCAGGAACACTCTCAGCCCCGAGGGTTAATCTACAACAGGCCATACCAGGGGCCATAAAACACTCTCAGGAATGCAGAGGCCCTGGGGGGTACTAGCTACCCACACCCGCCCCACTCCAGCCACTACTGTTCCAGTAGGAACAGGCCTACGGGAGCCTCCGCGAGGTCATCCTCGAACAGGGCAGGCACACGCTATCTGTGAAGGGCAAGCGGGGTGGAAGTGTGTTTGGCTTTGCCCACCATCTGGTCACACAACCCTGCCATTATGGCAGGAGAGCAGACACTAGCAAGCGAATGGGTGCGGCTGTGTGCCAATAAAACTTTATTTACAAAACACGGGGCTGGATTTGGCCCACAGGTGTGGTTTGCAGACCTGAGAGCTGAGATCATCCTGTGCTCAGGCCCAGCTTCCTGCTCCCCCAGTTAGGACTGCAACTGCGAACACACGTGCACGATGGTTAATTTATCAAGTATGGTTCAAGAACCTGAACTTAGACGGTAAGAGATCAGGCCCCAAATAAAGACCGGTAGTTGGGTAATAAGAGTGTAATTTTACATGTTCAGGCTTGCAAATGCAAAGGCTGGTGCTGGAGGAGAAAGTCCTTCATCCAAGGTCACAGGAAGGAGAGTTCCTGGTGTTTACGTGACCCTTTCATTTTAAAGGGGACTCTAAGAGATCAGCCCCACCCCTGGAGAGTGTGTCCTGGCTCCAGCCTAACTGTGACACCGCCCAGTCATCTTTCTTGGCCTGATTCCTCATCTGTAAAATGCAAAGTGTCTGGGCTGAATCCGCCTTTCCCAGAAAGACAAAGACACCACCGCACACCCTCTGGGCGACGCATTCCGGAGCCCCACCCAGACCCAGGATCTAGGGGGAAGGCCAGCAGAAATCTGCCCTGAGGTTCCTTTCTGGGTGGATTCCTTTGCGCACCCAAGTTTGGGAACAAACGTGTCTGGGCCGTATGATAAGCCGCTAGCCTGGAGCCCAGCCCTGGCTGCACTGGAATTGCAGCCTCATGAGCTGACCCTGGAGGGCTAGGATGGTGCCCCATTCAGCAAATGCTCGGAATGTTTGTTATTTCTGGACTTCACTGCTGAAACCGGCCCTTGATCAAAGATGAGCAGAGCTCTTGGCCCCGATTTCAGTAACTGCTCTTTGCAAAACAAGGACCAAACAGGCTTGCAAGATGACTGATGACTACCAGGCCGGAAGGGTGGCCGGGCCACCGGGTCAGAGGCCTGCAGGAAGCAGTCAGCAGTTCCCGGGCCTCTGCTGGGACCCAAGACGCCTGCTGCTGCTGCCGCCACCTGCCTGGAACGTCCTTCTCTGTGTGGTGGGCGCCGCCCTCTAGCCTGGGAATCGCTGACTGTGCAGCCCGGCAGGTCCCTCCTCCTCCCCTGGGCCAACCTGGCCCACGACCCTGGGAGTCCTCATGACAGTGCTCCTCATCCAGGGCGGGAGGGAGGTGAACTGTTTGCACAGGCGAAGTTTCAGAAAAGGGATACCCCAAATAATGCTACTTTGGCACTTCAGAAGAAGTTGGCCAGGAAGGTTGCATTCACTGCCTTCACGAGAACCACCCAGGGGCTTGGCACACCCCAGGGCAGCCCTGCAGCTCCCCCCAGCCCCAAGCAGCCCCTCCTTGGAAACAGTGAGGCACGGAGGACCGTCCAGCTGGGGGGTTGCAGGGTGACCAGGAGGGGTGTTCGGAGATGAGAGTAGAATGTCCCAGGCTAGGGTGCAGGGCAGGTGCTGCATGGTCGCTGCTCTTCTCGAGAGCCTGGGGAAGTCAAACTCAGCTTTCAGGTGAGACCCAGGACCCCGGACACCACGGGCCCTCATGCCCCCAGCCCCAACATTCCTGCATCAGGGAATGGAGCCCTGGCTGGAATTCCAGGGGGCTGATCTTGACCTTGGCTCAGGCGAACATTAACCCAGCCCAAGCTCACATCCCCCCACCGCTACACCTCCTTGGGGTGCGAAGTCCTCCCAGCCTGGAACCTGAGGCTCTGAGGTCCAGGCCGCTTCAGCCTCCCGCTGCACCTCAGTTATGCCAGACCTCACTGAGGAGCTGGCAATGGGCATCGTGGGCACCTGTGGCTGCTCGGGTCCTGCCCACCTCACTCACCCACTGCCTCCTGTCTCTCGGCCCTCGGCAAAGCCCTAGGCACTGTCCACGCGCCCTCCCCTCCCCACAATCCCCAAAACTACCCTGGCCAAAGTCACCAGCACCTTGCATATCGCCAAGCCCAGCAGCCCCTTCCCGGCCTCACCTTACTCCCCTAAGGTGAGTCACCATCCACTGCCCACGCCCTCCTCTGAGCACCTTGTCCTGCCCCCAGGCCTCCTCCCATCTCACGGTCTCGCCCTCTCTAAGGGTCCACCCCCGTGGGGTGAGTTCATGCAGGCAGGGACTGCCAGAGCCCACGCTGACATCTCCAGGGCTCCAGTGCAGGCCGAGGGCCTGAGCCAGTGCTGCGGGGTTCCTCTCGCGTGGCTGACAGCTGAACCGGACATCACACAGCCAGACTGGGCAGCTGCTGCCCTGGTGGCCTGCCCGCCCCTCCCCACCTCTCCCTGGGTGTTAGTCAACGGCACTGCAGGGCACTCGGCACGCAGTCCTTCCCTTCCCCACCTGGTCACATCCAAGCCACCCTTGCCAGCCTCGCCCCTCCATCCCCCGCCCTCAGGTGGGCACTGACACTCTGGGCTCACCCATGTGCACCCCCTGGCTTTCCGTATCACTCTTCCAGGCCTCACCTTCTCCTCCAGGCTGGGACACATTACCTCCCTGGGAGGCTGCCCTAACCATGACCAGATGGCCCTTCCCCGGCACCCTGGAGCCCTGAGCACACGGTGCTGTAACTGGGACTTTCGTCTGTCACCGCACTTGCTTAACAGGCAGGTCCCCTCAACTGCAGGCTCCTCCAAGGAGGCCGCTGGCAGGGCCTTACGCTCTGCGGCCCCCATACCCAGCACAGCACTGGCACTCTGCAAGTGTTTGCTGAATGGGTAACAAATCAAGTGCCTGCAACAGGGGACTGGGCCACCCAAGCCAGGTGGAAGCCTATGGCCCCATGCGTGCTGAACAGGATTGGCTCTCCCAGACATGCAGAAGCAGCCAGACCCCGATTAAACAGCACCTCTGTCAGCAGAGCTGTGGGGGATGGTGACCCCTCTTGCAGTCACACATGTCCCTCCTGCCTCTCCAGGCAGCAGCTGGGTAGGAGGCGTTACCCAGGCTTAGAGACAGGTGGGGCGTGCTGATCTGTCCCTGCCTCACCGGGGGACTCACAATGTGAGCAGGGCTGGCCACCGCATTCACTGCACCTCCCCAGGATGCTGGCCAGGAGACAGGGATAGGGTGGCAGCCTTGTGACGGGTCCCTGCTGCAGGCTCTGAGCAGCAGCCCTTGGGCAGGCCAATGTCCACACCTGCAGGCTTCACACGCCCGCTGCCCAGCTGGGGTGTTTCCCAGGTGACATCTCAGGGCGGCATGGCCAAGCGCACACCACTTTGGTGCCTGGCCAGGTGTGGGCCCGAGGTCTACCCTCAGCTGCTGAAAGACAGGCATATCCCACACCCCCTTACTCTGGTATAGACCCCCATTCACAAAGCGGGGTGTGGTGGTCCAAGCACCTCAGACCCCTGACCGGGGACCCCCACACTGACTCGTACAGCACACGCTAAGGTGCAACATGGTGATTCATGGAGAGCAGGTTCTGGAGCTGACCGCCTGGGTCCACACGCCTGGCCGAGCTGCTTCACCACCTGCCTTGGCCCTGCCCAGGCCCAGTGCCCACCGTGGAGAAGGGGGCCCTACAAAGAACATTATTGTCATTGTCATTCAACAAGGGCACAGGAGCACAGTCGGCAGGTGGCATTGCCCAGCCCCAAACCTGCAGTCCTAGTCTGGCCTGGCCCAGGGCTGAGCACCTGGAACGTGGGTGAGACAGACACCCTGCCCTGCAGAGTGCCCGGCCTCAAGGTACGGGCAGCCCAGGACACAGACGGGACGAGACAGCTCAGTGGCAGCCCAGCGGCCAGGGCACCACACAGCCCCTGCAAACAGCCAGGAGGCTGCCTGGAGTAGGGGATCGGAGCCAGCCTTGGCACGTGAAACATTCAGGAAACACACTCCCTGGGAGCAAACATACACAGTGGGCCTGGAGCATCCCGTAGTGCCAGGAAGTCAGGAAGTGCGACTGATCTATCGACAGGCAGACAGATGGATGGACCAACAGATTCCCAAACAAGGGAATATGTCAAGGGGACACAGAAGCCACTGAAAGAGCTCCCAATGGCCAAAGCTGGAAGAATCTGAGCAACAAAATACAGGTAAAGTGGTATTAATTTATAACCCAAAATATAAAATAAATGCCCATGAGTCTACACTGATATAAATAAATGATTGTATAACTAAGTGATGGGGAGAAGAGGCAAACCCCCATGCAGAATAATTCCAAATATTTACGAAGGAGTTCTGCCCTAACCGAAGGTCATGCCCCCCACTTAGTGTGGGCTCCAAAGAGGACAGTACAGAGAAGGGAAGGAGGAACTCTACGGGGGACAATCCTGGCAGACACCACTGCAGCCTGGCAGCCGCGGCCAGCACCAGCAGTGATGGCCATGGCGACAGTGTGTGCCCTTGCTTGATAGGATGTGATGAGAATGGCGTTCTACTTTTGTGGTCTTCCTCCTCTGAAGCTGTAACCCAAGCCTAGTCATGAGAAAAACATCAGATAAACCCAACTGAGCATGTAGAACAGGGGTAGGGTAGGATGGTTGGGGCACAGATGAGGACATTAACTCAGGTTGGCAGTCAGGGAAGACTTCCTGGCAGTGGTGACATTTGAGCAGGGCCTTGAAGGATGGGCAAAGGCGCAGCGAGTAGGGCAGATGGGGAGTGGGAGGAGGGCAGAGGTGGGCAGGAGCCACAGTGAGGAAGGTCTGTACCGCCAGCCTGCGGCCCTCTCTTGCTGAGAAGGGGAGGAATGTGGCTCCCAGGAGGGGCCAAGCCACAGGACAGGGTAGCATCCCTCTCCAGGCCCCACCTGTGGCCCACAGTGGCCAAAAGAGGACAAAGCCTCAGGCCCAGGCCTGGGTGAGCAGAGCTCCAGGACTGCACCCAGACCATCTGGCGGGTTCTGTGGGAGGCTCACTGGGCTCCTGCCAAAGCGGACCCTCCACCCCAGCCCGTCTCGGGTTTTAGATTCTAATCATGAACCTGAAGGAGGAGGGGGAGTTTCCTTCGATAGAAACACATGTTCCTCTCGGGGCGGGGCAGGAACATGAGGGGACAGGACAGGCCCGGGTGTGCCTCGGGGGCTCCTCAGCCGGCCTGGGCCTCCATGCTGCCCTCATTGCCACCCCCCTCTCCAGTCGGGCAGCAGGGGGACAGGAGCTGTCTGCACATCCCACACTCGGCCCTTCCAAGCAAGGAGGGCTTACTCAGGCTGCCCCCACCCTGGGCTGCCTGACAAGTTCTTATGCATCCTTCCAAACCCTACTCGGCCATCACCTCCTCTAGGAGCCCTCCCAGACTGCACCCGCTTCTGGAAGGGAGCTGGGGGAGGAGGGAAAGAAATAGAGTCTTCCTTTGCCCCTCTGCACCCCCGCCTCACTTGGGTGCTTGGTCCTTCCTGCGTGGCACTGCAGCAACGTGCCTTCTAGTCTGGCCCCGGGGCTCAGCGCCAGCTCTGCGAGGACAGGGCTCAGCCCCCAACCCTGGTGCCTGGCACGCAGTGGGCACTCTGCAGACATCCCACCCCAATTCTGGATTGGCCTTGTGCTGGTGGGGCGCTTGGGGAAGGTGTCGTGCCACTCTCGCGGCAGTCACCCTGTCTGTGCAATGGGACAGCAGTCCTCACCCCATGGGACAGTGCTGGGGGTTAAAACAGGCTGTGGCAGCACCACAGTCATCAGAGTCGCTCACAGGGCACGGGAGCTGGACAAGGTGGACTTGGGTGCAGCACACCGCACAATCTTGGGTCCTTTCACTTTCTCAAGTGGCTCTTCTCCTTTATGTCTTTTTACTACACTTTTTAGTTTAAAACAATTCTGGATAGACAGAGAAGTTGGGACGACAGTCCAGGGCATTCCCATGGACCTCCACTGGCTTCCCCGAAGTCACCATCCGCCAGGGCACGTGGTCACAGCGGATGACCAGCTAGGCCTCCGCTACTCGACTTCCTTAGCTCCCCAGCGTCCCTCCTCTGTCCCGGGATCCCCCCGGGACACCACGTCACAGGCCGTTATCGCGCCAGCACGTAAGACAGGCTGCTGCAGTGCCCGGGAAGGACCAGGCACCCACGCGGAGTGCCCCTGTGTGTCCTCTTGGCTGCGGCCGTCTCCCGCCCTCCTTCATCGTGGCCTCCGCGGTTTTGGGAGGCCTGGCCATGAATTGTTTGTGGATATATTTCAGCTGGGATCTATCTGGTGTTTTTCTCGGTCCCTTTACTTTTAATTTTCAACAAACGAATTCTGCTGCTGGTTTTATTTCCAAGACCCTGGCCCCTCCGCCAGCAGCTGCAGTGAAGGAACCCACACCTGGGAAGCCGCCTCCGTTCAGACGCCAGAGGAAATGCGAGGGACTGTCTATTGCCCGAAAATACATTTTTGCTCAATCTTTCCCCTCTCAAGACACGCAAAACGACCCCAAGGAACCCTTTGTCACCTCGGGGACCGGCAACACCCAGCACCTGTCAGCACACCCCCAGCAGGCTGTCAAGGGCAGGGTGCCAACAGGGCCAATCTGAGGGCAGGTGACCAACACCCATAAAACCACAATAGTGCTTAACCTTTGACCTCTCCTCCCGCCAGGAGTTCACGCTGCAGAGCACCCCTCCCTCTGCAGTGGCAGATTTGACATTGCCTGCAGCTCATTTGTGACAGCAGCGCCTTGCAAACACCCTAGGTGTCCAGCAAATCACGCCCCAGCCACACACCAAAGAGCAAACGGCTGTGACCCAGAATGAGGCCTTTCTCTGCGTGCCAAGGACAGATCCCTGAGACACATTAAGCAGAACAAAGCAAGATGCGGAGCGATACGCATGTCTTGCTGCGTTTTGTTATAAAAGGGGTTAGAACTTGTGCAGACCCGATTGCTTCGTGAGAAGAAACTGCAGGGGGATAAATGCACTGAGAGCAGGGGAGGCACAGAGGGACTTTCTAGGCTGGGGAAACCATGCTGTGTGACGAGTGGGGTCACATGACAACAGGCATTTCTCAAATGACTTCAACTTAACGGCACAAAAAGTGAGCCTTAATGTATGCAAATTTTTAAAAAATTTAGGTGCCAGTCATGGTGACTCATGCCTGTAATCCTAGCACTCTGGGAGGCCGAGGCGGGAGGATTGCTTGAGGTCTGGAGTTTGAGACCTGCCTCAGCAAGAGCAAGACCCCATCTATACCCCAAAACAGAAAAAATTAGCCGAGTGTGGTGGCATGAGCCTGGCTACTTGGGAGGCTGAAGCAGGAGGATCATTTGGGCCCAGGAGCTTGAGGCTGCAGTGAGCTGTGATGATGCCACTGCACTCCAGCCTGGGCGGCAGAGCAAGACCCTGTCTCAAAAAAAAAAAGTAAGAAGACAGGAGGATCCTCCTACACGGATGTAGAATGTGACAAAACAATTAACTGTGTTACAAATGTAAAAAACAATCTCACTGAGAGTGGGGGAAGGGCACCTGCCTTTGTGGCTTTGGAAATGAGTGGAGTCCAGAAGGCTGGGGGTGAAAGGACCCGCACAAATGTGCCGTGGCCGGGCTGATGAAGCCGCTTCCCACGGGGTCCCGTGCAGCTACTGTGATGCTTCTGGACACGCGGACTGGACTGAGCCCTTAAGGAGTGGACGGCTGCCGTGAGAGCCGGGGCTTCTCGGTGCTCCAGCGCGAGGTCACAAACAACCAGGGCAGTGGCTGGAATGATCCACATAGGAACGGGTTGGAGACACCGGTATGAATGCACATTTAACTCCATAGAGATACAGATGTTACATGTAGGAATACCTACAGATGTGCATATGTGTGGGTTAGCACGCACACATATGTCTCCAGGCCCAGTCGACTGAGAGGACCTAAAAGACAAGACGCCCACGTAGCAACAAGCAGACCTGGTGCCCAGGTAGATCATGACCTGTAATACCATCCCTGATGGAAGAGACCAGGACCCGCGGATAAATGGCTGCTCCTAGGACTCGGCCAGGACACATCTAAGATGCGCTTGGCTTCCTGTGCCAGGGAAGCAAGGATGCACAGAACGAATGAATGAATGAGTGAAATTTCACATTGGTGGGGGCACGTCACAGGGACACAGGAATCAACTGAAAGAGCTGAAATAATTTGAGCAAAAAATAAGGTAGTATTAGATTATAATCCGAAGTGTAAAATAACGTCCGAGAGTCTGTCCTAATATCAGCCAGCAGCAGAATAGCTGAGTAAAGGGGGAAGGACTCCAAACAACTCACGCAGCTGCTCCACTTGGGCGGGGGATGCGACTTCTACTCTAAGTGTGGGCTGAGTGCAGTGACTTCCTTCCAAAGAGGATACTATGCAACTGGAGTCAAATGAAAAACAGAGCACGTTCTTGGTGGAGAAACCCTCAGACACCGCCGCAGCCAGGTAGGCACGGCCAGCACCTGCAGTGACAGGTCCTGGTGGCAGTGTGCGCCCTTGGCAGGACTCGATGGGGATGGCACTGGCCTCTGTGCTTTTCCTCCCAACACCCACAGGACCCCCCGCCTGGCCAGGAGACAAATCCCAGTTGGGGGTCAGTCTACGACATCCCTGACCAGTCCTCCCCAAAACCGTCAAGGTCACAAAAACCACGGGAAGTCGGGGAAACTGTCACGGCCCAGAGGAGCGCGGGGAGACGTGATGTCCTGGGTGGGATCCGGGGACAGAAAAGGGTGTTGGGTAAAAAGTAAGGAAATCTGGATGAAGTGTAGGCTTTGGGTAGCAGTAACGTGCCAATACCGTGACAAACGCTCCATACTAATGTAATATGCGCACCATGGGGACACTGGGTGAGGTTTTACGAGAACTCTCTGTACTGTCTTCCTAATTGTTTTGTAAATCTAAAACTGTTCCCAGAAAAATCAAGGCTATTAAAATAAGTCCCAGCAAGGTGGAGCAAGCTTGATGTGTTTGGAGAATGAACTACTAAGGCCTCAAAACAACAGAGTGTCACAGCTCATCCTGTGGATCCAAGCCAGGCCTGGAGCCTGGGTGACGTCCCAGGGCCACCTGCCTTGTGGCCAGCCTAGGATCCTCTTGACCCTCACCTGGAGGAACAGTGTTCTCCTCCGTGGAATGTTAGTAACAGAGACGTCTGGGCAGAGCTGGCTCTGGTTACTGTCACCCACTCCAGGGAGGCTGAGGCAGGCCTTTGGAACGGCATCCGCGCTCTGGCCACCACCTCCCAGGGACCTTGGCCAAGGTACACCACCTTGTGCCTTGGCGCCTCCTCTGTAATGAGGATGAGTGAGGACAGGCCCCTCCACAGGGCTGGGGCCACATCGCTGCCACCACAGTCCACGGGGGGCCCCAGTCAGTTCCCACAGCCCCCACGGGGAAGGGAGGCTGGGGGGCTGGCTCGTGGCACATTGAGAAACTGAGGCTCGCCCGGGGCCACAGGGCAGCCTGTGCAAAGTGCACACACGTTCCCTCGCGGGGCCGGCCTTCGAATCCTGGCGTGGGGCAGGTCCCCTGCTCCTGGCCTGACAGCCTCTGACCCCTTCAAATCTGGGTGCAGTGTGGACGAAGTTTGGGCCCTGACAGGGTTAGGGCCTCCTTCAAAACCACCCTGAGGCCTGCCCCTGAGGGAAGCAGGGGTCACCCCCAGGGGCTGGCAGGGACTTTGTCCCCAAGTGGGGGGTGGATGAGGCTTTGGAGAGGCGGGAAAAGGCTGTGATGGGTGGGGGAGGAGCAGCTGGAGTCCCCAGGCCGCAGTGTGGGGTCCTGGGAGGGCAGGGGCAGCACTGGAGGCACGCACGGGAGGGGCCACAGCCCTGGCCCCCAGCCCAGCGCCCCTACACCTCCCCAGGGTCACAGGCACTGGACTGTTTCTATCAACTGCGGCTGCTGACCGCACGTGAACACTGCACGGGACAGCCACCATGAACGCTCTCATCTTACAAACTGGGAAACTGAGGCTCAGGTGGGTGGAACCATTGCCCGAGGGCACTCGGCCAGCAGTGGGAGCTGGACCGGAACCTCTGGCCGATGTGGCTCAGGCCCTCACCTTCCTGGGAGGCACCTGCAGGGCTGTGGGGGTACGTCAGCCCCACCTCACACCTGCCACCCTGACAGCACCCAGCTTCACCCACTGGGCTCTCAGCCTGTTCCTCAGACGTGGGGACACCAGGCTGGCCCTTCCTTGGACACCTGAAGCCCCTCCCAAGGCAGCACCTGCTTTGCTGTTGCTGGCCAGGCTGGTTTCGGGTGCACCCTGCCCCAAGCACACCCTTCCCTGGCCTCACCTGTCTGGACAGGTGACCCTGAGCATGGGGCTCGGGTGCTGTCGCCCTGGGGGACAAACCCGGCTGAATGGTCTAAAACTTACCCTGCCAGGAGGTCAGACACTGCCAAGGAAGAGGGAGGGAGGAGGCTCTCGAGGCCCCTCACCTGCTGCAGTGCCTCCGCTGCTGTCACGGCCCATCCAGACAGTCCCCGAGGTGCAGTGCCCTGTCCGGGCAGGAGGGTGCACATTTTTAGCGAGCCTGGCCCTCTAGGCTCCAATCAGGTGGCCTGAGCTGTCAGCCCAGATCATTGGCTGTGCTGCCTGCGGCGTCCCGCCCGCCACCGGGAAGGGGCTGGGTCTCCTCGCTGACCTTCCTCCTCTGATCCGGCAGGGCAGAGTCAGCTCTCCAGGGCCGGCATTCCTGGGCAGGGCGGGGAGGAGGCAGGGGGAGCTCAGAACGGGAGCTCCCAGGGGATTTGGGAGTGTGGGGCGGGGGAGGCAGGCCCTACCTCCCTGGTCCCCCGGCCTCAGAGAGGAGAGGGGCTAGGCCCGGGGGACAGGAGCTGGCCCTGCTCCACTGGGATGAGGACAGCCTGGCCACTCCCGCCTGTGCCTGGTTCCTGCAGCTGGGCCTTCATGGCAGCTGGTGGAGAGCCCGAAAACGTGTATTGAGCACCTGGTGGGTGGCACTGGGCCAGTGTAAGGCCAGCAGGAGGTCGGCAAGGGTGGACAGTGTCTCTCTGGTGGTGTCCAGAGACACTAGGCCCCAAACTTGTTCAAGACAGAGTCACCTGGGACGCCCTAAAGTCTAAAGTTACAGATTCTTGACTTTGGGCCCCTGTATCAGTATCTCCCAGGGCAGGGCCCAGAAATCTGAACTGCCGGGGGCAGGGCCGCCGCCCTGTGCCTGGCTGTGTGGCACGGGCAGGTGTCCTAACCTCTCTGTGCCTCCCTTTCCCAGACTCTGAAATGGAAGCACAGCAGGTAGCTAGCCTGCCTCATCCGGTGCCTATGAGGAATAAAGTAGTTAGTAAATGTTCAGGGCTTAAAACACTGCCCCATGTGTCTGCATCTTCTCATGAGAGTTCCGAATGCACCAAAATTAGATTAAACCAGGCGTCTGGGAGGCTGGGAGGCTGCTGCGTGGACACTCCTCTCGGGGTGTTCTCAAATAGCGAGAAGGCAGAGGTGCCGTCTCACCCTGGCTCACAGACACCTCCCGGCCCCCGCCTGGCCGGTGCCATGGGATGTCAGGTAGAGAAGGAACACACGTCCTCCATCCTGGCGGCGGGGGAGGCGCACGCACGTGCACCCAGGTGTGTATTTTTGTCCGTTGTTCTGGCGATTGCGACTCAGCCATACAAGGTGATTCTCGCTGTCCTGGCCGGGCTGTGGGCCTGAGCTGCCCACTCAGTTCTCCACACCTGCATGAATGAATGAATGAATGAACGAGGTGTGAAATGTTTGACATTTTTCTTTGCTGGCAACTAGGAGAGCACTGAATTTGCTTCTACAGTGCCCTGCTTGTTGACGTTGGGTAACGATAGTCACAGGGACCCCGACGCTGCCCCTGCAGTCCAGAGGCCTGTGCTTCCTCTCCACAATGGTCGTTGGACGTGTGTCCGTGTGTCCGGTGCTGTACCAGGACCGGGAGTTCCAGACAAGCCCCGGCCTTCAGAGCTCCACTCCCATGAACATCACCTACCGTCAGTAACCCTCAGCCCACTGGTGTCATGGTTAAAGACTTCTGAATTAGTTCTCAACAGTTAAGAGGGTGGAGATCTCACAGTAAAACCAGACATCTAGCTATTCTTGAAAATCCAGGAAGCCTAGCCCCACGGGCAGCGTTCCCACCCTGCTCACCCGGTGGGAGCTGAGGTCCACTGCCACATTGTGGGGTGAGATCTCCAATACCCACGGCCATGCCAGGGTCTCCACTGGTTGACACTCTGCAGCGGTTGAGTTGTGACTGACCCCTGTGGCTCCCTCCCTGGAATTGCTACAGGCCCCCCCCAGGCGCCTGCAGAACCCCACCTGGTGGCCATGGGATGGTCTGGTCACTAGACCAAGGTAGGCTGGGCCCTGGGGCTTAGAGGTAATTAGTCCTGGGCCACCCTCTGCAATGGGCCCTCCCCCTGGTCCAGAGCCTGCAGGTGGCTGGGCACTTCCTAGCTGTTTCCCCGAATGCCATTGGCTCTGGTGCCATCTACCCTGCAGGTCTGTGGAGCTGTCCCCATTTCCAGGTGCATAGACCAGGGCCGAGCAGCCCAGCAACTTGGACAGAATCTCACCCTGAAAGTCCCAAGCCGGGGTTTGTGCCAGGCCGGCTCCCGCCTCATGACTTCCCTCCACCGAAGTCGCAGGGACCGGCAGCTGTTTCGTGCTAGAGATTCGTCCTCTGCCCTCCCCGAGCCAGGCGGTCCTCCCACCGGCCAAGCTGTCCTCCCACCAGCCAAGCAGCCCTGCGTTCCAGATCCCAGCCTCAGCCTCCCCGTCCGCCTCTGGAAAGGGCTGGGCTGGGAGACCCTCCAGCAGGGCGCAGGGTGGGCACCCTCCACCTGCCAGGCGGGAGGAAGCCTGTTCCTTCACCCGACAACCGACAACCGTGACGCCGGCTGGGCTGGGGGGCTGGAAGGTGTCATGAGCCGGGGTGAGAGGCGCCTCCCACTTCTCACTATTTGAAAACACCCCAACAACGGGAGCGTCCACACAGCAGCCTCCCAGCCCCCTGCTTTTAATCTCATTTTGGTGCATTCAGAATTCACACGGAAGAGGGGCTGTGTTGATGTATGCGAGGCGTGTTTGACTCTTCGTGCCTTGGAAATTGACACCATGGAGCCAGAAATCATTGAAAAACACACAAATCACCTAAGCCCTAAATTTATTATCATATTCTTTTAAGGACCGTTCTAGAAATCTTGCCAAAAACGTACAGCCCAGTGCACCTTCCTTTGGCTGGCCTTGATCCTGAAAGTGCTGGCCAGGCCGTCCCGTTAGCCCAGAGGTGGACCAAGGCTTGAGTGGGCCGGTGTGGCAGGTCTCCCACCTCTGGGGGTGCTCATGGGGTGAGTGATGCAGTGAAAGGCGAGAGGCGGCCTGAGGGACAGGCATGACCCCGGAGTGAAGGCCACTCTGAGATGCTGAGATCCAAGAGCCAGAGCAGCGGAGGCAGATGCTGCACCTCCAGTGGACTGTGCCTGGTCGTTTCTCTGAGTGATGCTCCCTGGGGCCACACTGACAGAGGCCGAGGAGAGGCGGGAGCTGTGGCAGGGGCACGGAGTCGGGGAACCCAGCTGCACACACAGAAGGCTGAGGCCAGCCAGGGGCCAACGCCAAGGCCACACAGGGCCTAACTCCATCCTTCTGATGGGGCCGCAGGTGGTGGCCCTCACCCCACCCTGGGGTCCACACCCGGGAAGGCAGCTGGGACCTGTCCTCCCCAAAGTCAGTGCGGCCCACGCCAGAGGTCTGCCCTGCCCAGACAGGCATCAGAAGCCGCTGGAGAACTACTGCCCATGTTCCGGCAGAACGGTTTGGGACTGCATGGGAGATACTCTAGACGAATTCTAGAGGTGTTGGGGAGGGAAGATTTCAAAACAGCATGGATTCTTGGACCCCATTTTTGCTTTTTCCTTTTGTCCCTAGAGACACGGTCTCACTCTGTCACTCAGGCTGGTGCAATCGTAGCTCACTGCAGACTTGAACTCCTGGGCTCAAGCGATCCTCCCACCTCAGCCTCCCAAGGGGACTGTGGGACTAGAGGTGCGTGCCACAACGGCTGGCTCAATTTTTGCTTTTAAAAATGTTCCTTAGAGGAAAAAAAACTGGAGAAAAGAATATGAAAATGCTCACTGTGGTCATCAGAGTGGTGAGGTTGGGTGACTAAATGTTCATGATCCTCTTTCTGTATTTCTCGTGTATGTTACTTTTATAATCAGAGGATGATGATTTCTGCAATCAGAAAAAAAATGTGATTAGTGTGCTATTTGTTGGTGCAAGTTTATAAAAGAAGGTGTTTTTGAGCAAGTTTATAGACAAAAGAGGCACCCCCTCTGCAGGGGGCCAGAGCCCCAGCACCAACCCCAGGACTTCGCACCTCGCACCTCGTACCTCGAGCTCTGGGCTCCTGGCGGGGACCCCGATTCCCCAGGACAAGTCTGCAGTTCCTCTCTCCCTGAGGGCTTTGAACAAGTCCCTCGTGGTCTCCTGACAGACCACCCCCTGTAGCGGCTCAGCTTCCCTCGCCCAGCCGGAGGGACGGCCTCGGCCCACCACTGCCCTCTAGCGGAAAACCGAAGGCCAACAGCGAGCTTGTCTGGGACAGGCTCCGGAGCCCCCAGGGCATGTTCCTACCACCGCCCCTGCAAAGAGGTGAGTTGGGATTCTCCCGGCTCTCTCCAGCTGGGAGGTCCCCAGTTCTTAAGCACACAGCGGTATTGACAGTTGAACTGCAGATGTGCATTGCAGTGACATGGTGTTGCAGTGACATGTGCATTGCAGTGGCATGGCTGGCACATGCTGACCGCAGCCGCTGCTCCCATGGATCACCTCGTCTGATGGCAGCACAGCCCTGTGAGGGTGTTTCCGTCCTCGCCCTTTAGAGTAAAGAGGGACGATTTGGGGCAGGAGGTGGGCACCCAAGGTCCCAGGCTGGTCACTGGGACGAGTGTGGGTACAGCCTGGGCGCTCTGGTCCCACGGCCTGGACTTGGGACCAGCTGCCGTCATACTTCCCTCCCTGGGGCTGTTGTGCCTGTGCCTGTGGCACCGCGTCCTCGGTGCCCAGGGTCATCGCTCAGGCTCACCCAGGTGAGCGCCCTGCGCTAGTGCCCAGGTGTCCCTGCCGCTGGGCATAAGGCAGCTGCTTGACAAGACTGGAACAGAGGCTTTCAGCCGCAGGCCACAAATCAGGTCCCAGTGAGTGGCCCTGGGCAGGCCCCCACCTGAACCGAAGTAACATCCGTGAAGTCAGGACAGGAGTAAGAAAGACCTGGCCCCGGCTGGGACTCAGTGAACTGGCGTCTATGGAGCACGCTGTGGGGTCCCTGTGGCGGCAGCTGCCATGGAAGACAGAACAAATTCCATTCCCGGGGAGCCCTGAGAGCTGTTTCCACCCGGCCTCACATCTCTCTGCACAGGTGATGAACTCACCTGGCTCTGATGCTTTTGGCTGTATTTTCTGGAGTCAGACACTTAACCTCCCCAAGCCTCAGTCTGTTCATCTCACAACTGAACCTCACACAGGAGCAAGTTCAAGTAGATGCTCCCCTAGTGAACCTTCAGGTGAGATCATAGCCCCGGCCAACACCCAGGCCACCTCGTGAGAGACCTGAGCCAGAGCACATGATTCCTGACCCACAGAAACTGCAAAGATAAACATTTTCCACCAGCCTACCCTCCCCCCCACAGAAGGGCTGCTGTGGTTAAATGAGGGCAGAGTGAGGGGGCCACGGCCGTGCCTGGGCATCAAGCACACGCAGGGTCTGGGCTCCTGCTCTGCCATATACTGGCTGTGTGTTGACCTGGGGAGGGCACTCCCTCTTGTGCCTCAGTGTTCTCATCTGCAAAATGGGGCGAGCAGCCTGGGGCTGTGCTGGGATGCACGCGAACCCCTGTTGTTCTGGAGTCAGGTCCTTGTCACTTGCTCCCTGAGTGTCCACTCCCTTTCCCTAAGGCCTTGGAAAGTCAGCCCCTCCTTTGAATAAGAAAACACAGGAAGGTCCAAGGTATGTTTGCACCTTGTGCAAGCAAATAACAAACAGAACCTGCTTTTCTGGAAGGATCAGGATGAAAGTGAGCTAATCAAATGTTTTGGTAGGCCTCCTTGGTCCCTCCAATTCACTAAAAAGCACCTGGACTAGAAAGCACTTCGCCTGGGTGGTGCTCCTGGCCCTGCCGATGGCTGCCTGTGTGACCTCGGGCAGAGCACTCACCTTCTCTGAGCCTGGGTGTCCTCAGCAGGGAGGTGGGCCGGATGACACGCAGATGCGGGTTGCCCTGCCCCATTCTCCCCTCCCTGACCATCTCTGCCTGCTGGAGCCCTTGGCCTCCCTGCTCTGCCTTTTCACCCGAATCCCAGATGAGACGGAACCACCCAGCCCATCCAAAACCTCTAGCTGCTGCCCATGAGGCGCTTACCACACGCTCCCTCAGATCCCTCTTCGTTCTCATGCACTCCTCCACCATCTGCAAGGCCAACGCCATCCCCATTTTGGGAGGAGGAACCTGAGGCTGTGAGGGCTCAGGAAACCTGCCTGGGTCTCTCTCACTTCCAAGTGCCCCTTTGCTGGGGACCCAGGCCCAGCCCAGCAAGGCCACAGGCCAGGCGGGGCCTGGAGACCCTGAGAAAGGCAGGGAAGAGATGGGGAGGCAGACGCAGCTGGGCCTTGGGGTGTGACGGCCACTCTCCCAGGCCTCTGCCCGGGCCCCCAGCCCGTCTGCCCAGACGGCTGGCGCCTCGACTCCTGGCTCCAGCTGAGGGGCAGGTGTGGTCACCGTGGCCCTAGGCAGCAGTGGGTGGCTCGAGTTACCACCGGGCATTCTCCTGGTTAGGAGCCACAGGGAGGGGTTTCTCGGAAGGAGGGGCATGAGCCTGCAGGCACGCTGACCCTGGCATAGTGGACAGGCAGGACTTGGCTTCAGCCAAAGCTACTTTTGTCATGTTAGAACATTCCAGAATGCATTCCAGAATGCAGACTAGTCTATCAAAACAACTTCTACACCTACTATGCACCTACAGAACACAGTGTAGGCCCGGATCTCCAGTCCTGGCACCACTGCCTCCAGCTATGAGAGACCCTCCCAAGTCAGTCTCAGTTTCCCCAGCTGTACAAGGGAGATCACAATGCAGAGTCAGTAAAGGAGGATCAATAACATTGGGAATGCCTTGGGCCTGTGTGCAGAGGGCGCGTATGTGTTGTTTTTCGATACGTATTATTTCCTTTTACACACCGTACAATCTACATCGTTCTGACTTACAGGTCTGAGTTTCAGTGTCTGTGTCAATTCGTGCATCACCCCTGCAGAAATGAGAAGCAAATCCACCACCTCCCACAAAAGGTCCTGTGGACTCAACGTCTTCCCTGGCAGGCGGTGGAGCTGGTTAGGTTGCAGGTCCCGCCCTGGTCAGGGCTGGTCTGGTGTGTGCGGATGGGGCTCCCGCATCGGCTGCACGGGGACTGTGCCCTGCCCTGCTGACCTGCCCGAGGGTGTGCCGCACAGCGCTCTCTTTAGGGCCAGACCCCGAGGCACGCACAGCGTGGGGGGAGCCTGGGAGCTCTCCAGTGGCCTCCCCTGACCCCCGGCATGGGGTGGGGGGGCATACTTACCACGTGACGGGGGCTAGAGGTGCAGGACGCCCAAGAACCTGACCTCTCAGGGTCCAGGCGGCCAGGGAAGCTCTCATTCCGCCATCCACGAGGGATGTTCCATGAGCACCTGCCTGCACGCGTCACCTCGGGAAATGGTCACAACGAGCCTGCGAGACACGTGTGAACGTGCCCGTCTGCAGATAAGAAGAGTGAGGCCCAGCGAGGGAAAGGCGGCGCAAGGGCCAAGCTGCGTGTCAGGTCATGGGCACATCTGCGGAGAAAACCCGCAGGTGGGACTTTCCCTGATTAAACGCTGAAGACCCGGAACCTGGTAGTGTCCGGGTGCTCCAGCTCCCTGTCTCTCCCCGCGGCGTCTGCAAGAAAGCGGAGAGTTTGCTATTTGGAGCGCAGGTCAGATTACCCGTCATCAGCAGGAGTCCTCCACACCCTCTCGCTTCTCCTTCAGCAGCCTGGGGTGGCTCAGAAAAAGGAGAAGGCAACATCTGAGCAGCAGGATTCTAACGTCACTGAAACATCTATTAATTTTCCTTCCCTTCCGCCTTCCTTGCAAGGGTTCCATGAGGAAACCAAGCCCTGACTCCCTCGGGCAGCCTTCCTTGTACAGCATTGGCTGCACCAGAGCCGTCCTGCTGCTGAAGTCCCCGGCACTTTCTGAACCCTGAGCTTCGGGCCCTGGTTGAGAAGGCTGCTGAGTTTATCCTGCAGTCACAGCTCCTCTGTCTTCCTCTCCCCACCCCTCTGTCATTTCTCCCTCTCTCTGTCTCACTCAGTCTCCCTCCTCCTCCCTCCCTCTCCCTCCTCCCTCTCCCTGCGGATGTGGGGTCTGTGGTCTGTCGTCTGTCTCTCCTGGGTCAGTCTGCCACGGCCTTGACTCAAACAGCTCAGGCACGAAGGCTCAGCCACTTTCCTTAGCCAAGATCCCAAGGAGCACCCGGCATTTGAGGCTCTTGGGACCCGCCTGGCAGCCTGGCTACCTCCACTCCTACTTGCTCCCTGCTCCCTCCCACCTTAGCCTGCCCCACCCCACCCTCTCCGGGAAGCAGAGCTGGAGACGGGGCTCCTGAAGAGGAAGTTTGTTTCTAAAGCCCCCAGGGAACAGGAGTGGGCCTGGGGAAAGGGGCCTTACGGAGCCGGCCACTATGGCCACTATGGGCGGCTGCGTGTGATGACCGGGCTCTCTGCGGAGCTGTGGAGCGTGCCTCGCAGTTGTCCAGTGCAGGCTCCGGTGCTGTGGGTGCTGGCTCCCTCGGCCGTGGGCTGCCACACAAGGAAGCCCCACGAGCTGCCCACCCAGTGTGGCAAAGCCGGGGCAGAATCCGTCTGCAGGCTGAGGCGAGCAGAGCTTCAGATTCTAGCTCTGCAAAGCAGGTTTCTTGGCCCCGGCTATCGTCCACACAGCCCACCACGGGCTGGCCCGGCTCTGCAGACTGGTTCAGGAGGGTCAGCGGACAAGTCCTGGGCCCCACTGCCGCAGGTGACCCTGAGGCCACACGGATGCCACCATCTCCCCCCCCCCACCTGCTGCCACTCACCTGGACACACCTCAGGGTCAGGGACAGCAGCCCACACTTCTACCCTCAAGGGCTCTGGGCCCTGGGTCGCTCGCACCTGTCACACAGTGGTTGTTGCAATTGTCTATTTACTGTTGTCTCTGGGCATGGAAGAACCTAGAAATGCCCCAGTGAAGCTTCCAGGTTCCAGACTCCTTCCTCCTCCCCACCCCCCAAGACAGTGGGGGCCAATACTGTCTCCCCCCACCTCGCCCCCCAGAGCCACTCCTCTTTGCCTTCTGGGCCACTGGTATGAGGCGCACACTGATAGTTTCACGGAAGGTTTACTCTGTCTCTTGGTGGAAGAGTCCACCCCCCACCCTGAAGCAGGACCTCTAATTGCACAGTGGACAAGGGGGTTGCTGCAAAGGACGAGCTTCTGCCCCTTGGCTCCGGGGCCCCAAGCTGTGCCCGTTGGCTCAGGGCGTGTGCTGCGTCCCAGGAAGCAGGGCCCAGCCCCTTGGTGCACAGCTCGGTGGGCTGAGCCTTGGGTGGGTCGTTCCAGCAGCCACAGCTCCCCGAGGTGGGATGTGTGGAAGGACAAGTGGATCCTGTGGGCTGGGGCCCATTATTTCACTTTCTTTTCTTTTTTTTTTTTTTGAGACAGAGTCTTGCTTTGTTGCCTGGGCTAGAGTGAGTGCCGTGGCATCAGCCTAGCTCACAGCAACCTCAAACTCCTGGGATTAAGCGATCCCACTGCCTCAGCCTCCCGAGTAGCTGGGACTACAGGCATGCGCCACCATGCCCGGCTAATTTTTTCTATATATATTTTAGTTGGCCAGATAATTTCTTTCTATTTTTTAGTAGAGACGGGGTCTCGCTCTTGCTCAGGCTGGTCTTGAACTCCTGAGCTCAAACAATCCACCCGCCTCGGCCTCCCAAGTGCTAGGATTACAGGCGTGAGCCACAGCGCCCGGCCCCATTATTTCACTTTCTTTGGTGCAAAATGGGACCCTTGGTCCAAAGCCTCCTCCTCAGGAGCCT
>CM052436.1:166027098-166057726 GCA_028533085.1 Varecia variegata | reverse complement strand
TACATCCCAGGTGAGTCCTTGTGAAAACAGGAGAGAAACATGCGCAGGGGCGGCCCATGACCACAGGCAGACCGTGGTGCGGTGCAGCCACTGGCCAAGGAGTGCCTGGGCTGCCGGCAGCGGGAAGAGGCAGGAAGCACCCTCCTCTAGAGCTTTTGGAGGAGCACGTCTCCTTGTGGGACTTTGTCATGGCAGCCCCAGGACACAAATCCACCCATCTCAATCCTTTCGGAAACCCCCTCCCCTCTGGGCTCTGCACCTACCTCCCCGGCCCTTCTCCTCCCCTTGTCCTTGGACCCCCCACCCGTGGGCTCTCTCAGGGTCCTGCCTCTCCCTTCCCGCCCCACCTGGCACACTGCCCCTTGGTGCTGTCATGCACTCTCCCCGCTTCAATTGCTACCTGTTTGCTGTAGCCCTGGGCCTTGGACGGAGATAGCATCCATGAGGCAGCTTCCCATGGAGGTCCCTCCAACCTACTCAACCCACCCCAGGTGCCTGTCGTGGCACTACCCCAACCTGGCTCTCCTCCGGTGTCCCTGCCCTGTCTAGGCAGGGAATCCCAGGACCCGGGGCCCTCAACTCCGGCCCTCCCTGGTTCTCCATGTCCAGGCACCAAGCCCTGACACCTGTGCTTTCTAGACATTCACTCCCCCAATCCCTCCCCCAATTCCTCCCCGTCCCTTTCCCACCCTGGCCTGGCCTTGTCCTCACCTTCGAGTCGGGCCCCTGCTAGGGTCTCCCCCTCTGCCTGTACTACTGGAGAGTGATATTTCCAAAATGCAAAGCTGGCCTTGTCTCGTCCCTGCTTAAAGCTTCTGGGGCTCTGCGGTGCCCTGAGGACAGGCACCAGCCTCCCCTCTTACCACAGGCTCCTCACACGGGGCCCCACCTGCCTCTACCCTGTCCTGGTGCCTTAGGTGTGGACGCATGTGCTTTCTGGGCCTCCTGGAGCCTCCCCCGCACCCAGCCTGGGCTCTCCCGGTGCCCCTGGTTCAGGCTAGAGCCACCCCTACCCCCCCATTCCAGGACAGCCAAAATGCCACTCTGCAGACCCACTACACACCCACACATCATCCTGAAGTGACCTCTCTCCAGACCTTTCTCCCTGCCCAAATTCACATGTTCAGTTCTAACCCCCAGGACCTCAGAACGTGACCTTATTTGAAAATAGTGTTGTTGCAGGTGTAATTCACTAAGATGAGGTCATTAGGGTGGGCCCTAATCTTAAATGACCGGTGTCCTTACAGTAAGAGGACATTTGGACACTGAGACACACAGGGAGGAGCCACATGAAGATGAAGGCAGAGATCGAGGTGACGCTTCTGCAAGCCCAGGAGAGAGGCCTGGGGCAGACCCCCTGCTGCCCTGCTGACCTCAGACTCTGGCCCCCAGAGCTGGGAGAGAGAACATTTCTAGCATCTAAGCCCCTCAAACAGTGTCTGTGGTCCTTTGTTACGCAGCCCTAGTTGACTAAGGCACCTGCCTGCTCCAGGTGCTCTTCATCCCTTGTTTCCAGCACAGGGCAGGTATACAGCAGGCACTCACTGAATGCAGCACCTCACCTCGGAGCTTGCTGCCTGCTCTTCCCCGCACCCTCTGTTCCTCTCACGTGCTCCTCACTCTCCCCGTCTGTTTCTGCTGCTCAGGAGCGGGTGTGGTCAGAGAAGGGGCTCTGAGGGCAGGTGAGTCACTTCTGCATCAGGCCTATTCGTCCCACTTCATTCCCGCGCTTGTGACGAACTGTCACTCGTGATCTTCTGGGATGGCAAAACACAGGTCTACAGACCACTCAGAGTTAAGCGGGCAGTTGCAACTGTGGCACAGGCTGGGCCGCTAGAGAGAAGCAGCGCGTGTGACCCAGGGCAGCAGGCTCCCTCCTGACCCGCCTGGAGGACTGGGCGAGCACAGGGGCGTGTGGGTCTGGGTGTGAGAGGCAGGCTCTGAGCGCAAGTCACACGCTATTTTTACTCCTGGTTTCACATGGCAGGGTTTTAAATTATTGAGCAGTTGGAAAGATCCCACAATGAAATCATATTTCATTTGTTTCTCCCTTTGGCTGTAAAGGAAATCAATTCCTGGGCCGTGTTTGGAGGTGAAGGGAGGACAAAGCCACCTGCAGCTTTGGTGAGAAAACGCCAGGAGGTTCCTTTATCGAGCAGGGCTACCGACGGTCTCTGGACACGGCTGCTGCAAGCCACGTGCCTTTGATTTGCAGGACTTATGTGCAGCCAGGTGTCCAAAGGGACACCTCCTCTCTAGACCAGGCCCCAGGTGAGCCCAGCCACACTTCTGCTCTCCGTGGAAGCAATTTAGGAAGCCCCGGCAAATCCAGGAACAGGTCAGGGACGAGGGAAGGGGCTGGGGTGGGTCTGACCTCTCTCCTTTGCTGGGCGGGGGTGTCCACTGGACTGCAGCGCAGACACGGGCTGATCTCGCGGGTCTGCAGCTACTCCCCTCTGCGCTGGGAACCCCAAGGTGCTCAGAACCCCCAGGCTGTGTGGGAGCCCCTGGGATGAGCCAGACGGAGCCCTGCCTGGGAGGCCTGGCATCCCTGAGGGAGCCAGGCAGGAACAAAACTGGAGATGGTGGAGCGACAAGGTGGTGACAGACCAGGCCCGGGGAATGCAGGGCCAGGGAGGCTTCTCCTAGGAGGGAATCTCAGCCCGAGTCCAGCAGGCAGGTCTGAGCTGCCCAGGAGAAGACAGGGCATTCCCAGCAGCCTGGGGTGACAGGGCCCAGCGTGGTTTGGGTCTGGGGGGCAGGTTCCCCCAGCTGTGCACTACGTGATTGGCCCACGACTCGGCCTCATCATTGGCCTCCCCCACACCCATTGCAGGGATGACAGATTCAGGACATTCAGCCGGGTGCCAGAGCACCCCAGCTCCTCTTCAGAAGCGCCTGCGTGAGCATCCTACCTGCTCCACTTGGACACAGTTTACATGTGGGTGAGCTAATGCCTCAGTTTTCCCATCTGTAAAATGCGGATGATGATGATGGTGATGATGATGGAGTCCTCTGAAATGACATTTATAAAATATGAGCTTGGCACAGAGCAGTCCCAGGACACGGCAGCCCTGGTCATGACTATTTGCCTTACCTGGTATGGCCCCTGGGGGTCCCCCTCAGGTGTGCTTTCATACTCATCCTCACCCCTCCACCTCTGAGCCAGCCCCAGTGTGGAGTCCATCCCACTGGGGCCTAGACAGGACCCTTCCATCGAGGCTCTTCTGTCCCATACAAGCAGCCTCCAGCTCACCAGTCCCTGGCCCCCTCTGTTCCCACCCACCTGTCCCAGCCTCAAGAAACCTGACATGACCCCACCTGCCCCAGTGCATGACCTCGGCACTCCAGGGTCCACGCCAGCCCCCCACACCCCACTCAGCCTGCACTACATTCTCCAAGACCTTCATGCTCTCCAAAGGGCAAGAGCATTTTCAGGACAAAAGACCCTAATTCGGAAACAATTTGAAGGCTGTGGGTAGTGACAGGTGCCTGGGCTTGTCACGGAGGCATTTATCATGAAAACAGAGTCTTTACCCATGGGTCACAGGACTCACATTTTAGGAAGCCTCACCCAGCCCAGCCCATGCAGAAAAAACATTCCCCAGACACACCACCACTGGCTGAACTTTTCAGCTGAGTGGTTGGTTGGATATATTCAACAGACATTTGGGAAAGCACATATTTGCATTTAATTCCTTTTTTGTTTTTTATGACCACCTTCAGGTCACCAGGAATGGACCCCAAAGTTATAATCTGGTGCCCACAGGAAGCAGTTTGGCTCAGGAAGACTTGACCCAGGCCCCCAGGCCACGAATCTGAGGCTGCTCTCTCCACATCACTGCAACAACCCACATCCCATAGCAGTGGTTAGGACACTCTCAGAAGGGGGGGGGGTACCCTTGCGTTTCTCCAGGGTCACTACTGGGGGCTCTGGCCACTGTCTTCTGGCCTCAGTGTGCCGAGTCACCTTTCTGCTGGAGTAAGGAGAGCGCCAAGACACAAAGGGGGAAGCTCTCACCTCTCAGTGTCTCCTCATCCCACAAGAAGGTGCATCCTGGCAGAGGTGGCAGGCAGAGGGCCCCGAAAGCCCATGCCTGGGAAGGAGGACAGGCCAGTGGTTGGACACTTGAAGGCTCCAACCCAGGGGACCAGGAGGGGTGCAGGAAAACCCCACTCCTTTGGCTGGTACCTTGGAAGGTTCAACCTCCTCTTGCACTTCCCCAGAATGAGAGGCCTGGGCCAAGTGGTCTCTCCTCCCCAAGCCTGCAGGGTAGAGAAGTCCACAGCCCAAAGAGGCACGTAAGTCCTGGGCAGGAATGACGGGGCCAAGGTCTGTGCATCCCGGGCAGGCACCAAGCTGGCTGGACTGGCCTGCAGGGCCACTGCCTGGGGCACCCACCTGTGAGGGGCTTGATGGGGGTTCCTAGGGGACACTCGATAAGCCCTAGATAGAGGGGTCTAGAGCTCAGGTCCCTGCCCTGCCTGTGGGAGGGGCAAAGGTCACTGTGGGGCACCCCTCCTGTGGTGCAGGGGTGTGTGCTGAGATAGGAGGAGGGGGCTCCCACTGCCTTGTGGTCCCCCTGTGCATCTGTGCCCACCAAGGCCAGCTCTTCTTCTACATGTTCATTTCCTGAACCTTAAAGAACCTTGGTTTGACGGTCAGCCTGTCTGGGACTTGAAGGCCCCCGGACACCCCTTCAGACTGCTCAGAAAGCAGGGGCGGCATTTTTCTCTAATGAATCACGTGGCCTGTGAAACAAATTCCCGTCTGTCTTCCTCACAAGGACTTGAGCGCCCAGCACATTACAGGTATCCGATAAGTCCTTGTTGAATGGCGAAATGAAACATGCATCGAGAAAAGGCAAGTCTTTAAGGGAGGTGATGGCAAACACTTCTCCCTGCTGTTTCAGTAATAATAATTACAATAATAACTGTCATTTACTGAGCCCTGATTTTTTAGCCAGGCACTTTGAAGTATTTTACTATATTAGTCTTTGAACCCAACTAACAATCCTAAGGGGGCTGCACTGAGATTTGAAGGATAAGGAAACTCAGGCACAGAGAGGGCAAGCAAGTTGCCCAAGGCCACACCTGGCTCAAAGCGCTGTGGACAGAGAACCTAAGTCGGTTTCAGTCTATTCAAATCAACCAGCAGATTCCTGAGGTCCAAGCCCAGCAGGAGGGGCAGGAAAGAGGGAAAGACCTGGGTTCAGCCCCTCTGTCACCAACCTGCTGAATGACTTTGGGCAGGACCTCTTGGGGCCTTGGTCTCTGCCTCATGAAAGAAAGTGCAGGGACCATGTGACCCTGGGGCCCTTCCAGGTTGAGAGCTGCTGTGACTCCCTAGTCCCTTCACCCGGCCTGCTCAGAGAGGCGGGGCCGGCTCCACTGGGAGCCTGGGGTGGCCCACAGCATGCAGAGCTCTGGGCCAGCCCAAACGGGGCCGTCCACCTCCACCCTCTGACTCAGGCACTCGGCTGGCTGAGAGGTGTGATGGGGCCTCCCTGCCGTCCTCACCAGGCTGTGTGGAGGAAATCACAACACCCCTGGCAGACTCTTAGGAGCCTTTGGAGACACAGGGGATGATGCTTCTGCCAGGAAGGAACAGAGGCTATGGGGGAGTCTGGCAGCTTCCCAAGAAGGCATGTGGCAGCAGGGGTCTTTGTATGTCAGGTTGGTGCCTGGTCTGCCTCCCAAGCCATGGCCCAGAGGGGGCAGGTGCTAGCACCCTCCACCTTCTCTCCATTTATTCAACAAGTATTTGTGGAGTGCCTGCTCTGTGCCAGGCCCTGCGTTAGGCACTGAGAATAATAATAATGATAACATAATATCAAAGACATTTACGAATCTCAGCTCACACTGGGGCACGGCATACATCAGCTCACTGATCCTCAGCACTGTCCTTAAAGATAGGGACGGTCTAATGATGAAGCCCGAGGCACAGGGTTAGTTAAATACTTGCAAGAGCCGGTGGAAAAGCCAGGTCCCTACCAGGCAGTCAGACACGGAGGCCACCACCCCACGACCTTTGCCCACATTAAATGTTCTCAGCCAATAGGGACCCTGCACAGATGGGCCTGGTGCCCACAAAGGGAAGGGACTTGCTCAAGATCACACCACTGAGCAGGCCTGGGGTGGGAGCAGGACGCCTCGCCCCTTCCGGTGCCCCTTTGATTACAAGGCACTGTGTTCTGGGCAAAAGACCCCAGTGGGCAGACAGCTGCAGGCACAGCCACCCAGCTGGGCCTCCTGGGTTTCTAGGGTATGTGGGGATGGGATCCTTCCCTGGGACTGCAGCTCTCCCAGTGTGCCGTTGTACTCCTGGCCTCTGGTCCTGGCAGCTCTTAGGAGTAGATGGATACTGCTGGGGCCAAGGGAGGAATATGTGTTCCTGCCTCAGTATTCCATTCAGAGTCCACATTTCCGTGCCCAGCCCTCTTTCCCTTGTTGGTAGCATCTCCAAACAGCCCTGGCCCAAGCCAAAAGTCCCTGGCCCCTCTCTCTGCATGTAGGGCCAGGTTCTCGCCATTCTGCCTCCTAAATGCTCCTCCAGGCCCGGTCCTCTGCATCATGCTCTAGGCTCGCGCAGGCCTGTTTCCTGCCCGCTTCTCTGCAGCTACGCACATTGGGGGCCACCTGCTCCCGCCTATTCTGAGGCCCTCTCCTGCTCCCACATCCACGCCTCAGCCGGGAGCCTGACGTCACCGAGGGGAGTCAGTCCCTCTCGGTAAACTGGAAGAGAAGGGGGGCTGGTCCAGGTCTCCAGGCCCCTTGCAACACCACGACTGAAGAAGTGCTGTACCAAGCTCGCTTTTCCCTGCACCGCTTTCCTCGTGATTCCTGGGCTCCCGAGAGCAGTAAACCCTCACCAGACCGCCCCCCAGACCGCGGCGACAGTTCTGCAGAGACCTGAGAGCCATTGCCAAGGGCCTCAGCCGCCGTCGCCCTTCTGCGCACGCGCAGGCCGCGAAGCCTGCTGGGACTTGTAGTCCGCCCACCGGCGGCTGGGGCGCAAAGGCGGGGCGGCGGGGACGCGGCGCCTACACTTCCCAAGGTGCGCCCGGCTGGCGACTCGGGGCGGGGCGGGGCCACCCGGAGGGGCGTGCTGTGGGCGTGGCGAGGGCGGGGCCTGCGAGCCCAGGGGCTGCGGCGGCGCTGGCTGGCGGGCGCGGAGCCGGCGGGCGCGCGGGAGGCGGGCGGAGGATCGCGCGGGCGCGGCACCTGCCGGCCCCGAGCATCTGGCTGCCGCAGCGCCGGACCGCCCTGATTGACTTTGAGTGGCTGCCGAGATGAGCGCAGGTGAGTGCTGGGCACCGAGGGACCGGTGGGTCCCTGCGCAGGATGGCAGCGCGGCAAGGGCTAGGTAGCATTCTGAGGCTGCACCTGCAACACGGGAGAAAATCGTCCGGTGGCTCCACCCAACTTTTGCTCCAGGGTTTTGCAGCCACGAGGGGCCGGCGCGCAGCCCCCTGCCCCTGCGCCGGGGCGCGCAGCTCAGTGGCGCCGGCTGGGGATCGCTGCCCACGGTGCCAGCCGGCTTGGCAGCGCTGGGCTGCCTGGAAGGCGCCCCTTCTTTGCTTCTCACGGGGTCGGGGTTGCCGCAGGCTGCAGAAGGCGACCTGGGTCTGGGCGAGGGGCCTAGGGTCTGGGCGAAAGGCCCGGGCCACCTCAGACCCAGCCCGGAGAGGTGAGATGACAGGCGGGGCTTTGCAGCAGGGGACGCCGCCCTTGCGCGGCTCCCGCAACCTCGATGGGGGTGTCAGGCCGACCCCGGGCGCCCGGGGCTCTCCGCGCACATTTGGGGACCCGAAGTCCGCATGTGTGTCAGACCTGGCCCGGCCACATCTATGCGAATCGCCTCCCCAGACCCTTGCCCCTGGGCGTCGCACCCCTGCTTCTCCCGCAACACCCACCCTCTGGGATCTGACAGCCTCTGTGCAGAGCTTGAAAATCCTACGTCGCCCAACCCAGCGGCGCCTTGTGCGCCTTGTGCTGTTGGGGAAACTGAGACGTAGGGCTGGGGGCCTTGGCAGGTGAGCCTCTGGAGTCTCTCCTGAAGATGACTGCTTCTGAGAGCCTCCTGGGGCCTCGCCGGGCTGAGGGCTTGTCCGTGCATCCCTGGCCAGGGAGAGGCTGTCACCCCATTTTTCAGGGTGGACCTGAGGTCACAGGGCTTGAGTCACTTGATTAGCTCATGCAGGGGGGTGGGGATTCGAACCCGGTGCTCCCTGAATCCTGTGCTCTTTCCTCTAAGCCTGTCTCGCCACAGACTGCAGTATGGCCCTTAGCCACGGTGCAGAAACCAGTGGGGACAGCAGCTTCCCTGGGGAAAATCTGACTGGGGAGGGAAGATGCATTTAGTGGGAGCTTCCTGTGGGCTGTAGGCCTGGAGGGAGCCGGAGCCTGGGGCTATGTCTCCAGGGACCCCTCTCCCTGGGGAGACTGTCCCCTCCCCCTCCCAGCCAAGGAAGGAAGGGCTGCACAGCAGAAGGTGTTTGGAGAGTGGCTCAGAGGATTTCTGAAATGGCCAACCTGTTATCTGGGGGTGGCTGGGGAGCAGGCACCCTGAGACTTGGCAGAACCTCCAGACACACTTATCTAATAGCAGATGGGGATAATGGCTAGGTGCACACAGGGTAATTTTATACTGCTGTGACCATAATTGGTACCTCTGTACCCCCTGTAATCAGGGGGGGCCCTCAGAAGGAGCGCTGCCCCCTGCATTTGTGAGATGTGGGGAGCGAGGAGACCAGGGCTCATGCCATGGTATCTGCCCAGTGGTCTTAGGCCCTGGTGGCAACTTCCAAAGCTTGGCTGCCTGACCTGTAAGAGCAGTAGCACTGGTGGCCTGGAGGGGACAAGGTATAACATGAAGAGCCCCACACAGAGTAGGCCCTTGGTAGCTAGGGGTGGCACTGCCAGGGGGCCAAGTTCACCTCAGCCCTCTGAGTTAATCCAGCCCTCTGGAACTGGCAGTGCATGTGCTCTCCCAGCCACCTGTTGCCTCTGCCCAGCCTGTCCCCAGCCAGTGATGCCACAGCAGTAATTTCCACCCACACCTATGTTCGAGGGGCAGGAAGTGTGGCCCCTTGTGCCTGGCCTGTGGGCTCTAATGTCTGGCTGCTGTGTACATCTGGCAGGTCAGGAGCTTCCACCGTCAACAAGGGCACCAAGGGCAGGTCCCCTATGGCCCTCCCCACGAAGGCTGGCATTATTCCAGAGCTCAGCAACGGTAGGTGTGCCTGGCATTGCCTGGTCCAGTCTCCAGCTGCCCAAATGGGCCAGAGCCCCAGACAACCTGTGTGACCCTCCTGGGCCGATGTTCCCCTTCCTCTACACCACCGGAGCTGTGGGCACATCTTAGTCTGACAACGCAGGAGCCTCCAAGATAGCTTGGGTGTGACATCAAGGTTATGCAGTTGCCTGTTAATTTCGAGTGGCCAGGGGAATCATGTATATAGCACTATGGCAAGTTGGGAGGAGACGGTGTCAGGCCTAGATCTGAATCCAGCACACTAGCTATGGGGCTCCCCATTCCTCAGTTTCTCCCTTTTCCTCAGTTGTTTGGAGGGAATGCCCTTAGCTCTGTGCACGGTGGTGGCCCACACATGGTGAGCCCAGCAGATGACGATGAGTATGGCGGTACCTTCATCACACTACAGCCCACATAGTCCGTCCGCTAGTGGCTGGTGCAAGACGTGCCTGAGCTGGGGGGCAGGGCGTTTCAGAGCCAGCTCTGCCACCGATGGGCACCAGATCCTTGAGCAAGGCCCATGCTCCCTCTGCCTACATGTCCTCCTGGGCAGCTACAGGCCTGCCAGGTAGGATTCCCCTGGTGGCCAGAGGGTGAGGGTGTGTTTCCATAACAAAGTACTGCAGACCAGGTGGCTTAAAGAGGAAAAGTTTATTTTCTGACAATTCTGGAGGCCAGAAGTCCGAGATTAAGGTGTGGACAGAGTTGGTTCCTTCTGAGGCCTCTCCCCTCGGCTTGTAGGCAGCCATCTTCTCCCTGAGCCTTCGCGTGGTCATCCCTCTCTACCTGTCTGTGTCAGGTTGGACTAGGGCCCACCCCAGCGACCTCATTTAACCTTAATGACCTCCTTAAAGGCCCTGTCTCCACACACAGTCACATTTTGCAGTACTGGGGGCTCAGATTTCACATATGATTTTGGAGGGACACAATTCAGCCCCTAACACGAGTGCAGAGCCAGTGGCGGGTGCCTGGCTGGCCATCTCAGCTGTCTTCTGCCTCCATGGCTGCTGTGTTAGGATTATGGAGCTGGAAGGGACCTGGGGGTGCTCCAGCCCAAATACACCCACCCTTACAGAGGGGAAACTGAGGCCTAGAGGAGGAAAAGCAACCGTCCAGGGTCAAGGAGCAGGTATGGCAGAGCCAGAGCCTCTGCCTTGTTCAGCGCAGGTCCCGGCATGTGGACAGAGGCACGTATTTCTTCTCCTAACCCAAGAGTGGGCAACGACGTAGCCATGGAGATGTTCACCTCGGCATCACCACTAACAGCGAAAGTTAGGAACCACCTAACTGTGGGGAGTGATACAATATGTCAGCCATTCAATCATTCATTTATTCAGTACATGTTTATGAAATGCCTACTGTGTGCCTAATATTTAGTAAATGCCTGCTATGAACCTGCACTGCCCCAGGCCCTGGGATTTAGCAGTGGACAAGAACAAACTCCCATTGGGACTGACATTCTAGGTGGGGGTGAGGGACACTCTAGTAACTGTGTCTGTGAAGAATCTCCAAGGTTAGGAGAAAATGCTTAGGAAAACAGGTTTAATTTAGCAAACAGCCGAGGGTGAAACTCTGTATTATTTAGGATCTCAACTCTACAAAACCATGAGGGAAAAAAGACTAGAAGGAAACACATCATGATGTGCACAGTAGCCATCTGTAGGTGGCCAGAGAAAGAATAGGACTTCCCTCACCTGCATCGTTATCCTTTCCACGTTTTCCCGGGTTTCTTCACTGCGTGCACTTTTCTTTTGTAATGAAAGATCCAGTGCAGAAAAGACAGCCAGGATTGCTTCCAGCCTCGAGGCAGGCACATGCTGGTTTGGAAATCCATGTCTTGGGGAGGGGTCCAGAGAGTCCCTTCTGCAGGGCCGGTGTACGGAAGGGAGGTGGCCTCCCAGCCCTGGGAGCTCAGCACAAGGGGCTGCACAGTGTCTGCTTTCCCTGTGTGGCTCCCTTCCGAATGAGGCGCAGCAGAAGATAAATCCTCCTGACCCAGAAATCCACGAGATTGCGTCTGGAAAGGACCGCCATGGCTCAGCCTGGTCACCTCCAAGCTCTGACCTGCTTTTCCTTGATGTGCAGGGTTACTTCCTAACCTGCACCCAAGATCCTTTGGTTCTTCATGGTTTCTGTCCAGGAGATAGTTGAGGGATAGTGTTTTTTCTGGAATCAAGTCTTGAGTTTGATGAACTCCTGGAAAGTCTTCCTTACTGTCCCAGAGAAAGAAAGGAGCATGCCCCTGATTCATGGAGAAGCTGCCTGTCACCCACCCTGGGCTTCCAGAGCCTCATCTGGGTGGCAGGGGCGCTGTGAGCTGGCAAGAGGAAACTGGCAAGACTGGGACGTGGAGGGAGAGAGGAGGAAGGTCTCTACCGCGGGGACGAGGCCTGTCCTGTCACTGACCTTTTAAATGGGTGCTGCCTGTCCTCAGGGCCAGACCAGGCCACAGTTGCTGACACCCACGGGTGCTGGGATGCTAGGCTGCTGGACAGATGCCCAAACCCAGAGCCTGGGTTCCACAGTCCGCTGTCTGCGCAGACACCTCAGGGGCCTTGCTTGCTGTGCCCCCTGGCTGTGCCTCTGCCTCAGTAGGACTGGGTTAGACCTATCCTGAATTCGAGTCTCGGGCTCACACCCCAGCTGCTGCCAGCTGTCCTTGTTGGTGCTCGAGCCTCCTGTTCTTCCTCTGTAGCCATCTCTCCCCACGGCCTTGTAGGGATTGGGGGTGCCTGGCACAGGGAAGGAGCTCAGAGAGGTAGTTAAACTGTGCGACAGGAAAGCACGGGTCATGCTCAGTGACAGCTCGTAGTGCCTGGTGCTGTTGCCGGGGATGTCTGCCCAGGCAGCCCACGGCAGGCCTCCGTCTGCGATGCCCTGCCCGGCCCCCGGGGAAGCCCCAGAGAAGCACACCTCTGAGGCTGGTACCCCGCGTGGAGCAACCTGAGTCCAGCCATCTCTGTTTACTCAAGGGATTTTTCCACTGCCACGGCTGCTTGCGGTATCTAGGGTGTCGGGCAGCACCCAGCTAGGACCGGCTTAAATGTCACAACGGCCACGGCTTGTGGAGTGCCTCTAATGGGCCCTGGGCCAGACGGTTGTGTACATTTCCCCTGGGATCCTCACAGCACTGCTCAGGGCTGCTGGGGTGCCCACGAGGTCCTGTCAGTTGCCTGGTACCCCACGATTTGTAAACGGCAGAGCTGGGGTTTGGGCCCCAGATGTGCATCTCCCCAGCTGGCGGGCTCTGTCCGTCTGTCCTCCACCTTCGTCTTTAACCGACCACTACAGGTGATTTCATGGGTGCTGAGTGGTCTGGATAAGGCTTGGCCCAGACGGGGGCATCACAACAGTGCTTCCCGGTGGGGTCTCACACACCGCTTCTCACCTGAGCCAGGAAGCATTATCCCGGAAGCAGAACCTGACCCACGCCCAGCAGTCTGACCCCAGATCTGCTGTCTCCTCTGCTTTCTACGAGGTTCCTGCCCAAGGCCACCACATGGCCCCAGCGATCCACCCTAAGAGCTTTCACCATTAGAGAGCCCCGTATGCCTCCCTGTACCCTTGACCCTTGGCCCAGCTGTCCTGATCCCGCCCCGAGCCCTTGGGTTCCCCTCAAAGGCAGCCATCCCCGCCGGCCTCGGAGGCTCTCCCTGCCTTGCTCACATAGCTCAGCCCCTCACCTGGACCTCTGTGTAGCTTTGGGCGAGTCTTCCCTCCTGTGCCTCAGTACACCCATCTGTAAAAACAGGGGCCCCTGCCACCCTCAGTGTATGCTCTGCTTTCTTCTGATGGCCCCCCTGTCTGGGTGTGAGGCTGAACCGTCCCTGAGGGGAGACATGCCTGTCAGCCCTTCTCATCTGACGTTCTAAGGGTGTTTCCTGCCAGGCAGGGAGCACATGGCCTTGGTGCTGAGGTTCCCCGGTGTTGAGGGACGTTTCTCACCTCCTGTCGGGTAAGCAGCATCGTGATGCCTGCCTGATGCTTGAGCTTGGAGGGCAGCTGTGTCCCTGGTGACCGTGGGAAGGACCGGGCAGTGGAAGGCCGTGCCCGCTCACCCTTTGATTCCACAAATAGCAAGGCCTCCAGGTTCCAGAGCGGTTCTGGTGCTTCCTGCCCTCGGTGGGCCTTCTGTGCAGGCTTGTGGCAGCCCAGCAGGTAGTAAGCAGGTCCCGTGGTGGGTGACATCTTCGGTAGCTTCGCACCACTTTCCCTTGGCCAGAGAGTTCCAAGCATTAGGGGGCAGTCTGGGTGCATCAGAAAGTACAGTGGCTTTGGGGTCAGGTATACCTGGGCTCTAGTCCCAGTGGTCACTTGCTTGTGTGCCCCTCCTAGCAGGTTCTTAACTGCCCCTTGCCTCAGTTTCCCCACCTGAAAAGTGCAGGTGATAACACTTGCCTTGGGGGATTGCTGGCAGGCCAGAGATGGGGAGTGGTGCCCAAGGCCTGGGGTGTAGCAGGCACCAGGAAGCAGGTGGCATGGTCTCTGGCACAACCAGAAATGCCCTCCAAGTGCAGGACAGACCTGACATCACACCCTGCCTGGTACACTTTGCACCAGCTGCGCCCCAGGCTGGAGTGCCACTCCGTCTCTGCTGGGCCTGCTCCCTCCCCTGCCCAGCCTTGCCTAAGTCCTGTTTGCACCATCTGCACCAGGACAGGCGGTCCCTAGAACCACCCAGCTCCAGGCTGAGGTGGTGGCAGCATCCTCCTGAGGCCTGGTGTTTTGAGTCACGGTCCCCTGAGCAGTCTTCACTCTGCACAGCAGCCAGGGCCCCTCCTGCCGCCTGTGCGGAGCGCACGTGCTGGATGTTTGTGGCCCCGCTTTCTTCACTGGTGGAACGACAAGGCGGAGAGGCAATCCGGCAACGTGATTCCAGCCAGCGGACCAGGGAACCGATGTCACTGCAGTGTACAAAGCTGGCTGGTCCCCCGGGGTCTGTCCTAGTGCTTGCCTGAGAGGAGGTGTTTCCTGAATGCCGAATGGAGGATGAATGACAGGTGGAACCTGGTCCCCTTCAGCGTGGTCTCCCATCTGTCCGCTGTCTCTCTGGGTGCAGACCGCACAGCCTGGCCTCTCCCTGGCCCTCTGCTTCTGGAGGACTTCAGTGTCCCCAGGATCGTGTGTGGAGAATGGCATCTCAAGCCCTGCTGGTGCTGCAGTTAGATAGGAAGTGCCAAGAAAGAATTCTAAGGACTGTCCTGATGACCTTCCACTTGGCAGCCGGTTTCAAATGCCTTCGTGATGTTCCAAGTTCTCTGCCCCACAACTGTCTCCATTTAGGCTCCCCGGGTGGTGCAGGTGGTTTACCAGGGAGGTGACCCTGGAAGCACAGGGGAAGGGGGTGCGTCAGGGAGGGTGTTTGGGTGGGTGGCACCACTCTGCGGCTGGGGTGTGGCTGGAGGCGCAGAGGGGTCTGTGTGCCCTGGGTGACTGACCACAGGGGGAGGGGGTGTCGCCACGAAGCTGCCCACCCCAGTGGCTCCCACAGGACCCAGGTCTGGTGCAGCCGCAGTGTGGATTGGGCCTCTGTGTCCAGCCACTGGCAGCCCCAAGGGCTCAGAGCTATTCCAGATGCTCCTTTGGTCCCTCAACAACTGCTGTGTGCAAAGTGCCACCCAAGCAGCCTGCATCCTTCCTGCCACCTGCTCCCACCTGCTCCCATTCAGGACCCCTCCTCTCCCTCTCAGAGTTCTTCTTTTTGCCTGGGCCGCCGCATCCCTGCCCCCCTCTGAGCTGCGGCACAGAGCCGGGGGGGCCTGCAGAGGACCTGTCTGGTCCCAGCTGCGGTTCGGCCCAGGGCTGGTGCTGCCACTCACTCAGCGTCCCCTCACATGGTGGTGGGGGGCTGAGCAATGGCCCCCAAAGAGGGCTCTGTCCCAATCCTCAGCCCCATGTCTGTGTTACCCCACATAGCAAAGCGGACAGATCAGACGTGACTGAGTTCAGGACCCACATGGGCGATTGCTCTGGATCAAGGGTTGCCCGTGTCACCATGGGGGTTCTCGCTAGCAGAGGGCAGCAGGGCCAGAGAAGGGAAGATGACAGGGCAGAGGTGGGGGCAGAGGAGTCTCTACTGCTGGCTCGGAAGATGGAGTGGCCACGTGCTGAGCAACACCAGGGCGGAAGCTGGAAGGGGTGAGGAGGGGATGCTCCCCGGGAGCCTGTGGAAGGGGCGGCCCTACAGGCGCACCGCAGACTCGGCCTCCAGGGCTGTCACATAGTCAGGTGCCTGTGCTAATTGCTCCTGCGGCACACGGGTGCAGGTGGTCACACCCTCCTGTGTTCCCTGCAGGGTGGGTGAGGTCGAGGGAGTGAGATATGGAAACATTTGCAAACTGGAGATTGTTCTGGAGCTTCTCCCAAAACGACACAGTGTTGTTTCAGTGCACAGCATGTCCTGCCACTTGTTCCTGGTTGCCTGGGTTAGAGAGCTGTTTGGTGAACACCTGGGAGTGGACAATGTACAAATGAGGACATCCACTGACGGGGGAGAAGACAGTGTTTGCTGAGACCCTCCCACGCCATGCCATGTCCTCACTCAGCCTCGCACTCTCCCAGGGCAGAGGGGCCATTGCCCCGGCTCCGGACAGCCTTCAGGTGACCAGGCTGCAGCCCTCCTGACTGGGGGGACCTGCACACACCCCGGAAAATGCTATGAATGTCACTTCTGATTATCCCCACCTTACCAAGGAGGAAGCTGAGGCTCGGACGTCCAGTGTTGGGTTGGATGGGTTGCCAGCTGGGATTCTAGCAGGGCTCCTTGTGCCCACGTCTGCATCGCTTCCTGCTGGACAAGGTCCTCATGCACACCCAGAGGCCCGCCTCTGTTGTCAGTGTCAACACACCTGGATCCGAATGTTGGTGGAGCTTTGATTTGTCTAGTGTCTGAGGGCCCTGGGGCTCGGCATGGCCTGACTGTCCCCGGTCTTCAGGGACCTTGAGTCTCAGCACAGCCCGACTGTTCCCGGTGTCTGGGGAGCCCGGGTCTCGTGGTGTGTGAGTAGCTCCAGCAAAGCCAGGAGACCAGGAACCAGTCATGGGGTCACCCTCAGGAGGCCCCTCTGCCACTGGGGTTGTCCTGGAGGACCCTGTGGCTCGCGTGTAGTTTGGATCAGTGGGCAGAGGGGCCTGCCTGAAGGGCATAGCGTTTCCTTTCAGGCAAGCAGGACCCTGCGGTGCACACTGGCAGGGGAGTGGCTGACAATGCTCCCCCAGAGTGGGGCCCAGTGCTGTCCTGGGGCCTGCACTGCTGCGTGCATGGACCCTATAGTCCTTACACCAAATCCCCTTGCTCGGTACTGCTGGTAGCCCCACTTCACAGGCGGGCAAAGGCCGGGGAATTAGGGAGCTCCCCCAGGGTCATTCTGCTGGTGGGCACGGTGCTCACTGCCGAGCCTGCAGTCCTACCTGACGCACCCCGGCACCCCTGGCATCCTGAGGGGCCTGCACCTCCCGTCACCCCTGCATCAGTTTAGGCCCAGAGCCTCCTCTGGGACCCAGCGAGAAGGCCTCCCTGGGACCACGGTGCTGCCGTGGATCACTGTTTGCTGCCCGGCCTCTTGTCCCACCAGGTAATTCCCTGCTCCGGCCTAGCTGGGCCTGTCTCAACCTTGCCAGGCCTGGGCCCACTGCATGGGAGCTTCGTTCTGCCCCCACCACTGCCTCTCCCTGTCCTCCCTCCACTCCCACCTCACTCGCCAAGGAGGGCACTACTGGCGGGCTGGGGTGAGGGGCTCTCCCCCAACGTGGTCTGGTCACCGCCCGTCAACACCTGCTTGCCTGGGCCTCCAGGGGAGCCCATGAGAGTTGGGGCCAGTGGTCTCCAGCGGTGCCCTGACTCGTGCCCCCTCTCCTGGGATATTGGGCCCAAGGCAGACTTTTCTTGATAAAAGGGTGAGTCATGCGTTAAAGAAAGGTGCTCCCTGCAGGCCAGTGCTGATGGAGCTGGTCCCTCTGTCATCTACAGACTCAGGTCACAAAACCTCTAGCGCTGCAAAAAGGCTGCATGTGAGTGTCCTGCAGCTGCTGGGGGGCTTAAAACAAAAGAAATCTATTCTCTCACAGTTCTGGAGGCCAGAAGTTCAAAATCAGTACCACTGGGCCAAAGTCGGTTGAAGCAGGGCCGCGCTCGCTCCGCAGGCCCTGCGGGAGAACCACCCTCGCCTCTCCAGCTGCGGTGGCTTCGCGTTCCGTGGCTCATGGCTGCATCTCCCTACTCTTCAAGGCCAGCACCTTCAAACCTTTGTTCAGTCTTCACGTGGTCTTCTCCGTGTGCATGGAATCTCCTTCTGCCTCCTTTTTATGCATGTGGTGACATCCAAGACAATCTCCCCATCTCACATCCTTAATTTACACATCTGCAAAGATCCCCCCCTTTAACCATGGAAGACCATCGTCCCAGCCCTGGAGATTAGGGATGTCTTTGGGAGGCCACTATTCAGCCGGCCACAGGCAGTGTCTTGGAGTGTTTTATTTCTGGGGCTGATACACTTTCTTCTCCCTGTGGGGTGTTTGGAATGGCTGCGAGAGTGAGAATGACTTCTCATAGGATAAAAAATCTTACTCTAACTCAGCTAAATTTTAACATCCGGTGAGCCAGACACTGTTATAGGCTGTAGATGGGAGCATCGGTTTGTAAAGTTAGGTGAAAGAACGTATCAAGCCTTGAGCACATTCCTACCTTTTGGTAGAATAATGCTGCTTCTGGGAATCCCTTCTGAATCACGGGTGTGGACCTGGGCATAGAGAGCCATGGTGGCAGGGGTGACATACTCTATAGATAAATGTCTG
Organism: Varecia variegata; assembly: GCA_028533085.1. NCBI lineage: Eukaryota > Metazoa > Chordata > Mammalia > Primates > Lemuridae > Varecia > Varecia variegata. The sequence continues at coordinate 166,039,677 of CM052436.1, read as the reverse complement.
GCCACAGAACGCTGGCTCTATAAATGACCACCCATCCACAGCAATGTTTGCAAACGCAGAGGGCCTAGGACTCAACATCACTGAGGACTCTAAAGAGCTTTTGCTTATGTGTATTATATTTATTGATATTTGCTGTATTAGAACTTGGAAGAGAATTTTTAGAAAATTTGTAAAACTAAGTAAGAATAACGAACCCTTTGCATGTTAACATAAGAGCATTTTACTGAGCTGGGCACAGCTTTACAGCTTTGCAAATCTCATTAATGTCTGGCTTAATAGGCGGTGGCTGGATTCTGATGTCCGGCTCTGTATTCAGTCAGCTGTCATGCCGCATGCCACACAGCCTCTGCAGAGATCCTGAGTGAAAAGGGGAGATCACATCCGAGTGTTACCACGAAAATGGTTTTGACCCTGCCGAGCCCCCAATGGCGTCTTAGAGACCTCCAGGAGCCCCTAGACCGCACTTTGGGAACTGCTGATAAAAGCTGAAATATTATGCAATTATTAAAATGATTATGAAAGATTAATAAAATATATGTGTTAAAGCTGATGACAGATGAAAAATACAGGAGACAAAATTTCATACACAGTCTTTGCAAAATATGCAGAAACGTGCACTAGAAGAAAAGGGATAGGATTGTGGGCAACTTTTCCTTTGTTCCTAACACTTTGCTGTTTGATGTTTTTCCTGCTTATTCATTTTAAGGACATGCAAGTGACGGGGTTTGCTCAATACTAGGTCTCAAGGACGCTCCCTTAGAGAGCAGCTGTCAGACTCCCCGGCGCCCAGCCAGGTCTCCTGGCTCTAGGACAGTGTTCTTGTTCTCTATTTTGGGAGGTTAGACTCTCACCACGGAGCCAGGGCTGTGAGGGCATCAACGTGTCATGGCACAGGGACCTGAAGTGTGTGCATATGCAACTATTATGTACCCATCATAATTAATGGTTTTTTAAAAGGTAAAAAAAAAAAAAAAACCCAAAATAAAAAATAGAGTATGTTTGCGAGTGCGTGTGTGTGTGTGTGTGTGTGTGCATGTGTGTGTGTGATCTGGTGATAATGTAGTCTACGGTTATAAAAGAGAGGGAGTTGCTCTATAACAAATTCCACAGTTGCTGACGAGAAATTAGGAGCTGGTCTGAGATTCCCTGTCCTCAGCTGGAATGCCGGCAGCCAGCCCGGCTCAGCAGAGACCTAAATATATCCTGGGTGTGTGCTGGCAGCCTCAGGAACCCCCAGCCGCTGACCAGAGTGGGACCCAAAAGGAGTGATTGATTTGTCCAGTAAAAATCGATACCTGCCATTTGCTGAGCATCCGGTAACACTGGGCATTGTGGAGAGGTCCCTTTAGGGTGGACATCACTGCTCCCAATTTGCAGACGAGGCCACCTGGGTGAGACTGCCCAAGGCCACACGGCTGGTGAGGGGGGCTGGGCTCTCAGAACCCCCACCCAGTGCCGCCTCCCCCAGACCATGTGTCTCCCCACCCGGTTCTTCCAAATTGAAGCCAATGGGGGCAATGACTCCTGTGCCTGATAAAAAAATGTCCCTTTCCTCCACGGGCATTTTTATGCTTTTCAAAGAGCTCACACTTGATCGAAGGGGTGCCTGGTGGCTGTGAGACGGGAGTAGCGGCAACGCACTGTGGGAGCACTGTGCAGCTTCACCTCGAGTAGCTCTTGCAGCAGTGCGGGGGGCGGTTACAGTGACTCCCCATTTCACAGGTGGGGACACTGAGCACAGCGATGTTGAGAAACATGCCCGGTGTCACCCCGTTGGTCAGTTATGGTCAGGGTGTCACCCCACTGGTCGGTGGCAGCGCTGGCCTTGAACTCAGCAGCTCTTCCCGGACTCTGTGCTGTTGCTGAGCCGCGTCTTCTCCCTCCACAGCCTGCACTAAATATGGGTCGGCCGCCGACCCAGGCTTCCCTGCATCCTCTCCTAGCGCAGCGTGACGGCTGTGTGCGTGCCGTCTGCATGTTTGCGGTTCTCCGAGGCTTCCAAATAGACTGGGTCCTCTGCTGACTGCCCTGGGGCATGAAAGGTGGATTCTGAGAGGGACCTATAACGAAGCCATCCTTTTCTTACCTAAATGTGACCCATAGCCTCCAAAGCTGGCAACTTGGAAAGAACATCTTGCTGGAACGAGGTCTTCTAGGCAATTTCTGCCCCCACCCCAGGCACCAGGGGCTGCCCCCTTTGCCGCTCTGCTTTGAGCTTTGGCACCTTCCCCTCCCCTGACTCTGCAAGGCAGCCCTGTGGCCCAGCAGACCTCAACAGGGCTTGGCTCTTTATTGGGAGGAAGGGGACAGCCTGGGCCACAGCCTGCACCTCCATGGCATTGACCTGGGGAGCCCTTGCGTGGCAGCCTGCAGGGCGGGGCGTGGTGGCTTCTCCCTGGGAAGACCCACCTCTCCCTGAGCCAGCTGACACCGGGGACACCGCCTCGTGGAAGCCCAGCCTGCTACAAAGGCTCGGCCGCACCCAAAGTCTCCTGGGCAGCCGTGTCCTCTAACATGCAGCCAACCCAGCATCCATAGGTTTGTCTCGGTATAGAGGTGGTGGCTCTCCGTGAGTGCACCAATCCTGAGCAGGCGTGGGATGTGACCATAACGCAGCTCTTCCCTCCAGGAACGCCCGGCCCATGTAGTACATGATGACAACACATGAGAAAGCACATCTCGGGGCGGGGGGGGGGGACTATGGGGAGAAGCAAATTGGGCCTAACAGAGACATACTGGCAGGCTTCCTGAAGGAGGTGACATCCAACCAAGTAGGAGTCAGCCAGACAAAGCAGTGGGAGAAGGGCATCCCGGCAGCAGGGACAGCGAATGCGGAGCCCCAGAGGTAGGGGGTAGGGGGTGTGTTTGAGGAACTTCATTTGTGCCCTCACCTTAGGCCCTGGGTAAGGCGCAGGGTGCAGGGCAGGGGCTGCACAGTGCTGTTGGGCTTCAGTGCATTGTGGTCTCCTGCACCTCACACAGTGCCGGGCTTGTAGCAGGTGCTCCCTGATGCTGAAAGGAGGTCTGGCCTGGGAGCCCATGAGTCAGTGTTGGGGGAGGCTCAGTCCTTGGAGGGGTGGGTAGGCAGTGAAGATGGTACAAAATGCAGATTCCTGGGCCTGAGACACTCTGAAAGAGCTGGGTGGGGCCCCAGGATGTGCACTTTTCAGAACCCACCAGGTGATGCTGGGCTGAGCCAGGTTTTGGGGACTGTCCGTGTTGACAGCCTTGTCAAGATGTCTAGCCATGGGGTCGGGGGAGGAGTGAGCTGGTGTGGCCGGGGCTCAAAGGAGGACTTGGGTATTTGTCCTTGCAAGTGGTGGGGGGAGGACCTGCAGAGGGGAGGGAAGCAGCTGAGAGTGTGCAAGGGACAGGTGCTGAGGCCGCATCCCCATGTCTCCCCACCTGTCTGCTGTCTTCCTTGTCCCCCTTTCCCAGACTCAAGGCTCCTCGAGGGCCAAGCCCGGCTGAATTCCACAGCTAGATTGGGAATGGGTGGCGCTATCCTCGGGGAGGGGGCATATCCCTTGGGGCTGCTCAACTGAGGAAGTGGCAGCTTCGTCTGACCTTGCAGGGGCAGAGTGTGGGAGGTCAAGGGTGAGGCTCCTGCTTTGGAAGCCCCGGGTCCCCTCCCTGGCCACCAAGGGGCCGTGGCCACACATCAGGGACACCAGCACCCACGACCCATCCCTCGGTGGCTAACCCCAGCAGTCCTCTCGCCCACCCACATCCCTTTTCATAATTTCACTTAAGAGCAGAGGGCTGGAGTGCGGGCACCAGCTTTGAGGCTTTAAACTACATCTTGTGAAATCTGGTGGCTCTTGAGCTCTTGTGCCGAGAGGGTGATCATGCAGCCGGGTGATGGGGCGTGTGCCCTCTGCACCCGAAGGTGGAGCGTCATCGTGAACGTGCTGCCAACGCACGTTCTGGGCCCTGGAGGCCTCGGTGCCCGTCCAGTGGGGCGATGTAGGCAGTGAGGGGAGGTGGACAGAGTCCCTGCCCTCGGGAAGTGCAGGTGACAGGGAGACTGGCTGGGAGCAGACGGTTACAGGGCGGCACTTGGTGCTGTGCACACTGAGACCCAGAGCATTGGGGAGGGGCTCGAGCCGGTAAGGAGACCCTGGCGTCACTGTCTGGGCCTCACTGTCCCAGTTCTGGGAAAGAGGGTTAGTTATGCCAGGAATAGAACCTTCTGTGTCCCATGGTATCGCCTGACTCTGAGGCTGCAGCAACTTGAAGGAAGGGGCAACAGGGGCTGGGTGTGCGGCTCATCCCGTTTGCGCCAGCAGTCAGGTCCTCTGTCCGCTCCTGCAGGGGGCCGGGGGCCTCCTGTCCTCTGTGTCCTGCTCGGGGCGCGAGTCTCGCCCAGGCATCTCTCCACTCGCTGGGCACTTAAAGCTCGGAGGAACCTTGGGAAATTTGCAACACTTGGCCCCAGCATGTGGAGGAAAGAAATTTCAAGTTGGAAGGCTTGGCAAGTTAGCACATTGTTGCAAATTCTCCTTTTTCTTAGAACTCAGAATCACCCTCACAAATAGGATAGGTCTCCTCTGGGCAAACCTGCATATCTATCTGCTCCGAATACTAAGCAAAACCTACCTACGCCTAAATGAAGCATAACCCACCCTCCCCGTTATGGAAACTGAATATTCAGATATTGATTACTTGAACCAAATCACATTAATGCGTTTGGCAGAAGCCATTTCCCTGTGTGTCCATGAGCTTCAGGTGAACAAGAGTGAATTGCAGGAAAAGCTCTGGATGAAGCCACTTGTGGCCATGGCTTGCGGAGGAGGCGGAGGGGCGGTAATTAACTGCAGGTCACGTCTGGGGCCCGGACCAGTGGGGCGTATAATCAGTAAGATTGCAGCTTCTGTTTGCTCAGGGCCCGGCGCTCCCCAGAGCACACACTTGGATGTCTGTGGTCTCCTTAGAGTCACTCTGGAACTCTCAGAAATACTTAGGGCTCCATGGGTTGAGGGAGGGAGGTGGCCAAGGTCACACTGCCAGAAGAGGCACAGCTGCGATCTGAGCTCAGGGCCGTCTGTCCCCAGCCCAGGCCCCTCCCACCTCCTTGAGATGCTTTGCAGGCTAGCGAGAATGTGTAGACAGTGTAAACGATGCTTTGCAGGCTAGCGAGAATGTGTAGACAGTGTAGACGATGCTTTGCAGGCTAGCGAGAATGTGTAGACAGTGCAGACGACACGGGCAGGGACAGGGCGGGGGTGGGGGCTGCTGCAAGGAGGCAACATCCAGCTGAGCTTGAGGTCAGATGTGATGACCTTGGGGGAAATGTCCACAGGCAGCAGGCTTTGCCATTGATGTTAAGGAGAAAAGAGTTTGAGACACCGTGCACACCACCGAGGCATTACCTGCCTTCCTTCAGTTTCCTCCTCTTCAAGCTTATCTCGGCCCCCACCTCCCTGCCTCCCCCTCCCACGGCGCTGGAGGAAACACTCCTCTCCCCTTCCCTCCTGCCACACGTGCCGCACCTGCATGTCCCTCTCTGCTGGTCGCCGGGGGACCTTATGGAGGAGGCCCCAACCTCACCTGGGTCACCGCTCTCACCTGTATTTTCTGGAGTGTTTTTACCATCATTATTGTCATAGAAGTAGTGGCCGTGGGATCAACAGTGTCACAGACAGGAGGTGTGTGTTGTTCAAAGCGCAGGTGAGCAGAGAGAAGCCATGCGTGAGCTCCCACCATGCAGGAAGGACCCCCGCTGGCCGTGGCTGTGTTTCCGCGACACCCCCCTCTGGGAGGACTCCCAGGAGCACCCCTGCAAGGTCCCCGGCACTGAAAACCCTTCCTCGGCCTTTTCCTGAGCTGCGGTGGGACCCGACTGCGGGGCTCCTGAGCTGACCACACTCTCTCTTTCCCTCACCAGGTGGGGCGTGTTTTTTGTATTTTTAAATTTCATTATTTTATTATGGTAAAATAGACACAACATAAAATTTACCATTTTAACCATTTTGAGGAGTACAACTGAGTGGCATTAAGCACGTTCACGTTATCGTGCAGCCATCACCACCACCCATCTCCAGAACCTTCTCATCTTCCCCAAATGATGCTCTGTCCCCATTAAACACTAACGCCCCCAGGCCACGCACCCAGCATTCTACTCTCTGTGTCTACGGACCTGACTCCTCCAGGGACCTCGCGTAAGCGGAATCATGCAGGATGCGTCCCTTTGTGTCTGGCTTATCCCACAGAGCGTCGTGTCCTCAGGGTTCATCCACACTGCAGCACGTGTCAGAAGGTCCTTCCTGTGTAAGGCTGAGTAGCATTCCATGACACGGGTAGGCCACATTGTGCTTGTGCCTTTGTCCAGCAGTGGACGTGGGCTGTGAACAGCGCTGCTATGAATGTGGGGTGCACATGTCTCTTTAAGACCCTGCTTCCTGTTCTTTTGGGGTTATGTCCAGAAGTGGAATCACGGTAGGCAATGGTAAGTCTGCGTGTAAGTTTTTGAGGGGCTGCTGTACTGTTTTTTATAGTAGCTGCATCATTTGGCATCTGGTGGGGGCTGCTTTGAGGGCACGACCTCATCAGGCTGGCTCGGGAGTCCCCCTGCACAGGGAGGGGCTCCACAGGCTGGCTGAGGGCCTGTGACTCGGACTCGGCCCGCTCCTCCTGGCCACACCTCTCATCCCCTCCCCGCCATGGCCCCTGCCCACTGTGCTGAGCTGTCAGGGTCCCCACATGGGCCATGCCCTTCCCCACCCTGTGTCTTCGCACAGCCTGTCCCCCTCCAGGAGGCCTTCCTCCCCCTGCCCTTTCACCCAAATCCGCCAGTCGCCTGCTCTACGGGGCGGACATGCTGCTGACTCCCCCTGGCCTACGAGGCCTCCCCTCTGCTCTTGTTCCTGCTGAGGCATGACGTGCTTGTCCACTCGTCTGGGGTCTGCCTCCTTTGACCAGGGACTCCCGGAGCTGCCCTCCCCGGCTCGGGATCCCCTGAACCTGTGAACTCCTGGGGCCTGAGCAGTTTGGGATCGGTGTACTCGTGGGCTCGCCTGCGGAACAACTGCCACAGCCTGGCAGCTCATGAGTTCTGAGGCTGCGGTCTGGGCAGGGCTGCCTCCTCGTGGTGGCACCTTCCTGCTGTGTCCTCTCCTGGTGGAAGGGGCTAGCAAGCTCTCTGGGCCCCCCTTGTGACCTAATCACCACCCCAAGACCCACCTCCTAATACATCACCTTGGGGGTGAGGATTTCAACACGTGAATTTTGGGGCGGACACAAACATTCAAACTGTAGCAGTAAGTGACCCAGGAGCTCAGCTCGCCGGGCTCTGGGAGCATCGGAAAGCGCACGGCCCAGGGTTTCCTGAGGCCTGAGCTGGGCAACCGGCTGAATACTTGGAAAGTTGCGGCTGGACCCAAGGCCACGCTGCAGGACGTGGGCCAGGCGGTGAGATGTAAATTTAGCCATGCTGAGCTGGAAAATATCGTGCACCTTCCTTCCTGCGCTTCCCGTCAGTGTGACTCAGAGAGTGTTATTGTTGTCAAATGCTCTGCAGACCACTGTTGTCTGGTAGGCCGTGGGCCGCCGACCCATAAAGCCAGCCTCCTCGTGGGGTGCAGCAGATGAAGCCCCCCCAGCTCGGCAGAGCCCCTCCCTTTCCTGGTTTGGAGGACTTCAACATAAGAATTCGGAGGGGACAAAAACACTCAGATCACTGCAATACTTTAGCACGTATCAATAGCAAACACGAGCTTTATAAATGATGTCACAACTCTCGTTGCCTTGGTTACACCCAGCTGTCCTTTATAATACTTGTTTACCTTTTCGCTTCCGGGATCCAGTCTAGGATCCCGCATTGCAAATGGCTATCCTGTGTTTTTGTGCTTAGTGTCCTTTATTCTAGAATGTTCTTCCTGCCTTTTTCCTTTTCTGTTTTTCTTTTGTGATGCCGACACATTTGAAGAGGCAGAGCTGTTGCCTTGTTTCTTCACATCTGGGTTTGGGCTAAGCATGGTGGGTGAGAGCCCTGCCTTGGTGCCGCTGCGCTCCCCCGCCAGGTCCGGCAGGGCGATTGCAGGGCCATTGGTTCCTGAGTGCTTTCAGACCTCAGCACACCTTGTGTGCACCCAGTGTAGATGAAAATTCTTACATGTACATCTGCGTGCCCACATGCTAACAGAGGTGTGAGAGACATTCCCGGAAGAAGTGGAATTGTTAAACAGGATGTCTTCTGCCAAACCACCCTCCCTGGTTTGCACCTCTACCAGAAAGGGCGTGAGTGCCCCGGTCCCCGACCCCTCCTGGCCCAGCACAGGATGGGGTCATTCTTTTTGACATTTGCCAAATGACGGGCAAGGGCGCACTCCCTGCCTCGCGGGGCTGGGGAGCCTACGTGCATTTGTGTGTGTTCCGGCCATTTGTGTTTCTGTGGATTTCCTGTCCCTTTCTGTTATTCGTCTGTCTAATTCAGGAGGCGGATGGGGCGTGTGGACTGTGTTTTGCAGCAGGGAGGAGCTGCTGGTGGCTTCAGCGTGGGTTCCCTTGCCGATGGGGTGGGAGGGGTGTGTGTTGAGGGGTGGGGAGGGCGGCAGGCGGCTTCCTGCCTGGGTGGGTGTTGTCAGCTGTGCTGGAAGAGGGGGGCCTTGGCCGCTGACCCCACGGTTGATGTTCTCACTGCGGATTTTCTCTGCCGGCTGCTCTGGAGGCTGCCCAGACCCAGCAATGCGGGCGCTGTGCTTTGTCCCAGCAGTAGGCCTCCTCTCCACCCCTCCCCAGCCTCTTGCCGCCTGTCTCCCTCTGGCCTCACCTCCGCTGTTGCCTTGGCAGCTTGGTGTCAGGGCGGACACAGGCGCCTGCAACAACCTTGCTCCCTGCCTTCCTGCCCCAATAAGTGGATACGCCGTCCCCCAGGCAGGCCAGCATTGTAACTCATTTACCTGTTTACTCTTTGTCCCCTCCCCCACAGCCTACTGCTCCATGTGGGGTGGGACCCCCCCTCTCTCTGTGCACCTGGTGGCTGACCGGCCCTCCCCCCATGGACCAAGTGTGCTGGTGTTTAGGGGCACTCAAGACCCACAGGACTCTAGTATGTGGAAGGGGACATCTACCCAGCTAGCGCAGCCCTGGGATCTCTGGGCTGTGTCCACTGTGGCCAACTCCTGTCAATGCCTGGGGAGCTCTGGGAATCGCTGGGTCAAGGGAAGCTCGCGTCCCACGCTGTCTGCAGAGATGCTGTCCGGGACAGCAGGGGCATGGGCCAAGCACAGAGAAGCAGGCCTGAGGGAGGAGGTCCCAGCCAGGTGGCAGTGATCTCAGTCTGGGAGACTTGGCACTGCCCCCCCCCCCCCGAGAGCTGGCACTCTGTGCTGGGGACCCGGAGGCCAGTCTGGCAGGAAGTGGGGGTCCATGAGGGTGGGCAGGACAGAGGCAGGTGGGCAGCAGGGGCCAGGAAAGCTCATCATGGGATGGGGAGGTTTTGTGCCACTGCCCCAAGGCTGCAGATGGCCCTGAAGAAAGCGAGAAAGCCAGACTAGGGGTCGAACCGCATCCCCAAAAAGATATGTTGATATCCTAACCCCCAGGACCTTAAAATGTGACCTTATTTGGAATAGGGTCGTTGCAGGTGTAACCAATTAGGATGAGGCCGTGCTGGAGTGGGAGCCCTGAACTAATGTGACCAGTGTTCTTAGACAGTATGAAGACACGTGGGGCGGGCGGCAGGGGCACTGTGAAGATGGAGGCAGAGGCTGGAGTGATGCAGCTGTGGCCGAGGAAGGCGGGGAGAGGCCGCGAAGGGTTCTCCCCAGGACCTCAGAGGGAGCATTGTCCCGACCACCCATGAGCTCAGCCTCTGCCTCCAGACGGGGAGAATAAACATTCTGTTGTTGGAGCACCCAGGCTGCAGTACTTGTTATGGCAGCCACAGGACACCAATACAGTCGGGAGTCGGGAAACAAAGATGCCAGTTACTGCGCCTGCCATGCACCAGGCCAGGGGCTGGGTAATTCCCACACATCGCCTCATTTGTCTCCCTGCAGCCCAGGCGGTGGCAGCCCCACTCTACAGACAAGGAAACTGAGGCTCCAAGAGGTAAAGTCACTGGGTCTAGGTCACAGGGCTGCTGAGCAGTGGAGCTTGTTGTGGGCCCAGGTCTGCCTGAGTTGCACAAGGGCTGCCGCTGGGTGAGGGCCTTGGTTTGTGATGTGACACAGTTGTGGGATGGGAGTGGCGGGTGCAGGAGGACGGTCTTGAGCAAGGTGTTCTGTCTTCTGACTGTGAGGCCTGGAGGGCATCCAGGTGGAGGCATCCAGTGTGCAGCTGGAGCTGGGCGTCCAGTGCTCAGGCGAGGCCAGGGCTGGGCAGTAGTCACCTTCCCCAGCGACAGGAGGATGTCTCAGATCCCTCCAAATCTACATTTTTATGACCCTGAAAAGGCATTGGTGTCCTCCTTGCTTTCAAGTCGAGTTGAAAATCTCTACCATCTCTTGCCAACGTTTTAGGCCTTGATCTTGCGTCTCAGCTTTGAAGCTGCATTCAGAAATGAACATGTGAGTGACTGTACCCACTGATGTCACCATGATGGGTGGAAGCCACGGCGTTGCGCTGTCAGGGAGGGAAGAATTTCATTAAGTGTGTGTGCCAGGGGGGAGGGTGCGTAGGGCAGGATCTTCGTGGCAGTGCAGCTGAGTGAGCGGCGGGGCCGCTTCAGCCTCTTGGGGCCACACACTGGTTTTCCACCAGAGCCCCACTTCCTGTGCTGCTTGACCATCTGGACAGCTGGCACCCAGCAGGTTGCTTTCTCCAGCAAACACCCTCACCCCACAGAGAAACATCTGGGCACCCGTGAGCCCCGAGTTTGGCCAGGCACAGCTGTGCTCCCTAGGTGCAGGCTGCTACTGGGGGCTGGCAGAGGATGGCCAAGAGTGTGTGGGAGAGTCGGGGTTGGGTCCTTCCAGGCACTTGTCAGTACCGCCCACCCTCCCTATGCATAAAGAGCTTCTCACTCTCCTTTCTTGAAGTCATCAGTTGTCACCCTGGCCCCCGCGCTGCTGTCAGGGCACAGCTGTAGAGGTTAGCACTGAATTTTCTGCACTGCAAGTGGGGCCCCAGTCCTGGGCATGAAATCAGTTTAGTGGGTCACAGCAGTGCTCCTTATGTAAGAAGTTGAGTAGAAAAATAGCAGAGCACATTGCAAGTAATAAGGAGTTTTGAAAAATTTTTTTTATAACTTTATATATTGTATCAGTTAAATTATTGCTGCACATGGTAGGCTGAGGAATGCCTCCCCCCATGTGTCATGTCCTAGTGCAGACAACCTGTGGATGTTGCCTTATTTGGAAAAAAGGGTCTTTGCAGATGGGATCCCATTAAAGATGCTGAGATGGGGAGATTATCCTGGATTATCTGGGGGGCCCTAAATGCCATCACAGTTATTCTTGTCAGAGAGAGGCAGGGGGAGGTCATGGACAGACACACAGAGGCTCAGAAGCCCATGTGACCGAGGCTCGGCCGTGCCCACACCTTGGCGTTAGCCTTGTGATGCTGATTTGAGACTTCTGGTCCTCGCTGCTGCTGCCACCGCTGGTGCTGCGCTGCCTGGACGCTCTCCCTGTCTCTGGGCCTGGCTAGTCCCGCCTCCCTCCCCGTGCTGGGCTCCCACACCCCCTCCTCCAGGAAGCCTGTGCTCCTCTGGGCTGTGCCTGGCGCCATCCTGCATGTGTCTGGGCTCCGGCCAGGCTGCGTCCCTTTATGTCCCTGGCTTATCTATAAGGTGGGGATGATAATGGTGCCACCTCGTTTAGGGACACTTAAGTGACTTGATATGTGGAAAATATTGTACGTGTAAAGCCTCTGAATGGCGCCCAGCACTGGTGACCACTCTGCCTGTACTAGCTGCTGCAGTGGTTGGACTTGGACCATGGGGACCTTGGGGGGCTGGGCAGGGCCTCAGAGGGCCAGCCTCTGTCTACGCCCCTCAGCCTCCTGAATATTAGAGAAAATGCCCTTAAGATAATGCCCTCAAATGTCCTGGGTGCTAACGACAGATTCCGCAGGGCCTCGGGCATCCACGCATCACCCCAGCCACTCTGCTTCTGGGTACCCGGCCCTGGTACCATCAACACCCACGGGCCAAGGTCCTTGGAGAATGTTCTCCTTCTGAGCTGAGACCAGCAGGTCCTCCCTTGGGAGTTGCCTTTTATAAAAACCAGATGCTTGGCGTGGACCAGTGGGCTGGGGGTGAGGGTGTGTCTGAAACTTCTCAGCTGTGGACGAAGAATCTTGGGGAGTGCTGGGTGTTGCGCGTCCCAGGGACACCACTGCCTCTCTGGCACATCAGTCTTCTGGCGCGTTTGACTTCCTGGGTGTCTCAGAGCATTGACGAGGGCTCTTCCCAACGCTGCGCGCTTGACTCTCCAGGCGGCCGCCATGTTCTCGCCTGTGCAACGTTGGGGCGGGGCGGGGGGCGCTTCACTGGCTCTCCCAGCCCTGACTCTGAGACCTGTCGCCCCCACAGCCCCAGCCAGAGCGCCAGCGGGAGCACCGGGGAGGGTGCACCTCTGGGCCCGCTGCCGAAAGACATCAGCGGGAGGGAGGGCTTCCATGTGCATGTACTTG
>CM052436.1:165982867-166026998 GCA_028533085.1 Varecia variegata | reverse complement strand
AACTCCTGACCTTGAGCGATCCACCCGCCTCGGCCTCCCAGAGTGCTAGGATTACAGGCGTGAGCCACCGCGCCCGGCCACATGTGATTATTTAAATGAAAAATGCATTAAACTCAAATACAATGTAAAATTCTGTTCTGTATTTGCACTGGCTACACTTCAGGTGCCCAGTGGCCGTGCCAGGCTGGATGCGCCGATGCTGATTCTTCTACCGCGTGGTGCTGATCCTTCATGCAGGGGCTTTGGTGTGAGTGACGGGGGTGGGGGGCATCCGTATTTCTATCTTTTATTCCCTATCTCTTAAAAGTAGCATTTAGAGTGTTTTCCTCTGATTTCAAATGATGTATGTAGAACATTTGGGGAAATATTAAAAGGAAACATCCCCCATTCCCCCAGCACCAAGACACACCCACTGTGAGTGGTCCTCGGGGACCTTTGACCCCAGTCTCAGTGCCTGGTTAGCGTGGATGGGCATGGCCGACTAGAGGGCTGGCAGCCCCATTTGGGGCAATGAACATGGGTCAGGGGCAGGCAGGTGAGGTGTGTGATCCAGGGGCAGTTCCCCAAAGCCCCATAGGCTGCGTGGTTATAACCAGCACTTACGCCAGGGCTGAGAGTCCAAAATCAGGGTGCTGGCCTGGTCGGTTCTGGTGGGGGCCTCTTTTGGGCTGCAGACAGCCACCACTTTCTTGCCGTATCCTCACGTGAGGAGGAGGAGGGCTGGCAAACTCTCCAGCCTGCCGTTGTAAGGGCACTAATCTCAATCCTGAGGGCTCCACCCGCGAGACCCAAGTGCCTCCCAGAGGTCTGGCTCCCAGACACCACCACACTGGGGATTAGAGTCCCAGCGTACGGAGTCCATTGCAGTGGCCTTGCGCTGGACAGTGACTTCGTCTCCCTCCTGTCTGTTGAGGTTTAGAGGTTTGTGTTTAAGTACCTGGGAGCACATCTGTAAACAGTGGGTGCCCTACAAATAAAGGGGGATCTTCTTGTGGTTACAGTGCCTCCTCAGATTTCAGGGTGCCTCGAACCCCCACGACCTTGTTAAAATGCAAGTTCCATGTCGGGAGTTTGGGGGCCAAGCCTGATGCCGAAGCTGCTGGTCACTCACACCCGCTGGGCAGCAGAGGACAGTTCTGGTGTTGAGGGCTCCATGTTAGTCAGGGTTCTTCAGAGAAACAGAGCTAATGGCAGATAGATACATGTAGGGAGAAGGGGTGGAGGAAGAGAGATTGATTGATTGATGGTGGCAATGGGCCCACGCGATAGATTTTGGAGGCTGAGAGGGCCCATGATCCGCTGTCTGCAAGCTGGAGACCCAGGGCGGCTGGTCGTGTGATTCAGTCTGAGGCTGAAGGCCTGGGGACCTGGGGAGCTGCAGGTGTGAGTCTTGGGGTGCAAAGACTCGAGAGCCAGAAGCTCCAACGTCAAGGGCAGCAGAAGGTGGACGTCCCAGCTCAAACGGGGTTGGGGGGGGGCAGGGAGACAGAGACAGAGAGAGAGAGAGAGAGAGAGGCCTCCTTCCTCTGCCTGGCTGCTCCATCAGGGCTCAGGGAACTGGCTGAGGTCTGCCCACACTGGGAGGGAGGTGTTCTCAGTCTACTGATTCTAATGCTAATCTCTCCCGGAAACACCCTCACAGACGCCCAGAATAATGTTTTACCAGCTATCTGGGCATCCCATAGCCCCATCAAGTTCACACATAACATAAAACATCACAGAGGCCAAGCCCTGGGTCATTCTGACACTGCGGCTTGGAGCTGGGGCTCAGCGGTTCCTCCACCTTCGGGAGCCCTGGCTTCCTGGGGTGATGTAGCCACCTCACAAGGCAGGAACAGGGTCCTTCCCAGGGGCTAGAGCTCCCAGGGTCCTTGCCCCTCCCAAGGGGCCTTGTACACCGACCGTCCGGCTTCCTGCTGCATTCTGGGCCTGATTGGTTTCTGACACCAGAACAAAGCCCTTCGGCAGCCACCCTTGTTCTCAGGGTCTCCACTGCCCCAGCCCCCGCCTTCCCCGCCACCCGTGCTGCAGCCTCATGCAGCGCAGGGCGTCTGTCCTCCCTCCTTCCTCCATGCTGCTCCCTCGCCCGGCCTGTCCTTCCTGACACTGAGCTGCTCCTTGGCCCCAGTGTCTGTCCGGGCTCTCTCCTCCAGAGCGACCTCTGAGCCCCCAACAGCTGCCACCACCCACCTAATCACCCTTGGTTGGACACTGCTCACATGAGGTGTTTCCATGGTTTTTGGGCCCCTCGTGCCTGCGGAGCTGGCCCCACCCCTGCTCTCTCTGTGCCTCAGTTTTCTCACCTGGAAAGTAGGGATACTGGGTGTGGCACAGCACATAGGACTTGCTGAGTGCTCAGTGGATGGCTGCTGTCATTGTCATCGTCACCGTCACCATCATTGTTTCTGCTCCGAGGTAGCTGCAGAATAATGAACAGGGAAACTCTTTATAAGCAAAAGGGGATCTAATTGTTTGCCTTGGATGCATAATTTGTGCCCATTTTGGGTTCTGTGGGCTCACACACCCCTTGGGGCTTCCCTCAGGGCTGGCCAATTACCTTGTGCCCTTTCACAGGCAGGAGGCAGAGGTTTCAGACCAGCGTGACTGGTGCAAATCATGCAGAGCGAGGAAAGTCCCCACGGCTGCCAGCACCTGCTTCCTGACTCTTACCTGAGAGGCGATTGTATACAGCATTTGGCCGAGTGCTGGTACAGCTGGCCAGCCTGGGGCTCCTAAGTGGCGCGAAATGGGACTTTTGCTCCAGGGTGTCGCCCCAAAGCCTCTGAATTGTGGGCCCTTGGCCTCTGATCACTGAATGATGATTTGCACAGATCATGTGCACGATTAACCCGGGCAGTGCCCACAGGCTGTCCTGCTGTCACTGCTGCGTCCAAGGCAATGTTCAGTGCGTCCACGGCTGAAAAGTGCAGAGGGCATTTCTGCCTCTAGAGATCTTCAAGTGGAAGCTCTCCCTGTCCCGAGGGGCAGCCGGAGCACAGGGAATTCTGAGGGGGCCGCACAGTCAGCCAGACCTGGGCGGGAGCCCGACACTGCTGCTCACTACTGAGGGGCCTCCCGTAGTTTCCTGGGCTTCCAGAGCCTCAGTTTCCCCTCTGGCACGTGGGGGCTATGTTGTGGGTTAAATAGGTCCCCCCAAATTTATGACCACCTTGAACCTTAGAATGTGATCTCATTTGGGTCTCTGCATATGTAATTAGGTAGGAATGGAGATGAAGTCACAGTGGATTGGGGCAAGCCTTAGATCTGATGACTGGTGTCCTTATACGAGACAGAAAGGATGCACAGAAACACAAGGAAGAAGAGGAGGCTGTGTGAAGACAGAGACAGAGACTGCAGTGATGCAGCCACAAGCCAAGGAATGCCTGGAGCCACTAGGAGCCACCAGAGGCAGGCAGGATCCTCCCCTGGAGCCTTGGAGAGAGCGTGGTCCTGCTCCCTGGATTTCAGACTTCTGGCCCCCAGAGCTGCGGGAGAATCACCGTCTGCTATTGGAAGCCCCCATTTGTGGGACTGTGTTAGGACAGCCCCAGGACCGTGGTGCAGGCTGTGACTCCCACCACATGGGACTGTTGGTGATTTGTGAGCTTGCTAGTGCTGCCCCTGGCACGTGGGGGGATCAGTAAATGATCCTTGCCCTCACAACTCCCTTTCCTGGATGCCTGGGAGACAGGTGTATCTTTGGGAGTCTATTTCGGTGTGCTGGGAAGGCTTGGCCTACCCCTCCCTGGCAGAAGGTGGCAGCTGCCACATGACCTTCTGGGGACGCCCAGCCACAGAGACTCCCCCCATCGCCCCACTGGGGCCCAAGCCTCCACAGGTGCGGGGGCCCAGGCAGGCAGAGGGAGAGCTGCCTAGCCCAGTGCCAGTGGCAGCTGTGCGAGGAACCCACTTCAAGGTACACCATAGAAACGTCAGCTCTCCCGATGTCACCACACAGGACGGTGCCCGCCAAGCTACTCTGATAAAAACAGTGTCTTCTAACAGCTCGAATCCCACCTGCTGGCAAGGTGGCCTGCAGGGCAAGGGTGACTGGAAAGGTCTGGGGTGCCAGGGAGAGAGGAGAGAAGGGGCAGGGAGGAGGATGAGGTGGAGGGGAGGCCGGGCAGGGGGAGTGAGCCTGGACTGCACAGGCAGAGTGGTGGGGTGCATGGGGGAGCCTGAAGGTTCATCTTCCAGCTCTAGACAGGTCCTGCCCCCACCCTGAAATGCTCCCTCCATGTGAGCACGAGGCCCAGGGCCCAGCAGAGCTCATCTCTGGGCAGCTGTCTGGAGCCATCCCTCCTGGTGCCACCCTTCTGGCCTGAAGGGTGTGTCCAGTGCCAGGGACCGGGACCCCTTGTCATCTCACCCGCCAGCACTGCCACTCCAGGAAGCTCGTGGAGCTTTATTGCATGGAGTGGCTCCAGGCTGGGGCAGTTGCAATGGCCTTGAAGCCGGACCAGTGAAACTTCAAGCCCCGACTCTGGCCTGACCTCACTGTGGGACCAGCTCACGCCACTGCTTTCTGGGGCCTCAGGGACCCCATCTGTGGAAGGGGGTGGTGACTGTGGTTCCTCCCTGCCCCTGGCAGGGCATTGTGAGTAAAAATAGCAGATACTCAGTATGTGTTCCCAGAAAGCAAGTAGCCGCGGCTACCCCACGGCTGGGTTCGCCTGGCCAGAGTAGCTCTCGCTCCCGGCCTCAGAGCCGCGCGGGGCTACGTCTCTCCCCGACCTGGGCGGTGTACTGGATTGTTCCGAAGAGACCTGTGGATTCCCAGAGCTGAGAACAGGGAACAATGTCCGTTTCCCAAATGAAATTTCCATGCCGGAGGCTGGGCGGGTCCCAGCTCAGCGGAGTGCGTGAGGTCTTCCCACGCCGTGGTGCTTTCAGTGGTGGACACTTGTGCCGACAGCACGGAGCTGACGATGACAGCACGAGGAACGGCACAGGCCCTCACACCCCAGTCCTCAAACAGACCCGGTGAAACAAGCACTGCTGTTCCCAATCCACAGACAAAGGAGCAGCATCTCGTGATAAAAATAATCGTAAGGTTGATGTGGTTCTATTTGTGTAAAAGTATTTATGTAAAATTATAGTACGAGCTAAAACTAAAAAAATCTATAAAACTCATGGAAGAAAACATGGGAGTAAATCTTCATGATCCTGGATCAGGAAGAAATTTCTTAGAAATGACACCAAGAGCCTGAGCAACAACAATGAAGTAGATAAACTGGATTTCATCAAATTGAAACCATTTGTGCTGCGAAAGACATCATGAAGAAAGTGAAGACGCAACTCACAGAGCAGGAGGAAGTATTGCAAATTGTGTATCTGGGAGGGGACTTGTATCTAGAATATATAAACAACTCTTACAACTCAGTCATAAGAAGGCAACATATGAAGACTAGCCATTCGGATGGCTGGAACCAAAGAGCCAGATGTCCCGAGGGCTGCAGGGAGGCTGTGGGGGAATTAGAGCCCGGGGAGAACAGCCCCTGTGGAAGACAGTCTGGCAGCTTCTCCAGATGCATAACCCAGCATGTCCTACCCACGTCCACCCAAAAAGTTGCACATGGATGTTCATAGCAGCATTATTCGTATTAACCAAAAAGTAGAAACAAGCCCAAAATCCATCAACTGGAGAACAGATAAGCAGAATGTGGTCTGTCCACTCAATGGAATATTGCTCAGCCGCAGGAAGGAAAGGGGCACTGGCACCTGCTCCGACACAGGTGCTCCTGAAACGTTCTGCGAAGGGAAAGAAGCCAAAAGACCACATAGTGAATGATTCCACATGTGCGTAATGTCCAGAACATGCACATCTAGAGAGACAGTGGTGCCAGGGCTGGGGTTGGGGGAGCGGGGTAATGGGTACAGGGTTTCTTTATGGGGCGATGAAAATTTTCTAAAATTGATTGTGGTGATCGACACATGACTCTGTATCTCTAATACAGTTGCTATTACAAAATGTATTCACTGAACACTTCTACAGAGCTGGGTAGGTTTTGTGGACATGCTTGGAATGCTGTTTTTGAAGGAAGTGTTTCTGGGTCACCCTAGGGCCAGGCATAGACTCTGCCTTGTGCGCGGACGTATCAGATCATATATCATGTTCTAGGTGTGTGAGTGTGTGTATAGAAATGGTGGTGGAGTGGCCACCCAGGTGCTAAGTGGTCACCTCAGAGTAAGGATTGTAGGTGATTTTTACTTTTTTTTCCAACTTTTAGGTACTGTTTGGGTTTCTAACCATGAGTCATGTGCCTTACATAACGAAAAAGAATTAATTTTGTCATCGAACCCAGAGGAACGGTGTCTCCAGAGGCCGGCAGTGGTCCCGGGTGGGCTCCCACGCAGCGCTGCCCCCGACACACCTCCTGGCCTGTCCAGAGGAGGGGGCCCGTGTCACTGCGGGCAGGGTGTGAGCGAAACCCTGCCTGCCCGTGTTTGGCGCGGGCTTCAGGCTTTGGCTTGTGAGCTGGACCCTGCTGGTCCAAGTGAAAGGGCCCCGAGGCCCAGGGGTTTGCAGGCAGGGCTCGCTGCCCGCCCGGCTCCGCTTTCCCTGGGCGCCAGGCCAAGCACTTGAACGCCTAGTTTTAATGAGACACTTGGGAAATGCTTGCCCTGACACCAGC
Organism: Varecia variegata; assembly: GCA_028533085.1. Taxonomy (NCBI): domain Eukaryota; kingdom Metazoa; phylum Chordata; class Mammalia; order Primates; family Lemuridae; genus Varecia; species Varecia variegata. Next base: position 166,020,363 of record CM052436.1, on the reverse strand, counting down.
CTCCCTCGGACCGGCGGATTAGGAGGAAAGTATGAGAAGGGCCAGGAAGTTAAGGGGCGGCAGAGGCCAGGCTGACAGAACACCAGCTCCTCACACAGAGCCCGAGGTCCCTGCCTGCACCCTGCCAGGTACTGGCTGCGTGGTCTTGCCAGGTTACTGAGCGCCTGAGCCTCAGCTGCAGCACAGGCACAGGCTGGTGACCTCACGGGACTCCCGGTCTCATCTGGGAGCACCTGCCCGCTGGGCCTGACTGCCTCGTGTCTCAGGAAAGGAGGAATCTTTGTACAGAAAGTGCGCACATCTCTCCCTTTGGGGGCAGAGTTCTAAGGGGATGAAGTGCCCATGGACACCCGGAGAGACGCGGCCCAAGGCCTGTGGCTGTGCTGGGAGCCCAGCAACGATGGGTCACAGCGAGTACGGTGCTCTGGCAGGATTTGCACACTTTCTGCTCACAGAGAGGCAAGCTTGGACTCGGAAGTGCAGGTGAGCCGGCCACCCCTTGCTCCCTGTGCTGCTCCTGTCCGCTCGTCCACCTGGTGTGGTGCAGTGGGAAGAGCCAGGGCCCCAGAGACCTGGGTCAGTCCTGGCCCAGGGGAGTCACCTTCCTTCTTTGCACATCTGCTTGCCCATCTGTAAATGGTCAAGAGAGGACAGTTCCCAACTGTACAGAATGAAAAGGATAATTGCACTAAAGTCACAGGTGCAGTGTGGGGTCTTGACAATGGATGGTGTTATGGACTGAATGTTCATGTCCCCCCACTTTCATGTGCTGAAGCCCTGCCCCCCAATGGTAGTATTTAGAGGTGGGGCCTTTGGGAGGGGATTGGGTTTAGAGGGTGGGGTTGTCCTGGTGGATTAGCGCCCAGAGCTCTCTCTCTGCCTTGTGAGGACACAGTGAGAAGGTGGCTGCCTGCAGCCAGGGAGAAAGTCCTCACCAGCACCCAGCCACGCCGCTGCCTTGATCTCAGACTTCCTGCCTGTGAGAAATGAGTGTCCCTTACTGATGCCACACCCTCTGCCATATTGCTCTGGCAGCCCAAGCTGAGTAGGACAGAAGTGTCCTCCTGGGAAGTGGGGGACGGGACCTCTCAGACCCTCTGTGGCCGTCCTTGCTGGATTCAAAGCCACGGGCTTTTCAGGTCCATTCGGACAAGGTGAAGGTGCAGAGTGGGGCACCCAGGCCAGGGTGGTATCTCCAGGTCAAGGCTGGGGCCCCATCTTCAGAGGCCTGGGCAGGAGCTGAGGGCAGCCGCTAGCAGCAGCAGGTGGGGGCAGCTGAGGTGTGGCCAGTGTGCATGGGGGGGCATACTGGCAGGTCCCCCAGGCTACCAGACCCCCACACTGAGGATGCATCCCTGGCAGATGGCCGTGAGAGTCGGGGGTCCTGGCAGGATTGGGTCAGCCCACAGGCCCTCTCAGGGGGTCGAGAGCTGGGCTTGGGTCCTGGCAGTGCTTGGTTCAGTTCCCAGCTGTGCAGTTTTGCCTGATTGCAGCTCAGTGACCTGGGTCACGGGTAGAAGTGCTGAGTGCAGTCCCTGGTGTGCGACGGGGCACAGGAACTGAAAGATGGTCTTGTTATTTATTAATCATCACCCTCCCCACCCATTGTGCAGTGCTCTGCAGCCACCAAATGTGTTTCCTGTTCCCACTAGATTTAAGAAACATTTATTGGGCACCTGCTGTATGTTGAAGACCTAGAGAAAGTCACTTGTTGGTCCAGTGTGGCCACTCTGGTTCAAGGCAATGTGACATTAAGGGACATACACTGCACTTGGAGCCCAGAGACCCGAGCCTTAGTCTTGGCCAGGCCACCGACTTGCTGCATGGCCTAGACCAGTGGCCCTGTCTGGCTATTGGTGGTTTCCTCTGTGTGGGGAGCAGGAGAGGGTCAGCCCAGGTGCCTGCTGAGCCCTGGCCTTTTGGGCTGCCACCTGTAAGATCCTGAGATGTCCCTTAGTCCAGAAGGGCTGTACTTCTCTGGCAATGAAGTGACACCCTCCAGGACATGAGTGGCAGGGCACCTACCCCAGCTGCTTGAGGCTCGAAGAGTCCTGGGAATTGCCAGAGCTGGGTGGGCATCTGCTGGGAGCCCGTGGGCAGCCTGGGTGCCCAGGGCTGCTCCCTGCCCTGTTTCTCTTGGCTTCTGCCTCTGGAAGGAAACCCTCCCTCCCATACACACACTCCCGCTGGCCCCCTGCGGGCACTGTGGCGTGGCCATCCTCAGAGTGTCACTACCCCACTCTGTGGACGGACGGCAGGCTCAGAGAGGTGATCAGGCAGCCAGCGAGTCCTGGGTGGGCTCAGAGGCCAGCGCTGGCTCTTCCCACGTGAGGGGCTGGTGTGTCGACAGGCCTCGACTTGCGATGTTTTGACTTTTCGATGGTGTGAAAGCAATATGCATTCAGTAGAAACCATACTTCAAAAATGTTGAAGTTTGATCTTTTTCTGGGCTAGCGCTAAGTGGTATGGTACTCCTGCACGAGCTAGTCAACACTGTACTATAAAGCAGGCTTTGTGTTAGATGATTTCCCAGCTGTAGGCTAACGCAGGTGTTCTGAGCACGTCTGGGGAGGCTGGGCTACTACGACCTGATGCTCAGTAGGTATAGTCCAGGCAGTCTCAACGTGGGCTGTCTTCACCTCTCCACGGGTGTCTCAGGACATGCCATCGTAAGTGGAGAAGCATCCATATGAGTTTGCTGTGGCCACCATGGCAAAGGGCCACAGAGAGAGTGGCCTAAACAACATTTATTCTTCCACAGTTCTGGAGACCAGAGTCTGGATCCAGCGTGGGCAGGGCTGGTTCCATCTGAGGCCTGGGGGCCTCGGCTTCTAGATGGCCGTCTTCCCCCTGTGTCCTCATATCATCTTCCATCTGCGGGTGCCTCTGAGCCCAAATTTCACCTTTCACTAGCTATGTCGGATTAGGGCCCACTCTAATAACCTCGTTATTCCTTAATGACACCTTTAAAGGTCCTGTCTCCAAATGTAGTTGCATTCTGAGGTCCCGGGGGTTAGGGCTTCAGCGTGTGGATTTGGGGGGACATAGTTCCGCCTCTGCAGATGGGCCTTTCTGTGGCCTCCTAGGGCCCTCGTTCTCCCTGCCCACGTGCTGTGTCTAAGAGGACGGGAGCGTGTGGCCAACTCAGCTCTTTCCCTTTTCCTGTCCTCTCTCAGAGGAGGCTCCTTTAGGCTCTGGGGGACTGCTGGTGACCCCACAGCTCTATGTGGCTGTCATTCTGTGAGTGGAGCCCATTTGTGGCCAAGAGTGACTTTGTCCTCCTGAGCTCCTGCCCCAGGACAGGAAAAATCACAGGGCTTGAATATGGCAGGAGCTGCTGGGCGGGGCCCTGGGTCTGTGGCCCTGGGTCTGCCCTTCTCGCTGGGCTGGGAACTTCCTCCGACTCACTGGGCTCCCCCGGGGCTGGGGGGTCTCAGCCTTGTGAAAGGCCCCCACAGAAGGGCCTCGGGGTCCCCACGTGCTGGAAAAGCGTCCGAGCAGTCAGGGTCGCTGGGAGCTGTCCAAAAGGAGAGGCTTTGTTTGTCTTTAGCAAACAGCTTTGCTGCTGTTTGCAGCACTGTGCAGAATACGAAGGAAACTGAGTCACTTGCATTGTCCCATCAGTTCTGATTTTATGCTTTTTCAGTATGAAAGGAAGCCCCAGACCTGCATCACCAGGCCCCATTCCTTCTCCAGCCTCCTTTGGGCTCACGGATGCCCTCTGTACCCAGCACCCAAACAGCCTTAGCTCAGAAGTGGGACTGGGGCTCCCTTCAGCCCCATACCCCGTACCGAGACACGTTTGAGACCAGTAACTACACCAGGACAGTCCGAGGTACGCGGATCACTAGGGGCCCCCGGCCAGCGCTGGCCTCTCGGGGAGCCCTGGCAAGGTGGGAACCTCTGACTGGAGGCCTTAGAGAACTGTCTGAAAGCCAGAGGCTCACTCCACTTTAGAGAAGTGACCTGACTTGCTCCAGGTCACACAGTCAGTGGCCCAGGGTGACAGGCAAATCCCCTCACCTGCTGAGTTTTGCATGGATAAAATAGGACAGTTTTCTTGCAGAGCTGTTGTGGCAGTGAAGGGTGCCCAGAGCTCAGTGCAGGACATGGCAGATGAATGACTGTGACACATTGTCAGTTCAGAGGGGGCATCTGATGTGGGCCTCGAAGGACAAGGAGGGTTCTCACAGGTGAGACAGGCAGTAGCAGTGTTCTTGGGAGAGAGGCTGGTGGGCACCACGGCTGATGCTGGGGCCAACCAGGACAACTTTGGGATTGTGGAGCAGTGGGGCATGTGAGGGAACCAGCTGGGCACTGGGCTTGGCGTACTAGGCTATGTTCTGTTGGCTATGGGAGCCATGGAAGGTTCTTGAGCAGGGCAAGGGCCCAAGCAGAGGGGTGCAGCATGTTCTTGTGCTCACGGCCACCTTCCCCAGTCCTTCCACCTTGCCAGCTTGGAGAGCTTGTCCTGGGGCCTCCATCATCCTGATTATCCCCTGTGAGCTCAGTGGAACCCAAGGGGACACTCTCCCACTGGGTCAGAATGGAGAACTTCCCTGACATTTGAGACTTGAGAGTCCAACTTAGATTAGGAACTGGGCTGAGAGGGCAAGGGACCTGCCTTGCTCATAGGACAAGTCTCCCCAGGGCCAGCTCCTGGCCAGGGTCTTAGGGGGCCTCTGGACATGGGCGTGAGTACCTTTCTGTGCTACACATTGTCATCTCCCAGTTGGGCTGTTGGCAGGTCAGTGCACAAGGATCCCTGAGTCCCAGGGACCATGTGTGGAGCTCGTGCTGTGTGTCAGGCTTGGTGTCCAGTCTCGGCCTGCATTGTCCCCTCTGAGCCTCACCACATAGCCAAGAGCTCAGCACTCCTGTGCCCTTCCTGTCCAGGTGACAGGGCGAGGCTCAGGGGAGAATGACTTTCCCAAGAGCACTTGGCTCAGAGACAGCAGGGCTTGCCTCCCTGTTACCATGCCAACCCGGGCCAACCCAAGCTTCTGGAAAAGTCACCCTGGGTACTCTCCCTCGTTGTGTTGGGGTCATCGTATTTTGCTGTGGAGGTTTCCTGCACGAAGCCCAGGGAATTGGGGGCTTTATTCCCTTGACGCGTCCTGAGCTTTGTCAGTGATCACTGGTGTGGGGACAGCTCGCCTGTAGTCCATCCTGTCTCTTCCTGCGGTGAGCAGCTGGGCCCATAGGATGCTGTGCGGGGGTTGGGAAAGTTGTGCACATGGGAATGGGCTTGTGCACCCTGGTTGCATTTGGAGGAAGCACCTTCTGGAACCTGCCCCAGAAGGTAACACTCCTCCCAAAGCTGCTGGGTGGTGCCTCACAGAGTAAAGTGGTCACATGGCATGGGAGGAGCCCAGAGAGGTGGGGAGACCCCAGGCAGGGCTGAGGCCCCAGGGAAGGAAGGCTGTAGTTTGGGAGCTGCAGTGGGCGGAGCTGTGGCAGATTGGCCTGTGGTAGGTGGAGCCTGCAGTGGGTGGAGCTGAGGCAGATTGGCCTGTGGTAGGTGGAGTCTGCAGTGGGCGGAGCTGAGGTGGATAGGCCTGTGGTAGGTGGAGTCTGCAGTGGGCGGGGCTGAGGTGGATGGACCTGAAGTGGGTGGAGTCTGAAGTGGGCGGAGCTGAGGTGGATGGGCCTGAAGTGGGTGGAGGCAGGAGGCTGGAAGTCAGCTGGCAACAGCTGCCTCAGACCCAGAGTGGGTAACTAGAGGGATTAGTGGGTAACTAGTGGGTAACTAGATCCAGGGATTGAAACCTGGCTCTGTCCCTACTAGCTGTGTGGCCTTAGGCTGGTTAGTTAACCTCTCTGAGCTCAGTTTCTAATTCTGCCAAATGGACATAAGCACATCTACCTGCTAGAATGGCTGTGAAGATTTGAAGCAAGGTCACGTCAGACTTTTGGCATTTTCTTTCTGGGATCAAAATGGCAAGTGCCTCCTCTTGGAATTTTGGTAGTGGAGGGAGTGGTTTTGCTATCTCTGGGGAAGTCTGGAGTGCGCCTGTGCAGAGGTGTGGAGGGACCAGGCGTAACCCACTGATCCACACTCCTGTCCTGTCTGCACCAGGCAGTTATTGTATGGGCCAAGATAAAATGCATAAGGATGATTTGCAAACTGTTAATTGCTAGCCTCATAAAACCTAACTTTTTGCTTGGTAGGCAAGTTTCAGACAGTAGATCAGGAACAGCTTGAGACCTAGTATTTTTTTCTGAGCATTTTCTGCAGAGCAGGGAAGCTGCTATGATCTACAAGTCCCCAAACCCTTCAGAGAATGAAGACTCCTTTTTCAATTAACTCATGTTCCAATGGTTGTATTCAGATATCCATATTGCTTAACATATTCAGTATCAAAAGCAACAGGGGATTTTTTGATATTTCCAAGCAAACCTTCACTTCTGAAAATTCCCTGAGCAGCTACATGAAGTGAAAGCCGTCGTCCCTGTGTGTGCAACACAGACTAAGCAGCTTGTCTGCAGACAGTCACATCTGCAGGGTGCATGCACAGACCCCGTGCAGAATCTCCACAGTCCCCAAGTGGGGAAGCACTGATTTAGGCATGTCCCTGGACTCTTCGTGGACATGTGTGTGTGCGTGTGGTAGTGCAGTGGCATCAGAGAGTGGGGAGGACATGGCCACCTGCGGGCTGGGGGGGCCTGGCTCTGGTCTGTGTATAAATGATGGGAGCATAGGTTTTGCATTGTGGTGTTCTGGTGCCTGGGGTCATCGTTACGGTGGCATCCTGGTTTTCTGTGGCTGCACAACAAACCACTCAGACCTCAATGGCATGAAACAAACGTTCTGTTATACTCGTGGGTCCTGAGGGCCAGACATTCAGAAAGGGTGTGAGGCAGATGCTCGTCTCCTCGCCATGATGTCTGTGTTTTCATCTGGGAGGACCTAAAGGCTGGAGGTAACTCTGGAGCTGGGGCCAAATCCCCCGGGGGCACCTTCACTGACACATCTGCTAGTCGATGCCGGCTGTCAGCTGGGACTTCAGCGGCCGTTCAGCCAGAACAGCTCCACGTGGCTTCCACATGTGGTCCCTTCGCACGGGGTGGTTTGGGCTTCCTCACAGCATGGCTGCTGGCTCCAAGAATGAGCGTCATAAGAAAGCCAAGCAGAAGTTTGTGGTATTTTGGGAGCTAGCTTGGAAGTCAACTGGTATCAATATTGTCATACTCTTTAGGTCAAGGCAGTCACAAAGGTCCACCTGGCCTCAAGGGGAGGGGTCTTAGACTCCACCACTTAATGTGAGAAGGACCAGTGCCATTTGTATGAATAGAAGAGCACATGGGATGGTTACTGTTGCCAACTTTGAAAACACAGCGTGTCACAGTGGTTTGATCAGACAGCCCCAGAGGAACTCAGAGAGAGAACAGAGTTCAGAAAGGACACAGTGGAGGATGCTGAAATGCATGGATCAGATGATGCATGCTGTGGGAAGCACGAAACAGACACATACCCCAAAAGGTTGTGATTCATTGTGACGTGTGGCTTCATCCTAGTCACTGAGCACCTCCTCGGTGACAGGCACTGGGCTGGCTGCTGGGCCTCCAGGTGAGCCAGACAGGCATGGGGTGCACAGCCCCTTAAGGGGAGACAGACGTCAGAGGGCACTCAGTGCAGCAGGTGGGCATGAGAAGACAGCAGTTCCTGCACCCAGCTGCCATTTACTGCTGACACCTGGGCCAGCCCTGGGCGGGGCACTGAGGACCCGGCTGGGTCAGACCTGAGGAGATGGTGGCCTGGGGCTGTCAGCAGTGCCAGAGGGGTGTGTGGAGGTTGGCTGGGAACATGGTGCATTTTCCCATATTCAGTTCCTTCTGGAAACATTTGTGCACAAGCCTTGCGTCCATTCTTAGGACCCCAAGATGGAGTCGAGCTGATTGCATCCTTGGGGAGCCACCGTCTGGCCACAGGCAGATTGGGATCAAATGGGAGAAACCAGAGCCTGTGCTCACAGGGAGAGGGCCAGGTCACCTTGGGGGCCGCATTCCAGGAGTCCCTGCAGTGTGCTTGTGCAATAGTTAAAATGGAGCGGTGGCACATCCTGGGAGGAAAGTGCCTGTGCCTGGGGTTCCGGCGGTGCTGGCACTATGAGCTTCCTGTGTGTGCCCACGTCTTTGTGTCCACTTCTGTCCCCTGTCTCTGTGCCCGTGAGTGTGACTGGCTTCAGGACAGGGGCTGCATCTGCCTCACTGCTTGGCAGGGACCCACTCAGTGCATGTTTACCCAGTGGACGTTCACCATGTCTGGCCACACGGGGACAGTCAGAGACCCTCGGAGCCCCTTGCTGGGCCCAGGCTGTGAGGGCCTTGGCGAGAATGGGGCCGGATCCAGAACGCAGCGTCCCAGCTCATGGTTATAATTAGCCGTCAGCCCTTAAGTAGGTTAGGAAGGAAGCGCCCACGTGTGATTTGGCATGATTTTCCAACAAGTAACGCTTGGGCAGGACAGTAGGGAGGCCTGGACCTAACCTGAAACTGAGGCGCGACCTACAAAGTGAGTACTCCAGGGCAGGGGGCTCTGCAGCACGGGTGGGGGTTGCAAACCCTCGAGAAGGCAGTTAGGCAGTGTGGGTGAGAATCCCAAGTTCATGTGCCCTGTGCCCTTAATTTCATGTTTAGCAAATTAGCCCAGAGAAGCCCCTGTGCCAGAGGTCAGAGCTAGCACGGGGTGCTTATGGCCGCAGAGTGCCTGAACCGTGCTGTCTGCCTACAGGGACTGGCTGAGCGCATCTCGGCACAGGACTGGGGCCAACTCTGGTGCCCCCAGCACCTGGCCCTAGGGAGACAGACATCTCAGTCCTAGCACCTGGCCCACGGGGGCTTCCAGGCCAGAGTGGGGGGCAGGCAGGCCAGGGGACAGCAGCCACCCAGCAGTGTGTTCGATGAAAGTGCACTTGCGCCTGTCCTAGGAGGCACCTGCCCACCCTCTGACTCGCCACCTCATGTCACCTCCCGGAAGCCCTCTCTGACTGCACTCAGGTTCATCTCCCTGCAGCGCCCCCAAGGAGTTCTCTGCTCGTTGTCATGGTCAGAAGGAAAGATCCAAAAGGCAGAGCTGGAATTGTGCATCCTGGGACCTGCCCTCAGGGAGCCAGAACCTTGGGAGTGCATGTGCGCCTGCGTGGTCTTAGAACACTTACTCACAATTTTTAGGACATACCTAGGAAATCTGGAAACTCCAAACCAGCCGTTTGCATGATACAAACAGCAGAGCTCTCCGAAATCATCTTGGCAGATGGAGTAGGGTTCCAGTGAGCACCCTCTGCTCTGGGTTGACCCCAGATTTTCCCCTGTGTGAGTACTCAAGGGGCCCCATGTCCCAGTATCAAGGTGGATTTGCCTCTAGATCAAACCCAGGAAGACAGGAGAACAAGACCAACATGGGCTGTAGGTCTTTGGCCAAGCTGGGAACACCTGCTTGGGCTTCAGTGTTCGCTGGGTTCTCAGAGAAGGATGGAACGAAATGTAGATCTGTGGGCAAAGAGTGGAAACGAACAGCTGAAACAGTTCCCGAGGATCACAGGATGACAAGTGCCTTGCTGTCTGAGTGAAAGGTGGGTCACTGGACAGAGGGGAGTTTGGCCCTCCCGTGCCCTGTCAGCCTGGCCCACCCCTCCCCCTGCCACCTGCCCTGCTGGGACGGTGCCCGTGGGCACCCCTGTCTCTCCAGGGCCTGGCGCTGCCCTGCTCCTCTGTTGAACAAGTGAACGCACGATTTGCAGACCAGCAGGTGGCTGCATGGGCCCCGCTGGGCCCTCGCCTAGCCTTGTGACCCTCTCTGTGAAATGGGGACTACCAACCGTTCCTGTGGGACGTGGACCAATGAGAGAGTGCGCAGGGCCAGGACTGCATCTCTTTTGTCCACTGTGGTATCCCTAGGGCCTTGATCAACTCACGGCACAGAATAGGTCCTCAAACGTCATTGGGAGAATGAGTGAGTGAATGAACCGATACCTTGATTGATTGGCGTTTGGAATTGAGTGCACTTTGGCCCATGGCGTAGTTTTGGCTTACAGAACGCAGTCACGGGGACCGGCAGTGGTTTCCAAAAGCACAGAGCGCCACAAAGGATTGGGGCCGGTGCTCTGCCCCCAAATGTGGGGCTGTGGCGGCAGGATGAGGCAGGGCCTGAGCACACCTTGCACTGATCAGGGTCACCTGAAACACACGGGGCACGCGGTACATGCGGCATCACAGTCGGCCTCTTGGTTTGATGACTGAGGGAAACATGGGACCTGTGGTTATGGCATCTGGAATGGCAGGTTGCTGGATTTCTGTGAACACAGTGGGGAAGTTGCTGCCAGGTTAGGTCTGTGCCAACAGGGCGAAGAGGAGAGTGAAGTGTTATGTGGCTTAGCAGGCCAGAAGCAGCTCCTCCAGCTCACGGGGGAGAGGGCGTGTGGGGTCTGAATGGCCAGAGTGAAGAAACCAAAGCGCCCACTATGGTTTCACCGGGGTCTGGAGGTTCCCCCACCAGGACACACAGTGGGGCTGAGAGCTGCCTCCGCGTCACAGGTAGCAGTGGCGTTTGTGGGGTTCAGCCACCGGCAAGGCCCAGGGCTGGGTCTGTGTGAGTCCTGCTCAGGGCTTCAGGAGTGGGTGCAGCTGGGCGAGGCACTGATGTGCAGAGGTCAGTGTGGAGGACCCCGCCATCAGGAGGTCACCATCAGGCCATCGTAGCCATAGAACATTGTGACCAAGGACCCAGAGGAGCAGCTCCTGACTGCAACCCCAGTCCTACGACTGCTCCCCTCACTGGCTGGGTCACCATCTGATCCACCCTGTGTCTTGGGAATAGTTGTCCCCTTTTTATAGATGACCAAATGAGGCTCTGAAGGGTCATGTGACCTGCCCAAGGTGGCATGGCCGGGGATTGGTGACCCTTCAGTTCCTGCCCTTCTGAGCACCCCACCTGCCACCACCAAGCTGGACCCATGCATGAGGACACACCCAGGACAACTGGTGCATGAGGCTCCTGTTTGAGCAAAGATGTGGCCCTCTGGGAACACTAGGCCAGGGGACAAAAACTAGGGCTGTGGGACAAATAAAGTTTTATTGGAACATGGCCACGCCCATTTGTTTGCACATTGTCTACAGCTGCTTTCCAGATACAAGGGCAGAGCTGAATAGCTGTGACAGAGACTACATGGCATGCCAAGCCTAAAATATTCCCTGTCTGGCCTTTCAGAGGAAATGCCGTGGACTCCCGCTCTAGACTGTGAGATCCAGAGAGGACCTCAGAGGGGTCATTTTCCCCCTTTCCAATAGCCACCCCCTGCCCTGCACACCTGGCCTCTGAGCCCTGGGGGGACACAACTCACAGCTGTTGTTCGGAGCCACGTCAGGCCTTGCCCCAGTGGCTTTACCTACTTCAGTGGATGTTTGAAATTCCTCGTAAGACCAAGCCCCAGGTTACAGATGTAAAAGCTGAGGCTCTGCAGAGTTAAATCAGGTCTCTGAGCTTGCACAGCTGCCCCTGACAGTCAGTCCAAACCAGGTGGTGCTGGCTCCCGTCCCGGCTCCTCCGGGCCCAATAGGCTGGCGGCAGAGCAGGAGTCCAGCCTGGAGGGCAGTAGGGGCTGCCGTGGTTTCCCTTTGCAGAGGAGGTCGTGTGTTAGCGATAGCAGCCACCATGCTTGCTGTTCCCAAAGCGGCTCCCCAGCACGGGGGCTTCATTATCACAGGGGATTAGACAATCATAGCCCCTCGTACTTGAATCTCCCCCTTGAGTTTATGTTTTATGTGATTATCACAGCAGGGACCTGTTAGACCCAATTATTAGAGCTGATCTTGAAATTGTGAAATGAACCTGCCACATTTGGGGTTAAGTCTTGGGTTGTGGTTGTTTCTTTTTAAATGTTTATATTTTTTTGATAGACTTTATTTCTTAGAGCAGTATCTGGTTTACAGAAAGTGCAGAGAAGTTCCCGTACACGTTCCCTCCCCACCCAGGTTCCCCAGTTATCAGTGTCTTGCCCTGGTGTGGTTCATTAGTTACAACTGATGAACCAATATTGATACGTTATTATCTGAAGTCCACAGTTTACATTGAGGTTCCCTCCTGGTGTTGGACAGTCTCTGCTTTGGACAAATGCACAACGACATTTGTCCACCGTTATATCATAATATCGTACAGAGCAGTGTCACTGCCCTAAAACCCGTGTGCCCCACCTGTTCATCCCTCCCTCCCCCAGCCCCCTGGTGACCACTGATCTCTTTACTGCCTGCACGGTTTGCCTTTTCTGGAATGTTGTAGAGTTGGAATCATGCGGTATGCAGCCTTTTCAGGCATATTTCACCCAGCAATGTACATTTAAGTTTCCTCCCTGTATTTCTGTGGCTTAATGGCTTATTTCTTTTCATCAGTGAATAATATTCTATTGTCTGGATGTTCCCCAATTTGTTCATCTATTCACCCTCTGAAGGACATCTTGAAAGTTCTGTTTTTATTTTTATTTATTTATTTTCCATCTCCTCCACTAAAGTTCTCTTTTTAATGTAAAATCCACACACGCAGGCTTTGGGCCAGGTTCTGGGGGACCGAGGTGAATTTCACCTGGCCTCTCCTTCCAAGGCCTTTCTGGTCTGGGACAATTGACAGACATGAGGCCAGGGTTGTCCACCCACTCAGACCTTGTGCGAAGGTGCATGCCACACAGCCAGCAGGTGGGGAATCCCAGAGGCAGTGGCACAGGAGGTGACTTTTCAAGGAAGGTCTAGAGAAGCTGGGAGGGCCTTCCACGTGGAGGGAACAGCATGCGCAAAAGCCCAGAGGCACCAAAGAGCATGTGTCTGTGAACCATGAGTAGGCTTGGGAGCAGGCACCAAGAAGGTGGGGTTCTGGGAACTGGAGCTGTCCAGAGGGGGACATTTGAGACTTATACTCACTGAAGGATGTGTGTTTAGGTGCACAAGAGTGGTGTGACTTGTTACTGAATCAAGGTGAATGTCACTGACAAACAGGCGTGTTAACATTTAGTTGCCATTCTGGAAAGGATGCAGTGGGTTAAGTCACATTGGTCCAAGCAACTGTTGATATCGCTCATTGTTCTGGCCAACACTGTGCTTTGTAAGAACCACAGAGGACCACCCTTTAGCCCTGTGGTGCCACCTGCCTCCTGGAATCTGACTCCAGCTGGGGCGTGGTCTCACGAGTCTCTTGGGGACGTCCCGTCCCTCTCCCCCAAAATGCACGTTCCCTCTGCACTCCGGAAGGCGGCTCTCTGAAAGGACAGCCCGTGGTCTGCTCCCTGGCATGCACCAGGCCGACTCGGTGACAGGCAGCCCAGGGGGGCACTGGCCAGGCTGGGCCTTGCTGTTGGGAGCCGGCAGCTCCAACTCTGATGTCCACGAATGAGTTATTCGGAACAACCAAAGACATTTTAAAAATAAAAGTGCTGGACCCCCTGAATCACAAACTGTGCACAGGGCTCAGGAGTGCGTGTTGGGAAGGACCCCCAGGCAGTGCCGGTGCGGCTGTGTCGGCAGCCTCGGGCCTGGCTTGCCTGTGCTTACCTCCCTTGACCTCGGTGTCCTTGCCTATGAGATGGGCCATTAGAGCTGCCTCGCAGGGGTGTCTGGGGGAGAGTCGACACGTGCATGGCCCTGAGGACAGGGCCCACTGTGCATCAAGGGCTCAAGAAATGCCAGTTATTAAAAAGAAGGAAATGGTTTCCATTCCATGAGCTTTCCCCAGCTGCCTGCTGCACATGGAGCCGGGGCTGGCGCCAGGGACAGAGGGGAGTCAGTGCCCATCCCTGGCCCTGAGCAGCTGGGAGGGAGGGCGGAGCCCAGCCGGCCCCAGAGGGCCACGTTGTGCCTCAGCGGCTTTGTTCAGCACTAATCTGTTATTTGGGGTGATTGTTCCCATCAGCAATTGTGCACTCCCAGCCACCGGCTCCCTCCCACCTTCTCGGCCAGCCAGCTCAGCTTCAGGGTGGAAGGAGTTTCTGTCTCTGGAGCACAGTCTGAGGGGGGCTGGGTGGGCTGGCATGAGCCACCAACCAGCTCCCCACCCCTGGCCCGTCCTCTGCCACGCCGAGCCCCTGCTCTCCCACAGGCCCCTGGGCAGTGCTGACAATCAGGGACTGCTGCGTCCTGTGCAGGGTAGCTGGCACAGCAGCACAGGACAGCCTGGCTAGGACAGCCCTCCCCGTGCTGCTGCCAGCTCACAGGGCGCCTCTCCCAGCCTCGGTCTGCTCACCTGCAGCACCTGCTCTGCTGCTGCCATGCGGAGGGGAGGCACCCTCTGGTGAGCACCCATCAGGTGTGTCGTTGCCTACATTTCAGTGACGAAGGCGCCCAAGAGGAGGCAAGCAGGTTTGCCATGGCCACCCTGGCCTCTCCTTGCATGCCCCTGTCCTTGAAATTTGGCAGCCACAGCAGGTGCAAACAATGATCCCTGTTGGCGGGGCAAAAAGGCCCATGCTTCAAATGTACAACGTCCACCCACCTGTGGTCCCAAGGGAGCTGGAGGGGAAACCTGCTGAGGTGGCACGTGCGCCTGGACGTCCTCACAGTGCAGTGTCTGCCTGCCATCACCAGAGGGCAGCACCACTGCCACCGACCCACAGCAGGTGTCTGGGTTTGCGGAGGCAGCTCCAGGAGGGCGGGGTGGGATCCTGCAAGCACATGGCTGCTCTTGCAGTAGCTTTGCCCTCAGAACCAAATGTATTTCTAGAAGCTTGGAAACGGTTGATGTCAGGCCATGTGTTCCCGAAAATAACGATGGCTATTGTTTCTTGAGCACTTATTGTTTGCTGGGCTGGTTGCTAGGCAAACAGTTTTGTCCATAGTCCTGGTGTCCCTGGGGCCAGCTGGTGTGCACTGAGGACAGATGGGCAGATGGACAGACAGACAAACGGGGACTCACTGAGGTCACAGCCTGTGGGAGGTGAGGGGCGGTTGGACCCCACAGTCTGTGCTGCCCCCGGGACTCTGACCCTGATGTTTCCCGAATGCTGGATTTGAGCCAGACTCCAGCAGTCTGAACACTTGTCTGACACTCAGAGACAAGCGCATCGTTCCTGCATTGCCAGTAGACGGGAGCACCACATCCCCCACCCCTGCGCTCTCTGACCGAGCCTCAGACATGGCCTGAGTCACTAGCGCGTCGGCCTCGGGAGCCCCGGTGGCCCCGTGCCAAGTGCAGCCCCGTCTGAGGTTTTGAGCCGCAACTCCAATGCCTGCTCTGCAGCGGGAGCCTCAGCGTCACGCCCAGGAAAGCCTCACTTTCGGCCCCTCCGTCACCTTCATTGAATATGGACAAGGTGGCTTTTGCAATGATTCTGTGGGTGAAAGGGGCGTGGGACGGGCCTGCCACGGACACAGCCCAGAGGGAGAAACATCACCGTGGTCTCCAGGGCTGCAGAGGAAGCCCAGAGGGCCCCTTGCTGGACTTTGCACCATCCCATTTGCTGTTTAGCGTCCTGGGCTCCTCTTGAAACTGGGGGCAGGCGTTGGCACCTGGGCCCGGCCGGATTATCTTTCATGCTGTTCACCTCCTTTCCTGCACCTGCTTCTCCAGGCTGACACCTCACCCTCATCCCCAGACAGGTGCACCCATCACCCGCGGGCTGAATCCCTGTCCTCGGAAGGCCTGTGTCAGCAGGATGACCCGGGTCCCTTCTCTGTGCTGCTTCCTGTTCAAACCCCCATCTGTGGGCAGGGACCCAGCAGAGGATGGGTGGCCAGATCGGTGGCTGCCAGGCCATTTGGGGCCAATGGTTACAGAGTCCTCGTTTGGCTCCCTGGGTTGTCGGGAGAGAGCGGTCTGCCTTCTTGTGAGTCCGACGTGCGGCAGCCTGGCTTCCTGGCTGTGTGCTGCAGACAGGAGTCGGTTTCCTGGGCAGGTAGCTGCAGGTGTGGGCCAGTTCTGTCTTTCTGTATGGTCTGGCCGCTGTCTGTGTATTCGGTTTCTCATACGATCACGTGGATGAACTCCATCGTCAGCAGAAAGCACCCGCGGGGGGCCCGGGCCGCGAGAAAGCCCGTGTTGGGCATCTGCTGTCATTGGTGACTCTTGCCCCCAAACAAGGGGTGACTGGCAGAATGTAGGCCGGAGGAGAGGACTTGGAGCCCCAGGCCCTGCACCTGTGTCAGCGGCCTGTCTGAAATATTGACGGCTGCATTAGTGCACAACTGCTGATGGGAACAATCTTTCCAAGTGGCAGCTTAGTCCTGAACAAAGCTGCATCAGCTTCCTTGCCTGCCGTAACAACTGACCCCAAACTTAGTGGATTAAAACAACACAAATGTATGGTCTTATAGTTCTCTGAGCTAAAATCAAGCTGTCAGCAGGGCCGGAGGGAATGTCCTGTCCTTGCCTCTTCCCACTTCTGGAGGTGCCTGGGTACCTGGGCTTGCTGCCCCTTCCTCCTTCCTCAAAGCCAGCAGCATGGTGTCTCTGACTTTCTGCCACAGTCACGGGTCCCCCTGACCATGGCTGGGAACTGTCCTCTGATTTCAAGGACCCTGTGATTACACTGGGCCCAGCTAGGTAACCCAGAAGTCCTGAACCTAATCACATACGCAGAGTCCCTTTTGCCATGTCTGGAAATGTGTGCACAGGTCCCAGAGATGAGGACGTGGACATCTCTGGGGGCTGTTACTGTGCAGACCTCAGCCACCGGCCGCAGAACCTCCTGCCCACCCCACCCCTCTGCGCTTTCCCTGGGCTCCGGGGGTCGTCTGTCCTTCTAGGCTGTTAGTCTTGCCAGCCAGCACTTCCTGGGCATTAGCTGCCCCCACACCTGGCCCCAGGCTCCCTCGTGGGCACTGCTTGCCTGCGTGTGTGCCTCACACTGGGCCGTCCGCCTGTGTGGCAGGCCTCCCTGCCCAGCCTCCCCTCCATCCAGCCAGCTCCTCCTCATGCTGCCAAGCTTGAGGGGCTCCCTGGAGCGTCTCCTAATGCCAGCTGGGCTACCAGGTTGTCATCATTGCCCACCTGGCTGTCCCCACTGCCTGGCTGGGAGTCCTGGGTCAGACCTGAGGCTTCTGTGCCGTGGGGCCTGGCATGCTGTGCGCTGCCTCTGTGGGTGCTCTCGGGGATGGGGGTGAGGAGTGCATGGCCTTGCCCAGTCCCTGGGAGCCCCACCGTCAGGCTCTGTGACCATCTGTCCTGACTTGTCCATCCGCCCGGCTCCTCCTTGAACATCTTACACCATGGCCAGCTTTAAGGGGACAGCAACAATATTCAGATCAATGTCCCAGGACCCAGAGGGAATTTGAAACAAACTCCCAAGAGAACCGTGGCTATTGTACCTGCAGAGAGAGGACACTGGTCCCTCCCCTGCTGCTGAAGGGCTGTGAGCTCACCAGGGAGATGCCTTGCCTCTGAGACCCTAGAGGATCGAGGCAGCAGGGTTGGGTCACCCTTCAGGAGGGGCAGTTGCGTCCTTATCACTGCATCTGTGCATGCTCATGGAGGCAGGGCCACCCACTGGATGGGGCTGCCACAGATGGGAGCCCACACTGGGGTTGACCAGATGGCCTTAGGCCCAGGCCCCTCACCTGTCCCATTATCTGACTCCTGCTGGTCCCCGGGGAAGAGGGGACACCTGTCCATCCAGTGCCCTGTGGGGGTTGTGCTGTGTGCTATGGGGCTTGCTGGGAGGGCCGAGCCCTGCGACCCCACACCCTTAGGCCTGGTGCACGCTATGCTTTAACCCAATTTCCTTTTCCAACAGTGTCGCAGCCCCAGGCTGCTCACAGCCCCCTGGAGAAGCCGCCCAGCACGGCCATCCTGTGCAACACGTGCGGGAATGTGTGCAAGGGGGAGGTGCTGCGGGTGCAGAGCAAGTACTTCCACATCAAGTGCTTCGTCTGCAAAGGTGAGTGGCTCTCGGTCCCTTGTCCCACTGCAGCAGCTGCAGGGACAGTCCTACAGCATGGCCTCCGAACCAGGCCTCCCAGTGGCAAGTCCAGGCCCCCCAGAGTGTCCCTGTGAGTCCAGAATTCACATCCAACAGTGTGATTTTCAACACAGTGTGTGTCACTGTGAGTGTGATGGAGGAATCTGCTGGTGTGGGGAGAGTCAGTGGATGAGAGTCCAGAACCCCAGGGCTGTCCTCGTACAGGAATTCCCATCCTGTGACCAGAGCAGAGTGGCCACCTGGGCACTGTAGCCAAGAAGGCAAATGGTCATTGTTGGCCACATGAACTCCAAAGTGTGGGGTACCCAGGACCTTCACTGGGCCACAAACACCCAGGTACCTCTACCCAGAGGGGCACAGAGAACATTACTCTTCATTCCAAATGAAAATCGCTTTAATTTCTCTATGATTGTAAAAAATAATCTAAATAACATACTAAATTCAAATAATACCAAAAAGATGAGAAAAAAGTAAAACACAAAAATCACGTGAGAGCCCTCTATCCCGGTGGCCCGCGTGCAAGCTCCTTCCAGCCTCTTCCTGTGCTGAGGACGGTGCATGTTCCGTTGTGCACAAATGGGACTAAATGTATCTGCATTTAATTTTCTGAAAATAGATGAAAATAGCATTTTTCTTATGCAAATCAAACCCATGTGATATATCTAAACCCAAAGAGTCTGCAGTTGTAAAGGAATCATATTAATGATGCTACAAATGCCTCTCTGTGCCGTGCAGTATGGTGACAACCCGCTCTCCTGTGGGTTTGATACCTGCCCTCCTAGGCTGTTTGGAGATTCATGCTACCTCAGTGCAATGAGGGTTTACTTTTTTATGGGCAAACAAAATTAGGAAATATGCCACAAATAGATTGTAGAGTGACTCAGTTTTCATCTGACGTTGCACGGCCCCTACTCTGTGACTGGGAGCTGCCTCCGTTCACTCCACAAAGGGTCCCAGGAGGCCCCACTGTGTGCCGCGCCTGGCCAAGGCTGCTGACTGCCATGGGGACTGAGACGCACACTTCGGCTGTGACGGCTCGCAGGCTGCTGAGGGAGATGGATGTGTTAGGTGAGGTGTGCAACACAATTTGAAAAGTTGACTTTTTATAGTAAAAACCATGTGCCGGGGGAGGGGGATGCCCACAGGGGAGGATTTAGACGCTTCCAGAGAGGTCTTCCTAAAGGAGGTGGTGTTTTGGCTATGACTTGCAGAATGTAGAAAGCCGCCTATCAGAAGCCAGGCTGTCCCGGCAGGAGGGAACCCTCCCAGTGCCAGCAGCCCTGTAGGACACGTGACTTTGTTCCAGAGAGGGGGAGACTGAGGCCTGGAGGTGCTGGGAGCTTGTCCGGGGTTTGGATCTGTGCCTGCCTGTGGCCCTGAACTGGGCCCTTCCCTGCAGGTTCCCGAGGAGGAAGGGGCAGAGGGGCTGGGGCAGCGGGTGAGCCCCCGTCTCTTCTTTGCTGGCCTCGCCCACTCGTCCACATACTGCCCCAGGCCCCGTGTCAAGACTGTGTGTGTGGAGGGTCCCGTGGTTTGAAAAGGGAACTTCTGTTGCAGAAAGCGGAACACCCCAGAAATGACCCTGGAGCCACTGGGCTCTGGAGGAGGTCCGAGCCCACGGGCAGGTGCAGGGCCAGCAGGTCAGGTGACTCAATGAAGACTGTGAGCTGTCCTGTTTCCTGCAGGGGCGGAAGTGCCCTGGGTCCCTCTGGCTGAGGTGGGCCCAGGCCCGTCCCTCAGACACTGCAGCTCTGCCCACGGGCACGTCATGCGATGCCCCAGAGTCACCTGGATCCAGTGGTCCCCTGTGCATCCACAGCCTGGCTGGGCCCCCGGTGACTTCTTCCCACAGTGCCCCATCTTCCCAGGCACCCCAGGCCGAGTCCTCATGATGGGGACCCAGGACACCCGCAGAATGGCGGTTTTGGGGCTGCTTTGGAAGAACGATGACATGAACAGCATGCACCTTGGCACACTCTGGGATTTGTTTTCTGGGAGCAGGTGGAGCAGGCACGAGCTGAGGGTATGAACTTGGTGGCCTTCAGCACCTGGCGTCACCTGCCTTACCATGGTACTGGGTCCCCTGCCACGGGCTCCAGAGCGAAGGGGGTGCTCAGTGCCAGGGAGGGCTTCCCTACAGAGAAGGGGTGGCCGCTGTCCTGGTCACTGTCCCTGCCTGCGCTCGGGCCTTTCCCTCCCTGCAGCCTAAAGCATGTCTTCCTTTTCACGGGGGCTTCCCAGGGCATTGCAGGATTTGTCTGGTTTAATTTTCTCAACTCTCCATAAAGATACATTTGCCGTGTTTCTGAAAAGCAAAACCCATTAGAATACTCTTTTTTAAAGCCTATTTTAAAAGACAATGGGGAAGTGAGTACTTTATTTAAAAGGATTTTCTGTAAGCAGAGACCTTAGGCATGCAATGAAATGCATCAGACTCTCAGAATGGAGTCCGTCACGTGGTATGACCCAGTGGGTTGGCTGGTGGTGGGAACTGACCAAGTCCCCTCCCCATGGTGTCCTCTTGGGCAGGTCACTTCAGTCTCCTCCAGTAGATGTGGGGATAACCGTAACACCTTCCTAACCAGCCACACTCTGACCCGGGGCCTGGGATTCATGCTCCATCGGCTGCCCGGGGCAACTAGTGACCACAGACTCAAGTGGTGGCAGGAGTCTGTGGGCACCCAGGCCCAGTCCCAACACTTACCACCACCCCACCCACAGTGGGTTATAGGAACTCACTCTGGGCTGGGCGCGGTGGCTCACACCTGTAATCCTAGCACTCTGGGAGGCCGAGGCAGGAGGATCCCTTGAGGTCAAGAGTTGGAGACCAGCCTGAGCAAGGGCGAGACCCCGTCTCTACTAAAAATAGAAAAAATTAGCCAGATGTGGTGGCACATACCTGTAGTCCCAGCTACTCGGGAGGCTGAGGTAGTTGGGTCGCTTGAGCCCAGAAATTTGAGGTTGCTGTGAGCTCGGCTGATGCCACAGCACTTTAGCTCAGGCAACAGAGCAAGACTCTGTCTCAAAAAAACAAAAAAAAGAAAAGAAAAAGAAAAAAATTTTTTTAAAAAGGAAAAGAAATAGAATTTCACTCTGTGCCAGGCGCCATGCTGGGCCTGCAGATGCAGCAGGGCCTCCGCCTCGACGGGTGGCCTCCGCGCTTCTCCTGCTGAAGAGCTGCGTAGAGCAGCTGGTTTCCTACAAGCTTTAAAGGAAGCTGCATTGGTTTATGCATGAGAACCACACATTCTTGGGTTAATCTTTTATTCAGGCTGTCATGGAAATGCAGCTTATAAATCACTGAGGTGCTTTTGGGAGAATTTAATAAAAGACTCAGCTCATAGTATCTTAAACAATGTGGATGTTTATCACCTTAATGTGGCGTCTCAGTTAGCCCCCACCCCACCCCAGGGTTGGTTAATTTATCAACTCAGCAGGGTCATCAAAGACCTGTTCTTACTCCACTTCCCCTGATTGTTCCCTCTCCCACATCTCATCTTCTGCACATCAGCAGGGTCTCCCCTCGTGGGCTCATGACGGCTGCTGTGGCTCCGACACCACGTCCTCACAGGGTGGCATCTAGCCTGGGAAGGGGAAGGGGGAGATGTGCACAGGGAAAGGGTCCTTTCCTCCCATGATCTTCCCTCTGAAGTCCCCCCCAGCCTTCCCATGTGACTCATTGGCCAGAAATGGGTCACACATCCACCCCAACAGGCAAGGAGGAACGGGGGATTGTGACTGACAATCTTGTCCATCCTCAGCTGGGCACATTACCAGCTGAACCAAGGCAGGGTCTATTAGCAGGGAAGATGATTATGCCACAGTCTGATTCTGATTCAGGCGGTCCCACTGTGTTGGGTTCTTGCTACCCAGGCACTTGTTTGATGTATCTCAGTTTACGTGGGCAAATCCATGAAAGAAATGACATATTAATAATTATCCTCTTGTCCCTGGCTTGGGCCTTGACGCCAGAAGGTCTGGGTTCAGATCACTCCTCTGCCACCCACAGCTCAGGTGGATCTTAGGCACATTTCTTAACCCAGTTTTTCCAACTGGACAATTCCATCAACAACTATTTACTGAGCACCTCCTATGTGCCAGGTACTGTTCTAGGTGCTTGGGATATATCCAAGAGCAAAACAGACATCCTGTCTTCATGGAGAATAGTTGTGGTGCAGAGAGACAGAGAGAAAACACTATTCAGAAAAAACAAGCAAGATAAGGCCTGGTCAGGAGTGCCAGGGGAGTTACTATTTTAAACTGGGCGGTCAGGGTGGGCCTCAAGGAGGAGGTGACCTTTGAGTGAAGTGCAGAAGGAGGTGAGGGAGTTGGCTGTTCACCCATGTGGGGGAAAAGTGTTCTAGCCAGAGGGAACAGCCAGTGTGGAGCCCCTGCAGCAGGTGTGGGAACAGCAGGAGTCCCTTGTGGCTGAAGCAGAACTGCTGAGGGTGTGGACAGGTAGAGACTGTGCCTCCTGGTGAGGACTTCAGCTTTGACACCCAGCAAGGAAGCCACAGGAGCACCTGCTCCATTGTAGGTCTCCATGGGTGGCTTGGCGCTGCACCGGGTGCAGGGAGGCCAGCGTAGGAGTTGGGAGAAGCATTTGGAGGCAGTTGCAGGAGCTCAGGCCAGAGACGATGGTGGCTTAGACAAGGGGGTGAGGAAGCGTTTGATTCTGGGTGTATTTTGAAATCCAGCTGGCCCTGTCTTCATACTGCAAAATGGGAATAAATGCATAATATAAATATGTTGAACATACAGCACATAGTAGGTCCTTAAAAATGAAAACTGTTACCATTTTTACAAACAGCTTGAAATTTGCCTGGAAAAATGAAGCTGGTTCTCTTGACCCTTCATGGCTGGCCGAGCTCTGTGCTTTTGGAATATGTTGTCTATAAAAACTGATCTGTTGCCTCCCTACTTGCAATGCCCTGGAAATACTGCAGCAAGGAAAAGATGAGGCCAAGACCAAGTGTGACCTTGGGAAAGCAGGCATTTTCTGGTCTGATTAGCAGCAGAACTGAGCAAGTCCATGATTTTAGCAAGAGCCAAGAAAGCAGGCAGGGAGGGAGGGGTGCATGTCCAGGGAGGACAGCGTGAGTCGTCTGTAACTTGGTAACACGGGTGGAGCTGTCAGTGGGACATGTCCATCTGGGACTATAAATAGCCGCTTGCTCTAGGCAACAGGGAATGAGAGGGGATGTTGCAACATGCCCGCATGCCTGCCTTCCTGGACGTTCGGGGGCGTTTACGATACATGGCACCAAAGGAAGCCCCAGACAGGTGTGCCTCGGCCGTTGGGCCCGGGCACTCCTCGTTCTGCACAGCGTGGCCCAACAGGATCTCACGGCAGAGTTGTGAAAGTCACAGCAGGAAGGGATCTCAGGTGATATCTGCCCTGTTATTTACAGGAGGGGAGTCCAAGGCAGAGGCTGGGCCAGCCCTGGAGCCCCTCTCTCGGAATAAGGCCCCTGGAGTTCTCTGTTTCCCTTGTGCGTTAATGCTGCTTGACGTCCCATCCACGAAGGAGAAAAGTGTAGAGGAGAGAGTGGAAAACCTTCCCACGGTGGTTACTGTTAGGGTTTTGGTATACGTTCTCACAATCGTTTCTGTTGTATGAGTCTTTTTTAAAATGTGAAGTGTGCTGTATACCTAATTTTGTATCCTAATTTATTTACTTCAAACTACTGTGTAAGCACTTTCCCCATCATATAGATTCTTCAACAGCCATGTCAATATCTTCCCGAATCCCTTCAAATGCATCGCCATGGTAAGCTTAGTAATCATTCTCCATTGTTGGACACTTAAGTCATTTTCAGCCGGACACAGGGCTAATCAGCTTTTTATACCCCATCTCATTTATTTCTTACAACAACCAAGCAAGATCAGTATTGCAACTCTATTTCACAGGTGAGGACTCTGAGGTTCAGAGAGTTTAATTAACTTGCCCAGGGTCACACGGGTCACACAACAGGGAAGAAGTGTGAGTGAGGATTCAGACCCAGGCTGCCTGACTCTAAAGCCCAGGCATTTATCCACTGCGTTGTATTATACGGATGCTGCAGGGAACACATTGCGACCAAACTTCTGTGAGTATTCATGGTCACTTCCTGAGGATAGATCACAGGAGAGGGACATGAGGTCAAAGGGCAGAAGCAGTTTCAACATTCTTTAACGTCGGTGCCAAAGGATATTCCAGAAAGTGGTATGAATTTTTCCCACTGTTCCCCGCCCTCTCCTGTTTCTTGTAAATGACCCCAGTGTGTGCCCAAAAGACAGTGCTCAGTGCCACCCACCCTGCTCTGCCTTGCTCCAGTGTGTTTGCTAAATTGACAGATTGCAAAATGTAATATAGTAACAGTGTCTTGTGTTGACATGGGTTTCTAAAATTCCTAGGGCATTTGGACTTTTTTTTTTTAGCAGGCAGAAGTCTGGGTTTTGTCTGCCTTGCAGTGACCTTAGCCTTCTCGGGGCAGCTGGCATCTGACCAGGCGTCTCCCAGCTAATGGAGTGCCTGCTGGGACGCTGGCTTTGCTCCTGCTCCCAGGGCTCTGTGAGGTAGACTGTGCCGTTTCAATGGGACGCCAGAACCACTGCCACATTTTTCTCCTTCAGGAAACAGCCGATCTCATCACATCTTTACAAAGAATAGAAAAGTAGCCAAATGCCAGAGCCATGAGTGCCGTGACCATCCCCCACCCCAGGTGCCATCTTGGTACAGGTGGCGTTTACATAAAAATACTGTAGCTCTCCCTCCCAAGTAAGGTCCCAAATAGTCTGTTCTTCCCGAGTCGGGATGCATTTGTTTGGTCTAAGACATGGTGCATGATTAAACCAAGGGTTTTCCTGCTTAGACCAGGTGTTGAGGAGGAATTCAGAGCCCGCCATGACCACGGCAGCTGCAGGCCTGGCTGGTGGCCAGCACGACTGAGGCTTACATTGCACCAGCTCACAGGGTGCTCGTCGGGGCCGCTGGTACACCTTGGAAGCAGGTCCTGTTGTCTGGAGAGGGAGCTGGGATTCGAATCCAGGCGGCTCCAGGGCCCGGCTCTCAGCTGCTTGGCCTTATGTCTAGCCTGGTCAGGAAAGCCGACCTCTCCTTGGAGAAACAGAGGTGACTACGTCCCGGGAATGAAGGCTGAGCAGCCGCTGTGTGGCTGTGACTGGCTGCAAGAGCTCGGTCACAGGTTTTGTACATGGACGTCAGTGGTCTTGTCATTGGCATTCCACTGGCTCCCTCAGAAGGATGATGGAATGGTTAAATTGAATGGTCCCCATGTTTACATTATGCAGAACTACAGCCTTTGCAAACTTCAGGTGTCAACTTTAACATTTACAAGGGCTACCTGGGTTTTTGAAACTCTGGCTCAGGGGCTGTGAGCTGCTCCACCTCATCAGGACCCCGGGCTGACCAGGCAGTGGGGTTGAGGCTGCAGGGGCCAGCCAGAGCAGGCCATAGGCTGCTGTCTCTGAAACCATGCATAGCTCCCATGTGCCCTGGCACTAGAGGGGGAGCGTGTGGGGGGAATGTGCATGTGTCCTGGGACACCTGTTCAGGGTTTCTGAGCTGGCAGTAGCTGGCAGGCTGTCCCAAGGCTGGGTGCTCCATTCCCCACCTGGCAGAGTTCCCTTGGCCTCTTCCCAGGGCTCTACGGCATCAGCTTCCTGGAGCAGGTATGTGTTGGGGGACAGGGGCAAGAATGGTTGACATTCAGGTATTTGCAGGCTCTCGCAGTCCTGTGGGGCATCTGGACTTGTCCATGTCATGGCTGAGGGCTGTGGGGACGTGGGGGGCTATGAGAAGATTGGGGGGCGCTGAGGAAGGCCCGAGGTAGACTGGGTGGACCGACCACAGGGACCTCGCCTGTCCTCCCATAGGCTCTCGAGCGCAGTAGGCACTCAGGTTTTAACCTCCCTCCCGCTCTGTTACATCCAGTGCTAGAAACAGCCCACCTGGAGCCGGGGAGGGGCTCATGGGGCATCCTTGGTGGGGTTGAGGAGCTTGAGGAGTGCCAAGCGAGGTCGGGGGACTGGCCCCTCCTGGTGGTCTGGTTCTCATCCTGGGGTCAGTACCCCTTTCCAGAAGCTTCCTCAAAGAAAGTTCATTCCATTCCAGGCCCAGGGGCCGGAGCTGAAGTCTATCCGTGGAGCCTGGCCCCGCCAAAGGTTGAGCGAGGCCCCTGGAGTTTGTGGCGAGGCCTGTGTCAGGTGGGGGATGTGTGGGGGGGGCTCTGTCTGGGGCCGGGGGGACATGGGATGGTCACCTCCACTGCTAACGCCGCCTCACCCATCCTTTCCTCTCCCCCAGCGTGCGG
This sequence comes from Varecia variegata, assembly GCA_028533085.1. Taxonomy (NCBI): domain Eukaryota; kingdom Metazoa; phylum Chordata; class Mammalia; order Primates; family Lemuridae; genus Varecia; species Varecia variegata. Next base: position 165,994,154 of record CM052436.1, on the reverse strand, counting down.
CTGCGACCTGGCCGAGGGCGGCTTCTTCGTGCGGCAGGGCGAGTACATCTGCACGCTGGACTACCAGAGGCTCTATGGCACCCGCTGCTTCAGCTGCGACCAGTTCATTGAGGGCGAGGTGGTGTCCGCGCTGGGCAAGACCTACCACCCCGACTGCTTCGTGTGCGCGGTCTGCCGGTGAGTGGCTCCCGCCCGCCTCCTGGAGCCCCCAGTCCACCCGTCCTCCCTCCCCTCCTCTCGCCCCCACCGCATCCTGTCCTGGCACTACGGCCGCATCCCAGGGAGCGCCCTGAGCCCAGGGCTGTCTGATGCTCCCTGGTCCCCGGTGCCCGGCACCGAGCGAGGGCGCAGTGAGTGACCGCTGCAAGGGGCTGGGTCTCCTGGGCTGAGCGGGAGGCTAGCAGGTGCCTTCCCACGTGCCTGGTTCCTCCCTCCCCCTCCACAAACCCCCACTCGTTCCTCCCAAGGGAAATGTTCCGTTTCTAGAAAACAAAGAATAAAAAAATAAAAACAGGGTTTATTTTTTGCTCTGTTCTCCCTGTCTCACCACACCCAGTTTGCAGGGGACTCTTTCAATGTTGTTTCCAAAGCAGTTCTCTGTAGCTACAGCATGTGCCCGAGACAGAAATGGAGCCTTTGTCAGAGGACGCTGAGGAGAGGAGGTGGCACCGACAAGGAACATTTCTGGCAGAAGAGTCACTGAGTGTCACTGCAGCGTGACTTGGGTCAGAGCTCTCCCAGGGATTATATGAATGTTTGATCTTTGTGTACACAGCTTAGAGATGAGGGCTGACATGCTCACAGTTGGTTTGAAATAGCATCTCTGCACAAGCCACTATTTAAAAAATAATAGCAGACAGCTCTGGTTGTGTTGAAGTAACTGGGGCTGGACTTATCCACGCACCACAAACAACTAGAAAACTGGACAAACTATATGAAACAACTGTTTCCAGACGTCACAGCGCAGGCAGCTCAGGACTAAGAGAAGGAAAAAGCAAAGTGAGACCCGTGATCAGCAGCTTTCTGCCTGGAGGGAGTGCCTCGAAGGCCAGCGCAGGGACGGGAGCCCAGGCAGAGCGTGGCACCCTCCTGAGGCAGGAGGCACTGGCTGGAGGGCAGAGGCCACGGGAAGGTGTGAGGCGAGAGTCCAGAGAGAGAGCGGCGCAGAGCAAGAGCTCCAGAGATCTTCATGGCTGCCTCTGAGCATCTGACCAAACATGAAGCCATGCAGACATAGAGGACGTGTCACAAGGTGGGGCAAAGAATGACAGGGTTGTTGAAAAATAAACAGTTCCCGGGTTTTGGAAACATCTGAGTTCTGACCAGAGTGGAGATTCCTTGCTGGACACCTGGGGCATGGAGGAGGGACACCAAAAGGGCCAGCCTTGCCGACAGGACCAGAGTAGCCTGGAGCAGAGGCTGCAATGAACATGCTCTCACGAAGCACAGAACAAGCCTCAAGAAGCCTGTGCTGCCCTGCACATACACCAATTGCCTGCCCGAGCAAAGCCTGACGCCTTTCACAGGAAGATAAAAAAAACCCAGCAATCAAAAGTGTAAAATTTACAATATACAACATCCAATCAAAAACCACTAGTCATAAAAAGATGCTGGAAAATGTGAAACAAAGCCAGAAGATCAGTCAATAGCAGTAAACCCAGATTTTATAGTAATGATGAAATTAGCAGACGATGACTTTAAAATAGCTATTATAAATATCTTTATATATTTAAAGGAAACATTAACATAAGTAGGAGAGTTATGGAAGATATAAAAAGAAACCAATGGAACTTCCAGAAATGAAAAATATAGTTCCTGAAATGCAAAATTCCCTAGAAGGCATGACAGGAGATTGGGTATTGCAGAAGCAAAGATCAGACACAGCAATAGAAACCCTTTAAACATAAGCAAAGAGAGAACAAAAGGACTGAAAAACATGAAAAGTGACTTAGTGATCTGTAGATATAGATCTGTCTGTCTAGGTTGCGGGGAGACCAAAAAGTATTGGAAGAGATACTGGCTGAAAATTTTCCAAACTTGATGAAAACTGTTAACCCATGGATCCAACAATCTCAATGAACCCCAAGCAGAATAAACACAACAAAAACCTACCAACTCCATTGTGTTGGTCCATTTTGCATTATAATACATATAAAGGAACTACCTGAGGCTGGTAATTTATTTTGAAAAAGAGGTATTTTGGCTCACGGTTCTGCAGACTGTACAAGTGTAGCAGCAGCATCTGTTTCTGTGAGGGCTTCAGGAAGCTTCCAGTGAAGGTGGAAAGTGAAGGGAGAGCAGGTGTCACATGGTGAGAGCAGGAGCAAGAGAGGGAAGAGGCGGTGCCAGTCTCCTTTAAACAACCAGCTCTCAGGTGAACTAATAAAGCGAGAACTCACCCATTATGGGGGGTGCACTTTTCATGGGTCATCTGCCCCCATGACCCCAAACACCTCTCACCAAGCCCCACCTCTAACTCTGGGGACCAGATTTTGACATGAGGTTTGGCGGGACCAAACATCCAAACCATATCATCCATCAAAATCAAATTGCTGCAGACCAGTGATAACAAAGCCTTAAAAGCAGTAAGAGAAAAAAATATCTACCGAAGAAACAAAAGAATGACTACAGACTCCTCATCAGAAACTATACATGCCAGCAAACAATAGAACAACATCTCTAAAGTGCTGAAAGACAAATATCTATCAAACAATTCAATACCAAGGGAAAAAAACTTTCAAGAAGACAAAACATTAAAGGATATGGGATTTCTTTTGTGGGTGACAAATATGTTCTAAAATTGATTCTGGTGATGGTTGCACAGCTCTGAATACACGAAAACCCACTGAATTGTATATTATATCATATATGAATAAAATAAATGTCAATAAAGCTGTTACCAAAAAAATGAAGAAAATATAAAGACTGTTTTAGATACACAAAAGCTAAGAGAATTTGTTGCCAGCAGATCTGCACAATAAAGTTACAGGTAGTTTTGTAGGCTTCAGGAAATATGAAATGAACAAATGCGAAAGTCAACCATCAGCTGGTAGAGAACAGTTAGACATGTAAGTCTGATGTAGGACTGGTATACAAAATACACAAAGAACTTTTACAACTTGATAATAAGAAGAACAAGAAAATGGATAAAAATGGGCAAAAGAGTTTAACAGAGACTTCACAAGAGAATAGATATGAATGACCAACAAATACATTAAACAGGGCTTTACATCATTAGTCTTCAAGGGACGAAATCAAAGCCACAGTGAAATGTTGTCATCTGTCCTCTAGAGTGGCTAAACCAGAAGGATGGATAATGATAAGTGTTGGTGAGGACACAAGGCAAAATCAATTTTCATACATTGTTAATGCAAAATGGTGCAGCTCCTATGGAATCTAGTTTGGCAGTTTCTTTAAAGTTAAATATACACTTAGCATATGATCAGAAATCTCACTCTTGTGTATTTACCCAAGAGAAACGAAAGCATATGTCTACAAAAAGATTTGTCGGCAAATGTTCTTAGCAGCTTTATATGTAACAGCCCCAAACTGGAAATGACCCAAATGGCCTTCAGCCTTTGAGTGGAATACCTGCTGTGGTTTAGCCATGCACACTCAGCCATAAAAAGGAATAAACTGTCGTATGTGCAACACGGGTGAACCTCAGAAACATTGTGCTGCACAGAACGCCAAAGACTACCTGCAACACGATTTGCTTACGTGCAGTTCCAGAAGGGACAAATCTGTCCATGGTGACAAAGCTGACCACGGTGCCTGGGGCCGGAGGTGGGGGTGGGGGGTGATTGTAGATAGTCACAGGGGACTTTTTGTGGTGGACAAAATGTTCTATATTTTGATTGTGGTGGTGATTACGTGGGTGTGTAAATTTTCAAGACACATCTCAATAAAGTTGAATAAATAAAATGATAGCTACCTTACTCAGCCCCCCACCCTGAGCGCAGGCAGTATGCTCAAGCTTGCCATGCCATATGTCCAGTGGATGAGTGAATGAATGAATGAATGAATGACACCCCTGCAATGCAGGTGTTATTGGGCCCATTTTATGGGTGAGAGACAGGAGTTCAGAGAGGTTGAGTAACGTGCTCTGGGTTACCTGCCAGAGATTCGCCCAGAGCACATCCAGGGATGAGGGCTCCCACTCTGTCCCAAGGTCCACCATCACCGGGAGGCTGCAAGACTCCGAGACGGGAGAGGCAGACCACAGCACTAGCGCAGAGGGCCAAGCACGAGGTCTCAGAGGGCTGCAGAGGCCCCAGGACAGCTGGCGGGTGAGAGGACTGCAGGACCATCCAACAAGCCTGAGGCCCTGGGCCCAGCTCAGCCTGTATCTCCTGAGTCTTCAAGAGCAGGGACCGGCCGAATGGGAGCCCAAGAACACACCTGCTGCGTGAACAAGGGCCCTGAATGCTGGCCCCACACAGTGGGGGGGCTATAGCTGGGCTTTATCAGAGGAGGCTCAGCCCATGGGGAGGTGGGGCCGTAGCCCCGCGGGAGAGAGCAGGCTCAGCTCAGACGCCTGGGGGAGCGGCAGCCCTTTACTTGTGCGTTCATTCATTCACGCACTCATTTGACAATGAGTCCACTATCTCTTGAGTGCCTGGGGACTGGAAGCCCAAGAAGGTGTTGAAGCAGGGAGCTCAAAGGGGCACATCCTGGTCCTTCTGCAGGCTTCTGCCCACTGAGGCACCAGGTCCTCTGGCCAGGCCAAGCTGGTGACGGCAGTGGCCCAGTGGCTGCCAGCAGCTCAGTGGCAGCAGGTGTCCAGGACAGACATGTCTCAGGGTGTGCTTAGGCCCCTGTCTGCAGGAGGCCTGGCCTCGGCTTGCCAGACACCAGCAACCTGAGCTATCTCTCAGTCTCAAAGGAGAAGTCCTCAGAGCTGTGGGGTGGGGGTCTCTGCTGCCCCACACCCAGCATCCCTCTAGGCACTCGCTTTGGATGCAAAATTTAAGAGAGCACCAAAAACTCAGTAATCAAGGTAAATGATATTTTAATGCAGTAATTTAAAAAATTGAAATAAATGCAAAATAATTCATTTTGAACAATATACCAGAATTTTAAATAAAGACAGGATCTGATTGTATAGCCCCTTGACATCTTCAAGGACACTGCCCTCTTAGAGGTCCACGTAGGTAAATCGTGGAACTTTGGAGCCAGACAGGTCTTGGCTTGACTCTGGTTCTGACATGTGTCAGCTGTGTGTCCTTGGAAAAGTTAACTGTCCTCTCTGAACTTCAGTTTCTCACCTATAGAGAGAAAATGAAGCACATACCAACTTGGACAAATGTCCTAAAGTCATTAAAGGAGGCACGCACATAAGGTATCTACTGTAGCGCCTGGCACCTGGCACACAGTGGACAGTCAGCAGTGGGTACAGCCATCGGGATTGAACTGGCGTGAACAAAGACCCTGTGTGGGCAGACGGCAGGGCAGGCTGGGGAAGGCCAGTGGTCCAGGCAGCCTGGCTGATTGCCATGTGCCAAGCTCCAGGCTGGCCCTCAGCAGGTCTTTCCACAGTCTTGAGCACTGTGATCCTGCCCATTTGTACAGATAAGGAAACTGAGGCTCAGAGGTCAGTGACTACCTGAGATCCCACTAGCAGGGACACAGCAGTGCCTGGTGGGGGAGGCCCTGTGTCCTGGGCCTGTGGCACCCATCTCTGTGAGGCCCTAGGGGGTGGCGGTGGTCTTGTGCTCGGGGCCAGAAGGTGGGCCTGGCTGGTGATGAGCTCTCTTGTTTCAGGCTGCCCTTTCCACCCGGGGACCGAGTGACCTTCAACGGGAAGGAATGCATGTGCCAGAAGTGCTCCCTGCCCACGTCGGTGGGCAGCAGTGCGCACCTGTCCCAGGGCCTCCGGAGTAAGTGGGCACTGAGTGGTGTGGGGGCGGGTGCTGAGTGGCAGGGTGGGGTCCCCTCTGCAGTGCCTGGCGACGGGGGCCTGACAAACTGGGCCCCAAAGCAGAGGCGGTCGCAGTGAGTGGCTGTGGATAAACATGAGGAAGGCAGCCAGGAGCAGAAGTCTCTGGGCTCTCACGCCGCCACAACCTTGCACAGGCTGTGCCCCCAACCCATGTGCAGCTCCTGCTTTCCCATCCAATCCCACTCTTGCTTTGCCTAGCCGCAGCCCACCTCCTCCAGGAAGGCTTCCTGGTCTCCTTCTGGTCCCCTCCCTCTGGCATTCATGCTCAGCTCCCCTCAGTTAATTCTAGGCCACCTAGAAACCTTCTGGGGGAGCGTAGAGTCAAGCACTGAGCTCTAGGCTCCTGTGGTTAGGGGCTCTCGGCTCACTGCTCCGCCACCCAGGAGCTAAGCTAGGTGTGTATGCAGTGGGGGCTCAATACATGCTTCTTGAACAAGAAAGCGGGAGGTCATTACTGTAAAGAACAAAGGCCTGCCGGAGAGTCACAGGTTTGTGGGTGTGGGGCAGAGTGACAGCAAGGCGGGGGCAGCAAGGTGGCCTTTCCCAGCCTGGGGCTCATCAGGGGAAGAGATGAGATGCGTCACTGGGGGTGGAGGCCAGCACACCAGGACCTGGCTCCAGGCGCCTGCTGCAAAGGCTGCATTTCCAGAGCCCACCCTGAGTGCCGTGGTCACTGTGGTGTCCCCAGAGGCAGGACCACATGTCCCAGGATAGAGGAGGGGTTTCCACTGATTTCCAGAGCCAGCCCCTACCTGTGGTTAATTCCTCTCCGTGTCAAACACCTTCTGTCTCCCACCTTGTCTGCCATGTCCAAGTCTCTACAGAGGTGACTCCACTGCCAGCCTCCTGGGAGCTCAGTGTCAGCTCTGGGGACTGGGAATAGTTTTCCTCTGTGGGATGCAGTGAAGCCTTCATCCTTTGGGGAGGCAAACTCGCAGCAGCACCAGGTGGTGAGGTTGTTGCTTTGGGCCTTACTAGGAGAGTCCTCCATTCAAAAATTTCCAGCTGAAGCCTGGATTGATAGAATTTTTGAGAATTTGCTTCACAAACAGTAGTACTATTATAATTCAATATCAAATAGTAATCAAAAGTTCAGCAAAATTTAAAAAGGGGGAGATTAGAGTTGTATAGTTTGTCCAGAGCTTCCTGGCAGCCAAAGTAAAAAGGGAAACATGATGGACCACAGAATCATCAACTAAGATTTTTTTTTTTTTTTGAGATTTTAAAAAATATCCTTGGCAGAAATGCTTTGCCCTTTCCAAATGTAAATTTATTTTAAAATATCAAATTTGCATTTTCAAAGAACAAATGCTCCCCTGATCCCCAAAGGATCTAATAATTTAACCTGCCCCTTCTCCCAGCCCATGGAGAGAATCCTGAGGTTAGACCATTTCTGTGCTTAGGAAACATTAACACCAATCACTAACCCTTGGCTCCTGTGCTGATGCCTACAGTTTCCTGCCCCTGCCTCCTTCTGTCCCTAGAGTGCCTGCCAGAAGGAGCTCTTTTTCTTCTACAGTGGCCGTCCAAGGAGGTGTTCTTTGTTCTGAAACTTGAGACACAGGTTGATTTCACTGGGTGGGTTGGGAGGGAGGGTACTCAGGTGAGAACAGGTGGAAAGGCTGGAAAACCGTGGAATGTGCTGGGGCACTCCCAGACCATGTGAGTGGACAAAAGGACTGCAGTGTGGGCTGGAGCATGGGAGTGATGCTGGTAAGATGGAAACCGGATGGCAGCCTTCCCCCAAAGCCACACCATGGAATGTGTGTCCTGGAGGCAGTGAGGAGCCACAGAAGGTTACTGAGTAGGGGAGTGCCAAGCTCGGTCCTGAGGCTGGGAAGCAGCGTAGCAGTACGGTGCTCCTGGCCAGCTGGCCAGGGCCTGGGCGAGGGAGTACAACCCTTCTGCAGCCACAGACATGGCCGCCTGTGCCACTGCCCCTCCCTGGGGAAGTGGACAGTAGCTAGCTATTTTGGTAGGGCTCTGGCTAGGGTCTCTTGGCCCTGACCTTCCCTCAGCCGTCCTGAGCCTGTGGCTTAGTGACAAGAAATGCTTCGGGCTAGGCCATGCGGTTCTCCTTCCCAGGAGGAGCACTCCCAGCACCCTGCATGCCTGAGCCCCCCCACTGCACCGTGGAGAGTCCCCTCTGTCCCTGAAGCTCAGCTCTGCTCTGCCCCACAAGGCCCCCTCTGCTCCCCTCCAGGCTCCTCCCAGCTCTCCAGAACTAAGCCCATTGCTGGTCAGGAGCTGGTCACCAGGCATTGGTCACATGGTGGCCCTTGGAGAGGCCAAGCCCTGTGCTGACGAGGGGCAGCAGTGAGCACTCCCCACCATGTGCCAGGGCAAGACATGGCCTGAGATATGGGCATGGGGTCTGCAAGGGTTGTGGGTGGTGGTCTGGAGAGCACCCTAGAGGTTCAAGAGACAGGGCTTGGGCTGGGGACCTGCTCTGTCCCTGCTCAGAGGCCCCCGTGGCCAGTTCTCTGGCTTGGCCACCTTGCAGCTCTGTAGCTCCACTGGCTAGGTCCAAGCCCGGCTTGGTATGGAGGGTGTCACACCTGGAGCTGGGACCTGGGGAGGTCCCACTAGAGTCAGGAATGCAGGGGCAGGAAGAGGCATGTGCAGACCTGGGGTCCCAGCCCAAGGACAGGGTGACAGCTTTACCACCTTGGCAGTGGCACTTAGAGCCCCTGTGTTTTCTGCTCGCATGAGGCTGCACAGGTGCTACGAGAGCACTGACAGGACCCACAGCCCCCACCCCACAAGGCCCCTCCTGCGTAAGGGTGGAGGTGACCTGAAGAGCCCCTGCCCCTCCTCCCACCCTGGCCCACAACGTGGGCCTGTGTCCCCAGTCTAGCCAGTACCTGTAGGCACCAGGGCTAACGTGGTCATGCCTCATCTTTCCCCATGGCTGCTCCAGGCTCTCTGTGCTCATCACGACTCCCAAATGAAATCTCCTGCCAAGTTCATGAATTTTCAGTCATTTTCAAGTTTTGGAACTCTGTTGGATTCCTCATTTCCAAAACTCAATCTCAGATTTGATTGGGGATCTGAGCCCCTCCCTGACTCCCCTGGCCCCGGTCAGACCTGAGATGCTGCAGGAGCCTGGTCCTTAACCCCATGACCATATCTTCTGGGAAAGGGAGCACTTTGGGGAAACAGGAAACTGGAAGGTTCTAGAAGGGTCATGCGGGGAAGAGACCCGGGCCCAGGGTGCATGGGCGAATGGACAGCTCACTTTGGGGCCCCCTCAGGCCCCCTCACACTGTGCTAGGGACATCCCACTGCTGACAGCGTTCACATTGGCCTGCCACATTCGTCACACAAGATTGTGTACTGCCATTTGCACCCAGGCAAAGCTGTGCTGAGCTACAGATGTGTTAGAAAGTGGTGACTGCGGTTTCCATGACAACATCCCTTTTTGCACCTTGCTCTTGTCTCCTTACTCGCTGCTCTCTAGTTGATGGAAGAACGGGGTGGGCGGGTGTGAGGTCCCTATCCCTCCCTCCGAGCGAGGTCAGGCATAGGGAGGGGAGGGAGCCCCCTAAGTCTGGTAGGAGGCAGAATGGCGGAGATGCCTGCGACAGCTTCCCAGAGGGATGACTGCAGTAGTGATAACCACAGCAGAACTGGGCTGACTGAGTGGCTGTCACTGCACGTGTGTTCATTCGTTTATCAAACACGCCCTCACTTGGGGCCCTGCACCCACACTAGCTCTCTAGGAGAATGCTGCTCTTCTGGTCACCATAAAGTGTGTCCCCATTTTACTGGAGCCCAGAGAGGTGAAGTGACTGGCCCACAGTCACACAGCAGGTGGGGGGCAAAGGCAGGATGTGACCACTGCTCTCTGCCGCCTCTCCTCTGGTTACCACCGCAGCCTGGTGTGGCGTGCTGCCTTGGTGTGCCCACTAACAGAGAAGCCACCCAAGGCTTGGAGCAAGGTTTCTCAGGCTCAGCGCTGTTCACACTTGGGCCCGGACTGCTTGGTTGTGGGGGCTGTCCTGCGTTACTGCAGGTGTTTGGTGGGTGGTGGCCCTGCCCACTAGATGTCTGAGCCCCCTGCCCCAGGTAGTGACAAGCAGAAGGGTCTCCAGGCATTGCTAGATGTGCCCTGGGGAGAGACTGCCCCCAAATAAGAGCCACTGGGTGTAGAGCTTACAAAATGTGCCCACAGTCATTCCCTGAGTGAGGGCGCCGCGGTGCAGAGCTGGACCCAGCAGCTGTCTCATCTGTCAGGACAGGGAGTGGAGTGTGGGAAGGGTCTTGGGGGGGCACAGGTGCCTCCTGGACTCAGGCTGGGGGGCGTCCCGTCTCCTGGTCCCCATTCGTTGTTCATTCTGGAGCCCCCACCTGCACTGGACCTCCAGGGCCCGAGGGGAATAAACGCCCTGACCCTCCGGCCCCCTCTGGAGTTGGAACCGTTCCCAGTTGTTTCCCAGAGCTCCACGGGAATGTACCGGCAATGATTTAGGAAATGCAGAGGTCGACCCGCAGTTTTGTGGGTGTTAATTTTTTTAATCCTCAAAAACGACATGACTCTGGTCTCCGCCAAAGAGCACAACAAAGGCATGTGTGAAAGCGTGTGCGGAGCCCCCTGCCTACGAGGCAACGTGTGGCCTCACTGGCTCCGCACTGTTCACCGACGACGCGCCGGCCTCTGCGTAGTTTCACGTGCCATCAGCGCGGCCTGTAGTGCGCGTGCGCGCCCCGCCCCGCGCCGAGCTCCCACGGGATGGCCAGGCTGGGCGGGACCCAGCGGGTGTGGGGCCGGGGTGGCTCCCCAGCCGGTCGGGCCTGGGCCACGCCACGTCCACGCTGGCTGGAGGCTCGGGCCAGGTGGGTCCCTGCCTTTGAGCCGAGACGCTGTGCACCTGCGGGCACCAGGGCCTGTCGGCCAGACGCCCCGCCCTTGTCACGCTCCCAACACACGGCCACGCCCTCCCACACACACTCACCTCCCACACACAGACACGCGCCTCACACACACACTCCCAACACACGGACACACACTCCCACACACGGACACACACCTCACACACCAACTCACACACACACACACACACCCCTGACACACCCAGACACGCAACTCACACACCCAGACACCCTCCCACACACATACTCCCAACACAGCCACACCCTCCCACACACAGACACACCCTCTCACACACACTCATCTCCCACACACAGACACACCCTCCCACACACACTCACCTCCCACACACAGACACGCGCCTCACACACACACTCCCAACACACGGCCACACCCTCCCACACACACTCACCTCCCACACACAGACACGCACCTCACACACACACTCCCAACACACGGCCACACACTCCTACACA
>CM052436.1:165957944-165982767 GCA_028533085.1 Varecia variegata | reverse complement strand
ACACACACACACTCACACACACAGACACACCCCTGACACACCCAGACACGCAACTCACACACCCAGACACCCTCCCACACACATACTCCCAACACAGCCACACCCTCCCACACACAGACACACCCTCCCACACACACTCACCTCCCACACACAGACACACCCTCCCACACACACTCACCTCCCACACACAGACACACCCTCCCACACACACTCACCTCCCACACACAGACACGCGCCTCACACACACACTCCCACACTCACCTCACACAGACACACCCTCCCATACACACACGCTCCCAACACACTGCCACACCCTCCCACACACAGACACACACCTCACATACCCAGACACCCTCCCACACACAGACACACCCTCCCACACATGGATACACACTCCCACACACAGACACACCCTCCCACACACAGACACACACTTCACACACAGACATGCACCTCACACACACACTCTCACACACAGCCACACCCTCCCACACACACTCACATACATTCTTACACAGACACATACTCATGCACAGACACACATTCACGTGAAGACTCAAGTGACACACACATGCTTGCAGCTGCACACTCGTGCACACAGATGCTCACGCACTCACGCAGACACCCTGTGCAGGCCCAGGCACCAGACTCTCCCTGGCGCTCCCTGCCTGCTCCACGCCCCTGCAGGGCTCCCACTGTCTTCAGCACACGTGAACCTGGCTGTGGAGCCCCCTGTGTAGCTGCTCACGGGCTGCAGGGACCCTGGGCCACTGGCTCTGCAGGGCAGGGCTGGGACTGAGGCCCTGGCCGCAGGGGTGTGTGAGTAGGGGAAGCATGGCTGGGGGGCGGGGTACGAGGAGGCAGCCATGGGCATGCTAAGCTGGTGGCCTTGCCCTGGAGAGCACTGGTCACCACAGGGAAGGACGGCAGAGAGAGGTCGATTGGCTGGCTGGGTGCGGAGGGAGGAACCCCCGAGGCTGACTGGGTGGGTAGGTGGAGTGCTGGGGACTCAGGCCTCTCCCATGCGGCACATTTCCCTCTGGGAGGCACCTTGGGTCATGGTTAGGCTCAAAGTTCCGCCTTCCAGCAGGGGACAAGCAGGCCCCCCAGACCCACTGTTGTCAGAGCTCTGGTTGCCTGGACCCTCCCTTCCTGGCTGCCCCCCACCCTATGTGCTCTTGTCTGAGTACACACCTCTGCCAGAGCCCACTCCGATCTTCTGGAAGGCAGGGCCACAGTTGCCCCAGCTCCTAGCCCAGGATGTACACAGTGGGCACCCAATGTATGCAGGAGCAAACCTCATGATTTGTTTTCCACATGCTCCCATGGGCTGCTGTGTAATAGGGGAAGACTGGCTTTGGCAGTCTCCTCTGTCCCTCCCCTCCTGCTGCTCCAGGTGCCTTCCCGGGGTCTGGAGAGCTCTGGGGCAGGCACCTCTTCTCCCAGGTCACCTTGTGTGCCCCTGTGAGGCGCCACAGTGCAGGTGCAGCCCTCCCCTGTGTCTCTCCACCCATGGTGAGGATGTCTGTGTTCTGTTCTTTCTTCCAGGTTGTGGGGGCTGTGGCACAGAGATCAAAAACGGCCAGGCCCTCGTGGCTTTGGACAAGCACTGGCATCTGGGCTGTTTTAAGTGCAAGACCTGCGGGAAGCTCCTGAATGCTGAGTACATCAGCAAGTACGTGGGGGTGAGGGCTCCAAGGAGATTATCAGCTCGGGCTTCCTTGTTCTGGGGGTGGGGCTGGGTCCCAGCTCTCCTGCCATGTCTCCTGTCCCTCACAAGGCTACTCTTGTCCTGCAGTTGTCCTGCAGAGGGCAAAGCAGTGTCAGCAACAGGAATGAGGAAGAGGAGGCTGACCCGTCTCCGTTGTCAGGGAGAGACCTCACGACTGTGCTCTGTCTCCTTCAGGGCAGGGGACCCTGGGCAGTTCCCGCTGGCACAGTGTCCCCCAGATGTGCAGTCCAGCTGGGGTGGTGGCTGGTTTGGGGGGCAGAGGAGTGACATTTTATCAGGGGCAATGGGGAGCCTTCTGGGAAGGTCATGGCCATGAGCAGAGGCAGCTCAAGGCCACGAGCTGGGATGTGTCTCTACCCCGGGAGGTCGGGAGCTGGGCTGGCTGCCCCCAAATAGCACGGGTGAACTAGAGAGCAGCCAGGGCTCCCTCCTGGGAGGTGGAGACTCTTCCGGCAAGTTTTGGCAAAGGCTGCGCTTGTTCTGGATGCTCCGAAGGGAACAGAATCATCACAGGAATTGACCAAGTTGAAAAAGTCCTGTGATAAAATGCAAAGAACAAAGTGCACACGCACACGTGCACACACACCCACGCACACACATGTATAAATGCGTGTAACACGGAGCCTAAACAATGTCCCTGATGTCCCATGTTGGTCAACTGGTCCCCTTCTGGTCAACTGTTCTCTAACTTTTTGAGACGTCACCACTGGGGGACACTCCCGGAGTAGACCTCTCTGTGTCATTTCTTATAACGCACGGAATCTACAATTATCTCAAATGGGTCATTTTAAGTAAAATCCCCACACCAAGGTGAGTTTGCACCAGGGTGGAGGGCCTTAGAGAGGCGTGAGCTCCCAGCCTCTGTCATAGCAAACGAGTGGGTGCGAGACACAGGCAGAGTGCTGGGATGTGGAATGAGGGCACCCAGCCCCCAGCAGGCTGCAGGTCCTCACCCGGTGCTGGCAGCGCACCCGCACCACACATGTTACTTAGCAGCCTCCGGAGCTGTTCCAGAACTGACAAGGAGGGCGTTGGTGTTGCCATGGAGATGTCATCTTTAACTTCCTGGGTTTGCTGCACATGCACCCATTTGTGGATTATAATGAGGGCCCAAGGTTAGCGGCATTTGCAAGTAGGTCCTAAGGACCTGTTTTGTACCTTCTCCCTCGTGTGGAAGGAAGGGCTGTCACCCTCCTGAGAAATGGCTTCTCAGAGAGCTGTGGGTCAGTTGGAGGCCACACTCAGAGAGGGACCCCCGGCCCCAGGCTCGTGGCCCCATGCTGGGCCCTCCCCTGTCGAGGCGTCCGTGGGCCTGGGGGATGCCAGAGCTGTGAGGAGAAGAGGGCGGCGTTAGCTCAGGTCTACTCCTTGACAGCTTGGGAGATCTACCTTCTGTCGCAGCTGTGTGAAAATCAAACCAAATTGGAACAACACGCCACTTTGGCAACGTAAGGAGGGCTGTACTGGAGTGACAGGGGCCCCGCGCTGTTCAGGCCACACCACACCCAGCTCCTGCTGGGCCCGGTTGGTAATGACAGTGGTCTCACTGCTGTGGGCAGGGGCCCGCCAGTTGTGAGGTTCTGGCCCCACCTTCTCTTGTTTAGTGTTTACTATGGTTTCCCCCATTTTATAATGGGGAAGCTGAGGCTCAGAGAGGTTAAGTGACTTGCCCAGGGTCACACAGCTGGGATGTGGCGTTTGAGTCCAAGCCTGTTCACTTAACCACTGCTCAGCAGCACCTCCCTTTGCTGAGTGAGGCCACCTGGAAACCTCAGGACCACATCTGCCCTTCACTCCACCATCTGTATGGCACTGTGCTGTTATATCAATCCCTGAATAGTGATTATGAAAGCTTCTGAATCAGCCCCAGGAGCTGCGCCCGCATCATCCTCCCGTCCATGACGCAGCAGAGAGCTATTTTCCCCGCAGCTCGTTATTGGAGTCTCAGAGTGTAGGCAGCTCGCTCAAGGGGCAGGGCCCGGAATGACTGTCTCATCTGACACTAATTCCCTGACACCGTGACGGCACCTGGCCAGCAGGAGGCACGCTGTGAAAGTGCGCAGAGTAGACGCAGCCACATGGCCCTCCTGTTCCTTCCTGTTAGCAGGAAGCCAGGGCGCCTCCACATTGGCCAAAGCCAGCCTGTCACCGTCGAGTTCCTGGGAGCAGGAAGCACCTGCCTAACCCACCTGCTTGCACCTGGCCTTCTTGTCGTCCTTGAGCCTGGTCCCCAAAGTGGATGCCCTGCCATACCCCCTTTCTGGCTCATGTTTTTCTAAGGTACCCCAGATGTTGATCTTTGGATGGAAGGAACTGGAAAGAGCCAGGTCTGTGGAAACATCTCTCATTTCCCAGATGTGGCTGTTGTTCCCTCGGCCCAGCCTCTGTAGGCAACTGCCAGCCCCTCGGCCCCCCACTGCATAAGCAGCCTTGCCTCTGCATGCCTCGGTCCCTCCATCTGTGAAATGGGATGGTCTTCAGGGCATTTCTCATGGGGGCAGGTGCCTATTAGAGGGATCATTATTTGGAGCAGGAGGAGGTGGGCATGTCCCCACCTCGATGCAGACCCTCTGGCTGGGGAGAGTGGTCAGATCCTGGGGTGAAGCACCAGCCATCCTTGGGTGACCCTGCCCCGTCCTGACCGCCTGTCTCATTGCAGGGACGGGCTGCCCTACTGTGAAGCTGACTACCACACCAAGTTCGGCATCCGCTGTGATGGCTGTGAGAAGTACATCACAGGGCGAGTGCTGGAGGTAGGTGGGGCCCCGCCCTCTCTGAGCTGAGGCGGTACTGCCCCCTGGGAGTTATTGTGAGGTCTGTGTGTGTTTGTGCAACAACTTGTCCCATCCAGCCTTCACCTCCCCCTCCTCCCAGCACCACCACTGGACACCTGAGGCCTGCTCGGTGCTACCTCCTCCAGGAAGCCTGCCTCACACCAGTGCCACTTTTCAAACTCAGAGAGTCGGAGAGGGGGAAGGACTTTGAGATCTTTTGGCCCAGTCTTTTGCTGTATAGGTTGGGACTCAGGTGTGGAGGACGGGAAGTGAACCTGGGGGATTGGAGGGGTGATGCCCAGGGCCCCACAGCAGGACTGTGTCCCCAGGGTAGTCACCTGTCAGGCAGGGTAATTGGCAATTATGGGAGTGTTCTATGTACCAACAGTGCTGTTTCTTGGCCTGGGTGGTAGGTATGTGGGCGTGTTCCCTGTGTGAACATCACACGTGCTGTGCGCTTTTCTATGTTTAGTTCAATGAAATAAATCTCATGGTCCCAGGACCAGACCCCGCCCACCCGATGCAAGGCCCTGCCCACCCAATGAACAGGCCCTGCCCATGTGATGCACAGGTCCGCCCTGCTCTGCAGGCTGCCTTGGCTTAGTGCTGGGTGCTAGGGCAGGCAGATGGACTGTCCCAGTCCCTGGGCTGGCCCATGGTCTGTGGGGAGGGGACAGGTGACCAGAGGGTCCAGAATGGGGAGGAACTGTGCACTGACCTGTGAGAGCGGGCAGGAGGCCGAGTGGGGATGAGGCTGCAGGAAGTGGGCACTTGGGGGGCTGGGGACCCTGGGCTGGACCTGCATCTAGAGTGCTCCTCTGGCTGCCGCAGAGGCTGGGCTGCACAGGGTGGATGGGTGCTCCCTGGATCTCCAAGGGCTCCTCTCCAGCTCCCACAGCAGGTGCCCAGCACCTGAGAGGGCTTCAGAATCCTTGAGTGGAATTGAACAGAGGACACTGAGGTGCTTTTCTTCACCTCTGAGGCACCTGGTGCAGAGGTGCATCTGGACCTCAGACCGCCGTCTTTCAAATCCCTCCCTCAGCCACACCCATTCCAGTCCCTCTCACTGCCTTTCATTTCCTCAGGTGGAGACTCCAGATTCGTACATAAGCATGCTTTAATATTGTATCGTATTTCATCGTATCATAAGCTCTTCCTCTGAAATGCAGGTGGCTCTGAAGCTCACCAGGTCAACACCAAATGCAGGCACTTCCACCCTACACCATACATGCACCACGTCCTGCCACTCACCTGGGCATCTAGCTGGGTCTGCCCACATGTTGGGCCATTGGCCACCTGAGAGCAGGTGGCAGAGCCCGACTTTAACCCACGCTGCCCAGGCAGTCCCGGAACCCCTCATCCTCTCCTGGTGCACAGATGTGGGTTTGCCTTTTTGACTTAATAGCATATCACCCTGTTGTGCCTAATGCCCTAAAGGGAGCGCATCTTGGGCTGCCACTGTCAGGGGTGCAGGTGCGCGTGCACCTGGCCCGACCCACCTTCCTGACGTCTGTGGGCAGCGGCCCCTGCACCAGAGGCCCTGGCCTAGGTGAAGCAGAACTGACCTGTCCCTGCTGCTCTGCCCCTCTGGGCCCTGGGCATGTGCTGTACCTGGTGAGCCTGGCCATGGTCAGGGCATCAGAAGACCCCATCTTGGAGGGGCCCCCAGCCCAGTGCTGGCCTGGTGGTAATTGATGGGGCGGTCAGTGGCCCCCTTGATAGATTGTAAGGGCAGGGTGGACCTCATGTCTACGTAATGCCAAGTCAGAATGGGGGGCTCGGTGCCTAGGAGTGGGGCCCCTTGGTTCACTAGGAGGGGACTGCCCCAGCTGCCAGGAGCAGGAGCAGAACAGGTCTGGGTTTTCCTCCTCGCCTGTGGTGGGGGAGAAAGGGCCTTGCAGGGAAGATTAATGCTTTTGTTTTCGCCTCTGCCGGGGAGGCAAGTCTGCGTGGTGGGGCTGAGTCGGCGGCGGGCTCTGCAAAGCTCTGAGCAGCCTCCGCGGTGGTGCAAGGCGGGAGCTGAGGGCGGAGACGAGCCTGGCTCCGCAGAAGGGGAGCTGCCGCCGCTGAGGTGGCACTGCCTGAAGCTCGGCCCAGTGTGCCAGGCCTGGCCAGGCAACAGTGGGCTCTTGGGAGCCGCCGGAACAGGTGACAGACCGCTGGCTGAGGGTGAGCACATCCACCCTCACGGACACACGCTGCAGGGAGTGGGTGGACTCGGGCCACTGTGCAGGTAGGAAGCCTGGCCCGCACCTCCCAGGGGCTGATGGGGGCTTGTAGGACCCATGCTGCACTGCAGTGGGTGGGTTTTCAGGGGCAGATCAGTCAGGCATGAGGCCCCTGGGAGGCACTTGTCCCCACACCATTTTGATCCAAAGGTGCCTGTCCGCATCCTGGCTTTACTCTCTGCAGAGCCCTGGCATCCCAGGCTCCCCTGCCAGCAGGAGCCGTCGCCTGCGCAGGGCAGGCATGGTGCCATCTTAAACGCCGGGTGCCAGCAGCACCCGCCCGCCGTGAAATGTGCATTTGGTGGTGATAGTGGGGTTTCTCCTTCCCCCTCTCCCTTGCTCACTTCTAAACATGTAGCATCCACTGATGCGTGTTTTCCTGCAGCCTCCCTGTCTCTGGGTGTCTGTCTCCATGAGCCTACTCCTTGCTGGGGTCCCCTGGGGGCATGAGAGGGGCTGACAACTGTGCCCCCACCCCGTGGGCCAAGATATGCTGCTGGGGTGGGGGGCTGCACTGTGGGAGCAGAGGTGGGTGGCGAGGCTTCCCCAGTACCTGGCAGCAGTATGCTGCAGTGTCCACTCCTGGAGAGGGAGGGGGTCACCCCACAGAGGGGCCGGGACGTGGCTGGTGAATTCAGAGGGATCAGGGTGTGACCAGACCTGGACCACGGCTGAAGGGCTGAACGAGGGGGAGGAGGTGTTGCTTGCAGACTTCCAGGTCCTCCCAGGTCAGTTGATGCCTCCCTGCAGATGTGGGCCTGTGTGGTGGGGTGGGGGCTTCTTGCTCAGCCCCGCCCTCTGTTAACCCTACAGTGCCTGGTGCAGCCTGTGCACCAGTGGCTGTCTCCATGGTAACGAGGAGCCCTGGACCCACTAATTAATTCCTCCCTCCCCTCTTCCCTCCCTCCATCCCTCCTTTCTTGCTTCTTTCATTCCCCAGTCAGCCACTCATTGCGTAGACCCTTCCTGGACTCACTGTGTGCCCCACCAGGGACTGGATGCTGGGTTCACGGAATGAAGGGGACAGGGCCTCTGCCCTGAGGAGTGTGGTCTTGGGGGTAGCCCGCAGGAGAGGGGCTCACTCTGCCCTGAGTCAGGGGTCACTAGACACCGCTCCATTTCAAGCCAAACCGTATCCTGCAACTGTGGGAGATTTGCTCACTTGCTTCTTCCTGCCTGCTTTTGCGCGCTTTGCATTGGGTGACTAAACGTGGATGACTCTCAGCACTGAGAGAAAACAAACATGTTTCCTAACAAATGCAGTGTCTCCAAAGGATAGAGGTAAAATCAGCTTCTCAAGCTCCCAACTTCATTTTCTCTCTCTTTTAAAAATAAATGTGTTAATTTTAAAAATACACTCAGAAGGAATACCTGTATTTCATAAAATAAACAAAGAAAATCAATCTTAATGAATGTCACCACCTAGATCAACTACTGTTAACATTTAGAAGTCATACTTTTAGGCCGGGCATGGTGGCTCAAGCCTGTAATCTTAGCACTCTGGGAGGCCGAGGCGGGTGGATCGCTCAAGGTCAGGAGTTCGAGACCAGCCTGAGCAAGAGCGAGACCCTGTCTCTACTAAAAATAGAAAGAAATTATCTAGCCAACTAAAAATATATGTAGAAAAAAAAAATTAGCCGGGCATGGTGGCGCATGCCTGTAGTGCCAGCTACTCAGGAGGCTGAGGCAGTAGGATCGCTTGAGCCCAGGAGTTTGAGGTTGCTGTGAGCTAGGCTGATGCCACGGCACTCACTCTAGCCCAGGCAACAGAGCAAGACTCTGTCTCAAAAAAAAAAAAGAAGTCATACTTTTAGATTTGCACACACATAGATACACGGAGATATACAGACATACACGACACATAGACAACACACAGACACACAGCACATACCCACAGAGACAACACAGACAGCACATACGGAGATATACACACACATGAAACACATGCTGACACACAGACACACATATAAGACATACTGACACACAGATGACACAGACACAGACATGGACACGCAGACACACATGCTTACACATTAGCCTGGCCACCATGTTCCTGCATCACATCCGACCCAGCCACGCAGCAGAGCCCGTAGTCCTTACCTTCACGTGTGGTAGGTCCTCCACTGGTTCCTGGTGTCCTCCACTGTGTTCCCTGGTCCCTGAGTCTGCGGATGCTGGGGCAGCAGTGCTAAGCAGCAGTCTTGGTGGCAGGACCTTAGAGCCTTGATGGGCAGATGTGCACGTGAATGCCCACAGGTGGGATCCTGGCAGCTGTTCCCAGACTGGTTCTGGCGGAACCCCTTTGGTCCTCCGGGAATGGCCGAGGCAGGCCTCATGGGCTCCCTGCTTCCTCGTTCAGGGCATCTCCTGGACGGCTCCTCTGCGGGCGACACTGCTCTGCGGCTGGGTACATTGGAGAACGTGGCCACACTGCCTGGCTGCCCTGAAGCTCGCGCCCTAGATGGAGCCAGGAAGTGAGGAAGAGGGAGAGGGGAGTGGGCTGGGCTGGCCGGGCGCCAGGGGTAACCGTCTCCAAGGCCTGCGAGGAGATGGGTGCGGGGCAGGGTGTGCAGTGGGGAGGACAGGAATGGGGTGCCAGGCAGGATGCTGGACCCTTCTTCCCAGGGTGAAGAGCCCTGGGGATCCTGTGCTGGCCACCGAGCACTCCCTGGGTTGCCTGGCTCTTGCTCAAAGCTTTGATTTGCTTCTCTATAAATTTTATTTTCTCTGCACACCATGGTGATTAGGTCTTTTAAGAACTGGACTCAGTTCTGTAAGTTCAAAAAGGAAACTAAAGCTCTGAGTTGGGCGGGTGAGTGTAGGAGGAGCAGCCTGGAGGAGCAGCCTGCCCTGGGCCTGAAGGGCTGGCGTCTGAGCCAGATGGAGGGAGGGTGGAGGGAGGGCCGGGGCAGGGCAGGGGTGGGGGGGCAGCCTGTGTGGCCTGCTGTCCAGTGCGCAGAAGATGCCTTTGCTATGGGATCTGTAGGTGGATTTGGGGAGGAAAGGGGCCACCTGCCTCAGGTGTGCAAGGCCCATTGCAGAGGAGGGCTGATCTGTCCTCCCGCACCCCTGTGAGGAGGTGCTGGCTCCACTCTGCAGGGAAGGAGAGGGGATCCCGGAGCGTGGTGGCTTTGCCTCGGCTCTGTCACGCTGGCCTGCTCTGCACGTCCAAAGTGAGGGCACCCTTAAAGTGCTCTCTCTCGTGCCTGGCACTGGCTGGGGACCTGTGGATACTCCGTGCCACCACAGGCTATATTTGTACATCCCTGACAGCCTTGTTCTGGCTCATTAAACATGACAGCCAATTGTGAGAAGTCGCAAGATGTCTTTCTAAAACCATGCACTACAAAATCTCATGGACTTCTAATATACTTTTTAAATGCGAACCATCTTGAGCTCTGCACCAGTGAGGGCGGGACATCTGCCTGCCCAGGCAGCTGGGGTTGGCCGTGCAGGTCTCTGCACTGAAACTACCAGTTGCTGATGTTTCAGGCCCTTCTTGGTGGAAACTGGGAGAGAGGAGCCCTCAAAGGACAGGGTATGGCCAATGTGCCAATGACTGGGACTGGAACACCCCGGTCACCGTAAGAGAGAAGGCAGTGACACTGAGAAGTGATACAAGTAGCAAGGCCACTTTTCTCTTTTGACCCCATCAGTCATCGCTGGCCACCTGTAACCCAACTGCTCCCAGCAGGGAGTATGGGGTAGGGACGGGCCATGTTCACCATATGTGTTCACCATATGTCCAGCTAAATGCCCCCTGGAGTCAGAGTCAGAGAGCCCAGTTATCCTACCCCAGCCTAAGAGGGAGGGACAGTCCTCTCCATTTTATGAACAGGGACCCTGAATCCCGAGACATGACACAAGCACAAATCACACTGCCGGGAAGTGAAGATCTGAGCTGGAACCTGTCACCTCCCTGGGCTCAGCCATGAGCCAGGAACAAGCCAGGGCACCTGCAGGCACGTTTCCTCCATCAACTGGACAGCCCTTGACATCTCCCGGGCCTGGAGACACAGGCACCTGAGCCCTGTCTCTCCCCCATGGATGGAATGTTCCAGAAAATGGAGCCCCCTTGAAATTTGGTTGGGCTGTTGCCTTTCACATTTTGTAGATGAGTGTTCTAAACTGTGGGAGAGGGGCTGGCTCCTCCTGGCCACGAGGCTGAGGACACCCTTCCCATGAAGCCGAGGCTATGCAGTCAGTGGAAGGGCTCAGAGGTGGCACTGGCTCTCACGTGACTCTAACTCACGCTGTGGCTTCGTGGACCCTGGGCTCCTCCTCAGCGCAGTGAGCTGGGCACGTGTTATGTGTGTATTGAAGGCTCCTGTCTCTGTTCGCAGCACATAGTAGGTGCTCTACATGCCCTCCTTCTCCCATGTCCCCACCTTGGGTGTGGGAGGAGGTCTGTCTACAGGGAACAGTGCTCTGAGACCGGGACGTGCAGGGCTCGGCCGCCACTGGTGGCCATTGTGTCCCCAAGGCCCGTTGATGTCTTCCCAGGAGGCAGCTCCCAGTCCCGCCCGGTTCTAATCCCGGCTCCTGCGTGTTTTGATGTTGGCCTTGGGTAGGTCTCCTGCCTCCCTGAACCTCGATTTCCTCATCTAGAAGGTGGGGGTAGAGAACAACACCCACCCCACGGGGTTGACCTGAGGATGAACTTGAGCAACTCGAGTAGAGCGCTTAGTGTGATGCTTGGCTTATGGTCGGTAATAAGAAGGTCCCCATCTGGGAACCAACATTTTTTAAAAAAGTGAGGTGAAATTCACATAACATGCAATTAACAATTTACAATGTACCATTCGGTAGCCTTTGGTGTGTTCACAATGTTGTGCAACTTCCACTTCTCTCTAGTTCCAAAACTTTTTTATGGCCCCGAGAGAAGACCCCACACCCACTGAGCAGTCACTCCCCTCCTCCCCGTAGCCCCTGGCAACCACTCATCTGTTCCTGTCTCTGTGGATTTTCCTATTCTGGACGTTTCATATGGAAGGAATCATGTAAGTGGCCTTTTGTGTCTGGTTTCTTTCACCCAATGTGTCTTCAAGGTTGGTCTGGGCTGTGGCAAGTGTCTGTACGCCATTCCCTTCTGTGGCTGGGTGATGTTCCAGCGTACGGATAGACCACAGTTTCTTTGTCCATGATGGACGTTTGGGTTGTTGGACCTTTTGGTCATTGTATAATAATGCTGCTATGAACATTCACATACGAGTTTTGTGTGGACCTATGTTTTCATTTCTCTTGTTCTGTTCTCTTTGTTTTTCTTAAATGCCAAGGAGTGGGATTGCCAGATCGTATGGTAATTCTGTGCTTAACTTTTTGAGGGACTGACAAACTATTTTTCACGGTAGCTGCATTATTTTGCATTCTCACCACCAATTGTACAAGGAGGGTGCCTATTTCTCCATGTTCTCACCAACTTTTTATTTTCCTTTTTTGTTATTATAGCCACCCTGGTGGGTATGAAGTGGTATCTTCTGTGGTTTTGATTTGCATTAATAACAATGATGTCGAACATCTTTTTATATACCAGTTGGTCATTTATATATTTTCTTTGAAAAAAATGTCTATTCAAATCCTTTGCCCATATTTTTAATTGGCTGTTTGTGTTTTTGCTGTTGAGTTGCAGATGTTCTCTGCATTCTGGATACAGCCTCAGCAGATATGTGGTTCACAATATTTTCTGCCATCCTGTGGGCTGTCTTTTCACTTTCCTGACAATGCCTTTTGATGCACAAAAGTTTGTAATTTTGATGAAGTCCAATTTATCTGTTTTTTTCTTCTGTTGCTTGTGCTTTTAGTGTCAAATCTAAGCGTCCATTGCCAAATCTGAGGTCACTGGGATTTAATGCTATGTTTTCTTCTGTAGTTCCACAGTTTTAGCTCTTACATTTAGGTCTATGATCCATTTAATGGGAAAACTCTTTTGCTGGCGTGTAACACATAGTGCAGGAATCGTAAGTGTGCAACTTGATACATTTTTCACAAACTGGACACACCCATGTAACCAGCACCCAATTCAAGGAGACCATGCCCGATGCCCCCAGAGGCCCCAAGGCCACACTGACAACACTTGTTGTTTTGCCTACTTCTGAGCTTCGTAAAACAGGGCTTGTGCTCTTGTGTGGCTGCTTCTGCTTAACGTCAGGCCCGTCACATCCTCCACGTTGTTCGTTCAGGGCATGAGGGTTGTGGAGTGTGTTAGTCTGTTTGCTGTTGCTCGTCGCAGAATACCTGAAGCTGGGTAATTTATAAAGAAGAGGAGGCCAGGCGCGGTGGCTCACGCCTGTAATCCTAGCACTCTGGGAGGCCGAGGCGGGCGGATCGTTTGAGCTCAGGAGTTCGAGACCAGCCTGAGCAAGAGCGAGACCACGTCTCTACTAAAAATAGAAAGAAATTATCTGGCCAACCAAAAATATATAGAAAAATTAGCCAGGCATGGTGGCACATGCCTGTAGTCCCAGCTACTCAAGAGGCTGAGGCAGAAGGATTGCTTGAGCCCAGGAGTTTGAGGTTGCTGTGAGCTAGGCTGACGCCACTGCACTCTAGCCCGGGCAGAGTGAAGACTCTGTCTCAAAAAAAAAAAAAAAAAAAAAAAAGAAGAGGAATTTGTTTCTTACCATTCTGGGGGCTGAGGAGCCCAAGGCTGAGGGGCACGTCTGGTGAGAGCCTTCGTGCTGGTGGGGACTCTGCAGATCCCGAGGTGGCACAGGCCATCACATGGCGAGGGGCTGAGCATGCTGGCTCAGGTCTCTCTTCTGATGAAGCCACCAGTCTCTCTCCTGTGGTAACCTGCTGATCCATGGGTGGGTTAATTCATTCATAAGGCAAAGTCCTCATGACCCAGTCAACTCTTACAGGCCCCACCTCTCAGTACTGCCACACTGGGATTAACTTTCAATGTGGGTTTTGGAGGGACAAATATTCAAACCATGGCAGGGAGCATGTGAGGATGGGGTCCATGCCCCAGGGTTGAGACCGATACTGTGGGGTTGGGGACTGCCAGCCCCCAAGGCGTGGGCTTAAACTCTGTGCTCAGGGGCCAGATTCCTGGGCCCTCATGCCAGCTCCATCTCCTACCCGCTGTGTGACTTTGCTCAAGTTCTTTCACATCTCTGTGCCCCTTATGAAAGGTGAGGGTAATACTATACTTCATAGGGCTGTTGAAAGGATTAACCAAGTTATTATGTGTAAAGTGCTTTTTGGCACAAGCCATAGAGACAGCAGCCACTGTTGCCAAGGGGAATTCAAGCCTGTCATCTTGGAAACTGTCCCCAACAGAATCAGAATCTCTCTGATTCACATGTGGATGTGCTGTGTAGACATGTGGTGTAGACAGCAGGCTTTGTGTTCCCTGGAGGACGTGCTGTCTCCCATGTGGCTGTCACGGAACTCCTGCCATTAGTAGTCATGGGACAGGCAGCGGGGTTGTGCCCCTCAGTGTGAGATGAGGGCACCTGGATGAGGTGGGTGTGAGGATCACAAACTCAGGAATATCCACTCGGGTTCGTTATGAATGTGATGAGTCATCAGTTAACTCTGTGAGGTTGTTTTCAGGTGAATTTTACTTCTAAAAATACCAAGCTGTCTCAGTCTCTCATTTGTACCTCAAAGAGAGAGTGCTACTCTGACCACTCAGCGTTCTGATGACTGAAATCCCCGAAATGACTGTTTCGCCCTCACTCTGGGGCCGGATGCTGGGGTGCGACCTGCTGTCCGGACAGCTGCCTGCAGCTAGCGCCCTGATGGTGGCCCATGTGCCTGGGAGGCGCCTGCCTGGGGTGGGGGTGGGGGTGGGGGAGGAATGAGCCGAGTAAAGTGGCTGCACATGGGAACATGGGGCTGTGAGCGCTGAGTCAGAGACGCTTCTGGGAAGGCTCCTGGGAGGAGGTGGCATTTGGGACGAGACAGAGAAGGTTCAGGGTGGCCTGGGGGGGGGGTGCGCAGGAAGGTGCTCCAGGTAGAGGAGCTGGCTCCAGCCACGCCTGGGCCTGAGGCCAGCAGGAGCAGGCAGCATCTGGCGCTGTGGGAAGGGGCCCCTTTGCCCGAAGGCACGAGGGGTCTTGCAGCCGGCCGGAGGTTGGCGGAAGAGGATATCTCAGGCCCCACACAGGAGAGGAGTGGTTCTGGATCCTTCCTCTCGATACCCAGGGGCCACCGTGGGCCTGTTTTCATCATCGGGGAAGGTGCCAGTGGGCATGGAAAAGCAAAGTGAGATGCTCGGAATGACCCCATTACTCATTCCGGAAAGCCATCACTACCCTTCAAATTCAGTAGTAATTATGAAACTTCTTCCCATTTTAGGGAAGGAGGAAACATGGGGATCTGGCAGCCACATTCAGCTGCAGGCTACAGCCCTCCGTACCCCAAGGTTAGGAAATGGGCCCTGCAAAGTAGTGCTGTATACAATGTTCAAGGGCGATTTTTTTGCTCCATGCAAAAATAAGCCAAACCAGGTAGTGTAATTTGTTTAGGTTATTTCAGTATTAATGTTTGTAATCTAATTTAATGGAATTTAAGAGTTATAAAAATAGAAAATGCTAATTGAACAAATTGAGCAATACAGAGGTACAGAAAGAAAATCATTAATCATTTTCACCCCACTTCTGCAGTCCCTCCTCCCGGGGAGAAAATGTTACCTTCTTCCTCCCCCTACCCCTTCCCCTCCTGCTGGAGACACTTAGGTGAGGGGGACCAGGCTCCTCCCTTGATGCCTGCTAAGCCCAGGAGGGAGCTGGACATGAGTCTCCTTCAGGTCCAGCAAGTGCAACTGGGCCTTGCCCAGGGGCACCCCTGGGTCCGGGCTCCATGTAGGGGTCTTTGGTCCCAAAGGTTGTGGGGCCATTTGGTGTGCAGCACACCTTCTGGCATCCCCTGCATACCTGTGCTATGCCCAGGCCAGGTGCTGCGGCCCAGTGGACATTTCTACATTTAATAGAAACACCTCTGCTTTGTGCTCCCTTGCAGGCAGGGGAGAAACACTACCACCCTTCGTGCGCGCTATGTGTCAAGTGTGGCCAGATGTTCGCAGAAGGAGAAGAGATGTATCTTCAAGGTAAAAATAAAAACATGCTGTTTAGTGCCCTGGAGCAAGAAACTGTCACGCACTGGGTCCATGCCATGTGCTGGGCAGGAACTGGTTGGCTCCCTGTGTCATCCAGCTAGTTCAGGAGCACCCAGGCTCTCATCAGAGAGCTGGCAAGGCATGGCGGGGGCATAAGGGTGGCTTTGTCAGCTGCCTCACCCACCGGGCTGAGCCTGAGATGGGCACGATGAGAAAGGGATGAATGAAAGATCAGCACCCAGAGTATTGGCTACTTGGGTCCCAGTAGAAAAACTTAAACAAATATAGTCTGTTATGTCCGCTGTGACTTTAGAATTCTTCTAGAGAGCCTCCCAGCCCAGAGTCCAAGTTAGAGTTGAGGTGTTTCCTGCCCCTGCTGCACCCCTCTGTCCAGAGCGGTAAAAGGCCGGGTGGGGCTGCCGCTGGCAAGGCGGAGACCTTCCTCCTGCAGCAAGGGGAGTCTGCTCGGCACAGCGTTGGGGAAAATAGGGTTTTGGAGGAAAACACTGACCTCCTCACGCATGCCATGGCGTTTCGCGGGAACCCCCCCAACACATTCACCATTAAAAATAATAATAATAAAAGGAGAGGTGGCCTGTGGCTACCAGATCTGAAGAAAAGACAAGGCTTGGCAAGGATCATCACTCCCCTTCTACCAGATTAACATTTTTTAACTCTTTGCTTCTCATTTTAACAATTAAATTGGCATTCCAATAACGAAGTTCAGCTACCATTTATTTCTTTACAATGTATGTAGCAACCGGCAGGCAAGGAGGAAGATGAGAACTCTTAGAGGGAAAGAAAAATAACTTTCTCTCCACCCTTCATAGTCCTTACAATGGACACCTGCAGTGAAAGATTAACAAGAGAACAAGCGTACAAACACGTGTGCCACACGTATGCCACATGTGTGCACGAGAGAGAATCCAGAGGAATGAGCACCTCTCAAGAGTAGGTCGGGAAGGGCATCTCTGTTGTCTGGCTTAGATGCCACCTTTCCCTGGCACAAAGGACAGTATGAGGAATGCACAGTTCTGTCGAGACTGGGGGCCCTGTAAGTAGGGGAGGTTTGCTGTGCACCTGCCCCGCTGACGAGAGACTCCAGGGACTCAGTGTCATCCTTCTCTCCCCGGTGCTGGAGGAGATGTCCTTTAGAGACATCAATTCCCCTCACAGAAGTGTCTCTTTTGCTCTGTTTTCAAAGCTTTTCTGAGCATGTTGTTTCCCCAAATAATCAATCCAAAATAATCCTTATGCCAAAGAGGCATGTTTGGGGTGCCATACTTGGGCCTCCTAGTCGTGTTTCGGGGGTGTGTACACTGAGAGTGACACTTTGCTTTGTCACGCTGACAAGCGCCTCACCTGTTGCTTACCTATTTTCTGAGCCCTCCCTGGTAAAGAAAACTTTCCTGTCGCTTCTTAAAAACGGTGAGGAAGACCATTCTGGACTGTGGCTGCAGGGGTCAGAGAGACATGAGCTGGATTCCAAATCCCACAGAAACAGTGGGGAACTATCGCCGAGAGGCAGGGAGGGGTTTCAGGGGAGCTGCATGCAGGTGGTGGGATTCTTGCTAAAGTGAGGCCAAGGACTTAGACTGCAAAGGTGGGGGTGAGGAACGTGCTCAGCTGTGGAGGTGATCAGATGTCAAGGGCGGGAGGTTCCTGAGAAACTGACTTAGCAGGAGTCTTGTTGAGCCTGTGCAAGGCAGGCCTAAGACCGAGGCAGAGGCCAGGGCCAAGGTTGAGACCCAGTGGAGAAGAGGGCTCAGGGGAGCCTGACCGGAGGGCCCCGCCCCAGGGCGGTGAGGGTGTTACAGACGTCCTGTGCTGGAGGCCCCATCCCCAGGGCCCAGGCAAGGAGCACTCTGGTATTGAGACTTCTCTTGTAGCTCCTACGTCCTTTTGAAGATTTCTGTCTGAAGTGATCCCAGAGGCCAGCTGGGCTGGGCCGGTGGTGAGAGAGCTGCTGTCGTGGCATCTGCCATGCACGCCTCCTGCAGGTGCTGAATGACCTCACCCAGCCGTCCTCTTGGGGCTGCATGTCAGACAGGCCTCCCTTTCTGAGGCCGAACCCAGTGGGGTGACGTGACGGCCTTGTCCCCAGTGTCGCCGTTGTTCCTCAAGTCTCTGCTCAAGAGCCCGTGAAGGGGTCCTTTGGGCCCACCCCACAGTGCTGGACTGCCAGGGCAGGGGGGCTTGCTCTGCCTGGGTCTCAGCCCCCACAGTGTTAGCACCATTGTGCTCTCAGATGACAGCGACTGAGGAAGAGCACAATGGCGCTGGGACAGCAGCCCTGGGATGCAAGCTCATGTCCAGGGTGGCCTGGGCTTGGGAACAAAGAGGCTCTTCATTTCTAAAGCGGGACCTGCTATGACTGTTTGTGGGTCACTGAAGCCAGGCCTGCCCTGCTCCAGGCCTTGGATTTCCCAATCTGTATGACAACAGGTCAGACCAGGTTGGGGACTGTCAAGTTCTGCTCCGTGGAGCAGACCCTGCCTGGTCATCGGCCTGAGGCCCCTGCCTGGCCTGCCTGGGTGTCGGGGCCCATGAAGGTGTCATTGACAGGGTTCTGCCATGGAAGCCCTGCAGAGCATGGGTCCTGGTACCCTCAGGGTCTCCAGGGGTGATGAGACAGGCACCACCTCAGCACCACCACTGCCCCCAGCACAGGTGCTTTCCCATAGCATGCGGGAGGGGAGTTGGTGCTCACTGTCTAAAAGCCCAGATTAAAATGACCATTAGATACTACTTTGTCCCTTGAGATGACAGAGGTGAAAAGGAAGTGTGAGCCCCCGTGTCACTTAAAATGCAAGGAAACAGGCTTCTTACCTGCTGGTAGGGGTGGAAAGTGGGAATTGCCAGAACTCTCATGAGCCCTGAACATGTCCACGCATTTAGAGCCAGAACTCCATTTCTAGCCCCGAGAGGTGTGCACATGGAGCCCAGCAATGGTATTGACAAGTAAATAAAACATTCGGAAGATAAATTCACATTTTTTTATATTTAATTATATGAGGCAATGTTCAAGACATTTTTAAGCAAAAGATGCAGGATTTGAAGCTATTTTATGTGCACGTGAGCTGCATTCCATTTAGAACATGCATGTCTACTGGAAGGCAGCTCACAAAAAGTGGGTGAGAGATTATAGATGATTTTAATTTTCTTATTGATACTTTCTTAGGTTTCTATAATTTTTAATAATAGACATCTATTACCTTATAATAAAAAGTTAGAAAACAATAAACATTTTATACACACACACAAACTCCAATCCCGGTCTCTGCTCCCGGGGAGGAGTTGGTAATCAAACCCACATGACCTGGAAGGCGTTGCAACCAGGAAATGGGATGAATTCCTTCATTCCACACACGCTTTCAAGCCCCTACTATGTGCCAGGCCTGTGTGGCTTGTTTGGGGGCTGCGAAAGTGGGTTAGGAGCTGGGGTTAGAGGATAAACCCAGAAGACACACAGCCATGGCAGCAGCAGCGGGTGTGTGATCTCAGGGAGCGACAGGTCCGGCTGAGGTTCAGGGAGCCCCGAGAGGAGAAGCAAATGCTCTGGGTCCCCAAGGATAGGGAGGTGGGCAGGGGGAGCTGCCATGCATTGAGCCCCCTGTACGAGAATGGTTGTGCTGATGCAACTAACATTTGCGTGCAATTCCCAAAGCACTTTCTCGATACGTCATTACCTCTACTTAGTTTTATTAAAGTCACCCGATGACCTGATGAGGTAGGATTATTATTAATATTAGTTCTGTTTTTAGGTGGGCAAAAATGAAGACTCAGGGCAGGTTGAGGTTGAATTAGAAAAGAGCAAAGTGCCAGGGATACAAGGGGCGCTCGGTGCTTGGTGCATCAAAAAATGCAACTTTAAGGGCTACATAACATTCTATCGTAAGGATGGATGTGAATTTATCTTCCGAATGTTTTATTTACTTGTCAATACCATTGCTGGGCTCCATGTGCACACCTGGCACACACCTCCTAGAAATGGAGTTTTGACTCTAAGTGCGTGGACATGTTCAGGGCTCGTGAGAGTTCTGGCAATTCCCACTTTCCACTCCTACTGGCTTGTTAGGTTGATGGCAGTGGCTATTGACATGGGTGGCTGGGCAGAGCTGACAGGTGGAGAAACTGAGGCACAGGAAGCCTCAGAGCCTGAGTGACAGGATTGGGCTAGCATCTGAGCCTCGTGCCCAGCCCCTACCCCACACCCCTGTTCTTCACCCCATACCCACCCTCAGGAGTAGGCTGAGTTCCCACCTGAGCTTCTCCCTTCCTGCCTCTTAGCTGAGAGCCCCACCCTCAAAGTCTTCCTCCCCAAGGCTGGTCCCCACTCCAGCTTCAGTCCCAGCTCTGCCCTCCGGTGGGTCCAGCCACCGCCCTCAACGCTGAGCCTGCCTCCATGGGTTCTGCCCAGGGAGCCCCTTCTCTCTTCCCCTGCCACTGCTCTTGAGACCAGCTCACATGTGCCCTCCTCTGAGAAGTATTCTCTGGCTGCCCCAGGCTGGGTGAGATGCCTGCTCCCCACCCCCAGGTTCCTCAGGACTCTGTGCTTCTTCCTGTGGGAGCAGTTAACACATGGCAGTACCTTTGCCCATTTATTTCATGCCTCCACACAAAAGCAGGCTGTGAGCCTCTTGGGGCAGGCACTGTGATCTGGGAGTCCCATGCCCAGTGCCATCTTGGCCCAGAGGGATCCTCAGGGGCTGCCTGGAGGGCATTCAAGTGAGTGTCCCTGCATAGACTGGCTCCCTCCTGACTTTCCACACAGGCCTCCGTGTCACGGGAAATGGCTCTAATCCCTTTCCTTTTGGGAATTTGTCAACAGGTTCCTCCATCTGGCATCCAGCGTGTCGACAAGCTGCTAGAACTGAAGACAAAAACAAGGTTGGTGGAATTTACTAGTTTCTCCAATGTGATCTTCTCCGCTCACACACAATCTTCATACAATTAAGAGGACACTGACCAGCTTCCACAGCTTGCTGGCCAGGCACACAGGCTGCAGAGTTGGGGCAACAAGGCTTAGGAGGTGGTAGGGGATAAGCAGGTAGATCAGGTGAAAGATAATGCAAGGTATAACAAGGGTGTCTTAGTTTTCTGTTGCTGTAACAATACCACAGATGGAGTAACTTATTTAAAAAAGAAGTTCATTTGGCTCATGGTTGTGGAGGTGGGGAAGTCCACGAGTGTGGTGCTGTCAGCTGGTGAGGGCCACCCATGGCGGAAGGGCAAGAGGATGGGAGAGTGCGTGAGACAGAGAGAAGAGCTGAACTCCCTCGATGACTAACCCACTCGCGCAATAATGGCATTAATCCATTCATGAGGGTGGAGCCCTCATGGCTCAATCACTTCCCAAAGGCCCTACCTCTGACACTGGCACAAGGGCCACCAAGTTTTCAACACATGAGCTTTTGGCGGGGGGGGGGGGGTGGGCATTCAAACTGCAGCAAAGGGACATTGAGGAGCATCTGTGCTGGGCCCTGCTGACTTCACCCGTTCAGTGAGTGCCGATGCCTGTGAGAGCTTGGGGATGCCTGCACCGTTGGAGGGGCCCAAACCATCCCCAAGATCACCCTCACTTCTGACACCAACTGTGTATTCAAGCCCCCACTCCCCCTGAACTACCCTCAGGCTTGACAGTTCGCTGGAAGGGCTCACAGACCTCGTGGAATGTGGCGTCCCCATGGTTATGGTTCATCACAGGGAAGAAGGATACAGAGTGATGTTAGCCAAAGAAATAGTCACATGGGCAAAGTCAGGAGGGTCCTAACACCAGGCTTCTGTGGTCTTCTCCCCATGGAGTTGGGCCACGTCGCCCTCCCAGCACTGCTGTGTGACAGTATGCATGGAGTATTGCCAACCAGGAAAGCTCAGTGTCCCCAGGTTTTACTGGGACTCCGTGACATAGTTGTGATTGATCGATTAATACTAGTTGCTGGGTCAGCTGATACCATGTAACCCAAAGCTCCCACCCTAAGTCACGTGATTGGCTGCCCCCCACCCTAAGATGGACAGACATGGCCAAACCCCTCCCCAAACAAAGATGCTCCTCTCAGGTAGAACACAGGTTCCTTCCCAGAAACTGAGGGCAAAGGCCAAACCTCCCTTGGGTAAGGCTGAATCCTCTACTGCACGGATACCCTACTGTGCGCCAGGCACGGGAGGTGCAGCTGTGAGCAAGCAGGGCGGTACCTGGCCAACCTGGAGCTCACATGCCAGCAATCAACACCTCAACACACAAATAGTAGCACAGTGGCTGATGTAGCACGTGCACTGAAGGAAGCCAGCGAGACATTCTAGGAAGGCCAGCAGGGGACAGCCCACCTAGATAAGATGTCAGCTGAGGCCTCCAGAGGAAATCAGCTTGGAGCTAAGGGGCACCAGAGTCAGCCATGATGAGGGTGGGAGTGGAGGGTGTCAGGCAGGGCTGGTGGCTTGTGCAAAGGCCCTGAGGCAGGAAGGAGCCGGCAAGCTCCAGGAGCTGAGAGGAGGCTGGTGGCAGTGCCTGTAGGGAGGAATTCCCGCCATCACCCACTCACCCACACCCCAGCTCCACCCAAGCGGGTGCACCCCTGCTCAGGGTTGTGCCCTCTCTGGCCTCTGTACTTCTGCAAATGCTGTTCCTTCCACCAGGAAGGCCCTCCCTTCCCCTTGCATCCCAGAAAATGCCTACCTCAAGGCCTTTAAGATCCACCTTGAATGTCACCCCTGAAGACTTTGCCAACTCTCCCCCATGATCCCACGTCCTCACTCGCCTCATCCCTGCCAGGTGGAAGGCTCACAGATCACCTGTGCGCTGTGTCATGGAGCCCCTACCCCATCAGAGCACATCAGCCCCTCCTGCTAAGCCCCACCAGGAGTCTGGAGGAAAGGCTCCTTGTTCCAGAGTCTCAGCTCCTGGCCTGAGTCCTGGCACGTGGCAGAGACTCGTGTTTGTTAAATGAAGGAAGGAACAGAGTCTAGAGGGTGAGCTGCAGCCCATAGGACCACAGGCCCTGGCAGAGGAAGGGTGAGTCAGCCAGGTCAGGCTTCCTGTGTGTGCAGGCCCCATGCCAGGGACCCCCCATTGGGACCCTCACCATAAGCTCCAGCCCACGGGGGCCCAAGACAGTGCAGAGGACAGGACCCGCCTGGCCAGTGGTTTGTGGCCAAGGACAGCCCTACAGCCCACAGGTCAGGCCACGTCTTGGTCCAGCCACAGGATTACAGCGGCCTCTGGCCTCCCACTTCCTCCCTCACTGGGTCCCGGAGCTCCGTCCAGGTCACCAAATGGCTACCTTGAGGGTCCTGAGTGACACAGACATCCTGTAGCAGCAGGTCTGGGCTCCTGTTTGAGAGATGGAGAAACAGCAACAGAGCCTGCGGGGAACGAAGTGGGCTATTCGAGTGCCTGTTAGGGTCTGGGACAGATGTCAGACGCAGGACTCTCTGAGCTAAGCTGTGTGGCACTGGCATCAGGACCCTTGGGAGGGCAGCTCCTCTGCTGGCCAGCACACCCCAGCCAGCTAAGACACCGAGCCGAGGGTGAGGGTAGTGTCCCGAGAGCAGCTGGAGGAGGAGTCAGGGAGAGAGGAGGGCAGCAGGACAGCTCTGCAGCCAGGGGCTGGGCAGAGGCTCCTCCCTGTCTCCCTGACACTGTCCTCAGTAGCTCTGCATGCGGCAGTCTCCCTCAGCCGCAGAACAGTCACATTATGAAATCCTGCTCCTGGTTTTCACGGCAGGGAGGGCAGTAGGTGGTGGCATACTGTGAATTCTTTCATCCTCTCGAATGGTTGATGTGGTCCGTGGTTCATTCTCCAAACTGCCCCGTGCCACCCGGGCCTCAGCGAGGAGCAAGGCAGCATCCCTGCCTGAGACTCGGACGAGAGCCCGGGGCCCTGGTGTTTGGGCAGAAGGCCTGTGGAAGGGACCTGACTGGGTTCCTGGCATGTGCACGGGGAACTCCCACCTGGTCTCCTGAGACTGACCGGGGAGGAAAGGGAGACCACGGGCCACATCCAGTTCCCCTTAAGGACAGGTTAGGGTGGCCTGCACCGGCTGTCTACGGGGGCCTCGGCTGTGGCCTGATCTGGCAGTGGCAGCTCCACCCTCAGCCTCAGCGCTGATGCCAGCCGAGCTGACCTCCGGGCCATGGGCCCAGCGGCGGGGAGGCCCTCAGAACGGCTGGGTGCTGTGGGACAGGGAAGAAGGGGTCCTTGTCCTTATGGGCCTGTGCAGGCAGAGTCAGCTTCCTGGGCTCTGTTATTTGAAGATGCTTTTGAAACAATTATTTTTAAAAGAGGGCTAGTTGACTTTGCTCAACGTGCAGGGCAGAGGCCAGGCAGCCTGTTCCTAAGTGAATGTGCATAAACCAGGTGCCGTCAGCCCTGAGAAACACAACATGAGGTGGCAGCAGCATCATTAATGCTGAAACTGTC
Source organism: Varecia variegata (assembly GCA_028533085.1). NCBI lineage: Eukaryota > Metazoa > Chordata > Mammalia > Primates > Lemuridae > Varecia > Varecia variegata. Next base: position 165,958,549 of record CM052436.1, on the reverse strand, counting down.
ACCCAGGTAGAGGTGGTCCCACCGCATTACCCGGTAATCAAGAGGAGAAATGACACCTCTAGGGGCATGTGCTCGGCAGTCGTGTAACAGGGGCAGCTCTCAGGCTGCAGGACCTTCGGAGGAGCCAGCTCCACCCCTGCCTCAGGGTTGCCCTCCAGCAAGAGAGGCGGGTGCCTGAACCCTGAACCACAGATCCATGCGAGGACATGGGAAGGAGGGCACACTGGTCTCCACTACCTGAACCCCGGATCCCTGCGAAGATGTGGGGAGGAGGGTGCATACTGGCATGCTGGTCTCCATGGCCTGGAAGGTGTTCCTGCCGCCATGGCCACCCCCCCCCACAGGGTTGGGAGCACCCCAGGACAAGTACCGCATGTGAGATGTCCCTGGGCATCTGCCGAGGTGATGATAGAGCCGGTTTTCCCTTTGCCCCAGGAACAGAAAGACAGAGTCACCGAGGCTGTAATAGACAAAGGAGTTTATTGGCTAGCCCGAGCTAGGGTCCGAGCCTAGAGCACCAACACAGTGGTCTCTTTTCGTGGGCAGGGACCCTGAACAATGGGACGTATGCCCTTTTATACTCTTTGCTATAGTTTGTTAAAAAA
>CM052436.1:165862127-165957444 GCA_028533085.1 Varecia variegata | reverse complement strand
ATAGAGCCGGTTTTCCCTTTGCCCCAGGAACAGAAAGACAGAGTCACCGAGGCTGTAATAGACAAAGGAGTTTATTGGCTAGCCCGAGCTAGGGTCCGAGCCTAGAGCACCAACACAGTGGTCTCTTTTCGTGGGCAGGGACCCTGAACAATGGGACGTATGCCCTTTTATACTCTTTGCTATAGTTTGTTAAAAAAAATGACAGGATGATTGCCCAAGTTCCCACACACTCTGCACCAGCTGTTCATGTGCTGATAATGCCCCAGCCCCTTTGTCAGGAAGTTAGGAAGTTACTTCCAGTCACCTTCCCAGGGCCGTATTTCACACTCCCTGCACAAGCCCCTTTATCAGTAAGTTGCTTACAGTCACCTTCCCAGGGCCTTGTTTAGTATTTGAGCAAGCAAGCACCGTTTACAGAAGCAGAACCAGGCTATTTAGGCAACAGTAAATCATTTCTGCTTTACAGTGAGCCCGAGTAACTGCCCTGTACTGAGTGTGTCCTTGAGCATTTGGTCGTATGGTCATTCAGCACACAGCCACTAAGCACCTACTATGTGCATTCTGGAGTTGGGTACCGGGGACACAGAGATGAATAAGGCCTGGGGGTCCCTGCCCTCGGGGAGCTCCTGTCTGCTGGGGGCGGCAGTGGTGGCTGCAGGCTCTGAGGTGCGCTGTGAGTGAGGGAGGGCCAGGAGGCTCAGCCAGGGTGGGAATCACAGACGGTGTCCTGGAGCTGTGACTTGCGGCCTAGCCCAGTTTTGGCTCTGAGTCCTGTGTCTGAGTGTGACCTGCAGGGGACTGAGTGAGGGTTGCAGAGCCATGTGGCAGGGAGGTGGCCCTGTGCTCGATGGGTAGCCAGAGACGAGCCCTGAAAACAGTGAAGGTGACCACAGGGACCACTCGGTTCGGAGGGGCTCCCACTCTGGCCAGGGGGTGGATGACTTCAGGGGAGGGGCCCTGGCCTGGCCAGTTGGTCCTGCAGGCTGTGGGTTTCCATGACGATGCCTCCTGGTCTCCTTCAGAGTGAGGCCTTCCCAGTAAGTACACAGAGGCCCAAGCCAGTGTTACTGGGGGTGTGAGCTTGGGAGGGAGCTGGAGACTGTGGGACCACAAAACAAGGAGGAAACAGGCGTGTTTTGACTGCCCAGAAAGCCAAAGGTAGGCCCATTTGGCCGACTACGAGCAGGAATGTTCTAACAGGATTCTCAGCAGCAGCCAAAGGCGGTGGTAGAACAAGCCGTGACCTTGGAGTCCAGCTCTGCGACCTTGGGCAAGTCAGTAGTCCTTTCTGAGCCTCAGCCCCTTGGCTTTAACATGGAGATGAGGGGATTGACCTTAGTGGGAATCTGGCATCCTGTCACTCTTGTAGGACAGCTGCTTCCCTGGGGCTAAGTGAAGCTGGAGAAGCCAATGGGGACTGGAGCTGGGTGAGCTCCCAGCCCTGCCTCTGTGGGTCTGAACAAGGCACTTTCCCTCTGGCCTGGGGAGAAGCCACACATATGGACTGTCCTTGGGAAGCTCCTTTGAGCAAGTTGGAGTCAGGGTAGAGAGAAAGTCAGAAAAAGCTCCAGCCTCCTCACCCTGGGTAAAATGCCCTCTGTGCACCTCTCTGCTGCTCCCTGAGCTCAGGGGAGACCTGCTCCTCCTCCCCTTCTTCCTCCTCCTCTCAGAGCTGGGACCTGAGCCCAGAGAGGGGTGTGACCCACCTCAGACATGCCTTGAGCAAACCAGGGCCCATGCGGAAACCAGCCCGAGCTCCCTTCCTCCTAAGCATAACCACCAGTTTGCACCAGGGCTCCATTGGAGGTTGTAAAATATTCCTGGGAGACATTCTTGTGCTGCTGTAGCTGTGCTCAGCTTAGGGGAATGTAGAACATTTCTTTGAAAATGCCCAACGTGAGTCCACTTTGCAGAGAAGGGCATTGTCTGTCAAGGTTATCTCATAAGCCCAGCTTGAGCTAAAATAATAGTCCCAAGAATTTTTCAGTGCTAAGCACCTCACCTGCCTCATCTCTGCTCTAACCCCCAGAAACAGAAAGGGGAGGAATTTCCATTTTATGGAGAAGGAAGCTGAGATTCAAAGAGTGTTTTGAATCTATAAAAATTAGGCATACATCATTTTGGCCTGTAAAATATACGACCTTGCCCCAGGGACAGCAGGAATAGCAGACCCTGTGTTACAGGCCTTGGAGTCGTCATCTTCTTTGCAAGTGGCATGTGGTGCCGTGGCATCCTGGTGCGGCCAAGGGTTCAGCCTCTGCTGGCCTTCGGAAGCCCAGTTCCAGGGCACAAGCAGAGCCCTGAGTCGATGCTCGACTGGCGTGCAGCGCTGGGGCTGAGGGAGGCCGGGCAGGCCTTGAGAGGAAGAGGAGAAGGAGGAGGAGGTAGCGGCCGCGACGGCTAAGCTTAGTCCTGAAGGATACGAAGGTGATGCCGGGCATGGGAGGGCTGGGCAGAGCTGAGCGGAAGCGAGTGCAGAGAGGGTGGATTAAGCATCACGCCCCTTCCCTCTTCTCTTTACTTTCTAGATACAGAACCAAATTTGCAATCACGTTTGCCCAGCCCCACCTCCTATGCTTTGCAGGTTTGCCCTGCCCTCTGCCATGTGGCCCCATGCTGGTCCTGGTCCTGTCCTATCTCCGCTGGTGGTCTGCTGAGTGTAGGAGTAGCTGGCTGTCACCCACACCACAGGAGGGTGCAAGGAGGGAGCTCCCTCCGCTGCTGGAGTGTAACCCCTGATAACTGCCTCTGGAAGGTTCTGATGTTGAAATATCTGTCTTCATCTCCTCTCTTCTCCTTTCCTAGGAAACCAGAACTTCCTCGGAGAGCATCATTTCTGTACCTGCTTCCAGCACCTCAGGGTCTCCAAGCCGCGTGATTTATGTAAGTTGGGACTTTCAATGGAGAGTGGGCTGGGCAGGAGGGTGGAGAGGGAAGAGGGGACCTGGTGCCATTGCTAAGCTGGCTTTGGAAACTGGAGAGTGTCCTAAGAACTGTCATTGAGGGCACCTGCTGTGGGGCCAGCGCTCCTGTCACTGCCAGGGCAGAGGTCAGTGCAGGCTTTATGAGGTTGATTCAAAACCTACAGTGTGGACATACTTGTTTGGCCTGGAAATTCCCTTGGGAACTCATCCCCGATTATCCGGTGACCAGAGCACAGCATGGTGCGTGCACAGCTGTTGTTTATAATGGTGCAAAAACATCACATCGATAGTTGGGGCTTGCCAAGCACCCGGGTGGGATCATGCAGGCTTTGTCGATAACAGCACAGAGCTGTGCATGTGAACATGCAAAATGTTCGCAACGTGTTCCCTGAAAGAAGTGTGTTAAGGATGCTATAAATCTCGTGATGCCATTTTCCTTAGAGAGGGTGTGTTTGTGTGTGTGCATGTGTGTCTGTGCATGTACATGTGCATACACTTATAAGTATAAAAATGATTGGAAACATTTTAACAAGTTGTTAACAATAATTTCCTCTGAATGGAGGGATTAGAAATGGGAGGTTACTGTTATTATTATTATTTGCTAACATTGCTTGTGTAAATACCCAAATACCTTGTCTAGGAGAGAGCCCCAAGGTCCAAAGTGAGGGATAGCGTATCAGGGAAGGAGTCCAGGTGAGACGTGCAGGCCCTCTCCACCACCAGAACTGGTCACCAGAAGGGCTGGTGACATGGACACCTTCCCCTCCCACCTCAGCCATTTATGCCGCAGTGGGGGTCGGATTTGACCTTTTCTATGCTTCTTTTCTGCCCTTAATCTCTCACGACAGTTGGACACAGGGTCATTCCTGACCTTAATGCTGATGGTCATGACGGCAAGCACACTAGTCCTTGGACAATGTGGCGCATCACTAGCCCAGAGCGTGGATGACACTGTGGCCCTGTGGGGTGTGTACTCTGGGGCTCAGACTGGTGTGTGACGTCCCCAGGCCAGCTGTGTGCCCTTGGTGAGGACTTACCCTCCCTGTGCCTCCAGGAGCTCATCTGTGGAACGGGGAGAGCCCAGTGCTTCCATCCAGGACCCACAGGCTCTGCCTGTGAGGCTGAGTGTAGCCCCGGCCCGGTGAGGAACTTAGGAAATGCTCTCTGCTGTCATGTTGTTGCCTCCTGCACTAGTCTGCTGGGGCTGCCGTGACAACGTACCACAGACTGGGCAGCTTCAACAACGGAAATTTATTACCTCGAAGTTCCAGAGCCTGGAAATCCAAGATCAAGGTGTGGGCAGGGCAGGTTTCTCCCGAGGCCTCTCTCCTTGGCTTGCAGACGGCCGTCTTCTCCCTGTGTCCTCCTGTAGTCGTCCTTCTGTGGATGTCTGCGTCCTAATCTCCTCTTCGTGTAAGGACACCAGGCAGATTGGGTTAGGGCCCGCCCTAATGACCTTAGGTCAACACAGTCACATGCTGAGGTTCTGAGAGTTAGGACTTTATCAGCATAGGAATTTGGGGGGACACAGTTCAGCCCATAATACCTTCATCATGATGATGAATATTAATTATGATTATTGTTTAAATGAGATAATGTTTGTGTAGGTGTGGAAAGGTGTGATATCTTTCCTCACCCACTGTAAGTGTCATGGCCAACACTCCTATGAAAAAAGACAGGTTAGCAAGAGAAAAGCATAACACATTTATTTAATCAAAGTTTTATGTGACACAGGAAGCTTCCAAAGTTAAAGACCCAAAGACCCAGGGAAAACTGTCCATTTTCCTACTTAGGTTTGGTGAGGAATGGACAGGGAAGGCACTCAGGAAATTTCACCTCAAAATGTGACAAAGAGTATTTTGAATTAAAGGGCCTGAGAGATCAGCAGACCTTGGAGGGGCTTTCCCTCTTTCTTTTCAAAAAACCAGACCCATAAAGAACAGTGGAATGCGACCAGACCTGACGCAAGTCATTTTGAATATAACCTGTCTCTCGAGTTAATGGATTTTCCCAAGAGAAGCATTTATAAGTCAGTCTGTTTCCCCATCCATTCATTCTCCCAAGTACCTAGTCATCCTCCCTAGTGACCATTTATTGCCCCTAAACAGAATTACTCATAGTCCTCATCCTCCTCCCCTCTAAAATGAGGTATATGAACCTCTGGACCCCCGGAGATATTGGGCAACCACTCTGATTCTCCCTGTGCACAGTGTAAATACATCTCTTTATCTTAATTATCTGCCTTATTGTGAGTTGATCTGTCAGCAAACCTTCTGGGGAAAGGGAGAGTTTCCCCTCACCCCACAGCAGCCGTGCAGAAATGGGATTGGACAAAAATCCCTCCCTCCTCCTGCGTGCAGGGTGGGACCCCGCTGGAGTGAGGGTCTCAAGACAGGTAGGTAGAGAATTTCTTTACAGCCAGCCCTACACAGAAAGGTGGGGGATGTCAGAGCCACGTTTCTAGGTTTTATGGCTGGCTTGGGGGTTTCTGTGGCTCACTTTGGGAGGCAGGGGGAAGAGGGGCAAGAGGCCAGAGGGCAGGAGAGGGTCAAAGTCTTCCGAGGCCTCCATTCTGCTTTAGTTCCAAGTAGTCATGCTGAAGCCATATTTGGGCGTTTTCTGAGCTCCAGCATTGACAAAGCGCTGAGCACAGGGCCTGGCACGGGGTTTGCACACAAGAGATGGCAGCTGAGGTTCTTTTTGTTGTTGATGTCACCTGCATGGCACATAGTAATTGCTCATTGAATGTGAGCTTTTTTTTAAAATAAATTGGCATTTGCAAAGGGCTTAGGAACCGTAGTGACCCTATAATCCTGCAGTGAACGGTGACAGCCTCTGTTGTCTTGGTTTCACTTTCAAGGCCACACAATAGCAAGTGTAAGAGCAGGGCTTTGAACCCAGGTTTCTGTGACCCCAAAGATTGGGTTTTTTCTAGGGGCCCCCACTGCTCAGTGCTGAAAACAGCTGTAACCGGTCCTGTCTTCCTGCGTCAGGTGGTTGCAAGCTCAGCCAAGCACCAAGCCCCAGGCTGGGCCCTGGGGACCCAGCTGTGTCCCTGTTCTGGGGTGGGGGGGCTTCTGCTCCACAGGAGGGACGAGGCACGTGCCATGCACAGGTTTCAGGTGGGTGCGTGCCGAGGAACAAGGTAGGGTATTGGTGGGTGAGGAATTTCCCCGCCAGCTGGGTGTGCACTTACTGTGCGCCTGACCCCTCGCTCAGTGCTGGGCACACCCACAGCCTCAGGAGGGGCCCACTCCATGCCACCTCAGAGTGCTTTGCAGGGTGCTCCTGGTGGGTAGAGGCTGTGCCTTGTCCATGTTGGTGTTAGGGGTAAAACTTGCACACAGTAGGAGCTCAATAGATTGTGGGCTTTTGACATAATCCATTTTGCTGCTTTTTTTAAATTATAAAAGCAGACTGCCTTTTTTCTTTTAAAAAAATCATGATCAGCACAAAGGAGAAAATTAATACCATTTATTATCCTGTCAGGCAGAGTGGCCACCACTCTGTTGTGGAGTGCACCCTGTGGGTCTCTCTCCTCTGTGTGTACGTGTGTAATGTCTTTAACAACATGAGGTCACAGTGAACATACTGGTTTGTAACCTTTTTTTCACCATGGCAATAAAGCACAGTATAAAAGCAGTATTATTACATTATATATTATTAATGGCTGGATTATATTGTAATGATAATGTCATACAGGGCCATATTATTATTTATTATGCTGTATGGAGTATGGGAAGGAAGAAAGCAGAGAGAAAACACTTGTACACACGCACCCCAGTGGCCTTCCACCAATGAGACAGCATAGCCTGTTGTCACAGCAACCACCCAAGGACTGGCCTGGGAGGAAATGGATCTGCAGGCCACAGCCCGCCAGCGCGCGTGCATGCCCTCCGTGGGCCAGCGCGGGCCACAGGCGGACAAGACAGACGCAGTCCTGGACCCCACCCAGCCTGTCAAATGTTGGGCACTTGGCTGAGTATGTATGAGCCTGTGAGTGCTCAGAAATGCTGAGTGTGTGTGCGTGTGAGCCTGTGAGTGTGGATGTGTGTGAATGTGTACTCATTGGGTGAGGGTCAGGGGAAGTGTGTGCAGTACGTGTGGATGAGTGTACATGTAAGTTTGTGGGAGCGAGTCTGGGTGTGCATGTGTGTGTGCCAGTGTGTGGGAATGTGTTGTGAGTGAGCCGTGGGCATGGAAGGGTGTGTGAGCACCTGTGTCAGTGTGTGGCTGTGTGCAGAAGTGTGAGTGTGGGTGTGCACATGTATGTGCTAGTATGTGGGGGCGGGTGGGGATGTGAGGTGTGAGTGTCTGTGCCTCCACAGTATGAGACAGGCACGTTCCCCATGAGTATACGTGCGTATCCATGCAGTGCACATGTGTGTCTGTATACAGGTATACATGTATGTATGTGCACATGTGTGTAGGTGTGTGCCATCACCCTCCATATCCATGGGTTCCACATCCACAGATTCGTGGATTCAACCAACCTCAGATTAAAAATATTCAGGAAAAAAACAATAAAAAATACTAATATAACAATTAAAAAATGCAAATAAAATAATACAGTATAACCACTACTTACCCAGCAGTTGCGTGGTGTTAGGTGGTGTAGGTCCTCTAGAGATGATGTAAAGTATGTGGGAGGATGTGTAGGTTAAATGCAGACACTACCTCGTCTCATGTCAGGGGCCTGAGCGTCTGATGTATCAGATCCCCCATGAATACCAAGGGAGGATTGACTCTGTATGTGCGTGTGCATGTGTGTGTGTACATATATGATGCATGTACATGTATGTGTTTAGGCTGTGGACTGAGTCTCACTGTCTGCTATCACAGGCTTCACTTCACCTCCGTGACACCACAGCCATCCTGTGATCGTGTCCCCCATGTTATGCAGAGGAAACTGAGGCTTCCTCAGTCCTGTGTGGCTCTTTGTGGCTGGGCCTCAGGACCCAGGCCCATCTGCTCTGGAGTCCCCTGTGCTTTTGCCCGGGAGCTGGGGTACGCCCAGACCCTGCCCTGCTTTGGGGGCCTCCGCCCTGTGGGATGTGGGTCTGACCGTAGCCCACCCCCCACCCCCCGCTCTTTTTTGCAGGCGAAGCTCGGTGGGGAGATCCTTGACTACAGGGACTTGGCTGCCCTTCCCAAAAATAAGGCCATCTATGACATCGACCGCCCCGACATGATCTCCTACTCGCCCTACATCAGCCACTCCACGGGGGACAGGCAGAGCTGTGGCGAGGTACGGCCCTGCTAGCGCTGCCCCAGACACGGCTGTCCCTAGCGTGGGTCCCACTCGGACAGAGCCTACTTCCGCCCTCACTGCCTCCTGCAACCCTCGGCCTTCTCCACGCCCTGCAGATAACCCTGTGGATGTCCCACTGAAGTCATCCCCAGTATGCTCTGGCCCCAAATTTCCCCTCGCTAAAGGAGGGAATCTGGAAAGCCTCATTAAATGGAGCAGAAAGTAGGAAGCACGCTGGTTTTTAGGAAAAATGATAGCAAGTGAAAATCTCTTAATTTTCTTAAGTATTGGGTTATTTTCACAAAGCATGAAAGGCACTGTTTTCCTTTATCCAGAATAGTCAGGGCCACACGCCCACCCTTGCTGCTGTGGCACGCCTCTGGCCCACGAATACCGTTAGCCAATTTCACCAATCTGCTTGAACCACAAACTATTCTCCTGGCGTTCCCATAGACAATGTATTCTATTACTTGGTGACTTCAAAGCTGCTCTTCTCCATTTAATGTGGAATTCATGTTGGTTTTGCTTTTCTTTTTGTGGTTTTGAGGTTTTGGTGTAACTGTGACTGCTTGGGTAGGAAGAGCCGTCTTTGCCAGGCTGTGGGGGGGGAGGGGCCTGGACACAGGTGCTCCCCTGGGCAGGAAAACTCAATCCTTTCAGACATGTTTCCCTTGGACCTTCTCATTTCGAGGCTTTAGCAAGGGTCTCTTGGGAAGTGAGGGCTGAGACTCCAGGGGTGCCGTGCCCAATGCGGCTGGCACGGGGCGAGCCCAGCCCAGCCCTGCTGACAGAGTCACAGCTGCGGAGCCCGGGGGCCAAGCGGGAGGGTGGGAAGAGCTCGGGGCCAGCAGGTGCCCTGTGGGTGCAGGTGGCAAGCCCCATCAGTGCTGAGAGTGCAGGTTCACCCACCATGTGCCTTCATCACCCAGCATCTGGTCTGTGCCCAGACTGGGCCCTGGAAGAGAGCCAGTGAGGTCTAGCAACTGGGCCATGGTGCCCAAGCTGGTAGGCAGCAGAGCCAAGATCCAAATCTAGTCCTTTCTTCTGCAAAAGTCCACATGATGTGCTGGCTGTTTCCTCAAGTCTTCTTTATGCTTCCTCTGAGATGGGGACTGGAGTCCAGAGAGCTAGGGTCAGGCTGTCTGCTTCCGCACAGGCTGGGACATCAAACCCTGCCTGACACGCGTGCCTGTGTTCTGAGTGAGCCTTGCTGGGAGGGGCTGTGTGGGTGTGGCTGTTCCCACCTCAGTCCTGCTTCCTCGAGTCCCTCCATGTCAGTGCGCACATGACCAGAACGCAGCACGGATGATTCCTGACCCAAGGGCCTGTCTGGGGGAGCAGAGAGAGGCAGGGAGGGAGGGCTGTGCGTGTGGCTCAAGAGTCCCCCCTCCCTCTCTGTGGCACCTGGGTTGGCCTCTCTGCTGTGCTGCAAATTTGTGCCTTGTGTGTGAGATCCCACCCCCAGCCACAAAGTCTGTCCCCGAGGAGCCTGGCTCGGCAGGTTGATGGTGCCAGGTGTCCTGGGTCAGGTGTGCTCACTCCGAGGTTCCTCTACACCAGTGCCCGAGGACAGCCCAGGAGGGTTTCTCACCTAGATCCCACCTCCCCAGAGGCTGTCCCACACGAGGAGGGTGCTGCTGCACAGGGCCACCGTAGCCTCCCACATGGCATCACAGAGTTGCGCTGTAATAGTAATCATTCCCGTGGATGGAGTGCCTTGTACTGGCTGCGTGGGGACAGAGTTCTCTTCCCTAATCCTCACTCACCCCATGAGGACAGCGCTCTGGTTCTAGGCCCCTCCGCCTCCAGGCTGCCTCACCGAGTCTTGGCCATGTCTGCAGGTGGTGGGCAGAGGTTGCCCACCATGATGGGAGGCGCCAGGCTGTGGTCAGCCCACTCCCCAAGGCCCCGGGGCACCCCCAGGCAGGGCCAGGCCTAACCCCAAAGCCTGAGGCCCCGCTGCCCTCTCTCCCTGCCGGGCCCCTTTCCTCCCTTCTCCAGAGAAAGCCCAGGGCACGGCATGCAGGCTGTGCCACCCCCGGCCCCAAGCTGCAGTATTCCCTTTGGACATGTGTCTTGGTGACAAGTGGCAGGGTGTGGAGGGCCGGGGCAGGGAAAAGCTCAGCTGAGTTTCCAGGGACCTCTTCGCTGGGTGCTGTTGCCCATATTTCTCCAGAAAGGTTTTGGAGTCCCGTCCTGTGTCTCTCATGACAGGGTCCTGTCCCGTTTGGCGGTCAGGCTTCGCTGTATGCACGCTTGCACCCTGCGTTGCCTACGGCCACTAAACTCTCCCTTCTCCCCCAAAGTCACTGTCTGATGCCGAGGCACTAACAGGCCACTTTGTGTATTGTGTCCACAGTCACCTCAGTTGCTCTCGCCAACGCCGACTGAGGTAACCGTCACCCTCTGCCTGTCCTGCCTGCTCTCGGTGCTGCCGGTTGTAAAGATAACCGCCTAGTGCACCCAGGAGGGGCCCCACGGCTCCTGGCGGCCCCTGGGCTCAGGGTACCCTCCTGGGTGCTGGTTATTTTTATAATCATGTCTCCTCTGCATGCTGCCCTCGTGTGTCTGCCAGCCCCGCAAACGTGCACGCCTGGGACACGGGTCCCGCTGGAGCAGATATTGGTCTGGGGCACAGCTTCCGTTAGAGGAAAAGGAGCTGGGCGAGCCGGAGAGCACGTGGTGCCCCTCCCAGTGGCCCGTGTGGGAAGCGCCCAGGCCCTGGAGGGTGGACGCTCAGACGCATTTCTCTGTCAAATAGCCTTTATTATAACACTGGCGGTCCAGGCCCTTCTTCTTTTTTCTCAAAATTAATCAGTGACACAGACAGCTGCCAATCAGACTCCAGTCTGCTGCGCAGCTCTGGGCACTGGCTGTCTACGTGCAGGGATATCATCGCAGCCAGGAGTGAAGACCTGTGACAGCCACATGTGAGCACTGTCTCCGTGCTCAGCGCTGTTGTAAGCATTTTGTGCATATTAACCTCCTTAGCCCACCACAGGCCCCCAAAGTAAGTTCTGTATTTCCCAGTTTACCAGCAGAGAAATCAATGCACAGGAAAGTCAAGTAATGTTTCCAGGGTCACGAGCTCTGAGGTGGAGGAGGATTCCAGCCCGGGCCTACCCCACGGGGCTCCCTGGCCTCCCATCCCAGCTGACCTGTGCCAAGGGAGCTGTGCCCTGGCCGTGGTTGTCACAGTCGCTCCTTAAATTACGAACATAGTGATCCCTAGGTACGAGTAACCTTTGACGTGCCAAGCCTGGGGCCAGGCATTCTTGCATCACCTCTGTACCTGCATGAGGGAGTGATGTGGGCTCCACTTCTAGACCCTTCTAGATGAGGCAAAGGGTCTGCTCAAGGCATAGCCCAGTCTAAAGAAGAGCCTGGTCTCATTGTGAAGCTCCCTCTCTCGAGCCGTGACTCCAAGCTGGACACACCAGTGCACACGGTTAGTCAGTGGGAGGCTGCACGGCCATGCGCAGCTGGTAGGCTTCTGGTCCACAGGTGGTCACTGTGGCCCTGGAACTTCGGCCACCCTCACCAGGACCTACCTACTTCCTGTCCTTAGCCAGGTTTCCCAACCAGCCCTCAGGTGTGGTCCTGGTAAAACTTACCTCCTTGTCCTCCCAGGCCAAGGCCATCCCCTCGCTCCTTATGGCCTAGGAGAGCCAGAATCTTCTGCAGAGCCCTGGTGTCTCCGCTCAACTCCGCAGTCTGTCCCCACAGACACAGTGCCAGGGGACTGGGGAGGAACAGGGCACATGTTAGCCCTGATGGCGCTGTTCTGTGGGGAGAGCCTGCCCCACCTAGAGAGCCTGCAGCAGCTGGGGATCAAATCCTTGGACGCAGGAATGTGACAACCAAACGTGCAGGTGGCTGGCTTGTTCACATTGCTCATCCTACATGGAGCTGGTGCACCCCAAGTACAGGCTGGGTGAAGAGCCAGGAGACGTGTTAGGGGCCAGTGGCTGCCAGGGCTGTGCAGAGGATGCCAGGATGGAGAGGAGGAAGATAGCGGGGCCTAGCTACCCAAGAGATCGTGCCCATGGCTGTAGGGTATGACAGGCCCTAGGGGCTCAGAGCCAGGCACAGGTGGGAATTTGGCTTGAGGACTGTCCTGAGAAAGCATGAACGGGGTGCATAAGGCAAGCTTTAGAGACAGTGAGCCCTGAGGACTGGAAGGTAAGCTCCGTCAGGCTGGGGGGCTGGGGGGTCAGACCAAGAGCTCAGTTGCTCATCACAGCACTGGCAAAACAGCATCCACCCCACAGCCGTGTCACGACTGAGCCCAGCATGCCAAGCTGTGGCAATGGAGCGGCCTGCTCTGCTGTGCCATCTCACGCCACCCTCGGCCCGCTCTGACTGTTCCAAACAGCTGCCCACTCCTGCTTGGATGAGGTCTGCCTTGTCAGTGCCTGTGGGTCTGACTCAACGGGGCTTCCCAGCCCAGGAGGGGCACCACCTCCAATGTGGCTCCAACACCCTTAGAGTTCCTGGCTTATGCATGAAGGACCCCATCAGGCCTGGGGGAGTCCCAGTGGTCCTCACGCTGTGCTCCAAGGATCCCTGGGTGCTGGGAAGGGTTGGGTAGGAGGGGACTGGGGCAGCCGGTGGGCCTAGGTGCTCTGACCCCCTCTGAGGAAGCCTGGCCTGCAGGGAAGCGGGGTGGCAGATGGCTTTCCCCAGGGGCGCCCTCCAGGTACCGGGGATTCAGCCACCAGGCCAGGAGGGCAGACTGGAGCTGGAGGCGGGGGGTGGGGGATGGGGCGGGCAGCGTTCTCGGCTCTGGTGCCCACAGCTGTGTCTTCCCTCCAAGGGGGACCAGGACGACCGCTCCTACAAGCAGTGCCGGACCTCCAGCCCCAGCTCCACTGGCTCGATCAGCCTCGGGCGCTACACCCCGACCTCGCGCTCGCCCCAGCACTACAGCCGTCCAGGTACTTGGCCTCCATGAGCGCTTCACCCCCCCAGGAGAGCTGCACTTCTCTTTGGTTTTCCTGTTATAAAGTAGCCTCTTTCTTGTGCAACTAAAAACGTAATGGAAGGGGTGGGATTACCAGGGGAAGGGTGGCTGAGAACAGGTCAATTTAGCCACATAAAGAAAAGGACTTCCTCACGCCTGGGTGGGGGTTGGCCACAGGCAGCCGTTGCCTTGTTGGCTGGGGAAATTGTCCTGTGACATGTAACCTGAGCAGAGAAGCCAGCCCGTGTTCCAGTAGTGAGAGATGTAAGGAAGATAAAAAAGGCACCAGATGTCAGCAAGGTCCGAGCCCTTGTGGGTCTATGAAGACTTGAGCTATGAAGGTAAAATCGGTGGCTGAAAAGTGGAGTGAGAGTATCCGTTCACTCCCCACCTGCTGCTGTGCCAGTCACCCCAGCAACAGCCATCCTCGCGGGAAAGTTGGCGACAGGCCACCGCCAGGCCCCTGCCAGCAAGGAGGGTGCCCCGGGAGGGTCCCCTCCAGTTTCATCTCATTCCCTGCCTGGTGCCGGCTGTGTCTTGCTCCCCTGTAGCTGTGAAACTCCTCCACCTCCTCAGTGTGTCAGAGCCACAAGCAGGGACGCTCCCCGCAGACGCTGCCTTTTTGAGGGATTTTTCCAAGCTGCTTCCTCTCGGCCAGCTGCTGCATGGCCCCATTTTCACATCCATGAACTACAGCTCTTATTTTTGCAGACTTTGTGGAAAAATCAAAACTCATTCATTTGCAAGGTTATTTTCATTGACTCTTTGCAATGTGCCTGGTACATTTTGCTCAATCAATGTTGAGAAAGTGGGTGAGCGAATGAATGAGTGATTGAGCGAGCTAATGGGAGAATGAATGAGGTATTAAGTGAGGAAATGAGGAGTGATTGAATGAGTAAGTGAATGAGTGAGAGTGTGAGAGAATGAATGAGTGAATGAGCGTGAGCAAATGAATAAGTGAATGAATATATGAATGAGACAGTGAATGAATGAGTGAGTGAATGAGTGAGAGTGAGTGAATGAATGAGTGAATGAGTGAATGAGTGAGAGAGTGAGTAAGAGAGTGACTGCGTGAGAGCTCGAGTGAGTGAGCAGCTGAGCAAGTGAGTCCTGGGGACCCCTGGCTGCCTCCCCGGGTCCATGGTCCAGGCCACTGTGGCTTGCCAGCCAACATGCTTGGCCTGGGCTACCCCAGAGAGTCAGGACGTGTGTCTCGCCAGGCAAAGCCAGTGAGGCCATCTGGTGACAGGCCACTCCCTGGCCTCTGGCCAGCTGCTCTCCACCTGGTGCCTTGATCCAGGGAGACCCCCAGCATGGAGCGACAGGCCTGGCTCAGGGGACTGTCCTCCCCTGGGAGCCCTGGCAGAGGCGCCTGCCCGGCAGCCCTCAGGGCCACCACCCTGTCCTCCAGAGGGTGGGTTTCCCCACTTCTCACCTGGAGGGGAGTGGCCTGAAGCATGTTTGGTGGCCCCTCAGGTGCCTCAAAAAGGTGTGCGTTCCTCAAGAGAGGAGGCAGCGGTGCTCCTGGTGGAGCAGGGTCTGGGCTGCTGGCTTTGTAACCGCAGCCCAGGGCTGACTGATGCTCTCTGTTGCCCCGTAGCTGGTACTGTGAGTGTTGGTACCAGTAGCTGCCTCTCCCTGTCCCAACACCCAAGCCCTACATCCGTGTTCAGACATCATTACATCCCCTACTTCCGAGGTAAGGCGCGCAGTGCTGTGGCTGTGGTGCGCGGAGGGCGTCCGCGCCGGCGTCTGTGTGCTCGCTGTCCCGAGTCCCGCATGGCTTCCCTGGAGCCCTCTGTCCCATGCCCTGTGCCCCTGCTGTGTGTGTCCTGTGCGTCGGGCTCTGTGTGTCGGTGTGTACATGTTCCTGGGAGGAGAACATAGGTAACGTGTTACATGAAGGCACAAGAGGCGGGGTGGGCTTGGGAAGCTACAGGAGACGGGGACCAGGCTTGGCTGGGCACCTGCCGCAGGCTTTGTACTAAGAGCCTTTACACAAGTCACCTCCTTTGACTTCCTGCGTCAGCCCCGAGGGCCCAGGACACAGACCCACCCGCCGTTGTCCACATCCCTGCGTGGACACCTGCACACGGATCCCCCTGGGAAGCGCCAAGTTTGTGTTTCCCATATGCTGTGGACTGAACTGTGTCCCCAAATTCTGTGTTGAAGCCCTAACCCCAACGTGACTGTGCCTGGAGACAGGGCCTGGAAGGAGGTGATCAGGGTCAGTGAGGTCATGAGGGTGGGGCCCTGATATGATAGGGTGGGTGTCCTTATGAGAAGAGGAAGGGACCCCAGAGCGCTCTCTCTGGGCATGCTCAGAGGCCATGTGCGGACAAAGTGACCATCCATAAGCCAGGAAGGGAGACCTTGCGAGAGACCCTGCTAGACCTTGATCTGAGACTCCAGTCCCCAAACCGTGAGGGAAGCATGCCTGTGTGTAAGCCCCCCGGTCTGCGGTGTGCAGTCACACAGTCCTCGCTGATGGCTGCACCACAGCCAGCCACTCCGAGGGTCCGAGGAAGCAGCAGTGAGTGCACATGTGTCCCCCAAGCCACACGCTGGGCCCCCTGTGCAGCGCAGCTGCCCGGTGGGAATGGCCTGCCAGAGCCTCCCACCACAGGGAGCAGGAAGGCCAGGAAAACACTGTGGGCTTCCCCCACCACTCGAAAATCACCAAACTGTTCTCGAGGACGTGTGCCTCTCTCTGTGCACGTCATCATCACCTGCTTTGAGTAGGCCCTGTGGTCTGCTGAGAATAGAGGCCCTCATCCTAGGTGTGCCTTCCTCACTGCCGCGTGGGCTGTCCCTATGGCTTACAGCCTTGCTGGGACGTCCTGACTCATTTGAGAAGAACAAAGGCTGAAATGGCACATCCTGAGAGCAGGTGTGCGGCCGGCAGGGGCCTTGCCACACGTCCACAAGGTCCCCGGGAGTCGCGTGGCAAGGGCACACTTTCAGAACCCGGAGCGAGTGTTACTATTTAGGCGCATCGTGGCCGGTCACCCAAGGAGATGCCGCGTCTCCCTTTGCTCAAGCATCAGAAGGCCCCGGCCACATGGCCACGCAGCTCCTCCCGAGCAGTGGCCCTACTGTGGGTGATGTTCCTGTGGGGCCCCTGGGTGGGGCGGGTCAGAGCCCAGCCAGGCTCCCCTGGCCCTCCAGCTGGCCGGGGCAGCCCTGGGGCCCAAAGCCAGTGCAGACCCTGTGACTCTCTCCTCCTTCACCCCTTTCTGAGTCCCCACCCTCTAATTCCTGCCACTGCAGGGTGAGCAGAGGCCAGGGCAGTTCCCCTGGGCAGCAGTCAGTGGGTGCAGCACTGTCCCCAGCACATAAGAGAGGCCAGGGAGGACCTGAGTGACAGGCTGCCCAGCCCCTTCCTCCTGTCCCCTAGGAGAATGCGGAGAGGCCCCACCCGCCAAAGTGTGGCTCCAAAGCTGTCACCAGAGCCCATCCAAGGGCATCTGACAGGGCCAGGAGGCACCATCCCTGTGTGGTCTGCTCTGAGTGGGGACAGGGCACCAGGCCCATGTTGGCTTTGCCACCTTCGATGGCTGTCTCTGTCCTGGTTCCTGCCTGGCTGCTTCAGCTGCCAATGCCTTTTATTCAGAAGTCAGATGGAGCCCTCTGCCTTCCTCTCTGGTGTCGGATGCAGGGTTGCTCAGCACCCACGCCTCTGCCCCTGCCCAACTCCCACGGCTCTCCATGACCTTGGGAGCACCTGGCCTTTTTCTAGAACTTACCCCTAAGGAGACTGAGGCTCAGAGAGAAGTCACTGGCTCAAATCCCAAAGCTCCTTTGGGCAGAGCTCAGAGCGAGGCTCCTACCCTGGGGCCCTTGTTCATAAGTCATGTCCACCCTCGGGTCCTGGGTCCACCTCTGAGGCCACACCAAAGGGAGCCAGTCCTCTCCTGCAGCCCATGGGCTCTGGTGCATCCGGCCTATGGACTTGCTGGTGGCCAGCTGTGCCCAGGGCTGCCTGCCCTCCTCTCAGCTGGACGTGGAACCTGGCGCCCACCCACTCTCTGGGAAAGCCTTTCCTGTTCACTGCCCATGGCTCCTTTGGCACCTTTGGCTGCTGTCAGTGGACATGTCCCTGTGGACAGTGCTGTGGGGGGAGGGCTCCCCAAGGAGAGACGTGCCCACCCTGACCTGGCCAGACGCTGACAGGGGCCCTCACTTCCCTCCTTTCTGTGCACGCCACCACCCACCCAGACACACCTTCCCACCAAGACCCACCTTCCAGAGAGGAGCTGGCCACAGCCATTTGTACTTTAGTATGAATTTCAGCCCTGGGGGTCTCCTGGGATGGTGCACGATTTAAGCCTGACCTCTTACCTGTCGAGGATAAGGCTGCAGGGACAGGCAAGTGTGGGGTGCCCCGGGGAGCCACTGCTGCTCACCAGTGAGGCTTCTCTGAGCCACGTAGCGTGAGAAGGAAGGAGGAAGAGGGCTTCAGTGTGAGCCCCAAAGGCCACCTCACTACCCACCCAGTGTGCCCGTAGGCACATCTTTATCTTGCCATGTCCACTCTCTTGGCTTCAAAATGGGCCCTCATGCCTGGGCCATCCTATGGCAGGTCGTGGTCGATGACTCAGGCGGGATGTAGCGGTGTGTTGCACAAGTGAACACCTGCGCGTGTCTTGGTTAGCGTTTTTCGAGGCACTGCACACGGCTGCAGGCTGATCTTGCCTTGGTGTCACTTTGAGAAGGTTCAAAAGAGCCACCTGAGGAGAGAACCCCCCGGGGGCCAGAGCTGGAACAATTTGAGCAACAAAATGACTAGCATAGTATTGGGTCGTAATCCAAAGTGTAACATAAATATCAGTCCACGCTGATGAAAAAAAACAGTTGAATAAGTAAATAAATGGGGGAGAAGAGACAAATCTCCCACACAGAATCCAAATCATTCACACGGCTGCTCCATCCTCAAGGGGCTGGGGCATGAGTCCCATGCCACACATGTGGCTAAGCGTGGGCTGCACCTGGCGACTGCCTTCCAGAGAGCACCGTACGGGAAGGGGAGAATCCCGACGGTCACTGCCTGGCTGCAGGGGCACCGTTGCAGGGCTAAGTCCTGCTGGCAGCAGGTGCCTGTGGCACGGCGTGATGAGGATGGCCCTTCTGCTCTGGCCTTCCTCCCCAGACCCATGCCCCATGCCCGCCATGAGAAAAACCTCAAATCCCAGTTCAGGGACATTGTACAAAATACTTGACCAGTACCTCTCAAAACTGTCAAAGTCATCAAAAACAAGGAAGTTCTGTGAAACTGTCATAGCCAAGAGAAGTCTAAGGAGACGTGACGACACAATGACTCAATGTGACGTGTTCTGAGTGGGATCCTGGAACAGAAAGAGGACATTCTGTTCATCAGTAAAACTGATGAAACCCTAATCGAGCCTGGCATGTAGATGGCCCCATTGTGCCAGCATGCGCTGGGATGTGCGATGGGAGACTGGGTGGGAGTGTGCAGACGCTCTGTGCACTACCTAAAACTGTTCTAAACAAAGCATTTATTTAAATAAAAGAAAGAGGAAGAGGAGGAGGAGAATGTGGCTTTTCAAAAGGCCTGGGGCTGCCCTTCGCTCACGGGCACTCTCTAGGATTAAGGAGCTGGAATCCACCCCTCAACAAGTGTCAGGAGCTGCCTGGGACGTGAGCACCCTCAAGAGTAGTGTGAGTCCCCACCCCTCGAAGGGGCCTCTGTGCCTTTCCAGTGTCACCCACAGCCAGGCTCTCCTGTAGTCTTCTCACCCATGGAGATATCAGTGGCCTGGAGTTTTCACCACCAAGGCCCAAGGAGGAAGCTGGCCTGTGAGCAGTGACCAGGCTGGTCTCATGGGGCATTGGCCCCACACCCAGAAGCCCTGCGCTATCCACAGAAGGCGGGCAAGTTGGTGCCCACCCCATAGGGCTGTCATGGCCATGCCACGAGACAACTCGGGCAAAGCCATCCAAGTGGCACTGCCGGGTCACAGCTAGTGATGTGTTTTGTTCCGATGAAGCCACTTGGGGAGCTGACGGCATGTGCAGAGAAAGGAGGGGTCTGTGGTGGGCTGTGTCCTTCCTAAAGGCTGCATGGAAGAGGCGGAGCCTGAGCCTGGACCCAGGAAGGTTCTGGACAGTGGGAAGGCTCAGTCAGCACATTCCAGGAGTGGCTGTGGAGCAGGGGTTGCGGCAGTAGTGTGTCAGGCGGGGGCCGAGGTGGCAGAGCTCAGGGGCAGGGTTAGAGGGCCCTGGTGGCAGGAGTGAGGCAGGCCACCCCGGCTGAGTCCTGGCTGCCCCTTGGTCTCGCCTCTCCGAGCATCTGCTGGAAGTTGTGGAGCCTCTGCAGATAAACATGCACAGGTGTGCACAGAATTGCAATTTCAGAGGACACCGCACTGTGGGCTGGGAACTGGGGAGGCGCAGGAATGCACAACACATCGGAATCCTTGGCTAACTGGGCGTGAGCCGAGGCAAAGGGGCCAGGATTCTAGATAGAAACTCGACATTCGAGGCCTCCCAGGTTCCTCATTCCTCAAATGAGAGCAGCTCAGCTTAGTGTGACGGCGCTGTAGGTGATCCCGGAGTTCGTTCGGATACATTTGTTAAGGCTCCTCTTCTGTCCTGTCTTCCTGCCCCTGCCGATGGATCTTGTCACAGCTGTAGGCGGTAGAAGAGATCCATGGGCTCCTGTCCTTGCACGTGAGTCTAGTCTGCCTGGTGCAAGGCACCGCTGCCACCGGAAGATGCAGGAGCCAAAGGAATCAAGTGAAGCTCCGGGAGGCTCTGTGCTGTTTTGGAGGGAGGTAGCTAAGGGAGAAGCAGTTATCTGAAGTTCCTGCGGCATTGACAGGTGAAATTAGCACCCACGCCCAGGCATGAGAAAGCAGCCAAAGTTGGAGTCAGTGGTCCCCTTTGTGGCCTCAGCCCTGTGCAGGCCACCGGTTGGGGTCTGCTCAAGCTGAACCCGCCCTGCCCTGGGCACCCTCCTGCTGCACCCAGCCCACCCACCCAGGCAAGAGCCCCTCTGGGCTGGCGTCTGTCGAGCCTCCCTTGTTCATCCACCAGGCAGTCTCTGGCCGGTCCTCTCCCTGGCCTGGCATGGCGCTCGCCCGCTGTGGAAGCTCTTATTCTTAACGATGTCACTTTCGGGTCCTGCTGTTTTGAAAGGCCGCAGCTCGAAGGCAATGTTCTCAAGTCGAGAACACCCTTCCCGTTGCCACCCTGTCACCTGGAGCCACAAAGGGTCCCCAAGGCCAGGAGAGAGGGACGGTGCCTTAGAGTGTCTTGCCAAAATGAGCGTGAACCTCATCATCGTGTTCCACACCCATGCGTCTGTCTATTGTGTCATTCCTTAAACAGGTGGGGGGAATTCGCCCAGGTAACTTGGCTCTTTAGATTTGTGGCTTGATAATCCAACCTTGTTCGGAAAAACAGCAATTACAATTGAGGTAAGAAATTGGAGCCAGGGTCAGAGGCTCAGAGGACACTTTCCATTAATTTGCCACAAAATAGTTTTGTTTAGGAACTTGGCGACTGATGGATGCTGTTCTTTTCTTTTTCTCCTGTAGCTGGTAAAATTTTGATCAATGGCTTTTAAAGATGATTTCAATTCATTTTAGCATTTTAATTTATTCTGAATGACTAATTTGTGGATTCTTAAGGAAAGTAGCATCATTTTATATGTAATTAGGGAGGGTGGCCTGAGTTTTGGTGATTTGCAATTTGCTGGATTCAAGCACCTGCCAGGGCAGGAAGCAGCCAGTTCAGGGTATGCACTCCAAGGCCCCCAGCTCTGCCTGATGGCCCAGCCCCACCACCGTGAACCAAGGACAGCAGCTCTTGGCCCTGGGTGTTCTTGCTTCTGTGCCCGGGGCATTCACTGGAGCTCAACTCAAGGTTGGATTAACAAGCTGTTGGACCCAGTCTGGAAACGTCGGTGGGCCACGCTCCCTCCCCTGGCAGAGGGCGTGGGCCGCTGCACCAGGCAGGAGAGATGGGCTCATGCCAATGGGCTGTCATGCTTGAAATACTCTACTCTGCTTTTCCGTTTCCCCCTGGTCTGCTGTCTTTGCTCTTCCGTCTGGAGGCAGTGAAAGTGGCCGGAGCACCCCCAGCCTCTCCGTGCTGTCAGACAGCAAGCCTCCTTCCTCCACCTACCAGCAGGCACCTCGCCACTTCCACGTCCCAGGTAGGCCCCAACACGCCCGCTGGCCCCTCACGCGAAGGTCTGGTTGTACCAGAGTTGTCAGAGGTCTGGCCTGGACTCTGCAGGTGCCATGTGATTCGTCAAACCTCTCCACTGCTGTCCCAAACCCTGAGAGTCTTTAAAGGTCACCAGATGGGTTTGCACATCCCCAAACTGATGTATGATTGAGTTTCTCCCAAAGCCCCACAAGTGCCAGGCAGACACATTTGTCCTCCTGGGAATCCGGTGGAGGAAAGGGACTGTCTGGGCAGCTGTACCTCCCAGGGGCCCAAGGGTCCCGCTTGCCTCGCAGCCTGGCTGCCTCTCTCCCATCCCCTTCAGATGGGGGTGGCGTCTGGAGTGGGGAGGCTTGGTCTGGGGCCTGGGTGTCCCTTGCTTGCTGGGTGGCACGTTCTTGCTGGTGATTCGAAATCTGGGTGAGTGCTTGTTGCTGACAAAGCAGAAGAATGAAAACCGCCACAGTCTGCTTGCTTACCCTCCTGTTCTCTCCTTTTTCTTTCTTCTTCTTTCCCAGACACCGGCGTAAAAGATAACATCTATAGGAAACCCCCCATCTACAAACAGCATGGTACAGTCGGACCCTCCCGCCGCCTGGTTTGCCTGCATGTCCGTGTGAATGCACCCTTGGCTGTGTTAACTGGGTTTAACTGGGGAAGGCACCACCCAGGCCCGCGGCCGTGTGAACAGTAATTGCACGTTCGCCGGTACCCTCCTGAGAAGCCTCTATTCATAAATTGCAATGAAGGGAGCGTCCGAGTGAGGACACTTCTGTGTGTGACAAACCCGAGGCTACTCCACTGGCCCGTCAGACGGCCGGGGTGAGCCTGGCTGTGGTGCCTTCAGGGGTGCTGCTTTGGGGGAGGCAGAGTGACTTTAGCCCAGAAAGTAAGGGGTGGGCACTTCTCAGACCATGACCTGATCCAGGCCTGATCTTTGGAAAACAACAAACTAGAGTCAGTCGTTCATCCCTCAGGGAGAATTTATACTAGGTCCTGTGTTTGGGGAAATGCTGATGATAGAATGAATGACTTTGAGTTCGTTAAAGACATTTCTCAAATAAGCAAATAGGGGGTGGAGGTGTTTCGCAGTGAGGGCATCTCTCAGCCCTCTGACCCCCCACCTCTGCTCCACATGACCCTACCTAGGACAGGTGTGCAGGGAGCAGATTGCTCAGGCCATGGAGCAGGAATCCAAGGCTCAGAGCCTCCCTCTTTGTCTCCTCATGAGATTTCTGGGTGGTTGAGGGCACGCTGCTTCCCTATCCTGAGCCTCTGTTTCCTCGTCTGCAAAACAGGACCCTCTGCTCTGCCCTTTCCACAGGCTGGTTGCCAGGGCTTCGTGAAATAAGGAACGTGAAAACACATCCTAGACTATAAAGTGCTGTTGTGCACATGGTAGGGACTGTTATCAAGTTGCTAGAGATGGGAAGAGGGATTTCCATATGGAATGTTCTTCTCCAGATGTACCCAGTGAAAACAGCCACGCCCTGCACTGACAAGTGGAGGACACTTTTAGGTGAAATCTTACAAAAACTGGGATTTCTGTGGCTTGCGGACAGCTCAGTGGTCTAGTTATGCAAATGACTTTTTAAAAATGTTTTCCACAATGACAGTAGGCCCTGTACTTTGTACATGTTTTCCTCTTCCTGGGAGGGAAAAAACTGAATTAAATCTCGTGGGTTCCCAGAAGATGATGGCTTTTACCATTGCCTTTCAACAAGAATCTCCAGGAGGGACCAGAGCGGGACAGGCCAGTCAGACTCTAGGGCCCTGGAGATTACCCACACCAGCTCCCTTGGGTGACAAGTGAGGAAACTGAGGCCAGGCCAAAGGCAGGAGCAGTCACAGTGAATGGCTGTCTGTCCATCATGGTTCCTGGGCTGCACAGCACAGAAGGCAGTGTATTCTGTGCTCGTGGGAGACAAGATTGGGATCGACTCCTTGGCCTTCTGTTAACAACCACTCTGTCTTAGACCCACACACGCAGTGCGGGAGGGGTGGCCCCTCAGGAAGGGGGCATAGACGGTAAACCAGGTTACAAAATCGCTCGTGAGTGTCTGACAGAGCCAGATCTAAGAGAAAGAGCTTCAGCATCAAGTGCTTTAACTGAATCATCTGGCAGAGATGTTACTATTACCAGGGATGATCTTTGTGTTTTTTTAAAATATGGATATAAATGACTCTTCTACCCAAAGGCAAGTTGATTCCTGTTTTACCAAACCCTAAGAAGTACCAAAACCCTTTTGTCATTCCAGAATTTTGTTATATTGAGTCTTTTATGAGATATATTTTGTGGAGCACCTATTCCCTGCCAAGCATTTGGCCACATTTCTGGGGACAAACATGAGTAAAATCTGTCCCTGACCTGGAAGCAAATGGGCCATGTGAACTGCGTGTCATTGTACGGAAATTGAGGGGTGGGTGTGGGATGTGCTGGCTCCTTAACCAGCTTTCCTTAGGCAGCTTTCAGAACACAGTGGGTGTGTTAGGGGGTGTTTGGTTCACAACATGCACATCCAAGCAGATTATATCCTGTGGAAAGTGTGTGCGTGTGTGCACAGGTGTGTACATGAGTGTGCATGCTTGTGTAGGTGTGTTTAAGGCTCACATGTGGACTCTGTTGCCCGGGCTAGAATGAGTGCCGTGGCGTCAGCCTAGCTCACAGCAACCTCAAACTCCTGGGCTTAAGCGATCCTCCTGCCTCAGCCTCCCGAGTAGCTGGGACTACAGGCATGCGCCACCATACCCGGCTACTTTTTTTTTCTATATATTTCTGTATATTTTTAGCTGTCCATATAATTTCTTTCTATTTTTAGTAGAGACGGGGTCTCGCTCTTGCTCAGGCTGGTCTCGAACTCCTGAGCTCAAACAATCTGCCCACCTCGGCCTCCCAGAGTGCTAGGATTACAGGCATGAGCCACCGCGCCCGGCCTATTTATTGGCTTTTTAAAAAGAGAAAGAAAACAAAAGAAATGAACAGGAAATGAAAAGAAAGGAGGAAAACAAGAAAAGTCAAGGGCAGAGCAGCTCTCTGGATAGTCAAGAACAGACACAGCAGGACAGGTGACGGGGACAAAATTCAGGAAGGTCAGCAGTTCAGAGGCAGGTGCATTCACATCTTGTGTTTTCCTGTACCATCTAGAGTCACTGGCAGTATTAAACCAGGCTACATTTAGGAGTGTCAACCTAAAAAAATCAGAGAAAAGTATCCCCAAACATATTGAATTTATTCAAGAATTAGAAAAGAGGATTATAACCCGAGGTGCACGGCTATGGCAAGCTGCAGGTGTGCCCAGAGCGGGGAGAGTGAAGGGAAGCTTTCATTGGCACCAGGACAAGTTCACATGAGCCGCCTGGAAACAGAGTTCACTGGTTCCAGAGGCACAAAGCCGGAGTTGGTGTCAGTTCACTGGTGGAGACACCGTTACTGGGCAGTGTCCTTTCGAGAGCATCTCATCTGAATTGCAGAGGTGCTAACAAAGGAACTTCTTCTGGGGTTATTTTAGAAAGCCCTTGGGATGGTCTTTATCTCTAGTTTGTTCCGGTCTGACAAGAGTCAGTGGCGTCCTGGGGCCTGCAGCTTTCACAGGAGGCAGACAGTGCAGACCCCAGTCCCCCACTCCAGCCGCATCCCCGGAGCTTACCTTCTCAGGGTCCATCTCCTGCTCGTGGGGCTTTCTGGAAATAGACCCCTCAGGGGATGGAAGTGGTGCCAATGTTTAAAATGAATTCATAAGACCAAAATAACGCCTCCCTCAGAATTCCCAAGGAAGTTCAACTGTACAGATGCAGGGACAGTACCAATATTTCACCAAATCTGTTGTTTCATTTCTAAGCAAATGTGAGCTGTCGGGTGGCAATATGAAGACGGAGCTTTGGCTCCTGGGAGGCGGGAGATGGCTCATCTCAGCACCCACACACCCCCAGCCACACCAAGCAGTGAGAGTGTCACTCCCACCGCTGCCCTCAAGACAGGAGAAGTGACACCATGGGGCACGCATTATTGCCTGTTGCTTTGGTCCCTGGTTTAAAACAGGAATCAGTCTCTTCTTGTTGTGTGTCTCTGGGATTCCCTTCTAGTGGGGTTGAGTCTTGGTTTGGGTCCTTTTTGACCCCAAATGGTGGAGTCTCATTTTGGCCTGGGGGATGTTGGGATGGGAGTAAGGAAAAGGCAGACAGGCTCTGTATTCAGAGGAAGATCAGAGACACCTACCCTCACTGGGCAGCCTCCAATGATGCTCCCCAAAGCTCAGGGTGAGAAGTCACCTTTCCCAAGAGCGTTCCTCCTGGCAGACACATTCTTGGCTCAGAAGGAACTGCCCACATAACATGATAGACACACAAGACTCCCTTTTTCTGGTGTGGAGGATGCAGAGAGAGAGTCGGTCACAGAAGGGTGGAACCAAAGGGTGGAGGGGGAGGCACAGGTATTGCCTGGGGGCTGACACACCTGGGCCCTGCTTCCCCTTCCTCCCCGGGTGTCATTTTCAGTCCTGACACCACCTGCTAAGCAAATGCTGTTATCCCAGATGAATAGATGAGGAAGCCAGGCATGGAGGGATTTAAGTGGCTTCCATTAATTGATCCAAGGAATATTTTTCAGACACCCACTGTGTGCTAGGCTCTGTCCCAGTGCCTGGGATACATGGGTGACCATACATGGCCCTTGACCCCGTGGAGCTGAGATTCTGTGGACTTGCCCATGCTAGACAGTTGGTAAGAAGTTAAACAAGGTTTCCAGTGCTCTGGACACCACCCACACATGCACGCGCGCGCGCGTGCGCGCACACACACACACACACATGCACACATACACACATTCTCTCCATCTAATTCCAATTCAATTTGAATTGTAGAGATGGGTGTCATTCTGGAAAGAGCAAGAAAAATTATGCTGATGGGTCTACTTCTTAGAAGCCAAGTGTGGAGGAAGGAGGAGGGGACACATCCCCACAGCCTCCTGCAGAGCCCTTCAGGTTCCTGGGAGAGGAGGAGAAGGCTCCCCTTGGGCTAAGGAGTGAAGCCTGTGAGCACCTGCCCTTGCTGGAGGCAGCACCTGCCTGGCCCTTCCCTGGCTGCCAGGGCCCTGGACTCGCTCAGGTCTCACAGACATTAGCAGCAGCGATTCTGTGCTGTAGGCAGAACTCCAGCAGGGACTGCAGCTGAGACCACCTGATGGTTGCAGAGCTCCGGCTGGCACCCCTGGCACAGTGGTGGAATAACTCCCACGGCTCTGCTGGCCCTCTGGACACCTGCACAAGACCCTTGGTGGTTAGAGTGGCTGGAGTGTTGATGCCGGCAAAGAGGGCATCCCTTCCAAGGGAGGCCGTGTCCCTGCCATTCACCTCCTCTGTACACCTGCTGCATGCAGGTCACCACGTCAGGCACCAAAGGGAGTGCAAAGGCAGTCAGAGGTAGCCTTTGCCCTTGAAGCTCCTACGGTGAGCTGCACAGTGGAGAAGCGGCTTTGTGACAAGTCACAGTAAGCACAGTCAGTGGTGATGCACCCCCAAGTCTCACAATGCACAGATCTGACAGGAAGAACAGCATGATTACAGTTCAGCCTTCAGGGTTGAACAGGTTCAAATTACATGTGTGGCCTTAGCCTCTGCACCTCATGTACATAACATCTATTATTGTCTATTACCACACTTAACAAGTGTTTATCCAGACCACATAGAGGGCCTGCCCAATGAGTAGGTATTCAGTAAGAGCTTATCACATGTATATTCTTGAGGGAGTGTCTCTGTGTGGACTTTGCTCACCCCATCAGAGCACTTGTTACGTAGAGAAACCTTCTAATACACCTGCTGCCTCCACCTCCCTGGCCGGTGAGCTTCTGAAAGACAAGGGTCGTGTTTGAGTTTTTCTGCATCCCCCATACTTAAGACAGTGCAGGTGCACGCGAGGCATTCAGCACAGGGAGTGGCACACAGTGGCAAACAGCAGCTGGAGGAAAGGATAGATGGAGAAAGGGCTGCATGGATGAGTGGACCGGAGTGGACAAAGAGGGCTGAATGGCTGAGTGGGTGAGCGAGTAAGTGGATGGCTGGAATCCAGATGAGATGGTGGTAGCTACGTAGCAGAGGGTGGATGGATCTGTGGGTGGGTGGAGGGGAGGTGGATGGATGGAGGGAGAGATGGATGTGTGGATGGATAAAGGAGTGGGTGGGTGGATGGGTAAGTAAAAGGTGGGTGAATAAGTGTATGGAAATGGATGAACGGGTAGCTGAAAGGATGCATGCCTGCATGGGTGCTCAGGTACAAATGAGTTATAAGGTGGGGTGTGGGAAGAGGACTGGCAGGCCGGTTCTGTATCCAGAAAGAAAATCGTATTTTCATTGAGATGCTGCCCACCCAGATTCCCCCAGGGATCCAGGAAGTAGTTAGTCAGTGTTTCCCGGTGGGTTCCTCCTGGCAGATGCATTCCAGGGCTCAAAAGGAACTGCCTGTGTGATAGGAGAGACACATTAAACTCTCCTCTGATTGGCCCGAATTGATGTGTCTGTTCCTGACACCCTAAAATAGCACACTCAAAATTAGCCAGAGTTAGCCTCATGTTCATTGCTGATTTTTCAAACCTGCAAGCTGAGTTATTATCCCTTATGTTCCAGCATTCATACGAGTAATCTCCTGTGATCCTTGCAACTTGGAGGGGGTAGGCATCACGTGCCCATTTTACAGATCAGGAAACTGAGGCTCAGAGCTATTAAGGAGCAAGCCACCAATAATACAAAGTGCCAGTGTCCTGTGTTTTCCTAACCAAGCTCCTAGTTCTCAAGAGAATTTGTTGTATGTTTTTTGGACTAGTAAACTTTGGTTCTAAAAAGCCCTCTGTTTGAGTCTGGTTAAATAGTGCCCACCTAGTGGAGCTGGCAGTGTTTGCAGAGCAAACTCTCTTGATCTTAGCAGAATACTCCCTTGTCAGAGGGCGGGGCTGTTTTGAGCCCTGATTGCTGTAACAGCCAGAATGTGTCTGCCCAGCCTGTCCTCCACAGCTGGCCCTGAACTCCAGGGACTGGGATTTCATGTCCCAGAGAGCTCTTTGGTGGGAGCCACTTAATTGTTTTTGCACTTGCAGATTATTCCAAGTGTGGTGACCCGCCTCTGGCCTCCTGGCTTTTCAGGAGTGTGGTTGACTTATTTTTGCCAGCAGACTTGGCTTTGGGGCCTTCTCTGCTGTGGAGGGTGGCTGTGCTCTTGGAGCTCCAAGTAGCCCCTGGGGCTTGCTGGGTGGCCGCCACGGCTGATGGATGGCCACACACTCAGGGCTTCGCTGCCCGGCGACGGCCGTTGTCTGGGCAACAGGAGAGCCCACAGCGATGGGCATGCGTCCGCCTGCAGCTCCCTGCCCCCATCTCTCCATCACACGTTCCTCGAGCAGGCTCTGTGCTAATTTGCCTCTGTGAGTGGAGAGAGCAGGGTTTTTATCTTCACATTGAAAATCGCTGTGTCTCCTGGAAGAGGGAGAAAGAGGTAGCCGTTGAGAGTGACGAGATGTCAACGTGTTCGGAACAGAACTGCTCAGTCTTCCATTTTGGCCTTATCTTGTCAAGGTCCTGTAGCCCAATCCCATATTTCCAAGCTCTCTGGCCTGGTATCAGTCTTATCCTTGGTGGTGCAGGAGGCAGGGTGCTCCAAAAGACTGCCAGGCCCAAGCCCGCCGCAGGCTGCAGGTAAGAAGCCCACCCTCGGCGTATCCTTACGGAGGCCTCGTCTTCGTGGCAGGCTGGGGAAGGAGATGGGTTTTCATGCATGGGGTCAGTGTTTCAGTGCGGGACACACAAAGTGGGTCTTTATGTACTAGATTAGATGCCGAGAAGTGTGATATATTTGCTTGTTCGTGGTTAGAAATAACGTCAGCCTGGCTGGGTGCCAACCCCCAAGAAGCCAAATGAAGAATACAGACACCTCATTGCTCAGCTCCAGATCTTGCTCTTGGTAAAGGAACTGTTGCAGAATGAACTTTTGCTGCTCTATTGCATTGCGTTCATTTCTGGCTGTATTTTATAATATCTTTACTGTTCCCTGTGGACTTTTTCCAGGGGCAGAGCTCCCTCAACACCTTGCGTTTTGTGAGCAGCAAGTAGTGAGATGAGGCAGACAGGATGGACGTTGGACTCGGACACCTGGGTCACGTCAGCCTCTGCCACCCTCTAGCCCATGGCCTTGGGTGAGGCACGCCATGTCCCTGAGCCTCAGTCTCCCGATCTGTGAAGTGGGGGGAAGCCCCTTCCTGCAGCGTTGGGAGGGGATAGGCAGTGATGTTCACAGAGCACTGGCCCACGTCCAACAGGCGGGTCTCTGTGGCTGAGGCCTTCTGCTGCTTCAGAGTTCAACTTGGAAGGTTTTTAGAATCAGTTCTTCAGAAGGCCAAGTGGCTGTATCGAAAAATGTGACTCTGCTTTTCTGTGTGGCTGGAATTGAAATTGGGCATCGCTTCACACACCTGCTGTTGATGCTAAGAGCTGTTCACACTCGAGCACACACCCACTGCCCCGGGAGCCTTCTCCAGCCAGCCTGTTCCTGGGCCCTTGAAAGGAACTCGCACTGTTGACCTTTTCTGTGTGTGTTTTCATTTCCGATCATAACTGTAAAGTGGGAAACCGTGACTCGGAAACCCAAAATAAATGGTGTGTTGCCTTTACAAATTGATTTTTCCCTTCCAGCCACGAGGCGATCGGATGGGGAGGATGGAAGTTTCGACCAGGATAACAGGAAGGTAATGCAGGGAGCAGATGTCATTTAGAACAGCCTTGTTCAGAAAGAAATGTGGTTTTGTGAGGGCTCCTCCAGTCGAAACTTCAGGATCCTTCTCTTATATTCTGCTCCTCAGAGGCCAGTTTCCTCCTGACACTTAGGGTGTACCCTTCTACCAAAGCCCTGGTCATAGCCCGTGTGGCCTGGTTATGGTTCTCTAACTGAGGACGTGTGTATGATGAGCGGGAAATAAATCAAAGTGCGTCCTCAGGGAAGTTGGGACGATTGTTCTAGAACAGGTTCGGCAGAGTGAGTATTTCCAGCTTTGCGGGCCACACCCTGTCCGATGCGGCCGCTGAGCTCTGTGAAAGCCGCTGGAGACGACACGTGGGTGCATGGGTGTGGCCGTGTCCCAGTCCCGCGGTCATGGCAAAAGCAGGTTGTGGGCAGGATTGGCTGAGTTCACCCTCCCTAGCTCCCTGCACTTGTCGTTAGGGAAGGCGGGTTTGTGTGTGGAGAGGGCCTGAGGCTGGATTAGGCAGCCTCACCTGGTCTCCAGGTGTGAAGCCACGTGAACCCCTAACCTCCGCGAGCCTCAGCTGCCTCGCCTGTAAAATGGGGCAACACTATTTCCCCCGAAGGCTTCGTGTGCCTCTGGAGCATCTGGATAGGTCACATTAAATGGTGGGATTTTTACCAAAAGCTGGGTTTCTCACAGATCGAGTTTTCTCATGGTGGGGTCAGTTTTTAGGTTAGAAGTAAAGAAGCCACTAAAGGTTCTGGTGAGATGTTTCTGCCTTTGCAGATGACCTTGAAACTCACATGACTTGTTTTTCTTTAGCAGAAGACCAGCTGGCTGATTCTCAAGGGGGACACAGACACGAGGACTAACTCTCCAGACCTGGACAGCCAGTCCTTGTCCCACAGCAGCGGAACTGACAGAGACACTCTCCAAAGAGTACAAGGAGACAACTTTCACTCACGTGAGTGGTTCTTTTGAGCAGGAGCGATAATGTGCACAAAAAACCTCATAGCAAAGGGCCCCACAACTGACTGGTTCCCCCAAATCTAAGCCTTGCGTGTTAAAAAACACCAGAGCAAGCCAGGTGGAAGAGCAGGGCCTCGAGCCACGTGCTGATGTCCTGTGACTGCCACCAGTCCGCCAGTGTGCTGCTGGCGGCCACGCCTCCGTGTCTCCCTGTAACTTTGTCTCCAGAACTGGGGAGAAAGTGGGGAGTCAGGCAGGCTCCTCGGTTGCTCTAGGAAAAAAGTCTTCCAGGCTGGCAGGGGGAGGTTCAGAGCCTCTTTCCCTCCAGAGCAGACATGGGTGTGGTCCGGGTGGCGAGTCCAGACTCGGAGGCGATGGCACGGCCTTGTCCACATCTCCTGTGGTGTCCTGAGCAGGTAGCGGACAGTCGGAGACGTTGTGGCCTCAGACTTTACAGGGAGACAAAGGTGCCGTCGCCTGACTATAGGGGTGTCGTGAAGACTGAATCGGGAATGATTTTCAAATGTAGAGAAAACTCCAGAAAATGTGGTTTGCTTCAAGATGCTGTAAATCATAGGTGAAAACCAACAGCCAGCTGTAGGCAAACCCACTCAAGTGTCTCTGGGAAGTAGCCTCTGGGATAAGGCTAAGCTGGGCTGGGGCAGCTTCCTGTGGGCAGGGCTTGGGCTTAGCTTGGAAGTGGAGACCAGGAGGGGATGGACGTGGGTGGGAGGGAGCAGAGGAGAGATCCTGGCTTTGTGTGAGACAGACGCAAGTTCAAACCAAGCTTGCCACTGACCGGCCGTGTGCGGGGGGCTAGTTCCGCCTGGCCGCCTGGCGGGTCATTAAGAGACGGAACTAGGTACGCTGGTAGCATTCTGCCTGGCCCATGGTGGGTGCTCAGTAAACAGACTGCCATCTCCATCCTCACCCTCATGACTAGGCACTGTCAACCGCCTCACCAGGGAAAGGTGAAAGTGTCTCAATGTGGGAGGGCAGAGTGAAGACACAGAACCTTGGAAATTGTAACGTGTTAAAGAATAAGTTTAAACAAAGAAAGGTGTATTGTTTTGTGTATGATCTTTGTAAAGCACATGTCTGTATGCCCCTCATGCCTCCACCCCCGCCTGGGGTGCAGCTCTCTAAATGTTGGGATCACAGAGCCCGTGCACAAGGCTGATGTCAGCCTGGGGAGGCCACATCAAAAGAAAGTCCCCAGAGGGAGAGGGACACATCCACGCTGGCCGTGTGCCCCGCCCACAGGGGGCTGGGAGGTCTGGAGCTGGGATGGGCAGCTGCACGCTGTCTCCAGTCCGTCTCTGTGCCCGCAGACACCCGCTGCCCCACTGCCCCTCGCTGGAGCAGGGCTTGCCTGTGGGCCAGGGACCCACGGCCTGACCACGGCCTCTCCACTTTGCACCCACTTGTCCCTGATGGCACTGTGCTTGGAGCAGGAGAAGCTCCTCTTGATCCAGCTCAGTAGCTTCCTCAGCCCACGCTTGCTCAGTGTCCTGGCATCGAGGCGTGAGCCCCGGGAACCAAGAAACTGGTGTTTGGGGATCTCAAGGTAGCATCTTGCAGCTTTTAGTCCTCCCTTGCTGGGTGGTGGGCAGGCCTTGCCGTGAGTCTGGCGCCATGAGAGTGACCTCCCCAGACTCCCTCGGGGAGGCCGGCTCCTGGCCCAGGGAGGCCCACTGACCTGCGTGGCTCAGGGCTGAGGGAGGAGGGGCGCTGTGTGGGAGAAGCCGGGCTGGAGACTGCCACCCCCTGGGCTTGCCGTCTGCCACTGCTGCCGTATGACCTCCACCCCCTCATCTGAAAGTGCCAGAGTGAGGGTGCCCTGGGGCTGCCCCAGGGGCACATGAGCCTGGCAGGTGGCAGACCCTGTGAGGCCCGGAGGCCATGCCAGTTGCCTCCATTGGCCAGTCACAGTGCTGCAAGGACCTTTTGTCACCCCTGCCCTTTGCTGTCACATTCATATCCCACGCTGCACACGCGGACACAGGTGGTAATGTGGCTGCTTCTATCCTGGGCACACCTGGTCTGCAGGATCCGACTGCCTGTGCTGGGATTCATGATTCAGCCGGGAGAGCCCTCGACAGTGCAGTGTGTGTGTGTCCTTCTGTCACTGCAGCTTGCTATGGCAACCGTGGTTGAGATTCTGTCCTTCCTTCACCTTCTCCCGGTTTTCCGACGTCGGTTCCTCGGAGCAGGAAACCCAGTGTCTAACCATGTGATTGTGCCTTTACTTCTGTCCTGGCGACGTTGCCTTGTCTCCCACATGTGTGGAAGTGGCAGCAAGGCCCAGGCTGCTGGTTGTGCCCGGCTCAGGCACGTCTTGCAGTCTGCAGCCTCACAAGGAGCTCAGGCAGGAAGGGTAGCGCACACGGGCCAAGGGTCATCCACTCTGCTCTCAGGGCTCTTTTGAATCTCACCACGTAGCCCCAGACATGAGTCCGGTCCCATCTGCCATGACTTTTACTGAACAGAGTGTTTGCGCACAGCATGGCGCACCTGCCTGCACCCCTGGGACGTCCACCTGTAGCGCGCCCAAGAAAGGTAGGATTGTGACGCTCAACACAGTGGGCGCTCAATAAATGTCTGTTGAATTGAGATGCGTTAAATTCAACGGGTATTTATTGAGCACCCACTCTGTGCCAGACGCTGAGCGGGGTGCCGAGGGGCACAGAGAAGAGGAGCAGCCCCTGCGCCAGAGGAGCGTTCGGGGAGCTGGGAGAGGCACAATCGCCGACGGAGCGAGCGCACGAGCATCCTGCCGCCACCTGCCTGCCTGGGTGCCCCCACAGGCTCACGGGGCCTGGTCACAGCCTCACCCCACCCATGACACCGTCACCACATCTCACCCAGGCCCGAATTCATCACTCAGTCATTCATCCATCCCTCCACCAGATCCTTACTGAGCACCCGCTGTGTGCTGGGCAGGCTGCCAGGCAGCTGAGAGCCAGGTGAACACGAGCCCAGCCCCCTTCCCAGCAGGGAAGCCAGACGACCAAATACTAAATGGCAGTGATAAACCAGTGGGACACCCCCTTATCCCAGTGGTTCTGAGCAAGCACTGCCACCCTCTCCAAAGAGGGTTTCATGTTGAAATATCTATTTTATTGCAGATGACCTCTGTTTTCCTTTTATATTATACATAGGGCATTGTCTGGACTGTGTGTGAAGTAGTTTATATTATAGATGAACTTGATTTCTGCACAGGAAGGGGTGGTGTTGGTTTTTGTTATAAGAAGAAGGCCTTGAGCCTTCCAGGATGGGGCCCACTGCCCCAGGGGAGGGACATGGTGGTGTGGACCCTACCCCTGCCTGAACCCAGTGGACAGGTCTGCTGGCACTTGGGGTCCCACATTCCTAGCCCTTGAGGTCCTGTCACCTCTTTTGAGGTCCCCCCACATCTTACTCCCAGGGGTCAGAAGTGTATTAGCATAACACAAACCCTGGCCAGCTGGACACAGTGCCCAGAGGACTTAGTGGTCCCTAGAAAGGACCCCCCTTCCAAAGGGAGCAAGACCCCCTCCTCAAATCCCAGCACATGAGATGAATGTGGGGAGGTGGGAGGGTGGCAGCCGAGAGCGGTTGGGTCAGCTTGGAGAGGAGGGAGAAAAGCTCTGAATCAGCACCCGAGGCAACACAGGGCTGCTTTGCCCCCAAACCTGCCTGTGGCTTTGGCATGTCGTGTCACCTTCTGTATGTCCCCTCCCCTGTTGTGAGGACCCCTCGTGGAGTCCCATGTCTGATGGGGCACGTTTGTCTCTGTTTGTCCCACCCTGCACCCCAGCCAGAGCCTGGTCTCGGCACCCATCGGGAGGTAGGCTTAGGAGACAGACCTGTCTTGGGGTTTCTTTTCCCACTCGCAGGAGGGAAGGGGTCGGGGCCTGGCTCAGAAATGGCCTTTTTCTTTTCCCCTTTTATTTCTCTGTGCTTCTGAGGTGGGAAAAAAATCATGCTCACATTTCCTAGTCTGTGGTTGAAAAGGAGAGACTCCCTGATTTGCCGTCCCTGTCATGACAGTATCTGGTGGGACCAGCAAGCATCCAGCTAGGGGCACCGTTTCCTCACTTTACAGTGGGCAAGCCAAGGCCCAGAGAGGGGTGAGCTGTCTGGTCAGCAGCAGAGGCAGACGGCCCCCATGCACGAGGGGTCCGCTTCACAATTCTTTGACTTTACGATGGTGCGAAAGCAGTAGGCATTCAGTAGGAAGCGTAGCCGTGGTGCCAGTACCGTACGTACATCTGCTTCTCACCTTCAGCAGAGTATTCAGTAAATTATACAAGATGTTCTGCACGTTTTATAAAATAGGCTTTGTTTGTGTTAGACGGTTTTGCCCAGCTGTGGGCCCCTGTAAGTGCTCAGAGCACATTTCAGGTAGGCTGGGCCAAGCCAGGCGACGCTGTGATAGTCAATAGCTTAAGTGCATTAAATGCATTTTCAACTTACAAGGGGTTTATGGGACGTAACTCCACGGTACATCAAGGAGCATCTGTATTTCATGAGCTCTTGCTGTCTTCTGGAACTATCCTAGGTGCAGGGGATAGAGGCCAAAGCAGACACAATTCCCTGTCCTGTGGAGCTGACATTCCAGTGAGGGTGGGGAGACAGAGGCGGATTTGAGCTACATTGGTGCCTGCAGTAGGTGATATGGTTTACATATAATAAATAGTGAGGGGGACGCATCTGGCAAGGCTTGAAGGGGGTGTAGTTGTGAACACTGCCGATATCTGAGGGGCAGGTGCTCCCCCACCCAGTGTGGGGTCACGGTGGTGGGTTGGAAGAACATGGTTGGAGGGACCCATGTGGCAGGTCACATAGCATCTTGTCAGCCCGGGAGGACTCTGGCCTGGCCTGACCATTTGAGAGGCCTCTTGTTCATTGTTCTTGTTCAGGGATGAAGGGGGTTCCAGCCCCATTTCTTCCTCAGACGGGGACACTGAGGCTCTAAGAGGGGACCCAAGCTTGCGCAGGGCCACCCAGCTGCAAAGTCACCTAGACATGCACCATAAGCTGGTGGAGATCTGTCTGCCCAGGGGATGGCTCACTGGTCAGTTGATTACAAAGCATCCCAGAGTGCCATGGGTGTCCCTCGATGCATGGGACAGTCCTCCACCAACAAGGGGCCTCACCTAGAACGTCCAGATGTTACTCTGACCTCTGATGAGCCAGCCTGGAGGAGGACAGACCCGAGGAGGACATGCTCAAGGCCCCAGGAGCAGTCCCAGCAGAGAGCCCAGGGCAGGGTGGCCTGTGTGGGCTTCTGAGAGGAGGTGGCAGCGGAGCCTGGGTGGGCTGAGCTCAGGCACAGGGAGTGGCTGTGCTCTTAGCCTGACGTGTAAGTTAGGAAGCAGGTGTTTCCTGGAGGGACCTCAGGACTGCAAGTCAGGAGGCCTCATCTGGCATGCTGGGGTCCCCTTCCTGGCGAGGTGGCCTCAGACAGCCCCCTGCATGTCTCTGGGCCTCGATTCCCTCCTGTGAGATGGGGAGAGTTGGCCAGGCCACGTGTCTGGAGAAGCCTGTGTGAGGCTGGGTGGAGCAGGCGCAGCTGGCAGGTCTAGCCCCAGCCCCTCTCCCCACACCTGCCTTCCTGGCTCCTTGTTCATCTGTTTTGTAGATCGGGGTTCACATACAATTTCGTGTGACAGTGGAATTCCTCTGCTAAGAAAAGTTTGAGAACCTCAGTGTTGGTGTTGTAAAAGGCCCTTCTTGACCCACATCTGGAACCTTCCCATAGGCCACCCGATGGCAAGCCCCTCCCCAAGGCAGGTCCCCCAGCTGAGGCATTTCCTGCAACTGTCTTGTGTCCATGTGTGACCTTTATGGAATTTTTTTCTCTGTCCTCGTCGAGTCCGTGAGGAACCCCGGAGTGGATAGAAGGGCCCGGATTAGCATCCATTGCTCAGAAGTGAGGCCTTCCTGGAAGCAGGGCAGTTCTGTGCACAGCACCGCCTCACCTTTGGAGGCACAGTCCTCAGTCCTGGGGACACATATGGCCTTGTGAACATTGAGGGACATGACCCGCTGTCCTCTCCAAGGCCCTCGGGGCAGGCTGGTGGCTCCCAGGAGCAAGCGTGGACGTCTGGCCCTGTTCATGGTTGGCCCGTTATGCTGGGTGCCTGACCCAGTGCCAGGGTGGACGCCCCCAGATGAAGCAGATGTGACCCCTGCTTTTTAAGGGCCCACAGGCTGGTGGAAGGACAGATGTTCAGGGACCTGGGACAGGCCTCCTAAGGATGCCTACCTCAGCATAGGGGTCCCGGGCCCTCCAGGGGGGTAGGCTCTGCTATTTCCTTCTCTTCCAGAATGCTCCCACACCACCTCTGAGCCAGGCAGGTGTTCAGGGCAGAGGGTCACGGCAGAGCTTCCTCTCTGCTCTCCCCTGGCATGGCATTGAAGAGGTTAATCGGGAGGTCTCAAACTCCTGGGCCCACCCAGGCCGGCCAGGGCCAGAGTGACAGGTAGGTGGGCGGGGCCGGGAAAGGCAGCCCCACTGACACTGAGGCCAGTGTTTCCAAGAGCCCTTTGTTATTGGAAGAGATGTGAGAAGTTAGGGCTGTAATATGAAATCCCCCAACTGCAAACATCTCAAGATTTTTTGAAAAATAACAGTGTCTCCAGGCCCCATTTGGTTGGTGGTGGCCTCCACTTGCCACCTCTGGCATGGGATGGCACAGCCCTACCTGTCCCACAAGGTCCCACGACTGGGCTTCTTACTCGGCCCCCAGCTCTTCTGGTCTGTAAAGTGAGGGGCTTGGCAGGGTATCAGAGGGTGTCCAGGCCCCCGAGCCTGTCAGTGTGCACAGGGGCCTGTGGGGCTGTGGCTCAGGCTCCGTGGTGCTCCCCGTGTCCTGGGCAGGCTCGGGGCATCACCCCTCCATGGCTTCATAGTTGGTGCCCTGGGGACAGGAGGTCACAACAGAGGCAGGACATGATCCTCGGGGGTCTCCCACAAGTCACCTGCCCCACCCTGCCCGCCTTGGCGGCAGCCCACCCTGGGCCGCACCCCTCCTGGCTGCATCGAGTCTGCGCGCGTGACCAAGCTGTGCTGTGTCTGTTTCAGGATCCCCCTATTCCAAATCTGACTCTATCCCAGGACATGGAAAGAATGGCTTGGACCACCGGGTAGGTACTCGCCCCCTCCCCGGCGTACTAACGATGGCTGTGAGTCTGAGCACGCTCCCCACAGCTTCCTGACCACACAGCAGGAGGAGAGGCCTGGGGACCCACCCTGCCCGCCTCCGCCTGACACTCCACCGGGGCTGCTGCTGCCACCGCCACTTTTTCTATACCAGGACCGAACCAGACCTGGGTACCACCCTCCTCCTCCTCTGCCCCCACCCCAGGCCCAGGGACCTCAGTATATGGGCAGGGGAGATGGGGACCACCCAGAGTGACCAGCCCCAGGTCTAGGAAGCCCCTCCTGACCGCTCTCCTGTGCTGCAGAGCCTCACAAGAGCCTTCAGGGGTGATCACATGTCACCAGCCAGGGTGAGCCGAGCGCCCACTTCCTTGCTGGAATGCCACAGGCCCGCTAGCCTGGTTCCTGCTGGGACCACCACTAAGTACCATTAGCACCTATGGTGATTGTTCAAGACTGCATAGACTGGACCAACTCCTCGTTAGGCTTTCTTTGGCCACTCCCAGCTGAAGTCTGGTTGGATCCCCTGTCCTGAGTCTTCTGAATCGGGACATCTGAATGTCAGCCCAGATCATTTGGTGCCTGGCTGTCCCTGCAGAGCAGCCAGTGGTGTTCCAGGTCAGGAAGCTGGCACTTGACTCACTTTGGCTCATGAAATGCCCTGGGACAGTTAGCCCCTGTGTTTCATCTTCTTCCCACAGCGTCACCAGGTCTCCAGTGAGGATCCCTGGGGTGGGAAAGGCCTGATGGCACCAGAGCCCCCGACACACACACGTACCCCCACACACCCCCACACGTGCACCCACATGTGCACACACACACACACCCCCACACACCCCCACACGTGCACACACACGTACACACACGTACACATGCATGCATGTGTGGCCTAGGAGACCCTCCACTGCCCAAGGCAGCCTCTTCCCAGTCTGAGAACATTTTTCCACACACGAAAGTGATTCACTTCTCCAAAGAGGCCCGAAACTGGAACAGTCCTGGCAATAAGTGTGTGACGCAGGGCAGCCTCCCCTGGATGTATCCTGTTCCCAGGGTCAAGGCCATAGGCCGCCATCTCCAGGAGCTATGGGGCATCCTCTTGGGCCAGCATTTGTTCTCTGTCTTTGGGCTCTGTCTGACCCGCTATTTTGTGCAAGGCCCAGCCTCCTGGGTCTCCCCCAGGCCCGGCCACCTCTGCATGGTTTAATTCTAGTGAACCCCAACCCCCACCCCACTAACCACTCTTCCTGTTCTGGAATGGACCAAGTCGGGGACACGCATGTGGCATGCTTCTTTAAATTTTCTTCAAAGGATTTCTCCACCCTGCATCTTCCACACGGAGAGCAGGGAGCTTAAGAAAGCTGGACCAATGTCCATAGGACCCCTGCAACACCAGGACGTGTAAATCCCGGCCGAAGCTCAGTGTTGGGGTCCTGAGGGCAGTGGGAAAGCTGTCTAGAATGTTCTCTTCTTGCCTGGAATAGCTGTTCTCTAACCCTGGGCAGGTGAGCATGGTGTTCATGGTCTGGACCAAGCCAAGGTGCTCCCCCAGCCCAGGCAAGTCCTGAGTATGTGGAAGAGTCAGAGAAAAGCTTTCGCTTCCTTTCATCCTGTGTCGTTGGTGCCCAGACTGTGCATCCCCTAGGAATTTTCTTCTCTCAGTTCACCTGCTAAAATGACACAGATTGCAGCCTCTCTCATCTGCCAAGACGGTCATGGTCCCCAGACGCTCCACTGCCCTGGAGAGTTTGAGAACAGCTAACCCAGACAGTCTAGCCAGGACGGTCTTTGTTTCCTCTCCCAGAACCATCAGGAGCAGAATCCTAAGCTTTGTGGAATTCAGCCCTAAGTCCTCTGCGAGTGTGTTCCTCCTGCAGCCTACGGGGTGGGAAGGAGAGGGTTAGGGGCCTGCGTGCCTTCTGTGTGCGCCTGGAGAGGTGGTAAAGGCAGAAGTCGCTGCGTGGAGGTTGGTTCTCAGCTTCCACAGGCTGATGTGGGAGATGGGTGACTGCGACGGAAACTCTGCTTTGGGGTTCTTTTCTCCCTGCTAACGTTCTTTCCTATTTTCGTCACTCTTTTGAAGACTTTTATGTACTTTTATGCCTGTTTCTTAGCAGGAGGGTGTGATACTTGATCTTTCAAGTGTCCAGGCTTGTCGGGGCAGCCACTGCCAGCACCTGCACTCTCCCCCGCCCCCCGGCCCTGGAGATGTCAAGCGAGTGCCCTCCGTGCCCCATTGGCGCTGGCCCAGGGCTCCAGAGCCATTTGTTAGGTTGTTTCTTGGTTTGTTTTTACTTCCAGAAAGGATTCTGGGTGTCTTAAAGTAAAAGGACACATGTAGTGAGACCAAAATGCCATTAACACGAAATCACAAAGGAGGAGAGGAGGAAACTGTGGGAGAAAATTATATCAAAACAAACAAAGGAATATTTTATGAGAAAAGCTATCAAAGCTTAGCTCCGAGCTTCCTGACAGCCAAGGCATAGAGGCAGCCATGACCAGCTATGCAGTTCCCACTGTCTGGAGGGAGAAGGGAAATTAGTTTGTCAGGGGAGGCAAAAATGTTCCTGGGTCTTGCTGCAAGAGGAATTTGTTACAAGAGTCCAGCGACCCTGCACCATATGTCCCACAGGCCAGTAAATGTCCTGATAACCAGGCCTGCCACAGCACCTGACACTTGGCAGGTGCTCACAACCTACCCATGAAGTGAACGGGGGAACAGCTGCCTGCCACAGGTTTCCCCAGATGAGGCAGTGATGATTCTGACGTCACCACCTGTTTGCTCCTAAGGGCCTGAGCACTGGCTGGCAGCAGATCCTTGTGGTAGCTCCCTGAAGAAGTCCCATTTTGAAAATGCCTGATGCTAAATGTGAAGAGACTGATTGGATTTTTAAAAAAAATAGTATGTATTATTACAAGATTCACACTCAAAAATTATTTTTAAAGGATTAGAAGTAAAAGAATGAGCCAGGCACAGTGGCACACCCCTGTAGTCCCAGCTACTTGGGAGGCTAAGGCAGGAAGGTCACTTGAGCTTACGAGTTCAAGACCAGCCTGGGCAACATAGCACAACCCTGTCTCTTAAAAAAAAAGAGAGAGATACTAAAATCACAAATATATGGAAAGCAGGAGTGGCAATACTAGTATCAGGTAAGGCGGAAGGTAAGGTTAAAAGAAATTAATAGAATTAATAATAGTATAAAGAGGGGACACTAATTCATGATGAAGGCATAAATTTAAGCAGTTTTAGCATTCAAACACAGAAGTGCATTAAGCAACATGGCAATGCCAAACACCTTGATAAAATACAAGTATGATAGGTGATTTGAATATGACTCTTGAATAAGACATATGGATCAAAAAATAACCAAAAAATACGGAAAGTAATTGAATAGTGCAAACAGCAAACTTTAATAGGTATATGAAAAAATTTGTGTTTTTCGAGTCAGTTTTTCACATGTTCATAAAATGTTTATAGAAGTATATGACTACAGAGAACTGTAACAAATCAGAGAAGTCTGATATTTCCAAACAGCAATGCTGGGAAGGACACACGCGTTAGCATCAGACAGCTCTGAGTTCAAATCCCAGCTCTGTCTTTGGGCAAATTACTTGAATTTTCTGAGTCTCTATTTTCTAGTCTTTAAAAAAAATGATTCTTACCTCCTGAGGTTACTTTGAGGAAAAATAGCATTATGATTGTGAAATCTTTTCATAGGCTCCGTAGCATGGTTCCCACATGAGTAATTATTTAAAAATCAAGTTGCTACCACCTCTCACTTTCATAGACATGGCTGCTGAGTGAGATGGCACATTCCAGTGTGTGCTTTAGCAAGAAAAGACTGGTGGCAGCCACAATCTCGGTTCCTGCTAGCAGTCCCAGTATAATTTTTGGAAAATAAAATACATGGGTTTAAATGTTTACAGTCCCATGTATTTGTTTTTTTGTTGTTGTTGTTGTTTTTGAGACAGAGTCTTGCTCTGTTGCCCAGGCTAGAGTGCCGTGGCATCAACCTAGCTCACAGCAACGTCACACTCCTGGGTTCAAGCAATCCTTCTGCCTCAGCCTCCCGAGTAGCTGGGGCTACAGGCATGTGCCACCATGCCTGGCTAATTTTTTCTATATGTATATTTTTAGCTGTCCAGATCATTTCTTTCTATTTTTAGTAGAGACGAGGTCTCGCTCTTGCTCAGGCTGGTCTCGAACTCCTGACCTGGAGCAATCCTCCTGCCTCGGCCTCCCAGAGTGCTAGGATTACAGGCGTGAGCCACCACACCCAGCCTACAGTCCCATGTATTTGTTGTATGATTTGGGGCAAGTTGCTTGACT
This sequence comes from Varecia variegata, assembly GCA_028533085.1. NCBI lineage: Eukaryota > Metazoa > Chordata > Mammalia > Primates > Lemuridae > Varecia > Varecia variegata. The sequence continues at coordinate 165,914,945 of CM052436.1, read as the reverse complement.
TCTCTGAGCCTCATCTGTAAACTGGTGACAATGCTGCCGCCTCCCAGAGTTGCCGTGAAGATGGGAGAGTGTCTGCAGGGCAGCCAGCACACGCCGAGTGCTGTGCAGTTGGAGAGGTAAAGGACTCATTGCTTTGAAAGTCTCCAGTGCCTCCATCAGGAACTATAGCGGAGTCAGCCAGGAATAGCCCCAGTGGCGCTGCCTTTGTGGTGTCCCCTGGACTCTTGGCTGTCCTGCCAGCCCACACACCAAGGCAGTAATGCAAGAGCCCCTGCACCTGAGAGGTTCTGTATAGCCCATCCCCACTTTGCACTTGGAAGAGCGGGGTGGACTCCACTTCCCCTGCTCTGGACCTATCCGATGTTCCCCCACCTTCACCTGGAAGATGGCTCATCTCCCTTCTGGAGTCTCTGTCTTGTCTCAGAGCCTGAACATCAGAGGAAGCTGATTTTGCTGCTAGGAAGTGAGTTTCCAAGGGTCCAAGGGGAAGGAGGCGGCCTGGGAGTTTTGACGGCCTGTGGTGCAGGCCTGCGGCACTAGGGGGCAGCATTTCTCTTCCCATCAGACGGGCCAGGCGGCAGGACCGCAGCACACAAGGGGGGTTCCTTGGCCAGGACAGAGACTGAGAAAATGTCTCAAAAATTGTTCTTGGAAACTCCTAAGAGTTTTTTCGTGAAGCGGCAGAGGCAAGAGGCCATGGAGAGGACCCTGGCTCAGGGCCCAGGGCCTTGATTGGCGTGAGGCAAGTGAGGCACTAAGCAAAGACACAGTCATCAAGACATTTTAATGCAGTGTTGTTAGAAATCCAAAGTAATGCAAGAAATTCCATGATGAGCAAAATATAAACAATTTAAAGACCAGTTCCAACCCTTGGCCTTCGTGCTCACCCCACTCGAGCCTCGGCCCAACCTGGTGAGTCCAGCTCTGGGACAGCAGGAAGGTTTGGCTTTTCTCTGAGCCTCAGTTTCCCTATTTCAGATGAAGGGCTTTGGACTCGGAGCTCTCTGAGGTCTCCTTCTGCTCCTGCACTCTCTGGGCTGTCATGGGGCCTCACTGCCTACTGCAGTGCAGTGCTGTGACTGTCCCTGGTGGCAGACTCACCGGGTTAAACATACAACCTCCCCTTCAGCTGTAGAACTCTCTCTGTGGAATTTGAATCCCTGTACCTAATTTCGGAAGCACTGGCCAGGAGCCCTGACCCTATTTCAGACCCCGTACCAGGTGTTGGGGATCCTGGTCCTGGGCATGAGTAAGACATTTTCTTCAAGGGGCTCCATCCACTGTGGGCAGCTGCTGCAGCAGCATGGCTCGTGGTGCACACACCAGGTGCCAGAAAGGAGCAGGGGCTGAACAGGAGAGGGACTAACTGCTGCAGCAGCTCCATGCTTTACAGCGTGGGGACCCTGCACAGAAGTTTGCAGGGTGTGTGGAAGATGTTTTCAGGTGGGCAGAAGGAAAAGAGAACTCCAGGTGTTAAGGGTCGCAATGCACTGAAGTGGCTGGTGAATGCCATGGGCATCTGAGACAGGTGGCAGGGCCCTCAGCTTCACAGCCCTGAGAGTATCACCCCGTGAGTGTCATTGTCAGAGGCCACCCACTCTGTAGGGTGTGCTTACAACACACATGGCTTTGTGCCAGGGCTTTATAGAGACCAGGCTCCTTTAATCCTCAAAACAGTCATGCACAGAGCTGCTGTTAGCGCCATGGTTTCTGGAGAGGTGGGACCCCCGCCTCTTGTCACGGGGTGGATGGACTTTGACTCGCACACACAGCTGTGTGCACCAGTGCAGCTCTGGAAATAGAGTAGAAGTTCCACAAGACAGTGCCTTGTCCAGGAAACTGTGGCTCATCCTTTCTCCCTGGGCACCTTGCAGGGGACAGAGGGCCCAGGGTGGAGCCTGGGACTCCCGAGCACCTGGGGACAGTGGGTTCTAGGAGCTGCACTCAGGAGCCCACCGTTTGAGGGGGCAGAAGCCCTGCAGATCAGCAGCCCGGGTCCACAGAGCGCTGTGCCTCTCGCAGCATGAGCAAAGGGAACGGTGCTGAGCCAGCGGTGTGGTCCACGTCAGCTGCAGAACGGGGGACCCAGGCACCTGGCAGCTGTGGTCAGAGGGTGTCAGGGTTGACCAGACAGGCAGGTGTCCAATAAGCAAACCCTCCAAGCATGACAGCCACAGTCCCACAGGTGCGACATCCTGATGTCGCCTTCCAGAACCACTGCCGCCCCTCTGTCACCTATACCCCACCGCTGTGCTGCAGCCGACACGCTCCTCCCCGGGCTGTGCGAGGACAGAGGCCATGAGGAGGGGCCGTATCCTGGCCCCCGCCCACCCACCATCATGCCACCTGCTTCTTGCCGCCCACTCTCTCTTTCTCTTCCAGAATGCCAACCTGGCCCCGTGTGGAGCAGACCCAGATGGCAGCTGGGGCATGCGAGGTACACGGCTCGGGGACCCTGTGGGTCTCTGGCGGGGGCAGGGGTTGCTAACAAATTTCCACAAGTCTCATTCTGAAACCGCCCCGGTGGGGGCCTGCTGGCAAAAGGCGCCAGGCGTGCTGGGCAGGGGCACTGCCACAGGAGGGCACGCTCATTTTCCCGCCTCTGCCAGGCAAGAATCAGTTTCCCTCCGCTCCAGCACTCCCAGGATGCTCCCCCTCCTGGCTGGTGAGGCACTCCGCGTCACTTGGGGAAACTGAGTGGAAGGGGAGCCAGGTCAGACCCTGCCTACACCCTTGCTGGTCGTGCAGCTTCAAATTGGGAGGGCTGCTGGGAGGTTGGTGTTACAGAGTGGCCACCTGGTCACATGCCAGTGCCTGGCAGGAGGCAGGGCTCACCCCCTGGTCACTCCTGAGAGTGACAGGGGAGCTTGGGTCTCATGGACTGGTTCGCACATGGGTGACAGAGCATCCGGGTGCCATGGCTCACTCCCTCTAAGTGGCTTTCCAAGTCCTTGGGCCTCGGAGTTGGCACATCTGGGACTGCACGTGGCATGTGGGGAACCTCAGGGACTGGGCCCACTCAGGGTCTCACTTCCGAGACGGCTGGAGGCCCAGGTCGTGGAGACCCTGCTTCCCATGGGTTCTGTGTATATGGAGGCCCTACTGTCCATACTATTTTATTTTTTCAATAAGATGCTTTTAGTCTGGAAGTAGAATGTTTTAAAAGCTAGGGTGCAAAGCTCAGTAGTTAAAAAGGAGGAAGTAAAGAGTTAAGAGGGTAAGACAGTGAGAGACAGAGTGTCAGACCACAGAGGGATGTCAGTCTCCACAACACCCCACAGGTTTCCCAGGAATGCCCACTGCGCAGGTGGGAAACTGAGGCTGAGGAGCACAGGGCGCCGTCAGCTTCCAGTCTGGCCTCCAGCCCAGCCACGCCCTGCTCTGGATTTCCCGCTGAGGCCCCCAGAGCCCACCTCCCGCAGCCAAGATTAGAGCCCAGTGCAGGCTGCTCAGGGACTGGGCCTGGTCAGCGACTGCAGGGTGGGGACACAGGGGCCCCCAGGGCGGGACTACGTCCACCTAGAGAAGAGTTCTTGCACTTTCTAAACGACCCGTGGTCTCCGCTCTCTCTCTTACAGAATACAAGGTAAGAGGGGCCGCGCTCTCACACTGACCTCTCCATGCCGCGCAGCACCTGCCCAGGTTAAAGTTCCTTTCTGTTGTGCTTTCCCTGTGAAATGTGTGTGTCAGATGGAACGCAAGTATGTATTCCCAGGTGGCCTCTGCTCAGCTCTTTGGCACCAGCGCACACTTGCTTCTTGAGATAACTCTGTGGTTTCCTCCCCGACAGATCTATCCTTACGACTCCCTCATCGTAACAAACCGAATCCGTGTGAAACTGCCCAAAGATGTGGACCGGACGAGACTGGAGGTACTAACCGGGCCCTGGGGGTCTCTGCGGGTGACTCTTCCACACTGTCAGAGTCACACTCCGAGGGGCCACCGTGGGGACCGAGTTAAGGACCCACGTTGCTTCAAAGGCCACAACAATGATGGCTTTGCAAGGGAGGCACACTGGCTCTTGGACGGGGCGGGGAGGCCTTTGTACCAATGACGCGTTCCACGGAGTCGTCTCCTCTGAGCGCTGATGCTGAGAAACCTGCTCCAGCTCCTGGACGGTCACAGCCTCCTGGGTTCCTCCCACTTGACCATGTTCTCACCTGTCTAGAATGATCTGAGGATCCTCGGAAAGCAAGTGTGTGTTTAAAAGTCCAAACAGGAGGTCAGCACAGAGTAGGTGTTTGGATAATATTTGCTGACTAAAATGACTAGCTCTGTTGAGTACCTACTATGTGTCCCAAAGTGCACATGTGACACTCTCTTTAATGCTCACAGCCATCCTAGAGTCAGCAATGTCCAGCCCGTGGGATTTCCGCTCCTGAGCCCTTTCATGGGTGTGTCCCTGCCTTTTAATGACTCTTTTGCTGAGGGTAAGAGGTCTCAAGGCTCCTGAAGGGCAGGGCCATCCGGCCCCATCTGCGCCCCAAGGCTGGGGCATGTGTGAGGGCCCGTGTGCACAGGGCCAGCTGCCAGACCCTGTCCGACCTGCCCAAGTGGGCAGGGCTCAGCCTGCTGCCAGGAGAGGAAGCAGGAGGGCTGGACTCAGCAGGGGCCCAGGGCCTGGGGCTCTCCAGGAGTGGGGTCTGGGGAGGCATTCCAGGCCAAGGGAAGCCCTGTTTAATGCTTGAGGGGTGCTGGGCAGAAAAGCACCCCAACGGCGTTGAGCAGGCGCCAACTTTCCTGCACTAGCTGGCCGTATACTCTCATGCCTCGAGTTCTGCACCTTTGAGATTAGGATGTTGGTATCCCGAGTGGGTCGCTGTGCAGGGAGAGGTCAAGAGGTTTCGTGAAGCCCCTTGCCCAGGGCCTGGAAAATCGTACTCCCTTAGTACAGGGTAGTGGCGAGGAGGAAGGGGACCGGGATGCTGGTGCGGCTGCAGCGCTGGGGAGGAGGCGCATCCACTTTGACCCTCTTTGTTGTAAATGACAGGAACCTGACCCAAAGTGACATACTGGCTCTGATGACTGAAGGTCCCCTTCAGGTGTGGCTTGATCAAGGGCTAAATGATGTGTCCAGCACACAGTTTCTTTCCTTTCTTCTCTTGACTGTTCCTCCTCTGTGCTGCTCCAGCAATAGCTAGACTTTTGCCTCAGCTCTCTCAGGCTCAATGTCTGCAAGGGAGAGACCTGTATCTCTCTCTCCATCTCTTTTTCTCTCTCGGCCTCTGGGTGGGTCATATAACTACCCCTGAATCCCCCAGTCTGACCCAGGGAATGCTGTGCCCCAGCTGGCCAGGTCAGCCCCACAACCATGCCTGGAGCTACCCGGGCTGGGCGGTGGCTGCGAGAGGAAGCTCCGAGACCTGGTACCTAAGGGTGGGGAGGAGGATGCTGGAGACCTGGTACCTAAGGGTGGGGAGGAGGATGCTGGAGACCTGGTACCTAAGGGTGGGGAGGAGGATGCTGTGCAACAGGCAGGCAGCCAGTGTCCCCCTGCAGGGAGGGAGAGGGGAGGCGGGGGGAGGGGGTGACAGCACACTGAGCCCTGGACCACCGTGGCGGGTCAGTGCCGTGGACCCACAGCCTGTGCTGAGCACCCCACATGTGGGGCCGTTTGCTAGTGCGGCATTTGTTTGGATTTTACCCTACAGAAAAGGAAAGTTCTAAAGTGTTGGGACGTGTGTGGCTATCCGTGGGAGGGGCTGGGCAGCAGGGTCCGGCTGAGAAGCTGGTGCGTGCGTCGGGGTAGGGTGTGGGGAGAGCCCCCGGTGCCAGGCGTGCAGATCAGCCTGGAATGTGTGCTGAGTGAGGGCGCAGAGGAGGCCCCGAATCCAGCAGGGCCTCTGTCTCCTCCTGAAGCCTGGGTCCTGGACTGCCTCTGTCAGGGGTCACATATGACCACCCCGGCAGCCAGGCAAGGCGCCCACACTGGCTTTTTCTGCATGTGACCCCAGCACCCTAACTGCCCGCAGGGGAAGCGTTCTTCAGCGCCAGTGGAAATTGGGTCCCTGTTAATTGTGGATTCAAGTCCAGTGTAAACACCACTGTAGTAAAATGGGTGCTTCGGGCTTCCGGGTCGGAACTGCCTGGAGGTATTTGCTGTATTTGCCATGTGCCTTTGGCCCTTGAAGGGTGTGTCCCCTGTGGGTGCTGGAGTTAATTGCTCTCACCAAGAGCGGTGAGCTCAGATAAGGTGCCCAGCAGGTCCTGGCACAGCAGCGGCCTTGAGACCAGGAGCCTGTTGGGACTCAGCTACAGCCCTCTTGGGACTGGGGAGTGCTTTCAATCCTCGGTGCCCAACCCCCGACTCCACGCCTGAGCTCCATACCACCCCCACCCCCCACACCTCACCCACACCCCCCCCCCCCAGTCTGTGGAAAGATTGTCTTCCATGAAACCGGTCCCTGGTGCCAAAAAGTTGGAGACTTTAAACGACTTCTTTTTTACCTTTTTTCCCCCCCACTACGGTACAGAAGGAAAGTTGCAAAATACCAAGGGGTTAACCCATGTAAATGTATCCTTTTAAAAGCCCTCTGACACCTGGTAATGGGTTTAATCATTCAAATCTCCAAGAACACACCCAAGGGTGGGACACTAGTTCCTCCTCAAGCTGAGCCAAGCGGGGGACTGGAAATGTCAGCGCAGTGGGCCACATCCCTGGGGCTTGGCCCCGCCTGGGGCTGGGAGCTGGGACAGGAGCCAGAGGGCTCAGGGGGCCGCCTCCGAGGAGGAGAGGAAGGGACCCCTGATGCTTATATTTCAGGGGAAAGAGCTTTATTTTTAACATAAAAACAATTCATAACTATTGTAAAAGTCCAGAAAAATACAAAGAAGAACATAAGAATCTTGTGGAATCCCCACACCCAGTCCTAATTGCTAACTCTGTGGTGGACATGCTTCCAAAACTCTTCTTTTGCACATGCACTTGGAGAGAAGCAAATCCTATTTTGGATGAATAGTCTCATACTGTAGATACAGTTTGACATCCTGCTTTGTGCTTGCAAATCTGACATGGACATTTTCCACGCCGTTTGCGTGCACCTGCCCCACCTTTTGAATGGCCACTTGGTGGGCCCTGGGAACTCGGTTCCCGAGTGGGAGAGTCCCTAGGGCCGGGCTATGGAATGATAGGCCTCACTTCAACTCACAGCCACTGGCTGGAGCCCAGTCTCAAAGCTCCCATGGAGGTAGGCTGGGAAGTACACCCAGGCCGAGGAGCAGAGGGTGTGGGTGGACCTCGGTGGAGTCCATACCTCTATTGGGCAGACCCTGGAAGGAGTAGTGTGGCCAGTGGTCAGTGTGTGGCAGCGGTCCTTACCGCCAGGAGGTTCAGCTGAGTCGCCATTCATTCGGTGACCATGTGCCAGTACCTGGAGGTGTCTGGTGAGCAAAAACAGCCTGAGCTCTGCCCCCTGGATGCTCATTGTGATACGGAAGACAGATGCCATCCACTAATGACCCAAATGAGTACACGTACTTGTACACCGACACCAGGGCTCTGAGGGAGAAGAACATGGGCCTGTGAGTATTTAAAATGTGTAACCATTAACTGGGTGAAGTAAGCATTCGCACATGTGGGTGTGCATGTGCGTGTCTTTTGAGTGAAGTGAGGGATAGCAGGTAGGAAGAGAATTCGAGGAAGCGCAAACTGCATGTGCAAAGGCCCTGGGGCAGGAGGGATCCTTGGCTATCTAAGGAACTGTAGGACGACTGAGGTATCTAGACGTGAGCAGGGGAAGGTGAGGACAGGCCCGGCCCTGCAGGGCCCTGAGCAGTCTTAAGCAGTTTGGTTTTTAGCCTAAGAGCAATGGCATTTAAGTTGGGGATTATGTTGTCAGGTGTGCAATTTAAAACAACCTCTGTGGCTACATTGTGAAGCTCAGATTGGCTGTGTATATAGGGAGACTGTTTAGGGGCAATTTGGGTGGTAGGGGTAAGAAGTGATGGCATCTTGGACGTGGGTGGTGGCATTGCTGAGGGTGAGACTTCTTTGGGAAGTCAAGGGCATGACTCGGTGATGGACGTGCCTGGTGGTGAGGGGGGAGGAGCATTCCAGCTGTGACTCCAGGATGCCTGGATGGGGTGGTGGATGGAGTGGCAGTCCCTCCACAGAGCAGGATGTGCCCAGGCACCATTGACACTCTGGCCTATGAGGCATGGCCGAGGACACTCAGGGTGCTCAGCCTGGCAGCAGTGGAAGGTGCCATGGAGGTGCCTGGTAGCACATAGTAGGTGCTAGTCAATGTGGGTGACTTATGAAGGAGTGTGGAGGAGCCTTGATCATCCTCTCTGGTTCTGGAAGGGCTGTCACGTGGAAGAGGGGCAGCAGAGCTGTGAGATGCCAGGGGGCACAGCAAGGATGCGCAGACACAGCTCATGAGAGGCAGAGCTGAGATTCAAGCTGTCACTCGAAGCCACTACGCTATGCTGTCTTGCTGAGTAATTACAGCATTGAAATGACTTTCTGACCCCTCTTAGGTGCCCCCAGTGTCCCAGCGCACACATACAGGCATTTCGCCCCTTAGGTCAGAAAGCATATCAGCCAGTGTTCTCCAGAGAAGCAGAATGATTAGAGACAGACAGACACACACAGATATACGTTAAGAAATTTATTTTGTGAACTTGGCCCACGCAAGTGTGTGGGCTGCAATTCTGACATGCGTAGGATCGGCCAGCAAGCAGGAGACTCAAGCGGGAGTTGCCACTTTGCGGCAGTTTCTTCTCTGGGAAACCTCAGTTTTTACTCTCATGGCCTTCAACGGATTGGATGAGACCCACCCACGTTATCGAGGGTGATCTTCACTTAAAGTCAACTGCCCGTCGACAGTGACCCCGTCTACAAAATGCCTTCACGGCAATTCCTAGACTACGTCCAACCAGACAACTGGGCCCAAGCAAGTTGCCACTTAAAACATAACCGTCACAGGCAGCAAGGTGAGGGGGGTGGGAAAGGGGCCTCTTGTCCAGCTCCTGTGTCCAGGTGAGCCCCTCGAGGCCGGTCACTCCTGGGTCGCACTCTGAGACCTTTCTGCGTGCACAGCAGTCCGGGGCTGCGCGGAAGGGAAGCCACTGGTCACCAAGTGCTGTGGCTCTCGAGCCGGCCCCTTCCACGCCCTGCGGCTAAGCGCACACCCAGGTGTGCTCCGGCAGGAAGAGCCCGGTGTTGGAATGCACCTGAAAAGTAAGGCCCTGCAGTTAAAGAACATCTCCTTTGTTTAAACCCACCGGACCGGTCTGAGGAGCACCCTGGTAGATGGGTTCAGGAGCCACGTGGGTGTGCCTGAGGGGTGGGTTTGCACCAGAATCCAGCACTCCATGGCCTCCTGGGCTGAGACGCTGTGGAGAAACTCAAGCAGACCTGTGCAGCTGGAAGGAAGCACTGGAGTCCAGAGCAGCCGGACAGAGTGCGGGCCAGAGGCCAGCTGGGCCAGGGCCTACAGGCCAGGCCAGTGGCAGGGAGGGCACGGGCAGTGCAGAAAGGGGTACTGGGGGTAGATGTAGATTCACAGATACAACCAGACAAGATGGACTGTCCTTCCCTTCAGTAAGGGTGGGAGAATGTGGCGAGCAGACTGAACTGTGCCCACCCCGCTTGTAGCTGAGAGCCAGAGGAGGTCTGGCCAGGTCACAGTGCCCCTCTCCTGGAGGAAGCCTGTCACCATTCACATCAACTGCAGAAACCACCTGGGAGTTCCTGCCCACACCAGCCCATGGCCATCACCAGCAGCACCAGGGCCTCCAGCACCCGCACCCTCGCTGTGCTGTCCTTCCTGCCCAGCCACCAGCTCCAAGTCCTCCCTTGGGAGGGTCCCATGGTGTGGCACACGGACGGCTGCCCTCCTCTCCCCCTGCAGCACGCAGTGCCTGGCTGTCCGCCGTCCGCTCCCTGTGCCCCTCTCCTCCGCCATTGTGGTGACCAGCAAAGACCCAACCCTGGTGAGACCCAGTGGACCACGGGCTTGCCCATCTTCCTCCCCTTAGACACACGGTCACAGGTAGCAAGGGCACTGCTGGGATCCTGCCATGCCACCTCACTAGGGACCTTCCTGCCATCCCCCTCTGCCACCCCTGTGCCCCTCCCCTGGCCTCAGACCCCACTGTGGGGAGGGGCCCCCACGGCAGAAGGCAGGGCCGGGTGGCAGGGAGCCCGCCGGCACCAGCGCTGGGCCTGAACTTTCCTCACGCTTCAGCCCTGTCCTTTCTCTTGTTCACTCCACACCTGCTGAGCGCCCCCAGCCCACCCCCACCAGAGGCAGTGTGGGAGCAAGGTCTCGCGGTCGCGGGCCCTCAGTCAGCATTCTCTGGGTAGCGGTGGGAATGATCTCCTTGCATGGTTCCTTTGATGTGATTCAGAAGGGGATGATCGGTACCTGCAGGTACAGGGCTGCAGGCTGCATGACACACCTAACGTCTTAAATGTGTCGAGAGACCCAGTCTGGAGTGGCGACTCTAAGTCTCTGTGGACTGGGTTGTGGATTTCTCAGCACACCAAGAACCCCAAATCTCCACACCGCACAAATGGTTAATTTCTGGCAAGCACCAGGGTTCCTTTCCTGTTTGCAAACTTGTGATAGCAGCAGGCAGCTGAGGGCCTCTTTCTGGCAGAGACTTGCTGGACGTGCTGTGTGTGACTGTGAGTGTGAGAGAGTGTGTGTGTGTGTGCAAGAGTGTAAGTGTATGCGTGTGTGTGTGAGTGTGCAAGAGTGTGCATATGTGTATGTATGTGTGTGATGAATGTGTGTGAGAGTGTGTACATGTGTGTGGGTACATGCGTGTGTATATGTGAGTGTGAGTGTGTGTATGTCCGTATGTGAGTACATGTGTATGTGTTAGTGTTTGTGTGTGTGAGTATATATGTCAGTGTGTGAGTATATGTGTGTGTCAGTGTGTGTGTGTGTGTGAGAATATGTGTCAGTGAGTGCGTGTGCGTGTGTGTGTGTGTGTGTGTGTGTGACTCTGTGCCCACATTTAATTAGGACATGGCCTTGTGCGGGTTCTTGAGTGTCCTCCTCCAGATCACCCCAATAACGGATTCCAGAGCATAGCGCGTGCTGCATAGACTTGGTGACGTTTGTGAAGTACATGCGCGGCCATAGCCAATGTGTGTAGGAGTCGGGAGTTGTGGGCTCTGCCCTGGGTGCTGTGTGTCCCTAGCGTGGCCACTTTCCTCTGAGCTTGGTTCCTTAACTGCAAAGGGGGTGTCAAGGGCCACGGGAGGCCCAGGCACATGGAGGGACCGCCCTGTCCTCACTCCAGTCCCTCCCAGCTGCAGAGGACTGGCCCAGCAGCGTGCTTTGCAGAGTCGCTAACTGCCCCTCTCTGTTTCTCCTTTTGTTTGAAGAGACACCTGTCGCCGGAGGAATTCCAAGAAGTGTTTGGGATGAGTGTCGAAGAGTTCGACCGCCTGGCGCTCTGGAAGAGGAACGACCTCAAGAAGAAAGCCCTGCTGTTTTGACGGTCGCCAGCCTGCTTCGCTGCGCGTGGAGAGAGTGGAGACAGGGACCCCCGGCGAGAAGCACGCAAACACCCCCCACTGCACCTTGCTCAGGCTTCTCTGTGTCGATGGGGCAGGCAGTGGGCGCCTGAGGGGGCTGGGCCGGGCCTCAGGGTGGGAGGGGCCCCTGGCAGGTGCAGCCCCCGTTTCTGCCAGTGACCCTCCTGCCCGTAGTCTAGGGCCGAGACGGCCAGCTTCGCACCACCCTCCCCGCTGTGGCCTGGCGTCAGGGAGATGCCGCAGAGTAGTTGTCACAGGGCGTCAGATGGAACATGCCAACAGCCCAGCTCCCCAGCATCCTCGAGGTGCCCTGGCCTTGTGCTAGGCACATGGGGTATGGAGGTGGCCAGGACATGGGGTATGGAGGTGGCCAGGACGTGAGCTGTGATGACAGCACTGACACCACCTGGGGGCACATGGCTCTTCAGGGCAGGGCAGGCTGGCCTCGCACGCACACTCACAGGCCAGTGCAGGGGGAGGGCTGCCAGCATCCCGGGCAGTGCCGAGCATCTGTGACGGGTCTCTTTATAGGGACAAACATCAACCTGCCCGGGCACCTCCCGCCAGCACCACCTCCATGCACCGCGTTCTTCCAAACCATCCCCTAGATGCCTACATGATAACTTTAAAGTAACACAGAAGTTTTTATTTTATTAAAAAGTATAGCCTACCTAAATGTAAGACGACATATATAAAGAGTTTAATTTCACGGTCCCCTGACGGGGAGCGCCTCCAGCCTTACTCACCACCGCTCAGATCTGTGTGGTTTCTGTCACTTCCCGTGTGTTCCTCATAGACAGGACTCCTTGTCTGTTTCTTTTTCTTGTTTTTTCTTTTTCACGTGTCACATAGGTGTAATCTTAAAGACAGACCCCTCTCCATACTGCTGTTTGTAAGTACGTGTGAAGTATAGCCGCCACTGTGTTCCTTGCTGTTATTTTTCCAAGTCTTGGACAGAAAACATCCTCCTCCGATGGCCAAAGCCCTGGAATAAAGGATTTTCATGTACCCGGCCTAGTACCCGACGTAGCTTGTGGTGTAGCGTCTTTGTGCTGTAGCCGGTGGTGTCTCACCTTGCCCACCTGAAACACAAACCCGCACACGTCCCAGGAGCAGCTGGGACATCCCAGGAGCGCTTGTGCACATCCCTGAGACAGACACCCACACGCTCTTGGGGACAGAGAGGAGGAGATTTGCCCTCTTCTAATCTCTGAAGCCAGCAGAGCATCTCACAGCAGAAGGCAGGTGGGCTCCCCAGGTGAAAGGCATGCGTGTCTGTAGCTAGGCACCCGGTAAGGTCTGGTGCCTGCTGTCACCGGATGCTGATGTGGCTCACTGAGAGGTGGGTGAGACACCAAAGTCTGTTCCCCAGTCCTCGGTGGGTGCTGCGTCTGTGTGCCCTGGCTGTCCCCACCCGCAAGTGTGAGTCGGACTTACTCGGCTTCCTCACAGCCCGTAGCACGCCAAGTCCCATTTTGCACTCTGCTCGGCTTGTCACCCTGCTGGTTTGGCCACGAGGGGGAATTTTTAGCACTTGATATGCTTCCTGTCGTTTAGCAGTCTGAGCCTGAGCAACTGGAAACCCCCGTTTTCTCATTAGTGCGATGTCGTGTCTGATGTCCGGAAGCCTGGAAAAATAAAAGGCGATGTGTCCTAACCCGCCAGAGTACAAAGCTGCTTGTCATGAACGCGTGTGATTTCTGCAGGCACGGGGCACTGCAAGCAGTGCTGGGGGAGAGCGTCTGCGTGCTCAGGGCAGGCGAGGCCATGGGGGGACCCGCAGGATGGCCCTCCACAAGCAACAAAGAAAGGACCCAAGCCCCCGTGTGCCCCGGAGCCCTCGCCCAAGGCTGGGCACTGGGCACTGACGGCAGAGATGAGTGGGACCCGACACCTGCCTGCCCCCACGGCTAGGGAGACATGGACAAGACTGATGGCTGCTCTGTGGAGCAAGCCCCAAGGGGGCCCCCAGTGCACGCCCCCAGGTCAGAACAGGCTTTCTAGAAAAAGCACTGCCCAAACTCAGTCTTGGCAAATGGTAGGTATTCTGTGAAGACAGTAAGGGACAGGCATTCCAGGCAGATGGAACAGCAGGAGCGGAGGCACTGAGGCTGGAATCAGCCTTGCAAGTTCTGGAAACTTTGGTCATTGTTTACATCTGAGCACAGGGCTGAGGAAAGGGCTGGAAGGAAAGAGAATATGGGCAGGGCTCCCACGGGGGTGAGAGGGAACCGGCGCCATCCTCGGATTAAAAGTTTCATTATATATAATCTTATTCCAATGACATTAATGATTCTTATGAACTTTGGGTTTTCACCCCAAAAGTCCTGTCCACACACACACAACCTGCCGCGGCCATCTGTGCAGCTATGCAGCCAGAAACCGGCATTCTCCGAGGTTCCCCGGCCCCCAAGGACGACCATCAGCGAGTCCTGGCCATTCCAGCTGGCGAGCAACAGCCTACGTCTCTCCAGCTGCACAGGTGCCGTCACGGGCTGGTCTGGGCTGGGACATTCTGAGAGCAGAAGGTGGCACGTGACCAGTGACTCTGGGGCATGCTGCCAGCGGCCTCCTTCCATGGCCTTGGAGCCAGGCCTTGTGCAGCTCCCATGCCCCTCAGACCCTGTGTCTGTCCCCTAGGTCACAGCTACTGGGAGTGAGGTGACTTCCTCTGAGACCCTGAGGCACCAAGCCTTCTAGCTTGCACACAGGGTCTTGGCCCCTGGGAGCTCCCCCTCGGACAGGCCCCTCTGTTGACACAAACTCCCCCACCCATCCCCGGCCTGCCAGCGTGTCCGCATGTTCCTTCTTCCACGGTTGATTGCTGTCTCCCGCCATCAAGGCCTAAGACCCAAGGGCTGACGGTTCCGTAATAGTGCCCTGCCACCTGGGAACGGCCTTGGAGTGTTCTGCAAGGAGACCGGAGCCCGTCTGGATTCCATGCTCAGCCAGGGACTCTCTGGGCATTAGCACTTCTAGGACAGTGCTGTCCAGTCACACTTCCGCGATGATGGTGTTCTCCATCCATGACACCAGCCACTCGTGCTTGAAATGAGGCTGTGTGAGTGGGGAACTGAGTTTTAAATTTAATTCATTTAAATAGCCACATGTGGCTAGTGGCTGCATGTTAGTGCAGGGCTAGCGGATTAGAGACTTCTACCCTAACCTGGGACAGGGACTTCCATAGGAGAGATTGTCACTCTTGGCTAGCAATGTTCATCGGTGCCCAGACTCTAGGATTTAGTGCTCACGTGCTGAGTGTCTGTTTCACCTGGCACTGCCCTGGGTGTGGGGGTTGCAAGCACAGTCCCTGCCTGCCAAGCTCACGGTGTCTGCACCTGAGCCTCAGTGCCCGCCGGCTCCATCTCCATCCAGTCTTAGTCTCTGCCAAAGGCACCAGTTTTCCCAAATCAGTGTCAGGAAGCCCCGGGACGGTGGGTCAGGGAGACCTCAGAGCTGCCGGGGCTCCTCCTGGGCCCTCTCCCCAGGGTAGCTGCACATTCCGTGCTGCTCACCCCAGCGTAAAGCTCTGAACCCACTGCAGCCAGGCAAGGGCACAGCAAATCCCACAGCAGGTCTCAGTGTTTGGCTCAGAAGTGACACATGTCAGCTCTAGTCATGGCCCATTGGCCAGAACTAGTCACGTGACTCCACCCACGTGCAAAAGGGTCTGGGAAGCGTCCCCATGTCTGAGAAGGGAGAGGGCCAGAGCTGGGCGAGCACCAATAATTCTATAGCTGAGGCTACATACACGTCTCTTCTTCCCCAGCCCGAGCCCCAGTGCCTCCTGTGGCTCTCCATGTGACTCAGTTTGGAGTCCTCAGCTGCCACCGTCCTCTGCAGGTGAGCTGCCCACTCATTCATCTGTGCAGGTGGCCCCTGAGCCATCTGCAGAGTGGATCCCTGGTGGCCCAGGGTAGTGGCTCGGCCCCACAGAGAGACTTTGCTCTGCTGGGGGATCCAACCAGTCTGACGCTCTCAGGGAGGTCGATGGTGAGACCCCCAGGAGCTTGGGGAGGTGGCCGGGGTGGGGGGCGTGGCAGAGAGAAGGAGGAGCGAGAGAAGCTGGGCAGGAGAGGAGGAGGAAGGGGCAGTGGGGAGATAGATGGATCTTGTGGAGCTTGTAGACGTCCCGAGGGGTGGGCCCTGCTGACTGCTCGGGCCCACCCCTCCTGCCTTCTGGGCTCTGAGCCAGTTGAGAATGGACATGAGGAGAAGGATGATGGCCTGGGGACAGTAATTTCCCTGACGCACTAGTCCCCAAACCCCTAAATGCAGAATTTCTGGAACAACTGAGTTGGAAGATCAGAAAAATCTTCAAGGGTGGTCTACCTCTATCCTCACCCCAGAGCTGGGCCCAGGTCCCTCCAACGCACAAGCGTGATGCGGGGGAGGTAGAAGCACTGACACCCAGCCAGCTGCAACGGGGATGGAGCCTGCCTGCAAGCCTGCCCTGGGGACCGTCTCCAGAACCGCAGAACCCAGCCCCACCTGGGGCCTGCCCAGCCTTGGTCACCGTGGGAGGCAGAGAAGAGAATTATCACAGCAGTCATTTGTCACCTCTTCCTCTCCAGCACTTGGGTCCTCAGATGATCTGGAGGCAGATCCTTCCCGAATCCCCACTTTACAGATGAGGAAACTGAGGCACAGAGAGAAGCAATGTAGCATGAGTGAATGGGCAGAAGATCCATTTACCCTGATCCACGCCCACACTCCAGACTGTGAAAAGATGCATCATTTTGCCTGGTGTTTGCCTGCCAAAAGGGCCAGGAGCAGACCGTGGCAAGCAGGTCACCCTTAGAACAGGCCAGCGGTGGCTTGGCCTCCCCATCCCACAGATAAGAGGAGCCCCTTGTGTGCCCTAGGAGGAGCAGGTGGAAGGGAGGACGCAGGAACTGGAAGTGGTCCTTCAAGGCTGCCTCTCCCAGACACACGAGGAGGGGTCCCACCTCCCCCAGTAGGTCACCAGGGCTGAGGCCGGACTCCTGGGCTCCAGCTGTGTCGACAGGGGCCCCTCACCACTGTGCTAGTGAGGCTGGACAGTGGAGAACCGTGTTCTGTATTGGGGGGGGGGGTGCTGCTTCCTGGCACCCTGCACCGTCTTCTGGGATTCTGTAGTCTCTGTGCCACAGCTGGGGGGAGGGGCCTGTCCCCATGCACAGAAGCACTTCTGACAAGTAAACAGGAAAGGAGCTCCATGCTTCCCAGGGCACCAGCAGAGGCTGCCAGGCCTGTGACCACACCAGGTTTCACGAAGAGTACTCGAGGCTTCCTCTTCTCCTGTCTGAATTGTGAGGCCCCATAAACACCCCCCCATCGGCCCGTTGTATCTGACGCCCGTTCGCCAGCCTGCGCCCGGCTCTCCCTGGATGTGTCTCTATTATAACATTTACACCTGTGCCCGTCCCTTGCTGGGGCCAAGGGCAACCTCCCCTTCTTCCCCTTCGCTCTCTGAAGGTTTGCTGAAAATAACTGACAAAAGGCATGTTAGTAGGAGAAAAGGCGTACAAACGTGCAGGGGGAGGGGCACAGAGTGATTGCCCCAACCCCCGCTGTTGTGTGCCCTTTCCCGCAGGGGAGGTGCAAGAGGGGCATGTGGACAATTCTTTCAAGGGGCAGTAAGTGATCCTGAGGGAGAATGAGTGGATCAGCGACACAGAAATTAATTTGCAAATGATTCTCTTTGGAGTCTGAATGAGCCCAAGAGGCAGGCGTTATCTTGCAGAACTCAAAGAAAGGGAAGGTGGTTGCTGCTTTCGCAAAGGTGGGCTTGCTGTGCAGTGACCCCACAGAGAGTAGAGGGGAGTGTTTCTTTCAAGGCTTTGTCAGACTCCCAGCTAATCTTCCCAGGCCAGGGCGTGGGTGGCCTCGGAGAAAGCAGGGCTGCACCGGTGCAGAGTCTCTCTACAGCGGCAGATCTGCCCCAGGGAAATGCTTTTAAGCTAACCTTGTATTTTCATCCCTCTGCACAGACATCTTGACATATGTCAAAGTTGATCTGGTGTGAGATTTGGTTCCTTCACCGCCGGCCCATCATCCACTCAGAAGCCCCCGGCAATTTATAGAGCAGACTTGACCATGCCATTGTGGGACCTCCATGGGCTTCTTCCCTGATGAAAAATAAAATAATATTTTAGGCCACCGAACCAACTGAATGGACCCCCTCTTGGCCAAGTTTTTAAGAAACCTTAAAAACTGGGTTCTTGCCATGATGGACTGGGAGGTCAGCACACCTTGCTACACCCCCACCCTCGCTGGCCCCCGTGCGGCCTTCCTCCTGGAGGCCTGAATGGAGCCAGCCTCGGGAAGACGTGGGCCACTGCTGGCTGCAGCCAAACTCACCACTGCCCCTTCCCTTTCAAGATCTCCACACAGCTGACCAGCGCTCCTTCCTGATAGGAGGCCACCGGCCATGGAGGGTCCTGGCCAGTCTCAGCCAGATGCACAGTGAGGGTTTTCATGTCCTCTGCCTTACCTTTTGATGTTTAAACTGTGCCCTCAGGTCTTGCTAATGGTACATTTTTTGAACATGGGTCTCATGAAGGGGAACGAGGCTCAACTGTGCACGTGCATGTTTCTCCTCTCATAAATATTCATGACTCCTCCTATAGCTTGTCAGATATATATACTTGGCCACCCCACTCAGCATAAATTCCTGTTCCCTTTACCGTTGCCTGGAAGTGCCTGTTTCCAGCTTCTGGCAGGAGGCTGTTTCCCAGCCTGTCTGAATGGCCACCTGCAGGCAGCAACACTTTATGAGAAATGAAGCTCTCTTTCCAAATGTATCAACCTCATGATTCTCCAGCTGACACCGCTAAAGACCAGGCTCCTTCACGGACCATCATCTGGCCACTGTCCCCCCTGCCTCGTTTTACCCCTTCCCTCTCACATCCTTTCTTCTTGAGCGGCATCTTCTCACCTCCCTCCCAAACACTGTGTCCTTTGCAAAGGCTCTTCTTTCTGCCTGGCATGCTCCATCTGGCCAACTCCTATTCATCCCTCAATGCCCAGCTGAGACTTCCATGATACAATTCCCCCTCCCCCAACCATTATGCCCAAATAACCTCATTGGGAAATTGAATAATTTGAAATTACAATAATTCAAATAAAGCTGTTGGAACTTTAAATTATCCTGGGCCTTGACAAAATGTGGCTATGTAACCTGAGTCACATGCATGCAGCTGCAACTTCTGCCATTTTTTCTGCTGTTTTTTCTGTAAATAATCCAGACCAAACAGCGCCAGAGGTAAGACCCCCTCAGATCACTACCCTCCCTCATCTTCCTTGAAATGTAGCAATCTGCAACCAACCAAATAGCTGTGGCATATGTACCCGGTCTCTGTGGAAAATGTAATCCTGCTGGAACTTTCCATCTCTGCCTATGTCCTTGCTTTGGAAACATGGACCCCCATTCTTTTGGAGTTGCTGCTTTCCTGGGTGGCTATCCTCAAGGTTTTTTTTTGTTTTTTTTTTTTTTTTGAGACAGAGTTTCACTCTGTTGCCCTGAGTAGAGTGCCGTGGCATCGGCCTAGCTCACAGCAACCTCAAACTCCTGGGCCCAAGCAATCCTCCTGCCTCAGCCTCCCGAGTAGCTAGGACTACAGGCATACACCACCATGCCCGGCTAATTTTTTCTATATATATTTTTAGCTATCCATATAATTTCTTTCTATTTTTAGTAGAGACAGGGTCTCGCTCTTGCTCAGGCTGGTCTCGAACCCCTGAGCTCAAACAATCCGCCCACCTCGGCCTCCCAGAGTGCTAGGATTACAGGCGTGAGCCACCACGCCCGGCCTATCCTCAAGTTTTGCACTCACATTAACTCTCTATTTAATCATATTTTCTAAATCTCATTACTTAAAGTGGACACAGTTCATCAACAAACATTTGCTGAGCGGGGTGCTGACAAAACAGAGATAAATAAGACACCCCTGACCTCACAGACCGATCTCAAACCAGTGGCTGAGATGTCAAATGAACAGGCAATGGCAACACAGGGGGTGGGGGCAGCGCAGGAGT
This sequence comes from Varecia variegata, assembly GCA_028533085.1. Taxonomy (NCBI): domain Eukaryota; kingdom Metazoa; phylum Chordata; class Mammalia; order Primates; family Lemuridae; genus Varecia; species Varecia variegata. The sequence goes on along the minus strand of CM052436.1, from coordinate 165,895,432 downwards.
GAGTGTGGAAGGGCCTGGCCAGGAGGGAGGCAGGGTATATGGGAGGCTTCCAGCACCAAGTTCCACCGGAGCTGCGGCCCAAGGGGTGAGCAGGGTCAGCCAGCAACGGCCGGATGAGGAAGGGGTGGAAAGGAGCCCTCCAGGCAGAGGAAACAGCACAGGCAGAGGCCTGAGTGCCGGAAGCTTCGGGGCACGTGGAGGAGCCACACCAGCGTGGCCAGAGGGTGAATCAGCCCTTCTCTGTGTTCCACAATGAGCCAACTGTGCCCGCCAGGGAGACACTGCCAAGCTGCCTGTGGTCCTTGGCACTCACTGCTCTGTGGGACCTACAGGCTTCTCACGCACACGTCGCTTCTCTGGCCCTGGGATCTCTCTTGGCCTGTGTGGGGGGCAGGCCTGGAGTGCCGGGGGGTAGCACCTTTGGGAGTAGCCCTCAGCCAATGAGGTCCTCACCCACGGGCGGGGCAGCTTCAAGGTTGTTCTGGCTCTTTGGCAGCCCTCTCTTGGTTTCTTCCCTCCCTGGCCACACCCCTGCTCCTCGCTGGTACTTTCTGGGGTCACTTCTCACTTAAGCCACTTGTACTCAAGTTGTGGTGTCAGGGTTTGCTTATGGGGGAACCCAGCTTCAGACACCAGCATTTCTGCCAGCCTCACCTGCCAGCGTGGGCCATTGTTGCTCTGCTGCTGTGATACGACAGGCCCCCACCATGGGGACAGCCCCACTGCTGATCCCCGAAATGTGAATGCCCGGAGCTCTTTTCTCTTCCCAGCCTACAGAAAATGCTTGCTACCTCTCACAGCCGATGCGCCCAGGGCTGCTCACAGGGGGCTGCCGGGCTGCAGAGACGCACGGCTCTCTCCTTGCCCAACACTCTGCAGGGCGGGTGCAGCCTCCGCCCTGCCTGGGATCCTGCTTCTGCTGCCCTCTAGGCCCTGCACTCCATCCGGCCCCTTCCCCACGCACAGCTGGCCTGGGCTGTCAGCTCTGGGCCGGCTCCAGAAAGGACCCCTGCCCCAGCACATCTGAGCGTGGGTCAGCCCAGGCTGTCAGCCAGCCTCGGGCTCTTGCCCTCAGAGTCTCGGGCCCCCACAATGCAAGGCCCGCTGGGGCCTGTGTTACCGACCACCTCTGGCCAGCTGAGATGCTCCTGGCCATGCTGGGACACTTTTGGAGTGCAGGCCGACCAACTCGTCACCTGCTGGGCAGAGCCTCGGTGCTCACCGACCAAACTATTTTGTTACCTTTTCTATACACGAAAATCTTTGTGGTCCCTTAAATGTTCCCAAGAATTTTTTTTTTTTTAACAGGAAAGTAGGTAAAAGGACAGCCATGGTTTCAGGTCATTCTCTGGATTTGGTTCTTAGGGATGTTTTCTCCCACAGGCCAAAGAGAGTCCACTTACCAGTGGGCTGGGAGACTCTCCAGCCACTTCCAGGGGTGCGGCTGGGACAAGGTCATTACCCTGCATGTTCATCTGTTTCAATACTGTCCAGCCCGTGGCCCTGCTGCTAGGCACCCAGCTCTGCTGAGGGGCAGCCTAAATCCTCTCGTGATTGAGAGGCATCTGCACCCGCATGCCCTGGCCCTGCCCTCCTGGGCACATAGGATTGGACCAGAAGTGGCACAAGACCCAAAGGCAGCAGGTCTGTAGGCTGGTCAGCACCACAAGGTGGTCTGCCACAGAATTTCTGCCTACAGGAGGATTCACTGGGCCACCCACAGCCTCTCCCACTCTGAAAGCTGAGATGGGTGGAGAGGGAGGGAGGGAGGGGACACAGAGTGGGAACAGACCGTGGCGGGCCTTAGGTTACAGGCGCACAAAGGAACAGCCCCAGTGTCTTGGTGACCTGCATGTCCACAGCACCTTATCCAGTGCCTCACATGGACAAGATGCTTAGAAAGGTTGCAGAAGTTATATAATTTCAGAATGTGGGGGTGGGGGGGCTTCCCTTCTTGCCATGGAATGGTCCAGATTGAGCAGTTCAGTGTCAAGTGTCCAGCCCAAGAGTCTGGAGATCTGGCTCTGATGCTAAATAAGTATGTGCTCTTAGGTAAGTCTTCATCACAAACCTCAGATTCTGCACCTGCACGGAGGGTGCTGTGCTGGGTGGTCCCTAGTGGTCCAGGCAGAGTTGTCCGTATATGCCCAAAGCAATGAGACTCTTCCACCTTGGGATGAGATCATAAATCGTAGTTTCCCAGCCCCCAAAATGAAATGCTTCTTTGAAATGGCTTATACATGTATTTAAATAATTTTTGATATGCAATAGGTTCTCGTAGCTCACGGTATAAATTTTTTTAATACAAAAAGACATGCAGTGAAAGGTCTTCTCCAAATCCCTGTCAACAACCCACCTTGATCTACTCACCTCCAGCCTCACCTCCAGCTGAACAGCCCTCCTGCAATTTTAAACAGAAGCGATGATGATGGAAGCCTTCTTTCTGGCTTCAGTAGGAATAGGATTTCTTCTTCTTCTTCTTTTTTTCTTTTTTAACTGTCCTTCTCACTTGTGTGTGAGGAATAGGACTTCTTAAGTCCCTGCCCAAAGCCTAATGCTGGGCATTAGCATGATACAATGTGGAATATTGTATCATGCTAAGGAAACATTCATATTCATCTAGTTCTATTTTATTGAATTTTTTTAAAATCAAGAATGGATGTTGAATTTTTGGATATGATTATGTGCTTTTTCTCCTTAGAAGACCTATTACTATGATCTAACATACTAATGGATTTTCTAATATTGAACCATCTTTGCATTGCTACTATAAACTCTGCTTGGTCAGGCCTTATTGTTCTTTTTAATTATTATAATGGAATATTATAATAGATATAAAATATAATAGATATAATAGAATAATAAGAGAATTATTATTCTAATTTTTGATGTTATGTTGAATTCTCTTTGCTGATGTTTTATTTAAGAGTTTTACTTTAACATCCATCGGTGAGATTGGTCTATTGTAAAATGTTTCTCACAGAGGTCTCTAGAGGAAGTGCTTTTATTATCCACACACTTTTTGGAAATCATTAAATTCTGAAAAAAATGGGAAGTAGAACTGCATAAATAAACTCAACATACACATATTGCTTGAATTAGAAAAACAGGCCATTTTCTTCCATTGTTCTGGACAGCATTTAAGCATGATATCACGTTTTTGCCAGTACTTACAGGAGTCACATTGGAATCAGTGGGAATTTCATATAAAATGTAACTGGAGAAAAACAATTTGTGCATAGAATTGGGATCTGAAAAGAACCAGAAGTGGAAATATGTCTTACAGAAATTATTTTGTTGGCAGGAGGAAAAAAAAATCATTCCATTGAGATGAGGCATCTAAGAGCTAGTTAAGCCCCACCATTTTCAGTCAAGGCCTACCACGTTTTATTTCTTGGAAAACTTTGTCTTCATCATCATCATCAACATCATCTTCATGTACTAGCAACTACCATTAATTTAGCGCTTGCTCTGTGCCAGAAACCAGGGTGGGAATTTTATAGACATTGTACGATTTAATTCTCAGAGCAACTTTGTAAGGAGCTGTTACTATCTCCATTTTACAGATGAGCAGACTGAGGCTCGGAGAAGCTCAATAAATGGCCTGAGATCATACAGCCAGTAAGTGGCAGAGCTGGGATTCAAACCAAGGGGTCTTTGAGGCCAAAGCTCATATCTTAAATTCTTTTTTTCTTTTTTTTGTGGGGGACAGAGTCTCACTCTGTTGCCCAGGCTAGAGTGCCGTGGTGTCAGCCTAGCTCACAGCAACCTCAAACTTCTGGGCTCAAGCGATCCTTCTACCTCAGCCTCCCAAGTAGGGGGGACTACAGGCACGTGCCACCATGCCCGGCTAATTTTATATATATGTATGTATTTTTAGCTGTCCAAATCATTTCTTTCTATTTTTAGTAGAGACGGGGTCTCACTCTTGCTCAGGCTGGTCTTGAACTCCTGACCTCGAGCGATCCTCCCACCTCAGCCTCCCAGAGTGCTAGGATTACAGGCGTGAGCCACTGCACCTGGCCCATGTCTTTAACTTCTCGAGCCACCAGTTTTGAGAATGGGCAGCAAGGCAGGCCCAGTGCTGAGAGTTTTCACGCCTCATTGTCTAACTGAACCGGCACAGCCACCCCATTTTATAGATGAGTAAACTGAGGCTCATAGACAGATGATAACTTATCTGTAGTTGTGCAGCTGGTGATGGAGGTGTGGGATTTGAGCCCAGGACCACTGAGCTCTGAGCCCACACATTCTCCGTTACCTAGGGCCCTCCTCTTCTCATCTTCCACACACAAGGGTCAAATTCAATAACACTGGATTTGATCCTTGTGTCAAATAGGTATAATAATAGAATATCTTATATAATCCATTTTGCAGCCATTTTTTTCAATGAAGAGCCCAAAGGGAAACTATTAATACTTTTTGGCACAGATATTTGTATGAATTGGTGTTCTGTGTGTCAAGATGCACAGCTTACCTACTACTGCCAAAAGATAAACATTGAATGAATGAATGAACGAAGAGTTTAATTTAAATACTCATATTCATCATAGTCCAGAATGGGAGTAATGCCCATGGTGTAGGGCTTTAATGACCATGTCCAGATCCTGCAGGAGGGAACCCTAGGGCCAAAGGGAGCAAAGAGACCACCTCCAGTCCCAAAGCCAGGACAGAGAGCTGACGCCCCTCCCAGGGCTGGCGTGGACAGTGTGTGAGGACATAGTTGCAAAAGTCCTTGTGCAGAGGACTCAAAAAAAAAAAGATATTTGGTGTGAGCTGTGAGCTGTTCTAGGAGGAAATATCTTTAGGGTTTGAGGGGCAAGGGCACCCACACCTACATTTTGTCACTGGCTAATCAAAAATCCATGTAGGTACCAACCCTGTCATTTTGGAACAATTCAATAGTAAAATACAGCTTGATGGCTTTGGTTGAATGGGTTTAATCTACTTACTGGGCAAAACCGTGTGAAGTTCTGACGTATTCAGTGAGAATGCTTAGGTGTCTCACTTCTGCGGCCAGCCCCTTCTCTTAAGCTGACACAGACATGAGCCAGGAGTCTCTCTTATGAACCAGAAACCCCCCTAACCACGGCTCGCACAGGCAGCCTGAGGACCTGACCTAAAGGACTGGGGTGATGGCTAGAGAGGGAGGTCGCTCCGCTGGGATGATGCAAGACCGGCCTTTAGACATCCTTGTTCTCAAGTATCAAGGCCATGGTCGCCACAGGGCAGTTCCCACCAGTGGACTTTCCCCCAAGAGCCCCTTCTTCTCTCTCTGCTGCTGTCTCTTCCTCCCTATCCTCTCCCCTCCCTCCGTCCTCCCCTTCCCTGTGCTCCCTAAGGTAAAGCGCAGCTCATCTACCTACAGCTGAGGGGCTTCACAATCAAAACTGTCCTTCCAGGTGTTTTCCCAGAGTGAAGTAGGTGCTTTCCTCTTGGAAAGGACTTTTGAGGTTTGCTCTTGAAGGACTATCCTGCCGCCTTTCCTGTGCCCTGGGCTGTCCTGCAGAGAGTGGGTTGCAGGGGTCATGTCTGGAGGCAGGAGACTGGTATGGACGCTTTGGCCATAACTCGGGAGGGATGCTGAGGCTGGAGAAGTCCACACTGGGGACCGGGATGTGGATTCCAGAGAAGAGGCTCTCCTGGAGGACTCACAGTGATCGGATGCGGGGGACAGGGGACAGAGGTGCAGAACTGGGCCCTGCTTTCCATCTTGGGCAGTGGATGCAGGTGAGGAAACTGTGGGGAGCCGAGGGCTTGGGTGGGAGGGAGAGACAAGTCCTGTCTGCAATGCATTGTGTTTGCTGTGCCCACGGGCTGCACAGGTGGAGGTGCCCAGGAGACAGCTGACCTCCAGGTCTGGGGCTCAGTGGAGAGGGATGGGCATGGTTGTGGCTGTGTGGGAGGCATGGCCGAGTCCCACTCCGGCGTGAGATCGCTCGGGCAGACAGAGCAGTGGGGCAGAGCTGATGGTCTGGAGCAGGACCTGGAGGAACACCGAACCTTTCCAAGTTTGCTGGAGGAAGCGCAGAGCACAGAGGAGGAGAATCAGGAGGCCCTGGCACGTGGAGGTCAAGGGCGCACAGTGTGAGGAGGGAAGGCCCCAGAGAGCAGAGGGTGAGGCGAGAGCCAGCCAGAGAGACCCAGGTGTGTCCTGTGGAGTTAGTCCAAAGCAGTCGAGCAGTGAACTTGGCAAGGAGAGTTGTGCAGAGTGGAGAGGCAGAAACCAGACAAAAGAGAGCACTGTGGGAGGTGCAGAAGGGCACACCTGGGCACACACACCTGTGTCTGGGTGGCGGAGAGGCTCAGAAGGGCAGAATGGGGAGGGGGGGCTTGTTTATGTGAGTAGCGGTGTGGGCGATGCGCTAGTCTTGCACGGAGAGAGGCCTGAGCATACAGATACCAATGGGCAAGTGCAGGGGAGGGATGGAGGGAAGGAGAGAGGATGAAGAGGGAGAAAAACCAACATGTATCAAGAGCACAATCCCTGCAAGGCACTGTTGCAAAATAGTCAAACCCCTTGACAACATCATGAGATTAACTGATTAATTCATAATTATTAAGTGCCTGCTACATGCCAGGCACTCTTCTCGAATCTGAGGATACGATGGTGAACAATACATAAAAAGCTGGAACTTCTCTTCTATCTGGGGTTGGTGGGGAGCAATATAGGTGTTGGGGGAGGTACAATAATATGGAAAAACATTATTCAGGACGAGGGAGGAGAGTGACAAGAGGGTACTGTTTTATGCAGAGTGGTCTGTGAAGGTGACAAATGAGGCAAACCTTGGGGAGGGGAAGTCCCTCCTTCCATGATAACAGCAAAGGAGGTTGGTGAGGATGGCTGGGATGCTGGTTAGTTTGTGGCATAAATATGCTCAGCATGAGATCATTTGAACCCTGACTACTTCCAATAGAATTGCAAATAGTCGCTGAGCACACACAATGGAGCCAGGCATCTCGTGGGTGCCAGGGAAATAAGGATGAACCCCTGCCCTGGACAAGCTCACTGTTGTGTGGGAGAGACAGATTTGGAAACAGACCATGATGGTGTGGTGTGTCAAGTACAATAATATAGGGTGGGTTGTTCAAGAAGCTGTGAGATTGTGCCAGACACAGGGATACCCTCCTGGGGAACTGAGACAGCTTCAGAGAGGAGATGACATTTGAGCTGGGTCTTAAAGAATAGGTAAGAGTTTGCTAGCAAGAAAGGAACTTACATCTATAAGGTACCTACTATGTGACAGGCAATTTCCATATGCAATCTTATTTAATTCTCAGAAAAATCCAGCATGGTTATTATCCACAATTTACTGTTACAGTTACTAAGGCTCAGAAAAGCTAAGAGACTTACCCAAGATCATACAGATGTTAGAGCTGGGTTTCAAAACATGATCATTTTTACTCTCATACTTTCTCCAAGACACCATAACACCATAAGAACCTGACAGGCCAGTGTTTGCAAAGACACCAAGCAGTGCAAGATCATGACATGCTTGGGGCCAGCTGGGAAATGGTTCTTTTCATATTCTGCCATGTGCATAAAGGGACTGAAGACAGTGGATGTAAGTGGTGGCAATGATTGTAGGCTTTGCAGGAGATAAACTGACAGTGTTTTTTCCTTTCTTTTCAATATTACAAGACTGTTATTCCATTGTCCCCCTGGCTTCCACTGTTTCTGATGAGAAATCATCTGTAATTCCTATTGTTATTGCCCAGAATATGGTTTGTTTTCTATGGCTGCTTTCAAGATCTTTTTTTTTAATCTTTGGTATTCAGCAGTTGTGGTAGGCAGCCTCTGAGATGCCCCCACTCCTGGGATCTCACCTGAGTGTGGTCCTCTCCCCTTGAGTGTGGGCTGAACCTACAGACAATAGAAGACAAAATGTCACTTCTGGCACTGGGTTACAAAAAGACTGTGGCTTCCATCTTGGGTGCTTTCTCTTGCTCTCCCCTCACCTGTTCTGAGGAAGGTCAGCTGCTGTGTGAGTTGCCCTGAGTAGGGGTCATGCAGTAAACAACTAAGGGAGGCCAACAACTGGTAAGGAAATATGGCCTGTGAACAGCCATGTGAGTGAGCTTGGACATAGACCCTCTGCCCCCATCAAGCCTTCACATGAGGCCACAGCCCCAGCCCACAGATTGCAGCCTTGGGAGAGGCCTTGAGCCACAGGCAACCAGTTAAGCTGGGCTAGATTCCACCCCACAGAATCTATGACATAATAAATGTTAGTTGCCTTAAGCCTCTAGGTATGGGGGGTGGTAATTTGTTAAGCAGCAGTAGATAACTAACGCAGCAGCCTTGTGAGCTTTCGTTGCGTCGGTGAACTGACATCACATCCTACACTGGGACCAGAATCTCCCATGGGTTCCAGTTGCCATAGATGATCTTTGCTCCCTTTAGGCCCCACAGACTGCATCAAAGGTGTCATGGAAATGAACCTTACTTTGGCATATAAATAGCTCATGATTATTTTTTTCCCATAAGAGATGTTACTGGAAAAGTCTGTTAGTCTCCACCAACTACTCCTTCACAGTATCCAACTAGGTCAGGAGTTTCCACAAAGAGGGTTGGTTCAACTCTTGGATCAATAAATCCTAATTTATTTTTCCATAGGATGAAAGCTCTCTTTACATCAGAAGGGCTGTGGTGGGAAAGAGGGATTTGACTTACTTTCTGAGGTACCAAGTGATCAGAAAATTTCAGTTTCATAAGGGAAAAACTTTCTGCTGATCAGAGCTGTCCTACTATGCCTGGACTGGTTTACTGGGTAGTGAGCATCTTGCCTGGATCAGGAATGTTGATTGAGAGGTTTCCAAGTACACATTTATGAATCAGACTGTTTATTAATTTATCAAATATTAATTCTACATGCTTCAGTTAAGAATCCTGTAAGTAAGTGTAGAATTGACTGACAGTGGTTTAAACAAAAGAGGATTTGTTTTTCCTACCTAATAGAGAATTTGGGGTTGGTGATTGCTGGTCTTGTTTCAGTGGCTCAATTGTGCAAGGTTCAGAATCTCTGATTGTCTTGTCCTTTCCTCATGGTTGCAAGATGGTCACTATGGCTCCAGACATCACATACGAGTTAAGGGTAATAATCTCTGCTGCTGAGAAAAAGACAGTATCAGCTGTGCCTATCCCCTTTCCAAGAGAGCAAAAACTTCCCTAGAAATGAGTGGTATACTGGTAAATCTTCAATTACTGGCATTTTGGGGGAGAAGAGGAAGGAAAAAAAATCCTGAGTTTTAGCAGAAATTGACAATTTCTATATAAATTCTCCTACTATGTCTGATTTCAAGCTGCCAACATGACATTGCTGACTGCAGAGCTGGAAGTCAGTAGCACACTGTTACTTAGGGTTTCTACCAGACTGATGCAGTAGATGTAAAGTCCTCAAGAGCACAGATAATAGTGAACTAGTTAGGAAATAATGAATTTTGCCTATTTATTGTCTTTTAAAATATATTTTAAAAAATTGCATGTTTATATAATTTTATATTTTTAAGTAATGAATGTGTTTAACAACCAACTTGCAGAATTCCTGAACAATGGGCAATCAGCTCCCGTGGTCTGGTCTGAACTGGCCCTAGCACATCACTGCTAGAAACGTTTCAGCCAACTTCCTCTTATGTCTCCCCGGCCAGGACAAAGTCGCATGGCCACCCCTGGCTAAAAAGGAGTCTGGGAAGGTGAGAAACTATTCTGGTCTCTATAATGGAATATGGCCAGGGACAAGGGGGCTAGGAGGGACAGCTGGGCCAGCCAATCTGCAGTGTCTACCATCAACCAATGGCCCTAGGACAAAACCATGCTGGACACTTGGAGCACAGCTCTGAGCCAGGTAGTTCCCGTTTCAGTTCTCACAGGGCTTTTATGCTAGTGGCAAGAGAGAGCTTTTAAAGAAATAAATATAATTGAGATGAAAGCCAGAAAGGAGAATTGCGGATGCTGTGACCATGTGTAATAGGGAGGGGACCTGGGTTATTATATCTATTTTTATTGTTTCATAGCAAATAACTACAAATTTAGAAGCGTAAAACCACACACACATTTCTTAACACTGTTTCTGTGAGCAGGAGGTTGAGCACATTTTGGCTGAGTCCTCTGCTTGGGGTTTCTCCAGCTTCACTCCACATGTCAGCTAGGCTGAGTCCTCCTCTGAGGCTTGACTGGAGAAGAATCCTTTTCTAAGTCCCCCCAGGTTGTTGGCAGAATTCGTTTCCTTGGGCCTGCATGCCTGAGGGCCCAGCTGTTTGCTGGCTGTCACCTTCTACAATTCCTTGCCAGCTGGGCCCCTCCAAAGGCCCTCTCTCAGCCTGGCAGCTCACTTCTACAGAGCCTGCCAGTGGAACCTCTCTTCAGTCTGCTGCAGTAGAGAGAACATGCTAAGACATGCGGTGAAAGTGACATTCCGTCCCCTTTGCCACATTCTGTTGATTAGAGGGGAGTCGGTAGGTCCAGCCTGCACTTAAGATCAGGGCACTTATGCATGGGCCACGGGGAGTCACTTTAGGGTGTGGTTGCCACCATTGTACTTGGTGAGTCTCGAAGGGTCAGTTGGAGTTGGCCAGGTACAGGGATGAGAGCACGTCAGCAGATTGGGGGGCTGGGGGGTGGTGGTGTGCAGAGGCCTGAACCTTGGAAACCTCTCACTCACTGAGGTTTTCTTTTCTTGATCCCTGAGTACATCCCCAGACCATGGTGGGGCCCCAGCTGGGGAGGGGTAGGGAAGCTTCTCACGTCCATGGAGGAATTTATTGGGCAAATCAGATCAGGGGCCAGGCTCTTTCAGGGGTGTGAGTGTGAGAGTGCAGGTGTGTGTGTGTTTGTGCCGGTGTGAGAGTGCAGGGGTGTGTGTGTGAGAGGGGGGTGGAGATGGGGTTGGGGTCTGCTCCAGCCATGGTGGAGACCTTACCTGTTTACCCATCCACTCTACTACATCCCCCGCATGCCTTCGGGGTGCTAGGTCCTGTTCTTGGGCACAGAAATGAATCAGAGGGGACCCTTGCCTTGTCCTAGAGAGGCCACACTTCACCAGGGAGAGAACTACTTAGAACACTCCAGCTGGAGCTGAAACCCAGGTGGCACTGAATGCCCTGGGAAGGCAAGGATTGTGTCAGAGGGTGGGGAAGGACTCAGGGTGATTTGATATTTTCACCTGAGCAACTGTGGGGGCTGTTTACTGAGAAGGGGAAGAATCTGGGTGAGCAGGTTGGGGCCCTGATAAAGCACTGTGTTTGGAGGTGAGAAGCCTGAGCTGCTCCCTGGCCCCACCTGGGGATCTGGCAGGCACAGAGCGGATGGTTTTCCAGCCTGGGAGAGCCGGGTGAGCGTGCCCACCGCAGATAGAAGGGGTCACCCTAACAGGCACAGGCTGGGCAGAGAAGCGGGTGGCGCAGCTAGTGAAGCAGATAGAAACCCAGAGCGTGGGTCACATGATGCAAGAAGCTTGAATAAGGCAGAGGCTTATTCATGGGGGACAGAGGACAGAGGTTTTAGAGAAGATTGGTACCAATCTCGGATATATCGGGGGTGACAGGTGGGGAGAGGAGGGCATTTCAGGTGGGGAACAGAAAAAACACAAACGCTCTGAGGCAAGAAAGGGAAACGGTCCACACTCGCTCCTGGCTCCTTGATCGTGTACTGAAGCGAAGCAGAGAAGCTCTGGTCCCGCGTGACCAAGTTTACTTCCACCCCGCTCTAACGCGCGCCGTCCGTGCTGCCAAAAGTCTGCTGAATGACGAAGAGATGAACCAGTGAATGGGACATCACTGGCTTCGGGCGGCAGGTGATCGCGCTCCTTGGGCCTCAGTTTCCCCTTCTGTAAAGGGAAACTGCCTCTTGCTCTGTGCCCTGACAGAGACGAACCTGAGTTCTGGCTTTGGGACGAGCACAGCCAGATGAACCGACTCCCAAGCGGAGGTGCAGGCGGGCCTTGCCGAAGACGACAGTCGGGCCAGCCCTGGGCCCTGCCTCCCAGCGCGACCCCAGCAGGCCCAGCCCCAGCGCGGCCCCGCCCAGCCTCCCTTTGTTCCCCAGGCCCCGCCCTCTCTGCGCGGCGCCCTCCCCATTGGCCGGGGGGCGGGCCCTGGACGCCTGGCCGCGCCGGGGGCGGGGCGGCGGGCGGCGGGCGGGGCTGAGTGCGCCTGCGCGGTGCCCGCCCGCCCGTCGCAGCCCGGTCGGCTGCTGCCCCGCGCTGGGAGTCGGAGCCCGAGCGCCCAGACCTGCTGAGGCGGCGGTGACGGCGACCCCGCCCCGGGGCTCCATTGTTGAGGCGGCCGCGGCTCTGCCGGCTGCTCGGCTGCGCTCCACTCTGCGGGGCTAGTGCGGCGAGGCGGCGGCCTGAGGTGAGTCGGCGGGCGGCCGGGGGCTCCAGGCCGGGCGCGGTCCAGTGGCCCGGCTAGGCGGGTCGGAGCGGGGGTCGCCGCCCGGTCGGACACTGACCGCGCATTGTCCCTGTTCCGGGGTGGCACCGGGGGCTCCGCGCCTGCTGCAGCCCTGCGTGGATCCGCGCGTGGGCCCGGCCACCCTGCGCGTGGGGGCTGTCTCGGTCTCCCTCTCCCGCGTGTGACTAGTTCAGTTTGTCATTGAGCGCGACTGCGTGGGCCCTGCGTGGGCTCGCTCCCGTCCCCCCGCGGTGTGGCCGGCTCCCGACGTGTCACCGAAGGTGACGGTGGACCTTCGCGCGTGGGGGTCCCAGGCACTGTGCGATGGGAGGCTCTGTCCTCATCGTCCCCCCCCCCCCCGTGTGGTTGGCTCAGCGAGTGTCACTGAGGGTGACTGCGTAGAACCGCGCCCGGGGGTCCCAGTCACCTGTCCCCCTTGGTTTATCTGAGTGTGACCCCCATTTGGGTGCGGTCCACCCCCGCGCGCGCGCGCGCGCGCGTGTGGATTGGGGGCCTGTGTGTGTGCTGGGGGGGCCCGTGTGTGTGCGTGTGTGTGTTGGAGGGCCCGTGTGTACTTGTGTATTGGACGATCTGTGTGTGTCCGTGTGTGCGTGTGTGAATGTTAGGGGGCCGGTATATGCGTGTGTGTGTTGGGGGCCGGTGTGTGCATGTGTATTGGGGAGTCCGTGTGTGAGCGTGTGCATGTGTGTTGGGGGTCCCGTGTGTGTCCGTGTGTGTGTATTGGGGGGTCCGTGTATGTACGTGTGTGCGCCCGCGTGTGTTGGGGGGCTCCCTGCACTGGTCGAGGTGTCCCTGGGGTGCGCCAGGCTGTGCGCGGGGAGCACAGCTGGCCCACGCGGACCGTAGACCCGCGCTTTGATTTACTGTCGTCTCTGCCAAACGCGCAGGGGCCGGCAGCGGCGGTCCCGGCAGCGCGGGCTGTCACTGCGCCTGGGGACCGCGTGTCAGGCGGCAGCGCTTCCTGCTCTGCCTCTGGGCTCGGCCGCCCGGAGCCGGCTCTGATTGGAGGGAGCAGAGCCCCTCTGCCCGGCGCTTCTTGATTTCTTCCGTTAGGATTGGGAGGAAAAAACATCTGGAAAGCCAGATTTTGTAGCTCTCAGCGCCTGGAGAGTGGAGAAACTCTGTCAAGAATTTGGCGGGCTGGAAAATGCATTTGAAGCAGGAGAATCTACCCACGGAATGAGGCCAGGCAGTTACAGTTAGAGGTCAGATTTATGAGGGGAGAGCCAGGGTGGGGTCCGTGGGTGGGGAAACTGGATCTCAGCTTGATGGGAAGACCTGATGCTGCCCTCAGACTCTGTATTTCTCAGGCACTAAATCAAGTTTCACCAGTTTACCCCTTCATCAAACTTTTGAAAAACACCTATTGTATTCCCAGATGATCGTCCTGTCTGGGGAATGCAAAATCCAGCTGGACAGTTTGTGTTAAATAGCAGTAGGCGCCAGGAGCCCTAATGTCCAACCTGAACTTTCTGAACAGAGATGAGGTATAAATAGCAGGGGTACAAGATGAAATTGTTAAAAACTGCAGCTGTCCCTACTGTAACTCCGAACTTGTCATACAAACTCCCACTCTGCCCTAACCCCCCTCTAGTCACTCAGCTACTGCTGATCCATTTTTGTGGTCTCCATTTAGGTGGCACCTTCTCTCTGAAGCCTTCCCAAGTCTCTTTAAGTCCTGTCCTTTAGGAGTTTATGATCTTCAAGGACAGAGTGGGTTTGGATGATAAGTGGTTAACCGTAGCATAGCTTGAAAAATGTTCTGATAGATTTAGGCACAGTTTGTATATGAGGCTAAATGAGAGGTCCGTTTTCTATACCACGAATTCATGTTATTTTAAATCTGTAATTCTTTGACTTTCCAAAGGGTTTTTAGATTGATTTTTCGCCTCATTTACTAGTGTCGGTTGCATAGTGCACAGTACTTAATTAGAATTTATTGGGTCTACTTCTGGTGCTGGAATTAATTTACTGTTTGTTCCTGCAAGGCCATCTCTTCTGGGCTTCAGTTTTGTCTCCTTTGAGGGTCTTAAACTAGATAATTTCTAAGAATCTTCTCAGCCTTCAACCTTTAATTCTTTAAACCAAATACAGCAGAGAAAATTTCTGCTAGTGGCAATGGTATAAATAATGGAGATCTCTGAAAATGTGGACTTTAAAGTGGAAGTTCTTTTTCTTCCCCCTTTTTTTGCTTTTAAAAAAGTTTAGTGGCTTGGCTGCATACTTTGTCTCAGAGTTAAGGACAAGTAGCTATGATGGAACCTTAATAAACTTTTTGGTAATGTCTTGCATTATATATTCTTTATTTTTTTGAGACAGAGTCTCGCTCTGTTGCCCGGGCTAGCGTGCTGTGGCGTCAGCCTAGCTCACAGCAACCTCAAACTCATGGGCTTAAGCGATCCTACTGCCTCAGCCTCCTGAGTAGCTGGGACTACAGGCATGGACCACCATGCCCGGCTAATTTTTTCTGTATATTTTTAGTTGTCCAGCTAATTTCTTTCTATTTTTTTAGTAGAGACAGGGTCTCGCTCTTGCTCAGGCTGGTCTCAAACTCCTGAGCTCAAACGATCCACCCGCCTCGGCCTCCCAGAGTGCTAGGATTACAGGCGTGAGCCACCGTGCCCGGCCCTGCATTATATATTCTTTATAATTATATTTTATTGGCAACATTGTCACTATATCAAATTGGTTTTGTTTTTTCATTGATGAAGTTGTTGAGTGCAGATCTTTTTTCAGGAGCATTTTGTGAATCTTTTAAGTGTCATATAAAGTCTATCAACTGTAGGCTTCTCTATGTCCGAGTCTCTAACAGAGATTTTATTTTGGAAAATCTGAAATAAATTGAATTTTGGGAGTGCCTTGAGTAGATGTACTTGGCTTTGTATAATGGTTTGAAGCATATTTTAAAATTACCACTTCAAAACTGCATCATATGTTAAGTGGTCTATAAGGGAGCTCCAATTCTAAAAAATATAGTAATTAATCCTTTAAAATATATTAAGCCCCGTTCCAATTTATCTATTTGGGAAGGTGGGAATTTGGTGTGCTTGAGTTTCTTAAACTCTGTAGAAAGGATACACAATTTTCTCTGCTATTCTTAGTTATTTGGATGATTATAGGAATTAAACATAGCTATTTGGTCGAGTGATGCTGCTGAATTACAATTTTTGCTTAACTCAGTAGGATTTTTGTCTTTATTTTGATTTGCATTCTTATCTTAATTTAAAAAAAGTCTTGTTATATGCTCCATGTGGTTTGTTTTGTTAGGGAATCTCATTTTAGGAGGGGTCTTTAAAACTTGATCAGATTTTCTTTATCGTTTTCTTAGATTTTATTAATGTTTTAAATGAAGCTTAACTAGTTAATGCTTGTTCTGCGTTGAGAGTATTTTTCATTTATAGCAGGCTTGATTTTTATATGAATTAAATGAAAAGGGTATCAGGGAAGAGGATGGAGAAGATAGATTTTGAACTCTACTTTACAGAATTGTCCTCTACTGCTTTTGCCTCAGGGCCCAGAGAACTTGATCCATCCCAGCACAGAAGTACTCCCTGGTTTGCTGCCACTGGTGTGGTGTCTTAGAGATTTGCTGTGGCTGCTAGGAGTGTTTTAAAGAACTGATAGTACTCTCTTCTTTCACATGATGATGATTCTATAAATGTGTCTTTTGTCCTCTTGTTTCCTTTGAGTGTTATTTGCCTGTAACTAGAAGTTGAGAGATAAATTTTCCTATACCATAAGTAATCCTCTTTCCTCCCCGCTGCCCCCGTATCACCTATAAAATGTTTTTTGCTTCTTTGTTTTCCATTTTAAAGTTCTTATTGTATGGGTATCTGTTATTGCAGGCTACCTCAAACTCTTTTTGGATGTTGACAGGATGTAAATATGAATAATCTATCAAAGATAATTTACTCTAGTTCTTTTGGGGGGGGGACTTTAATTAGAAACTTGGCCCCATTAAGGCTTTTGTTAAGTCCAAGTACTTCTCTGAACTTCAGTTCACTCTTCTATAAAATGGAATTAATTGTTATTAATACCTGTTCTACCTAACTCAAGAGATTGTGTTGAGGATCAAATGAAATCATTAATGTAATGGAATTTTGTAAATTGTAAAATATTGTGTTGCCAAAGATTTTTTAAAAAATGCTTCATTAAGAATTTCATGAGTCTGGGTTTTTCCTTTAAACTTCAAATGTTTAATATACAGAGAATATTTGATATGTGTGATAGGCAACTTCATTTAGGATTGCTTTCTATCTTTGGCCAATATTTTAGCATTTTGGGGGAACATCAAATTTGTGTTTCAGTTACCATTAATCTTTTGTAAGCAATATTATTGAATGTGTATGATTTAGCCTTTATCAATTTCTTCAATTATTGACATTCCCAAGAACCTTCTTTTAGTGAAACAATTTCTTTTCTTTTTTTTTGAGACAGAGTCTCACTCTGTTGCCCGGGCTAGAGTGCCATGGCATCAGCTTGGCTCACAGCAACCTCAAACTCCTGGGCCCAAGCAATCCTCCTGCCTCAGCCTCCCGAGTAGTTGGGACTACAGGCATGTGCCACCATGCCCGGCTAATTTTTTCTATATATATATTTTTAGCTGTCCATATAATTTCTTTCTATTTTTAGTAGAGACGGGGGTCTCGCTCTTGCTCAGGCTGGTCTTGGACTTCTGAGCTCAAACAAGCTGCCCGCCTCAGCCTCCCAGAGTGCTAGGATTACAGGTGTGAGCCACCGTGCCAGGCAAAACAATTTCTTGACATTTCACTTCCTAAGTGATCTGTCTTGAGGTTGGGGAAGGCAAAAGGCAGTCAGAGGTCAAGGTTGGCAAAGCATGTACCTGTTGGCATTTGAAATATCCATATCAAGTGATATGTCATATATATTAATAGTATTAACAAACATTATAGAGATTTCCTACGATGTGCTGATACACCACGTTAGCTTTAGATACAGAGGAGGACTCAATAACTCATACATGAAGGGCTGGGTCTCACCGTCTAGTGGGAGAAGCAGACCTGGACATAATTTTTGTGCAGCAGAATAAGCTCTGGGACAGGTTCCTGCAGGGTGTTTGGTGGGGCAGTGTTAGTGCTCACAGTCTGGCCTTTAGTCTCCTGTGTAATACTTAGAGTTTATCAGGAAGATAGGTATTAGTGGGTTTACAAGTTAAAGGAAAGGCAGTGAATTACCCATAACCTAAAATTTGTAGGTATTCTGGGTAGTTCATAATTCCCCAAATCTGCATTTGTCAGAACAAGTCTATAGTCTGTTGTTTTGGATGAAATATGGCCAACCCTGCCCTTTGTCAGATGTCGACAATGCCAGACACTTTGTTAGGTATTTTCACATGAATTGTTGTATTAGTTTCTACTGCTGCTCTAACAAATTAACACAAATTTTGCAGCTTAAAATAATATAAATTGATCGTCTCACAGTTCTGTAGGTTAGAAGTCTGACACAGGTCTAGGTGGGCAGGAATGCAGGTGTGCGCTGGGCTGCATTCCTCACTGGGGGCTCTCGGGAAGAATTGCTTCGAAGCTCCTTCAGGTTGTTGGCCAAATGTAGTTCGTTGCAGTTGTGGGACTGAAGTCCCTGTCCCTTGCTGGCCATCAGTTGGAGTCTGCCCTTGGGTCCTAGAGCCCTTGGGCTCTCTTTCTGTTCTTTGCTTGTGGTCCCCTTAGCTCAGAACCGGCAAGGAGGAGGACCTGCTTAAGCTCTCTAATTTCACCTCGTCTGTATTTCTCTTCTACCACTCACAGAAAGTGCTCTGCTTTTAAAGGATCATGTGATCAGATTGGGCCCACCCAGATAACCCAGGATAATCTCCCTATCTAAGGTTTATAGCACAGTTCCTTTTGCCAAGTGATGTGATAGTGACAGGTTTCAGGGATTGGGGAATGGTCACTTTTGGGGGCCATTCTCCTGCCCACCTCAATTGCTGATCCACTTATTACAGCAACCTGTGAGGTGGTTATTGTACCAGATACATTGTTAACAGATACATAAACTAAGGCACCACAATTTTGAGCAAATTGACAGAAACATTAAGATTCCTCTTAAATGACAAGACTGTTCTTTGGCTCCATGTTGAGCCATTGATGAGGCTGACAGTAGCAGGGATGAGGGCTCAATTTTGTGTTTTGGAGTATTTGAGTGGCTTGCCCTGATTATGTAAGTTCTGCTAAGAAGTCATTAGAGTAATTTCTATACTAGAAGAAACACCCACGAGGGGAATTTGGGACCTTGCCTTTTCAAATTTTACATGAATGTCTCTTCATGGGGTGAAAAGTGCATGATTCCATGTTCTTTTCTAGAATGGAAACAGCTGAGTCAACCCAACAGAGCCATTCACATTCCTGAGTTTGAGAGAATCTGATTGTTTCAAGGCTGAAGCAAAGCCCAATAAACAAAGTTTATATCTTCACTGATAGGAATTAGATGCATCTTGTGGTCAAGGAAATAACTGATATTTAACCAAGTATTTTAAGACCAAGCATGATGATGTAGATGTTTTTGATAGTTTTTCATTAAGACTTTTTTTCCTGTGCAGTAAGTGACAGGCTCTGATTTGAAATAAATTTTCTGTAAGAAACCAGAATCTTTAATCCTAAGGTTTTTAACCTGGCTTTCAGCAATTTATCCAGTGCAAAAATTTTGTGTGTGTGTGTATGGGGAGAAGATTTATAGCAGCTTTCCATACATTTTCAAAGTGGTTGGATTCCAAAAAGTTAAAGAACACACCACTTATTATGATATTCTTGTTGGTCAAGTGTCAGATTTTGTTTAAAAATTAAATACCTATTTTTAGCAAAGTTATACAGGCACAGAGTTTTAGAAGTCAGAAATTCTACAAGGCTTAGAACAAAAAAATAGCAATCACCTACCCTGCCCTTCTCCACCCAGATTCCTGCTCCCCAGAGGTCACCACTTTTAATGTTTTAGCTCTCTCATAGAGTGTGTGTGTGTGTGAGAGAGAGAGATCAATCCTACTGTGGAAGAAAAGGATTCAGGTCACCTTACCCCTCCTCCTCTTGCCCTGTTTATCCCCCATTGTCCTGGTGTAATGATTGTGATGTTGTGATATATAGTACAATACTGTATGTATTTAGTATTCGTCCTAGTTCTGGCCCAGAGCTCCTAAAACCCTTGTAATTTCCTGTGTGATAGGGGTGATAGGAATATCTTTTGTTATAATATTTGACCTTAGTCCCCAATTCCTGACATAAGAGCTTCTAAGACTCTTGGAATTCTCAGAGGGATAAGAGTGTCTTTTGTATGATAATGAATGATGGCTGGGGCCTCCTAGACAGCTTTAGGACAGGGGCTGCTCCCCAGAAAGACCAAGGCAGGGTTGGAAATTTTAGCCCCACTGCCTGACTTCCTCCAGAGGGACTGGAGATGGAGTCAGTCACCAGTGGCCTGTGATTTAATCATGCCTATATAATGAAAACACCATGAAACCCCCTAAACAACGGGTTTGGAGAGCTGGGTTTGTGAACACGTGGAAGTGCTGGGAGGGTGGCGCACCCAGAGAGGGCAGGGAAGGCGCACACACCCTCTCCCATACCTTGCCCTATGCGGCTCTTGCATTTGGCTGTTCTCGAGGTGTATCCTTTATAATGAACCATTAATCATAAGTAAACTTTTTACCGGAGTTTTGTTAACTGTTTTAGCAAATCATAGAACCTAAGGGAGGGAGTTGTTAAGTGAAGACTGAACTCTGATCTTTTCTTTTGCCCAAAAATTCCTTTCTAAGTTATGCCTACAAATGATAAAATCTTACTAAACAGGTTTTGTTAACCCAATATAGTGTGGTTTACTTCCCAACCTGATTCCATATAGCATCACCTGAAAGACAGAAGACCCCCCCTTATCTTAACTCAAGCGCCCTAGCAGATCCTTACCTTAACTCAAGAGATCCTCATGTCTGGACCTCCCAGAGTGCTCAGACTCTTATCTTTTTTTTTTTTTTTTTTTTTTTGAGACAGAGTCTTACTTTGTTGTTGCCTGGGCTAGAGTGCCATGGCATCAGCCTAGCTCACAGCAACCTCAAAACTCCTGGGCTCTAACAATCCTTCTGCCTCAGCCTCCCAAGTAGCTGGGACTAGAGGCATGTGCCACCATGCCCGGGTAATTTTTTCTATGTATTTTTAGTTGTCCAGCTAATTTCTTTATATATATATATTTTTTTTAGTAGAGAGGGGTCTCGCTCTTGCTCAGGCTGGTCTTGAACTCCTGAGCTCAAACGACCTGCCCGCCTTGGCCTCCCAGAGTGCTAGGATTACAGGTGTGAGCCACTGCGCCCAGCTAGACTCTTATCTTAACTTATGCATTTCCTTTCTGGTCTTTTAGGTGAAGCCTAACTCTTTTCAGCCAATTGTCAGCTAAAGAATCCCTAAACCCACCTATGACCTGTAAGCTCCCCCACTTTGAGATGTCCTGCCTATTCTGGCCAAACCAATTCCATGTATTGATTTATGACTTTACCTGTAATTCCTGTCTTCCTGAAATGTATAATAACCAAACTGTAACCTAACCATTGCTATTCCACTTGTTCAAGGATTCTTGGGCATGACTCTGGGGTGCGGTCCTCAAATTTGGCTCAGAATAAACCTGTTTCAGTTATTTCGGAGTTTGGATTTTTTCCATCCACATTAGGACCCCCGGTTGATAGCTGGTTGGTCAGAAGTATGAGAGGCTGATACTTGCTACTGGCATTTGAACTGAATTGATTTGTAGGACATCCAGTTGGTGTCAGGGAATGGGATGGTGGGGGAAAACCCCACGCATTTGGGGTCAGATGTGTTCTGTGGATTGAAACAGATCATAGTAATTATTTTTAAAGTTTTGGTCAAAAAAATATTCAGCAGCACTTATTGTGGTGATGTAAATGTTATTTACAGCTGAGATATTTAGTCTATTTGGTTTATATTTCTTTTGTATTACCATTTTTTCTTTTTCCTAGAGTAAATAATTGCTTTGTTTTGCTTAGTGTCCTTTGTATCTGTCATTTATTCACCCCCTACATGCCAAGAAGTGTAACTCTGCTCTCAGTACATCCTACATGTCAGGCGGTCTATCCATTTCACCCTTTTCTAGGGTAATTCTTCTTGGACCTCTCGTTCTTCCTGCTCTCCTCTAGACTAGTTGCTTTCCAGGCTGGCTGCTCCTTTGTTGTCTTTTTAAGATTGTCCCTGTCACCCTGAGGATTTCTTTTACTTCTTTCTTGGGTTGGATTCCTTTTTTTTCAAGTTTTCTCTCTCATTTTAGTTGAGCATATTCACCAATAGGTTTCTAAAAAATAATTTTTTTGAGATCTTGTATAATGCTTGAATATTTTACTCTTACATTTAGTTGATGGTTTGGTTGTGTATAGAATTCTGGGTTATAAATAATTTTCCTGTGGAATTTAGAGGACACCACTCAGTTGACGTCCAACTTGCAGTGTGACTGTGGCTGTGTACAAAGCCATTCCTTTGCAGGCGACTGTGTTTTGCTTTGTGTAATCTTTGAGACTCTTGTTATTCCTGGTGTTTGGAGGCTTCCTGATGGCACTGCTGTGGTGTGAGTCTTGTTTATTCATCGTGTTAAAAACTTGGAGGACCTGTTTTATCTGTACACTCCTGTCTTCTATTCTGAACATGAGTTTCCCTAAATGTCTTCAATTTTCTTATGTTTTTTTCAATTCTTTGTCTTTTTGTTTTCCTTTTTGGGAGGTTTGTCTAACTGTCTCTCTAGACTCTTCCATCAATTTTTTATTGCTATAATATTTTTAGTTTCAAGAACTTTTTTCATAGTTTCTGAAAATATTTAAAAAAAATACCATCCTTTGTTGTTTCGAGAATGTGATGAGATTTTTAAGCTATTTTATTTATTTTTAAATTGAAAAATAAACATTACATAAATTTGTGATATACAACATGATGTTTTAAAGTATGTATATACATTGTGCAATGGTTGAAATCAAGCTAATTAATATATGCATTACCTCACATACTTATGTGTTTGTGGTGACAACATTTAAAGTCTGCTGTCTTAGCAATGTTCTAGTGTACATGCATTGCTATTAACTATTGTCACTAGTCTGTGCATAGATCTCCAGATTTTTTTTTTTTTTTTTTTTTTTGAGACAGAGTCTCACTCTGTCACCCAAGTTAGAGTGCCGTGGCGTCAGCCTAGCTCACAGCAACCTCAAACTCCTGGGCTCAGGCGATCCTCCTGCCTCAACCTCCCAAGTAGCTGGGACTACAGGCATGCGCCACCATGCCCGGCTAATTTTTTTCTGTATGTATTTTTAGCTGTCCAAATCATTTCTTTCTATTTTTAGTAGAGACGGGGTCTCGCTCTTGCTCAGGCTGGTCTCGAACTCCTGACCTCGAGCGATCCAGCCGCCTCGGCCTCTCAGAGTGCTAGGATTACAGGCGTGAGCCACCGCGCCTGGCCTCAGATTTGGTTTTAATGCGTTATACATCCTGGAGGAAAGGTTTAATTTCTAATGTCTTTTCAGCTTGACTATTTAATGAAACCTAAAGCATTCAAAAGTAGTTTCATGATACTACTATAGTTTGAAAGAAAAGTTACCTTTCAATCCATTATCTATTCTCTAATATGGAAAAAAAGACAACTTTCAGTCCTTGGAGGTATTAGAACATAGCCTTTATATGTCTGTCCTCAAACACCTCAGTTTAAACATTTCTTTTCCATCATGGCCATGTCATAGCTGATTTTTGTCCCCTAGTTTTGTGTATTTAAGATTGTCTAGCTGCCCCTTGGGCATTCTGGGTGGTGCCACTGTCATTAAGTTCAGTGTTGTAGGGTTTGTTTCCTTCTCTGGGCCTAGCACCCTTCTCATTGATTGTGGAGTCTAGTGTTGCTGGGGACAGTCCTTGTTGAGGGGAGACGAGTGGCATTGTGAACCTTTCCTCCTTTTGGGATCATTTTCTATCATAAAAATTATTAAGAAAAGGAATAAGAAGTAATGATGACTTCTTGTTCCAATCATTAAATCATAGTGTGACAAACTAGAGTAGGCACAGATATGTTTGGGGGGCTGTCACCTAGTGGGAACTTCTGTTGGAGTAGTTTAGGGCTTCTTGGGGGTAGGTCATGGTACCTCCTAGGCGTTGTTTGATGAACAGAGATTTATGACAGATGTCCAAAGAGGAAAGAAGAATGTGATGAAAATTATTTTGGAGCTATAAATTTTGAATGACATTTGAACCCTATGAAGAATTTTCCCACATGTCTATGGCATATTGATTCTCGATGACTTTAACTCTCAGACACGGGAACACAAGTGACCGTGCCACTCAGGATGAATCTTGAGGATGTATGGAATGATGTTTTCTTTTAAAATCCTGCCTTCCCAATTAATTCAGATTTGTGTATTGGTAGGTCATAGGTTACCTGAAATTTTTCTGCAGATGGGTTTTTTGAATTTTCCTGTTCTTGAAGAGTGACCCTCTAAGAAGCTCAGATGTGTTGTGTCTTTATGATGAGAGACTAAATGGTTCAAAAAGAAGATTGTAATATCAGTGTTAAGATGGAAGTCTTTTCGAGTTGTGTATCATTCTTACCATCGCTACCATCTCTATTTGTGGAGTCCTGATTGTGTCCCAGGCACTGTGTCAAACACTTTTCAGCTGTTATCTCTTTTAATCTTTTCAGCAACATTATGGGGTAGATAATGTCCTCATTTTCCGGTGACAGTATGAGATTGCCTCACTGAGTCACTTACTCAAAGTCACATTAATAAATGGAATTCAAATTCTAACTTCAAAACCTGTGCTTTTAACCAGAATGTTGTCCATGTTGCCTCTTTATTTCTTGTGATGTTTTGGTGTCTGTAGGTCCTGACACTAAGGTGACCATTGTGCCAAAGAACTGTGACAATGGAGCTTTTCTCAGCAAGTCCCGAAGGGCAGTCGCATTGCTGTTCTGCTGTCGCGCTGCGGGCTGCTCCTTGAGGTGCTCGGCTGATGCTAAGTGTTTGTGCTCTGCTCATTCACACGCTCATTCATTCAGTAGTTACTAAGCGTCGCCTCTGAGTAGAGGAGAATGAGTCAGAGTTCCAGCCACGTGGGACCTACAGGTCCATGCAGTGAGAGGCAGGTGTGCATGGAATTGACAGCTGTGACTGTGTGGCCGCGATGGTCTGAAAGGGAGGAGGGAGGTGCGTCTGAGTTGGGCTGTGAGGGAGGAGTTGGATTTCCACAGTGGAGCTGAGCAGCCAGACTTTCTCAGCTCTCGGCAGATGCCAGCCAGCCAGCCCACTCGGATGGCTTTTCCCAAATTCTTTGTTTTCCAGTGCAGTGCAATAAGTTATCAATACAGAAAAAGCAGTCACCTCTGTGTCATTAATGTTCTAGAAATCCTGTGTGTAGTTTTTGATGCCTAGCAGATCAGGGCAGCCTGGGCAGTAAGAGAAGTGTCTATGTGTCCACCTGCTTGGGCAGCAGTCAGGCGTGGCACAGGGGAACTGCCTGTTCCCCAGAGACGCCAGCTGCACTTTTATGTGGGGAAGACAAAGAAAGCTGCTGTGCAGGGTGCAGGGGACATTTCACCTGCAATGACAAGACACAGAATGCTTTAGTCTGTGCCCTGAATGAGATACCCTAACAGAACAAAAGGCCTGTGCCAATTCCCACCCCTGCCTCCTCCTTAGAGTGAATCATCCTTTGTGCCACGGTGGAAGGCATTTCCAAAGCCTCTGTATTCGTGGTGATCCATCAGTTGTCTGTCTACAGGCTTTTGCCAGACCTGGCTGGGCGTGCTGGCTCTGCCACCGACTGTTAACAGTGCAGAATCTCGGTGAAGTCGTTTGACCTGCTCTAAGCCTCTCACATAAGTCAGGAAACACTGTGCCCATTGCAGGAGGATAGACAGGTGGAATGAGACAGTGAATATGACGTGCTTTGTATGGGGTGAGGCACACTGCAAGCACTGAATGAAACAGCACTGATTAGCGTTATTGGCAGTAACAATGGGTTTAACTCGGGAAGAAAACTGGTACTTGTGGTAGAACCGAATGAAAGAGCTTAGGAAAGGAAGACGTACGAAATAGCTCAGCACAGGAATGAAGCGGGTTTGTTATCAAATAAGTGGAATTTGGACTGTTTATGTACAACCAGAGACTGCTTTGTCCCAGGACTCTTTGAGTTGTATGAAACAGAGAGCTCAGGTTACTGGGTTGAAGTGGTATTGGTAGCAGTTTGAATTTAGCTAAAGGTACCGGTTGAGAAATGCAGTGCAGTAGCAATGCATTTCCCAGCGTGAGGAATGTTGGGCTGGGAATTAGAACTGGATCCCAGTTCTAGCTTTGTCACTCTCTGGTATAGTTGGTAAAGGAAAATACAGTTAACTGGAAAATGTTTATCATGGCAGAAGGAAAGGGTTGGAGTATCTGTATTGGTTCTGTGTAATATGGATCATTTAAAACAACAGAGTGTTTATTTATTTATTTAACAAAGCTTGGAAATTTTTATACCATGCAAATGTTAAAAGAATGTTGATGTAATTTTCCTAATATCTCGAAATGAAGACTTTGGGACATGAAGCATTACTAGAAATAAAGAGAACTATTTTGTGATGCTATAAGTCCAATCACCAGTCCAATCACATACACAGCATCAGTTGAAGATAGGACAATCCTGAATGTGAGTGCATCCCCTAACACAGCTTCACATATAGGGAAAGTCATCGAAATAGACACATCCACAGTCATCCAGGGAGAGACTTTCAACCCCGTTCTCTCCATAACAATAGGACAGATAGACAATAAACCCCACAGGACAAGAACTTCAGGAGATCTTGATATAATAGATACATAGAGAGAGAGTAGTATACACGAAATGGGCAAATTCACTTTGGTTCTTCTGTATATGAACTATTTACCAAAGTCAGCCATATGGTGGGCCATATAGAAAGCCTCAAAAAATGTCATGTTTTTAATCAGAAAGAATATTTAACTTCTATGGAGTTAAGGTAGAAGTCAGTAACATTAAAGATAACTAGAAAAACTCAATTACTTATAAATAAAATAATACATTCATAAATGATCTATGCAGACAGAGCACTTAGACTGGAGGAAGACTTTTGATTTTTATAACTTTACCTTCCCAGAACAATTCCATCATGATCTGAAGATTTTTGAGTAAAAATCACATTGTCCACGTACCTGTTTTGGGGCAACTTTATATATACGTGTTGGTTTAAATATTTCAGGTGATGCAGGAATTTATGTGTAGGGTAAAAAGCTGAAATTTGCATGCTGCCTTCTCTAGAGGTAACCATTGTTAATAGTATCTATTCCAAATGTTTTTATGTATTATAAATACAGTATGAATATACAAATATATTTAATAATCACAGTTATTCATTTATTCAATACATATTTATTGATCTCCCCTATGTGCCAGGCACTGTTCTAAGTGCTTTCTGTGTGGTAACTCATTTCATTTTTAAAGCAACCCTATTATTGTGACTGTTTTACAGTGAGGAAACTGAGGCACAGAGAGTCTGGGGACCTTGTCCAACATCACACAGCAGTAAGTGTTGGAGTTGGGGTATGAACCCAGGCAGTCTGGCTTCAGCACTCTTAATGATTATTCTAGATTACATGTCAAAACCTTTTGACTACCTCCCAAACCTTGCCTCCAGCAGGAGTTCACTTGAGCTTTGTCAAAGCAGTATACAGTGAGGTTTCTTTACCCCTTTAAGCCTAAACCTAAATCTTGGAATTGTTCCAAACCCTTGCTAGGACCTCTGAGGGCTGAACAGAAGGACTTTTCAAGCCTGCCCCAAGTCCCCAGTCTCTGATTTAGCTATTGGAAGGTAGATGTGAAAGAAATTTTGCCAGAAAAAAAGTGAAGTTAGCTAGGCTGACTCCTCCAAGGGAAGAGGCACTGCAGCAGCCTGTGACCTTGGACGCTTGGGCAGAGAAGGAGCAAGGAGGAGCTTTACCCTTGGTAGGTGACCTGGACTGCAGAAAGGAAACACTGAACGATCAGTGTCCTGGAAGCTGGCCACCCCATTAATTTCTCTTCTCCTGGGCAGATGGGGTGGGGTGCTTCCTCCCCTGGAGGCCAGTAAATGCAGCTTCTAACCTAACCAGGGCAGGTGTTTGTCCATCCCTGTCTGAATACAAATGACATTCTCATAACCAGCCCAAATATTTCAGAACAGCTTTTTGTGGGGTAGGGTAGGGTGGGGCAGGGCAAGAGTCCATTTTGACTCATAGGTACCTTTTCTGTTTTTACTGCTGATAACAATGTTACAGATTAAAGTTTTGTTTTTGATTCTGAGGAGGACTCGGAGAGTAAGATGATACAGCACATCTAAGTCTGCTAAAAATAGAAGTGTAGGTTAGTGTGGAAAAATCACTTCTTGAACTCCTGGCCTCAAGCAGTCTTCTTGCCTGGCCTCCCAAAGGGCTGGGATTGTAGCTGTGCCTGGCTGAAAAACCACTTCTTCCTTATGGATCATGTAATGTGAGTGCTAGAAGCCACGTGTACCTAAGTCGACAAATGGAAACATACCCTGTGTTTGTGTAACACTCCTAGGTCTGGATACCACTGTGTCTTGTCCAGTACAAAACGCCGAGGTGTAGGATCATTGGCCTTTATCTGAGACATCTTGCGTCTCTCAGGGGTGAGGTGGGCAGAAGGAACTTACAGCTCCTGGCATCTATCTGCCAGCTGTTGGACATGTGGCATTCCATTTACTGCAACCTGGCAGGTGACTATGTTTTTCTCAAAGATGAAGATAGAGGCTTAGAGAAGTGAAGAGAGTGGTTCAGGGTCACATAATTTTAAGTGAAAAAATGAAATAGTTGGTGAACTCAGGGGTTCGACTTCAAAGCCCTTGATCTGCCATAACACACGGTTGCATCTCTGGTTGGTGGGAGTGAGGAGGAACTCAGGTACGCACGTTTTGTGGAAAGGGGCCTGAAGGTGTGATGATCTCTTCAGACTTGGATCTGTTGTGTTGATCTTCCAAATTATACAGATTGCCCATATTGGAGAGAAGCCCGTTATTTAAGATTTATTCTTTGTTGAAATAAAGGAAGACCACCCACCAGAGAAAGGCAAAGGCTGCTGTGGCCGGGGTCGGCCAGGGCATGTGCTTCTGGCAGAGTCTGGAAGGTGGGGCAAAGGAAGGCTCAGGTGAGCCCTGATGGGAGCTGCTGGCCTGGGGGGCTGGAAGCGGCTCACCAGAAGTGGCACCTCTTGTGTGATTGATGGGGGCACAGGAATTAGGGCAGCTGTGAGTTATTAGTCAACTCCTGGCATTTGGGGCTGATTGTTACAGAGCTGTCCTTTAGCTCCCTGAGTTGTCGAGACACAGCAGCCTGCCTTCCTGCAAGTCTGAGGTACAGCAGGCCGGCTTCCTGGCTGGTTACCGTCCACACGGGGTTGGTTTCCTGGGCAGGTAGCTGCAGGTTGTGGTCTGAGTTCCATCTTTATACATGGCTGGGCCATTGTCCATTAGAATATTTTCAACCTCTCATCTTTCTCTTGTTAGTAAAAATATTATGTGACAAATTGGATATGTTGGCCATTTTTTAGATGTCTGTGTCCCCTGGAATAAGTTTTTCACATGGAAATTTAATCAGAATGAATATAAACCATTGGGCCATTAACCTTGAAGATTTAAAATAGAAAGACTTCAACAGTATTGCCTAGGCATCATGACATCTTTGCCCATTGTTAGAGAATCTGTTTTTATCTGCAGCCGGCTCTTCCTCATTCAGTTGGTGGTTGATCCAAATCCCTATACATCTCATCTTTTTGCACATTTCATTGTTTGTTAGTGTTAGCTTTTCTGCCTAGTCAGTGTAGTTTATTTTTGTAACCTTTGTTGGTATGAAATTATTTGTGGAATTTGTGAATTGGAAGTGACCTTAGAGATCTACTAGGTCAGCCCGCTGATTTTATAGATAAACTAGGATACAGAGAAATGTCCCAGATTTTTTGTGGCAAAGCCAGGAGTAGAAAGCAATATTCTTTCTGCTACAATATGATAGGAGGAAAGCTAAATGTGGGGCCTAGAATACAGTATTTTTATGACTTTCATTTATCGTTGCTTCTGACTCTTATTATCACAGAAATTTTAAATCGGCCTTTGTGTGTTATCAGAAATGTAAAAAGTATGGATTTGTTTACGTATAAGATACTTTTTTTCCTGCTCATTTAGTTGCTGTTTTCAACATGATTGAAAGGACATTGTTATGGACCGAATGTTTATGGGTCCCTCCCCCCAAATCCATTTGCTGAAGCCCTAATCCCCAGTGTATTGATATTAGGGGCCTTTGGGAGGAGAGTAGGGTTAGGTGAGGTTATGACGGTGGGGCCCTGGACTGATGGGATTAGTGCCCTTATGAGAAGAGACACCAGGGAGCCTCCCAACCCCATGTGAGGAAACAGCAGGAGAAGTGGTTGTCTGCAAGCCAGGAAGAGAGAGCCCCCACCAGGAACCAAAGTGGCTGACACCTTGATCTTGGTCTTCCAGCCTCCAGAACTCTGAGAAAAAAAAACTTTGTTGTTTTAACCACCCAGTCTATGGTATTTTCTTATGGCAGCCTGAGCTGACTGATACAGACATTGTTCCAGAGTATTGTAGTCTAAGTTGGCAATGCCATAGAAATAAATATGTTAGTGTTATTGGCCTCTGAGTGGAGGTTTTTCCAAGTTCTTGATATTTGTTGGGAAAAGAATTTCAGGATGCACCACGTAAGCCAAGCAAATGACAGCTTTTTATTGAAAGCAAAAGTACACTCAGGAAAGAGAGCAGCTGCACTGGGAGGACGTGGTTTTAGATCTTTTGTAGTCTTACTAATTGAGGGGAGGAATATTCGGGCCAAGGGGTTGGCTTTCACTAAGAATCTGGGTAGTTATTCCTAGAATCGGGTTCCCTCCCATTTTCATGCTTCATGTGGTTGTTTCAGAACTGTTGTGGCAATTTCAAGGGCAGAGAAATTTTAAATCCACAATATAAATGATATTATAATTAACAAAGTTCATGTAGGGTGGCAGAGAGAGCTGACAAGCTGTTCAAAGGGATTTTTGTCTGTGATTATCAGCCTCTTTTGTTTAAGGTTGTTTACTTTAACTCCTGTACCCGATCTTAAAGCCGCTACATGGTCTCAGCCCTGGCTCCTAGCCTCCTACATTCCTTTATATAAAGATAGCACTGTGAACCCAGGGCCAATACCTTTGTGTTAATGTTCTTATTGCATCTCATCTCTATAATAGCTTCCTAATTTCTCTTTTTCCTCTTCAATTTACCTTATATTACTATATGTGGATTAAATCATATATGATATGATTTTACACTTTTAGCATTTCATGTCTATACAAACTCTTCTAGTGATTTTCCATTGTTAAGATGAAGGGCAGATTCCTTGGCTTGATGTTCCAGGCTCATGATCTGGGTGCAATCTGCAAGTTTAGGTTTCATTTTTTCTCTCGCTGTCATTAACCTTGTATTCTAGCCAGTTACGTAGCCCTTTTCTGACCTAGTCTGAGAGCTGCACTTACAGTGTATACTTTCCCATCTCTTCCTCTTCGCATGTGTTTGTCTCTCCATCTGGGACACCATCACCACACTTCTGCCTCTATAAATCTTCTACCTCCTTCAAGAGGTGAAACACTTACTTCCTTTTCATGACCTCTTCTTGGACATCCAAACTAGAATTAGTTTTTCTCTCTTAGAACTCTGATAGTACATAAATTTTTTTTTTTTTTTTTTGAGACAGAGTCTTACTCTGTTGCCCGGGCTAGAGTGCCATGGCGTCAGCCTTGCTTACAGCAACCTCAAACTCTTGGGCTCAAGCAATCCTACTGCCTCAGCCTCCCGAGTAGCTGGGACTACAGGCATGTGCCACCATGCCCGGCTAATTTTTCTATATATATTTTTAGCTGTCCGTATAGTTTCTTTTTATTTTTAGTAGAGATGGGGTCTCGCTCTTGCTCAGGCTGGTCTTGAACTCCTGAGCTCAAACGATCCGCCCGCCTCGGCCTCCCAGAGTGCTAGGATTACAGGCGTGAGCCACTGCGCCCGGCCTGATAGTACATAAATTTTTTTCCTTCCTTTAATTACCACAACAGTGTAGTGTGTTAGGTATTATTAGTTTTTCCATTTTTTTAATAGTTATGTTAAAAATATTGACTTTAGTCTTACATTTTGAATATGTAATATAAGCAATGGAACAACATTCAAAAGGCCCTTGAGAGTGAAAAGGAAGCCTCACTCCCATCACTACCCTGTAATCTGTTACCATTTTTTAAAAATCCTTCCAGGGATATTCTATGCATGTTCAAGCATTTATGGATAATTGTGTCTTCTTTTTAAAAACACAGATACTGGCATAAGGTAAACACTGCTCTCTATCAACTCCCTATTAATAAGAGTTTATATTGTTTCCAGTCTTTTGGAATAATCAATACTGTGTTGTACATAATTCTTGCATACTTGCATGAATGCGTTCATAGGATGAATTCCTAGAAATGGAATTGTTGGATTTAGGATTATGTACATTTTAAATTTTGATTGATATTGCTAGATTACCTTCCATTAAGATCAGACCATTTTACTCTCTCACTATCAATTTTTTAAGAGTGTCTGTTTTCTACACCCTTGCCAACACAGTTTGTTCTCACATATTTTTTGTTTGCCAGTCTTGATAAGAAAAATTTTTTCTCTCATTTCATAGAGTAGGAAACTGAAGCTGAGAGAGATTAGATAGATCAGATTAGATTGCCTGATCTCATAGTATGTGGTTAAGGTAGGACATGAATATAGTCTTCTAATTTCAAAATTTGTCTTCTTTGGAGGAAAGGTGGTGGGAAATATATATATTGCTTTTGACAAGTTAATACTATAATTATTTACCATTTAGTCCCTCTCCTGGACTATAAACCTTTTCTGTAGAAGAGAATTTTCAGATTTAAACAATTTTTTTTTTAATTGGGAGTCTAGGACAGACCTGAAAATAGAGTGCTGATAATGAAACAATGTAGATTATTTGTTTTTTTAATCTCAAATATAAATTGTCTTTTGACTTTCAAACCTTTTGAAATAGACCTTTATTCTAATGGGGAAGTCCAGGCTACTTATCTTTTAGGGATTGCATTTTTCAGTAAGAGTACTTTTGTTAATAACCCATTTGCCTTGTGATAGTCTTCTGTGTTTAGTGAATTATATTTTCCATATGATTTTGAAGATTGTTTTGGGAAGCAAGTGCAGTTTAGCAGTTAAGTTCCATCCCTTGAAATTAAATTATCTTTCCTTCTTTCATCCATTATGGTGACAGCATAAAAACTGCCTACAAGGCCACTGAGTTTAGTTGTCATCCAGGCAAAAGTGACCCCAAATATTCCAAATATGGACCATTGCATACCAAACTATTAATTTAGTCCAAAAAGCTTGTGTGTAATAATTTGGATATTGTTAAACTTCCCAAATATGGTATATGGATTGAATAGTATAATTCATATATGAATTAATTGTGTGTGTATGTGTATAAATATATTTATTTATGATCTAGGAATCAAATAACACTATTGAAGATAGCCTTTCTGACAAATTCAGAATCGCCCTCTTATTTCAAAAACATGGAGATTTTACATTTATACCTAAAGTATGCATACACTTATCTGATAGCTCTGTATTTTAATGATGCATGTTACTAGTGTTGCGGATCTATTTTGAATTTGCCGGTCAGTCTTAAGCTTTCTACTTGGGTGTTTTTTTGTGTGTTGTTTGTTGTTGTTGTCATTAGGTCAGTGATAATCTGTGTGGATTCTCCTCTATTACTCAGCCAGATCTCTCTTCTGGTGGATGATCTTAGTGTCTCATTGGGCAGTACTGTTTTTCTAGCGATATGAGCT
>CM052436.1:165807190-165861627 GCA_028533085.1 Varecia variegata | reverse complement strand
GTTATGCTGATTGTGCTAGACATTAGGTTAGTAATATGCTAATGTGTCAGGTGTTAGGTTAGTGATGTGCTAATGCGGGTCTTCTGTGCATGGGTGGGGGTCCCAGGTGGCTGCTGTGCTAAGTAATAGATGGGGGTTTTCCTTATCACTCACATAAAAACCTGTATGTGTATGTTCATAGCAGCTTTATTCACAAAGGTCAGAAACTGGAAATGACCCAGGTGTCCTTTAATGGGCGAATGGCTAAAGGAACCAAGCTGCACCCATACTGTAGACACTGCTCAGCACCAGAGAATGACATGCTTGTTCAGTCTTTCAAACTAGAAACCGCCATGATTCTTAGTACCCTTTTAGTCCTGGCTCTCATTGGACTTCATTTTACAGTTCTTTCACGTGCATTTTTTTCTCTGTCCTTACTGGACAGCCCTGGTTAACACCTCATCACGCTGCATTTGAACTGTCCTAGTAGCCACTTAATTGTTTCTCTGCCTCATTGTAGAATATGTTCTGCACTTCATTCTCCACTTTGCCACTGGAGTGGTCTTTCCAAAATGTAAACGAACTAACTTTTAAAAAATATCCTATGTAACCTACCAAATAGGTATATACTTTCTGTTAGAAATTTTATTACTTATCTTTAGGGAACCCGAGGACTCTAGAGAGATAAACTGTCTACATTTAAGATCAGGTAAGAACCCCTGGGGAGGACCATGTGGAATACTGGCAGAAGTGTTGGTTCTAGAATCAAAGGGCCTCGTGTCCTGGTTCTAATACTAGCTCAATGTCCTTGGAAAAGTTTTGGCTTCATTTTCTTAAAAAAATGGAGATAATGAAACATACTTAACATCACACAAGGCTGCTGGGAGGAGCAAGTGAGATGCACGGTGAAAATGCTTTGCAATCTGTAAAGCATTACACACACGTGAGGAATGAAGCTGTGTGAGTAGCATTTCTGGAATAATTGTATGAAAACTATAAAAAGGACATTTGTAGTTCTGCCTAATGACACAGATGGGTGCCTGTG
Source organism: Varecia variegata (assembly GCA_028533085.1). Classification (NCBI taxonomy): domain Eukaryota; kingdom Metazoa; phylum Chordata; class Mammalia; order Primates; family Lemuridae; genus Varecia; species Varecia variegata. The sequence continues at coordinate 165,860,603 of CM052436.1, read as the reverse complement.
TTGTACATGCCTACGAGTGAGGCCTAGGTCGCTGCAGCTCGTGGTTTTGTTTTAATGCCACTCGAAATGCCAGAGAGGCCTCCTCCCCCGCCCTCTGCCTTGGACAAGAGGAGGCTCTCTCCTGCCTATATTTGGTGGGGTTATCTCCCAGTGTGGTAGGGACAGGAATGCAGAGAGTTGTGGGGAAGAAAGCTGTCCTCACTGCTTGCTAGTCAATCTGCACTCCGGCAGGGGGAGCGGGGGGGGGGGGGTGCAGGGGCAGCGGGGGGAGTCATTTCATGGTAACTTGCCAAAGTCTTTCTTAACCCATCTGCTCGCAGAAGTGACCAGCATGACAAGTAAAAGATCTGTTAGAGACAGATGGACTGTGTTAGTCCAGTACATTTATGGCTTTTGTGGCCTCAGAACAGCCAGTGACAGAGCTGCCAGGACTTGATAGCTTTCTGGGGAATGCTGGGTCAGCCAAGGGGCTGAAAAAAGCGAGAGGAAGAAAATCCACTCCTCAGCACTCTGGTGTGGGAGTGATTTCTGAAAAGGGAGGCATGGAGGGCGCGGGGTGGGATCCCTCCAAAGCACAGCCTTGCCATGTTTAAATAACTGTCTTAACCTCCCTAAGCCTCAGTTGTTTTCGTCCATAACATAATTGTCTATAGCACAGGTTTCTATGGTGATTAGATAAGATATGATAGAACAACACATGGCAGCTTAGTAGGCTTGCAGTAAGTGAAAGCTGGAGTTAGGTGGACCGTGTAGCTTTTGGCACATGCGTAGTATGTGTCCAGTTCAGCTGTCTGTGGGGTAAATGAACAAAGGTGTGAAAGAAGGATAATCTCCAGGACTGCTTTTGGATCATGTCCCCCCCACCACCCCGCTATTGCAAGGAGGATGAGTTGTCTCAGTTCACTGGATGTGCTGTTTGCTGAATTTTCTGCTTTCACTTTTGGTTTCTGAAGAGTGGGAAAAGGGGTACTTCAGTTCCTTTTCTGGTTGATGGCAAAAAGTTCTTCATATCACTTTTTTTTTTAAATTCCTTTATATGTTAGATTCTGGAGCTTGGAGTAAGATCTGTGTTTTTCCACCGTACCCCTCGTCGAGCTGTTTCGCACACTCAGACCAGAGAGGAGAGCTGCCACGGCCAGTGGTGGCAGAGCCAGGACCAGCATCCCGGAACCTCTTGACTCCCCACAGAGCGCCGTTTTCTGTATTGTGCTGCTTTTCCCTATTTACGTCCTCGTCCTCGTTAAAACAGTAAGTCTAAAAGGGAGCTGTGCACTTTTCAGGGAAGTACTTTAATATGGCACATGGCTCAGACTTGACTTTTTCTCTCCTTCTGAATTCTCATGGCTCGGAGTTAGTCAGTTCCCAGGCTACTGACAGGGAAGGTACAGGAAGTTGTTTTGTATGGAACCCTTACCAGAGTATTCTTTTTTCACCTGGGGGTTTATTTGGTTTGGACTGAAATAAATCTCTGATATTGGTTTCTTTATCCTGAAAGTAGAGAGAACTCTAAACTCTTTTTAGAGGGTAGAGGCTGATGTCTTGTCTTATTTAACTTGGATTCCTAGTGCTTAGAATCTCAATGAGTGTTTGTTGGATTGAGCTGAAGTGTAAGAGTGTCTGGGGCAGTGGTTTGCAACCCTAGCTGCATCTGTGGGGCTTTGAAAAAAACAAGCATGCTCATTCCAGACCTGTTGAAATAGAATCTGCAGGAATGGAGCTTAGGCAGCCAGTTTAAAAAAAAAAATCCCCAGATGGTTCTGATATACCGTGAAGGTTGAGAACCACTGAAGGTTGAGGTCCAAGGTGAGTTGGAGTCCCAGGTAATAGAAGTGCCTTATGCTTTCATCAGCTTAGAATGGCTTTGGGTACTTTGGGGTGATTAAAAGAATGTTATACAAACAAGTGTGAAAATTACATAAATGCCACATCCTGCTAGTATCTACTGTGAGGTATATTTACGAGTCATTCACTTTATTCTGATCTGGACTCATTCAACCTTTTCTTCATGGAACAATAAATTGACAGTTAATTATGCAGAACCCCAGTAAGTCGAGTTTGATTGTCAGAAAATTATCTTGGGTATGAACTCCTCTTGAGGCATTTATTGAACTCTTGTTTGTACCAGCACTGTGCTGGACAGTTTATAAACATTAGTCAGGCTGCCTGGGTTTTTCTAACTAGCTATGTCATTTTGGGCAAGTGATTAAGCTTGTATAAACCTGACTTTCATCTATGAAATGGGATGATGGGGGGCATTACTATCTCACAGAACTGAGGTTTGAATGCAAATGTGTGTGTCAAGTGCTTAGTTTGGTGCCTAGCACATAGTAAGTGCTCAGTAAAGTCACCATTATTACATTGTCATCATAACAGTTTTTTAATGTAAATATTAAGAGCTAATAATTTGTCAAAAGTGATGTCTCCTTAGCCCTTGAACCACAGACCGCTTTAGTTTTAACTGGCAGAGTAAATTTACCACTTAAATATTGGCCTCTTGCATACCTTGAATTTCAGTTGAATGTAGCCAAGGGATTTCATATTTGGACCATTGCCCCTAAAAGCTGATTTTAATCTCTGTGAGTGAACAATCCTGGGGCTTTATTTGTTTCTTTGGTTTCATTTCCTGCACTAAGCATGTGGCTATGCATTCTTTTACAGTGACTTTGGGTACTGGGGAATCATTGTATTGCAGCTTCATTAGCTGTTTTGGGGGATATGATTTTATGCTGCAGGAAGGCTCTGAGATTGTGTTACTTATGTACTATCCAGAACAGGCTAGGAGCTTCCATGGCAGCCTGTGCTTTCTTAGCTCTCTCTCATCAATCTGCTAATATTTTTTCTCCTATTCCTCTTTATAACTTCCTTTTGAACAAGGAATGTTGTTCTTGTCACCGCTTGGTCCCCAGCAATTAGCAGTGTCTAGCACATATTAGGTGCTCAATAAATATTTAGTGAATGACGATCTAACAGAACACTGGATAAATCCACAAGTAGAGATTTAAGCTGTGTGGTATGAAATCTGCATTGGCAAAACTTGCCAATTTTGTTAATGTAAATTTAAAATGTTTTAGTATTATTTCAATAACCATTTATTAAATGTCTTATAGGCTAGGGGCATTAGGCATAGAAGGATAATAATATATAATCCTTGCCTTCATGAGCACGAAGTCTAGTGTGGTAGACAGACATGGACAAACGGCTGTAAGAGAATATGGTAAGTATTAGGAGAAGGGGGACCGCCTGTGCACTTGGAGTATAGAGCAGGCCTTGTGGTTTATGAACATGGGTCACACATCAAAACACAGCTTAAGTTACTCCTACATATTCATGCTTTTATATTTTTGTGAGTAGCACTTACCTTTAAATAGGTACTAAGTAAACTCTTGAATGGCTTTAGTATGAAATGAGTAGCTTTTGCTTGGGCTTCACTTTTTTTCTTTCCTTTATTAGAAAAAGAAAATACAGGTTGAGTATCCCTCATCTAAGATGCTCGGGACCAGAAGTGGATTTTAGATCTCTTTTTTTTTTGGAATATTTGCATCATACTTACCAGTTAAACATCCTTAATCTGAAAATTGGAAATCCAAAATGCTCCAATGAGCATTTCCTTTGAGCACCATGTTGGCACTCAAAAAATTTTGGATTTTGGATTTTCGGGTTAGGAAGACAACCTGTACATTGTTTCAGGAGTTTGGGGCCAGGGATTAGATGACTAGGTCACTAAACCAGGCTATTTACTCTTATTATCTAGGCTTTAGATCTCTCCATTGTAAAAGGAGGGTTGGTGTTAAGGCCTCTTTTAGTTCTGACTTTGAGACTCATTTCAATCCATCTTCCTTAGGAGTGGACAAAGAACATGGTAATTTGGGAATAATATATCTACATTTGCAGGGACTTTGCAGTCTAATTTTGGGTAAAGGCCATCTTTAGTGAGCCCAGGGAGAAGTATTGGTGGTCTCTGTGTGGCTCTCAGCTGTGAGGGGTATAAGGTCCTATTAATTTTCCTCAGTATTAGTAAAAGCATTATTAAGGTCATAACATTAGTGGAATTGGCTGGAAAGAAGGGAACTATTACAGGTTATATTGAAGGCCTTGAAGTAGAAGTCACTAAATGTTTTTTATGAATACATATTTTGGGGATTTCAGCTTTGTGTGATTTCTCTGGGTTAAGCACGGGACATTTCATCACATGACAGTTGCATGCTCTTTGACCTACGCTATGCGCATGTACCAAAGCCAACTCCTGAGTCTGAGTCCAGTGGTAGAAAACCTCTTCAATCCTGAGCTGTGCTGTAAGCTGGGATGCCTTCAAGCCCATCTGAAGAGGCTGTGGTATTTTATGTTGGCTGGCGCTCTCTCGGGGAACTCAGTGACCACTGCAGGGAGGACATAGTGGAAGTTCACGCGCTGGTTGAGGCTCTCTAGCCTAGATGCTCCAGATGGTGGGGCTGCTGAATGCGTTGACTGCATCTCCACTTCTCTTGGTTGGGAGTAGGGGGAGGAAAATGTTCTGTTCTTAACGCCTGTCTTAATTGTACAATGTTAGTAATAGTAAGAATGATTCCTTACCCTTGTTTCATAGTTCTCCAAGAATTTTAAGATCCATTAACTTTATTCGCTCAGCAGTTCTGTGAAAAAGGGCAGTTTTCCGAACTTCTCTTTTTCAGATGGTTTTCCCGTGGCTTACTGTAGCCAAGAGCCGTAACCAGGGTCATGGAGTGAATTAGCCACAAAGCTGGGAATAGCCTCTCAGGCTTCTGGCGACCCTGTTTCTTCCTTGATAACTCGCTGTTGAGTCCTCTGTAAATCCCTTCCCCGTTTGGGGAGGAGTTAGTTCTTGGGAGGTTTCTATTCATTTGGGAGCCTTCCCATATCCCATGCTGGTGGCCTTCCTCCTGACGCATGGGCATTCCTGCAGGCCCCAGGCTAACCTTCATGCATGGGGCCTCCCTGCCTTGCTGCTGCGTGTGTGTCAGCCCCTCTGAAGGTGCGCGCCACCTGTGTGGAGACCCCGGTGCCTGTGTCCACAGCAGGTTGGACCATTGACATCCAGTTAGTGTTGCTGACTGCACATTAGTCTCATGCTAGAAACAGGATGTGCTCCATGTTGACAGGTTCTTTGCTGTGTGAAGATTGTGATTGTATCATCTTCCCCTCCCCAGTGTGAGCCCCTTGAGGAGGGTGTAGCCGTGTTCACCATGGTGCCTAGCTTGGAGTCCAGGCCACAGTAGACATGTAATCCGTGCTTGTGGCCTTAGTGAAAGGAAGGCCAGCAGAGGCATTAAATCTGGAAAATGACAAGTGAGTGAAAAGAATTTTTATTTAAGACATTTGCAAAAGAAATCTTTTTAGAAAAGTTGACCTGTTTCTCAATTGGAATTAAATTTCAGCTCAGAAAAGCAGCTGTGTGCCCAGAGGGCTTTGGGATTTCAGTTTGAGACAGATGAATTTAATTTGCTGTTGTATGAATGTATTATCCTTTTGTGGTTTTATTAGACCTTTCTCCAAAATGGAATAGATTTTTCTATAAAAGTCACACTTCCTTTTTGAGAAGTCTAACACTAATTTTATGGGATGGTATCCCAAAAGATTACCTGGCAGGAACCAAGCACACTGCTTTAGTCTCATGGCCCCTGGTTTCTGCCTGCATAGCTGCGGGGGAGAGAGGCACTCTCAGAGCTGAGAACAAGACACATTTCTGCATCTTGGCCATTCTCTTTTGCTGTTTCAAGTCTCTAAGTTGGCATTTCTTTCGACTTTTAGGAGATAGGCGGTTATATGCACATTATGGTATGGGGAAGAGTGTGGTGTTAACAACCAGGAGACTCAGCTTTTGTCTCTGTGCTCTCTTTACTGGCTCTGTGGCTTTGGGTAAGTCACATGGGGTCACTGAATGTCCTTCCTTTCCTATTCTGCTTTCGTGGAAGGATTTATGTGAGGGTCAATAAGATAATATATGTAAGAATGGTTTGCATTTTTAAATTTTGGAAAATTCCAAACCTATTTGTGTTTTTGAAACATTTTGAATTATTTTTGGAATAGATTTGGCATAGGCACTTATTGGACATTTGGCACAGTTTTAATACTGCCAGGATGTAGGATTTAAAGCCTTAATTCCTTATGAATACTACTGAAACAAAACTTATTACATTTGCTGTGGAAGAGAGGAATATTTGGTTCAGGGTAAATTTTGCTGACCTTGCCACATGTCAATTAGGTTCTCATTTACATGTTCCCATGGCTCTTCATAGTCATAGACTTTATTTATTTTACAAAAATTATCTCTGCAGGATTTGCGTGGTGGTGCCTATCATCTCAGCTACTTGGGAGACTGAAGTGGGGGGATCGCTTGAGCCCAGGAGTTTGAGGCCAGCCTAGGCAACATAGTGAGACCTCATCTTTAAAGATTAAACAAATTTATCTCTACACTTAATGTGCTTTCCGTGGCCAGACATGGTTCTGAGAACATTACAGATATCAACTCATTTAATTCTCATTACATTCCATGAGGATTATAATCCTACTATTATCCTCATTTTACAGATAAGGAAACTGAGGCACAGAGAAGTTATGCAGCCTGTCAAAGGTCACAGAACTCTTAAGTGGTAGTCGTGGAATTCAAATCCAAGCATTTGGCCCAGACATACTCTCTTAGCTACTGCTGAAATGTTTCTTCCTTATCACCCACCACACCTTATTTAATTTTTTTCTTCTTCTAATAAACAGTAAGCCCTTGGGAGCACTAAAAGTCATGTCTGTCTGATCATCACAGTATCTGTAGTGGCTGACATCATACCTAGCACATAGTAGGCATGGTTGAATGACTATATGAAGATTTTCTAATATTAATATCATCATCATTATTAAGCAAACTTTTTGCATATCCATGTTTTTCATTTGACCCCTGCAGCTGTGAGGTAGGTTCTATTTTCCCACCATTTCATAGCTGAGGAATTTTAACCATACAAATAATATGTGTTAGAGTCATGGATTGAACTCTGGTCTTCCATATCCCAAGTCCATGTATTTTTAGACTTTTTTCTTTTTAACTTTCAGATTCATCTAAAATTCTGTTCTTTGGTGTGGGTCATCAGAAGGAAGTACAGGTAAGAAGGTTTTAATGATCTTCAAATCAGGGGTCTAGAAAAGAATTTAGGTGGTATTGACAGCTGGAACTGTAGAGCTCTCTGCTGTGGGTCCTCGGACTAGAAGTATTCATGCTGATGAAAGTTCCTGCTCATAACCCTCTTGGACATAGAGTCTGTCCATTTTGTAAGTGATTGTGTAAAGGCTTATTTTACTTTTTATTGGGGTATAGAATGGGAAATCTTAGTGCTATAGATCAGGTTTTCATCTGTGTTCTTTCACCTTTCACCTTTCATTTACTTACGGCTCTTTAGCATTTCTTCACCAACTTTCTTACTCTGTTTTCTTGCTTCAGCTGGTTCTCTGATGTCTGTCTTCTTATGTTATTTCTGAATATCAAAGACATTTATATTTTCCTTATGTAAAATATGAAAAGTGATGTCATATAGACTAGTGGTCCCCAGCCTTTTGGCACCAGGGACTGGTTTCATGGAAGATAATTTTTGCATGGACTGAAAGGTCGGGGCAGTGGGGCGGGGGGGGGGGAGGGCTAGTTTCAGGATGACTCAAGCACATTACATTTCTTGTTTACTTTATTTCTATTGTCAATACATTGTAATATATAATGAAATAATTATACAACTCACCATAATGCAGAATCAGTGGGAGCCCTGAACTTGTTTTCCTGCAACTAGATGGTCCCATCTGGGGATGATGGGAGACAGTGACACCTGAAATGTGTTGCTTATGTCCAGTCTACTCCTTAATCTTGTTTTGGTTGCTGTCACTGCAGAAAACCCTGCTTCACAAAGATAGAATGTTGGAAATGGAAGCAGGCTTTTCAGTGCTTTTGTGGCAATCTCAGGATATTCCACCTGGGCTTTAATCCAGAATGTATGGAGATTTCAAGTTGTCTCAAACGTACTTTTAAGGCCACAGTCATTTGCTATCTCAAGCAATTGATCCTTTCCCTGCATGGATGAAGTCGATTCACCTGGCTTATTCACAAATGGATTGAGGATCCATTCCTTCCCAGTCCGGGGGTCCTTAGTGGTTGGGAAATAATGCTCAACTCTTTTGAAAGCTGAGATAGGTGATCATGTACCAGCTGAGAGAAAGAAAGCCCTGGCTCAGTCTCTTTCAAAGTCTCTGCTAATGTTTGAAACATGTCAAAAATCCCAGTGTTCACTCATTTTCCCCATAATTCCAGTTTGGCTTTGAATGCAGCCACTTTCTCTGCCGATTTGAACACAGTTGTCATTTTCCCCCGGAAGTGACAGATTGAGTTTGTTGAGCAGGTTGAATATGTCACACAAGGAAGCAAGTTTTGCTACCCATTCTGTGTCACTGAAATGTGATGCCAGTAGTGACTGTTTTTCTAAGAGAAATCTCTGGAGTGGCTCTCATAACTCAAAAACTCTGGCCAGTGATCTACCTTTAGAAAGCCATCTCACTGCTGGGTATAAGAGAAGATGTGTGTGCTCTGTGTCTATCCCCTTACACACCTGCATGAACAGACATGAGCTAAGGGCATGTGCTTTAACGTGGTTGATAATTTTAATCATATCCTACAAAATGTTGTTTAGTTCAGGTGACATTTTTCTGCTGGCCAGCATTTCTCTATGGATGACACAGTGCGTAGACTCACATTCAGAAGCGCCCTTCTTGACCTGAGTAGTGAAACAAGAGTAGTGAAACCAGAAAGCCGTCCAGTCATGGCAGCCTGTCCGTCCATGCATATACTGACACAAAATGAACAATTCAGTTTTCCTGATATGTAATCATTCAGAGACTTGAGTAGTTCTGCAGCTGTGGTGCTGGTTGGCAACAAAAGTGCACATAACATATCCTCATGCCCATCCTCCTGAAAATATATCGTATATAAATAAGCATTGTTGCCTTGTTGGCAACATCAGTAGACTCAACCTGGATTATGTACCACAGTGACTCATTAATCCTCTCTAAGAATTGCACCTCAGTATCCTCTGTTGTTTCATCAATTCGTCTAGTTATGGTGCTAGCCGAAAGAGGAATACATGCCACCTTTTGAACTGCAGCCTCTCCTAAAAATTCATGGCAAATGCCCTTAGCAGCAGGCAGGATCAACTCTTCACCAATAGTAAAGGGCTTCTTAGCTTTAGCAATGTGGTTAGCCACTAAGAATGATGCTCTCTTTCTCTGCATCCACATCAGCATCTATTGTTTTGGGACTTTTTGATAAAAGCCACTCTCACTGGGGTTATATACACTGTTGGTGGGACTGAAAACTAGTGCAACCTCTATGGAAAATAGTATGGAGATTCCTCAAAAAACTAAAAGCAGACCTACCATTTGATCCAGTAATCCCACTACTGGGTATTTACCCAAAGGAAAAGAAGTCATTTTATCTAGTGCAAAAGACACTTGCACTAGAATGTTTATTGCAGCACAATTCACAATTGCAACAATGTGGTATCAACCCTAGTGCCCATCAATTCATGAGTGGATTAATAAAATGTGGTATATGTACACCATGGAGTACTACTCAGCCATAAAAAGTGAATTAATTCCTTTAGCAACAGTCTGGATGGAGCTAGAGACCATCCTTCTAAGTGAAGTACGGCAAGAATGGAAAAACCAACATTACATGTACTCACTATTAAATTGGAACTAACTGATCAGCACTCATATGCACAGATGGAAGTAAAACTTAATGGAAATCAAGCAGGTGGGAGAGGAGAGGAGGGGATGGGTGAAATCATACCTAATGGGTACAGTGTACACTGTTTGGATGATGGGCTTATAACTTTTGACTGAAGCAGTACAAAAGCAATCCATGTAACCAAAACATTTGTACCCACGTAATATTCTGAAATGGTAATAATAAAAAAGAATGATGTGCTTAATGCAGACACATTTTATGAAGTGGTGGTCTTCAATAATTGCTTCTGTTCTTTGTGTTCATGTTTTTTTCTTCTGAAAAACTCCAAAGGCTTATCTTTTAATGCTGGGTGCTTTGTCTCCATGTGGCGAAGCAGTTTTGAAGGTTTCATGGCTTCACTGGGTAGCCGGTCACCACATACTATACAAAGCAGGCTTGGAGAATGTGAGTTACCTGTTGCAGCGAACCCATAATTTAGTAGGACTCTTGGTATTTTCTTTAAATGCAGCTTTCATTTTGTTGACAGTCTTAGGGTCTTCGGCTGTCTCGTCATTGGGTCTTTCCCCCTTTTCAAGAAGCTCTCCAGTGTTTTTTACTCATTTTTGCTAGGGTTAGCTTGTGGGCTTACCAAAACTGTGACTGAGACAAGTGCACAGTGTGGGAAAGATGGGCAGACGGAAGTGGTAAATAAAATAATGGGATTCTGATTTAAAGTCTGACACCAGATGCAGCTGTACAATTGAAGTACTGCAGCTCCCAGGCCACTATAAAGCCTGCCACCAGATGCATCTTAATTGTCACTTGCCACTCACTGATAGGGTTTCTGTATGAGTCTGCAAGCAATTGATTTATTATGATCTCTGTGCAGTCAAACCTCTCTTCTAATGATAATCTGTATTTGCAGCTGCTCCCCAGTGCTAGCATCACTGCCTCAGCTCCACCTCAGATCATCAGGTGTTAGATTCTCATGAGTATACAACCTAGATCTCTCGCATGTGCAGTTTACAGCAGGGTTCTGGCTCCAATGAGAATCTAATGCCACTGCTGATCTGACAGGAGGCAGAGTTTATGCAGTAATGCGAGTGATGGGGAGCAGCTATACATACAGATGAAGCTTTGCTCACTCGCCTGCCACTCACCTGCTGCTCGCCTCCTGCTGTGTGGCCCAGTTCCTAACAGGCTACAAACTAGTACTGGTCTGTGGCCTGGGGGTTGGGGACTAGAGATATAGACAAAACAAGTGAAACAGAACTTTTAAAAGAGCATAACATTTCTTTGCTGATTCTAAAGGAAATACAGGTTCATTGTAGAAAACTTGGAAATAAATGAGGATAAAGAAGAAAAAGTCCCAGAGGCAGATACAGCCACTGTTAACATTTTGGTTCATACAGCAGGCCCGACACTGTGTCCTGAGAGAGGCCTGCATGCCAGGCTGGCCCAGGCTGTCCTCTGAGAACTTGACGAGAAGCTCCCTGTGCCTCAGCTGTGCGCAGTAGGGTTATGTTGAACCCCTATCACTTCCTGGGGGTCTGGAGTTTCAGCATGTGCCAGGCAGAGGGTGCCCCTGTGACTGGCCCCCGATAAAAACCCTGGTGCTGAGTCTAACAGGCTTCCCTGGTGACAGCACTTCATACGCAGCTGCTGCTGGGGGAATGAAGTGCCTCCTGTGTGTCTCCCCTGGTTGAGGATTCTGGAAGCTCGAGTCTGGTTTCCTCTGGACTTTGCCCCAGGTATTTTTTCCCTTTGCTGACCGTGCTGTGTGCACTTTCGCTGTGATAAATCCTGGCCCTGAGTGTGCCTCTGTGCTGAGTCTGTGACCCCTCCCAGCCATCGTTGAACCTGGTGGTGATGAAGGCCTATTCTTTTTTTAAGCGTAAATATGTATATTTTAAAATAAAATGGTTATTATATCTTTTTGAGATCTCTCTTTTATTTAACAAATGTCAATGAGCATTTTGACATGTTGTGAAGTATTCTTCTAAAATGTGATTTATAGTTAGTTTAATCATATCTTAAATGTTTGTGTAGTGTTGGACGTTTGAATTTTACAATTTATATTGTTATGATACATAATGAAAATCCTTGTTTGTAGAACTTAGTGTGAATCTCTGATTATTTTCTTAGGATACATTTTCCTTGGAATGAGATGATGAAAGAGTGTGATCGTGTGTATGATCTTGATAGATACGTTAAATTGTTTCTTGGAAAGGTGGTTTCCATTCATTCTCTCATCAGCAGTGTGTGAAAGTAGTCATTTTACTGAATTCTCACCAATATTAAGTTTTATCATTTAAAAAGTTGTCAATTTGATAAGTAATAGATGGTATCTCTTTTAATTTGCATTTTTGAATATCAGTCATGTTGAACGATTTGCTCTGTGTTCATTGACTTTTTTCTTTTGTGACTTGTCTGTTCATGTCTTTGAGATTGAGAATGATGGGAGTTTTTCACCTTTTGCCTAGGTATTTTGTGATTATTATGGGCTGGGATTGTTATCTCAGAGGCTAAAGGCTCGTTATTGCTCATTCCACTGTGCCTATTAGAGACCTTATGCAGCCCTTATGTCTGTGGTAGGTGCTTAAGAAGCAGGCTGTGGTTTTGGTGAAAAGTGTAACATCTTTTGCCCATAGATAAGGTGCATCCTTAAAGAAAGGGCACTGATTTGTGCACTGGAATTAGCATTTGCCGTGGGAAAATCCTGTGCCACCCCATAGAAGATAGTGGCAGTAGTGGTTGCCTCTGTGGGAGGACAGTGGAAGTGAGAAAGAGGCCTTTGCGTATTTACTGCTTGCTATGATAGTGTGAATATCTCCATCAGGATTTGTTCACACATTTCTGGTGAAATGTAAAAAGGCTCATTATGTGAAAACCTATGTAAACTAATCTCACATAATTGTAAAAGTAACTTGGGAGATGGTAGTGGGGAGACGGAAGAAAGAAAAGTGTGCTGAGGGTGTCTTTTGCGGGAACATAGATGCTGCTACAGGTGGGGTCTGTGGAGGCAGATGTTGAGGGGAGATGTAGGATCGCCATCGTGCCGGGAAGGCACATTGGGCAGAGGAAGTGGGGAGCTGTGCTGCAGGCCTGGCGGAGCCCCAGCCACAGCCACACCAGTGTCGTGGCCAGGCCTTTAACCCCCGCCTGGCTCAGTTTCAGGGAGACGGCAGGGTGTCCCCCTCTATGGCTGAGGCTGACCCTGTGGGAGCAGACAGCTGGGCCCCAAGGCTTTCCTGGTGGAGGAACCTGGAGGCCCGCGTGTGTTTATCACAGAGGCGAATTATTTCTGATCGCTGGTAGGAAAATGTGTTGAAACCTGGAGCCACCATGAGGAGGGGTGGGGAAGGGGGACTGGTGGCTGGGAGCTATGTTTGTATCACAAGCCAAGTCTTGACTATGTGTTTATTGGAGGGAATATGTGATGTATTCTGGGGTGTGGAGTAGCTGAAGCCCCCCAAGTCCCTCAGGTGACACAACTTTCCATAATAATATTCAATAAAAGCAGCGAATTCTAGAACAATAATATATCCTATCCCACTCATTCGTATATGTGTGTAGTTATTTCTAAAAGCATAGAAAAAGCTCTGGCAGAATATATAACATCCTGTTACCACTGGCTGCCTCAGAGGAGGGCAGTGGAGTTGGAGATGATAGTGAAGGGAGAATTTCACTGTTTTGTGTGATTTTGAATTTTTATTATTTAGTGAGTCTTAATTACTTTTAAGTTTGAATAATATTTGTAATTAAGGCATTATTTACTTTTGAAAATTTGAAAAAAATCCTAAATGACTTGTGACCGTGAACAACTTATAACCTTTCCATGCCTCAGTTTCCTCATCTGTGAAATGGGGTAATATGGTACTGATCTTATAGGGTTATGATGAGAATTAAGTGAGATAAAACTCAGAGCCTGGCACCTTGTGAATGCGTGATAAATGTTATTGTTTCACCATTTTATAGGAAAAAGAATGCCAGTGGATCATATGGCTTAATGTAGTTTACCTATCTGGACTTGCTCATGGCATTGGAAGGAGCTTGAATTCCATATAGGCAGTGTGATGGAGAAAGTATTTTGGGCCTTGGCTTTGGTTGTGGATTGGGCTCTTGTGTTAGCTGTGTAATTTGGGCAGTTTACTTTCCTAATTTCTCTCATCTGTTAAATGGGATGAGTCATACTTTTATGTTGCAGGTGTTGGGGGAATTACATGACATGCAACAAACATGAAAAGTGCTTGAGTGTGATGGAGCAAAATAATTCTAGTAAGCAGTATTTAGTCAAAGAACAAAGGACGTGTATGTCCTGTGGGGAGAGTTGTTTCTTTCTGTTTCACTTAATGTTCTGGGAAAACCAGTCAGCTTCATGACCTGTGTCTGACAGCCCTGGATCTGCTCTTATTGATTTGGCGAATTGTCATTTGCTGTCATCACAGAATCAGCAATTGAACGGACAGCTTGCCTTGATTTGCATTTCTGGGTGTTTGTGCTATTTATAAACAACCAAGAAAAGACATGGGAGCCTGTTTATGGCAAGCTGGCAGATTCAGCAAAACACGGAAAAATCTGTTAGCACAGTTTGCACGTGTGCGAACACAAAGCATTCAAATAAACATACACATTTGCCCATATTTAAAAATTTCTGTTAAAAAAAAAGACATTAAACCATTGGCCAGATGGCTTATAGAGCTTTTCCCTTGAAGTGCATGAGTATGGCTGTCAGACATCTGAAATTTGAATCCTTCTTAAAACATTGCCATAATTTTGATGCCTCCCCTCCCCTTTTTGCCATTTATGAGGAGTGAAGGATCCAGGAAAGAAAGTATCAACTTACAAAGGTTTTTGTTACAATTAATCTTTCATATTCTTCTTTTTGATATCCTATTCTCTGTTTACATTTTATAGTGTTAGCATCACCAAGCTGTAGGGTGGAGACATTCTTTCTTCCCCTACAAAAATTTAAGTTCCCTGCTATATCACCAGTGCCTGGCACATAGATGCTTAATAAATATTTTTTGTTGAATGAATGCATGGGCTGAAAGAACCTTATTCTTCTTTCTTCTGTCAACTTATAAAAAATGCTTTTGGAAAAAGCTATGTGAACAGGGCTTTTAAGCAGCAGAGGCTGCCTAGGTTGCTATGGAATGGTTTATCATCCTCATAATTACCTGGAAGAAGGTATAGTCCTGGATTAGGAACGATATAGACAGCCCCTCCAGGAAATAAGCTAAGTATCACAGCCTTTCACACAGGTATGTGATGTTTGCATGTGTGTATATGAAGAAGTATTGTAGCCTAGCGTCACAGGTGTTCAGTAGCTCAGCGTCACAGGTGTTTAGTCGCCTAGTGTCACAGGTGTTAAGATGCCTGGTATAAAGGCTGAGGCACAGGTTTGCTCCATGCCACCAAGGTAGAGTTCTGTGTTCACTCTTCTCAGTGTGTGTTAACTTCTCCCTGTGCTGCCCTCTTTACTGCTAAAGCAATTTTCCCTGACTCAATATGTAAAAATGAGGGAGAAATTGTACTCTGGGTCCTAGGCTGTGGCGAAAAAACCAAGCAGCTGAAAATAATGTTCATAAGTCTTTTGTCTACAAAAGTGGCAGTTTTCATAATGTGTTTAAATTCTCACTTTTCTCATACATTTTATAAACAAATAAGACAATTAGAAGGAGTTTTGGGAATGGCAACTTTAGGAAAAGGAAAAACACATGAAACCAGAACATTACAATTTGTTTTGTTCTTGGTCTGGAATTGAAGTCTTTAGGCTCCTGTCTAAGGGACAACTCAAATCTGGTTAGAAGCCATTGTGTAGCCAGTAATTATCCATAATTCTAGGAAGGCAGATGCAGCACCAATTCGGTCCTCTAATAGTGGTCTTATTAATTTTAAATATGCACGGCAGGAGAAGCAGATGGTGAGATGGGGTAAGTGTTTAGATGTTTGGTCATTGATAGCTTTTCACTTCCATGTATTATATTGGGATTTGGGACCTGGGGAGCCCACTGAGAACTGATTATTATCTGTCCCCTTACCAGCTGGGTTCCTTTTCACACTGGGTTCAAAAAGATTGCTCCTATGACAGTAAAGAAGGATTGTTTATTGTTTTGAAATCATGAAAATTTGTTCCATCCAAAATTCTGAAGCAGAGCTCTTAAAAGGTTTTCCTCTATTGTATTTCAAATCTGGGTGTTTTAAAAAATTACATAAGCAAATTAAGGTCTTTTTTAATGGTTAGTTGTGTATATTATTGATGTGAATGAGAGGTATGTTCCACTACAAAATCCCTGGGACTTTATGCCAGGATGTGAGCCCTGGAACATAAATTGGATTTTCTAGATGATTATACGGGCACGACACTGAGTGCCACACAAACATGTTTAATAAAGTGATCACTTTTTATTTTGCCTGAGTTCAAATTTTGTGTCAGTGTTTAGAAAAACAGCAAAAGAATTTGGAGGAATGTTCATCTAGTCCAACCCTTTGCCCACAAGTTCATAAAGTCCAAGGGTGCTTGCAGGAATACACGTTCCCTGCCATCCTCAGCATTGGACAGCTCTCATCATCACAGGTGCTTCCTGGCTGTACACCTGTCCTCCTCCTTTTTCCCTCCTGCTCAGGTGTCTCACAAAGGGAAGTGGCCCCAGTTTTTCAGAAGCTGGATAAGACTGTAGAGTGATGAGTGGTATTGCTGCAGGGCCTGCTGTCCCAGTGGACATCAGTCTTGCTGGCTGCCACAGTTTGGTGATTGTGTAGCACCAGAAGTGTGGAGCTGTGCAAAATGAGAGCTGAAAATAATGGTAATGGAGATGTCTTCATCAGGGTGCTCTGAGTATTTAACTCATGGTTGGAAAGCATGGGGAAATGTATGATACGTGTAATTTGATGTCAGAAGGAAGTCGGGGACTTGATATGGAATCAGAGTAGAGTAAGGAAGTTAAGGTGCAGTAGGTACCCCTCACTTTATTAAATGAGACCTCTTCCATCTCCCTACTAGACACACACACAGGCATATGGCTACATTTTACCTGTTATCCAAATTGATGAGTATGCCTTGTAGTCATGTTCAGGGTTAAGTGATCATGTTCTTCCTTATAGTAGGCCTCAAACTGCATTCAACACAGAAATTTACTCTTGCTACATAGAAAATACTTTTATTTACGAAGTGGGAGAGCAGTACCAAAATCTGGACTGGAATTGTGGAACGATAATTGGAGAGCAACAGATTATCTAGGCCAAAGCCGTTTTTTTGATGAACACAGAAATAGGACCAGAGAAGTGAATTTGCCTAAGGCCCTCCTCCCCACCCCTGCCGTGTTTCACAGTAGCATTTGAGCCAAGCAGGTTCTTGACCTATTTTGTCTAAACTGTAAGTCATGCTTCCTCTGATTCCTGTATAAATTTATTCTGTCATTCATTCTTTTCTTTCAGTGAATTATTGCAATGTTGCCACGAAACAGTACTCCATAGTTAAAATGTGGCAATATTTATACATTTCTGAAGTTTTTAGTTGTACAGTTTGTAAAAGTCATACTTACAGTTTCTTGTTGGTTGCAAGATATTCTTTCAGAAGCCAGTGGTGTGGCACATTTACATTTATTTATTTTTAAAGGCTAGTTTGTTTAAAACCTACTTAGAGCTGATGGGGTGGGATTGGGGTGAGGGGAATGACAGCTGCCTGCTTCACAGGCAGAGATGAAGTCATGGTTTCCTGAGAAGTGACCTGTGTCCCCATTCATATTACCACACTCTCTAGCTTGTTTAATTTGTATTGGTTTCCTTGCATCTGCACGTTTCTGGCTTCATTTGGGTCTCCGTATTTATTTTGACGTATAACTTCAGGCTATGGAGAAGAACGGTCATTTTTGCACAGAGATACACACAAAGGAACAGTTTGCTAAATAAACTTGAACAGAGGCATTTTTACAGGGTGTCCTTTCTTTTTTATTCTTTAGCAGGTGGGATGGGAAGCATTCTGATTGTGTGGCTGGGCTCTCACAGTTCCTCCTTGTTAGATTGCAGGGTTTTGAGGTTTTAGTGATGACCCTAATCTTTGAGAATGTCATTCTTGCAGGTTCTAAGAAGCCAGGGTTTATTCAGTGTTAATTGGAGGGAGACAGCTGTATTCCTAGCCAAATATTTGTTAAAAGTTGCCCTGGCAGGGTTGGTGGAGGTATTTGCAGTACCTAAGTCTTTTTTTTTTTTTTTGGTGGGGGGACAGAGTCTCACTCTGTTGCCCGGGCTAGAGTGAGTGCCGTGGCATCAGCCTAGCTCACAGCAACCTCAAACTCCTGGGCTTAAGTGATCCTACTGCCTCAGCCTCCCGAGTAGCTGGGACTATAGGCATGCACCACCATGCCCGGCTAATTTTTTCTATATATGTTTTTAGTTGGCCAGATAATTTCTTTCTATTTTTAGTAGAGACGGGGGTCTCGCTCTTGCTCAGACTGGTCTCGAACTCCTGACCTCGAGCGATCCACCCGCCTTGGCCTCCCAGAGTGGTAGGATTACAGGCGTGAGCCACCGCGCCCGGCCAGTACCTAAGTCTTACAGTTTAGTATAGGAGTTTGAATACCGTTTAAACCATGAATAACTGAAACATGTCCAAGTGCTTTTTGCTATATCAGTTATTGGTCACTGATATACTTCTCAGTCAGACCTGATGAATTCTTGAGCCCCCTCTTACCCTCCCACGCTTTTTTTTTTTTTAAAGATCACAGCCCCTCCAGTGGCCACCACCAATTAGTTGGTGTTTTCAGGAGGTTGAAACCTATTTACCAGCTCTGGTTCAGACACATTCCAAGCCTGCTGAGACTTTGTTATGCCCAGTTCTCTGTGTCACAGCCTGCCTTCTGCTGTCTGTCCTCAGCTCTGTAGGGTTCTGGACTGCTGGAACTGGAAGCCACTTCACATTTACCAGGATGTTCAGAAGCTTGTTTACCCAGCCCAAGGATGGGAACGGTATTATCAGAGGCTGAGACCTATTAAGCTTACGTGCCATTGACAATGAATGAGGAGATTTCCTTCTGTACAGGGAGCTTCTTACAATGTGCTTAGTAGGGTAAAGAATTTTTTGAGGTTTGCCCTTCTTGGGTAAAGATAATTTGTGATCCTGCCCTTGCTTCCAGTAAGAAAAATATAATTTGCCTATGAGTGCATTTTGTATTATTGAGTATCGACAGACAAACAGTTTTTAACCATCATTCACTCAGCCACTGTTTACTGGGCAGATGTGTGTGCCAGTTATAGCAGGAACTTGCTAGGCTCTTGGGCTACCCCTTATGCAGCTGGAGTCTGAGGAGGAAGCAAATAACCATACCTATGAAAGGGCATAGATGGAGGGCCCTATAAGGCACAAGACTCAGTTCATACATCAGCCCATCTAAGAGATTACACGTTCCATACCATCAGCACGTCCCATACCAATGCATCCCCCATCAAAGTAGTCATTATATTATTTTGAAGTTCTCTGCTTGTGTATATATCCTTCCCATTAAATTGAGAACTCGTTAAGGATAGGCTGTGAGGTATATATATTCCAGTTGCCAAACACAGTAAGGCAAAAGATAGGCAAGGGGGCCCAGGCTGGAGTGCAGTGGTGTCATGTGGTGTGGTGTGATCATAGCTCACTGCAGCCTCCAATTCTTGGGCTCAGGTGATCCTCCCCCCTCAGTCTCCTGAGTAGCTGGGACTACAGGTGTGTGCCACCATGCCTGGCTAATTTTTGTATTTTTTGTAGAGGTGGGGTCTTGCTATATTGCCCAGGCTGGTCTTGAATTCCTGGCCTCAAGCCATACTCCCACCTTGGCCTCCCAATGTGCTGGGATTACAGGTATGAGCCACCATGCCTGGCCAGCAAGGGCTCTTTTTAGTGTTTCGTGAAAAATAGGTGGGCTTAGTGAAGAGAGTTTGTGTTGGCCGGGGGAAGACAGGATGGGTTCACAGAGGGAGATAGTGGTTTTTTTTTTTCTTTGTTTAGTGCTTTAATTTGAAATAATTCAGACTTATGGAAAAGTTGTAAAAATAGTAGAAAGAATTCCTGTATGGCCTTTACTCAGATTACCCACACATTTTACCACATGTACACTTTCTCTCTCTGTATATAAATTTTTTTTTGAAATATTTGGGAATGGAAGATAGACTGTAGGGGTGGGGTGGAAGGTGGAGGTAGAAAAGTGAGTGGGGAGGCTTTTCCAGTAATCCGGGTAGGCGACGATGGTAGCTGGGCCTGGTGGTAGATTGTGACAGGGTGTGGAGTGGTCAGGTCTGTTATATACTTTGGAAGGAGAGCTGGTGAGATTTGCTGTTGGGTTGGGCGACAGGAGTGAGAAAAAAGAAGTTTTAAGGATGACTTCAAGGATTTTGGCCTGAGTACCTGGAAGACTGAAGATGCTGTTACTGGGATTGGGAAGACTAGGGCAAGAGTAGGGTTTAGCAGGGGGATCAAAAGTTGGTTTTGGGCATGTTAGGTTTGCGGTCCAAGGGGAGATGCCAAGAAGTACTGGGGAGAAAAAGCAGGAAGTGAGATCCCAAAGAACATGAGCAGCTCATAAAATAGGATTAGCCGACATTATTAGTAAGCCAGGCAGACACTCAGATGCACACAGGGATAGCAGGTGGCTATATTGCAGTGGCATATGTTGAGGTTTATGTATATGGGATTAAGCCTACAGTCCCTGTTCAGTTTCTCACCCACTGTTAGTAAACAGCTGACACTTAGTTGCATTGGTAGTTACATTGGGCATACTCTGACATCACCAGCTTCCTGGAGGTTTTGTTTTCATTATTTTTTGTCACCACCCCTGCATTTGCCCCAGCAGCATGTCTAGCAGATGTGTTAGTCATCTCTCTCGACATTCCTCAGGAAGGTTAGATTGAGTTCAGTTGCCCCATGGAAGGCAGTAGAAATGGGAGTTTGGCATTGAGGGCAGAGGTCTAAACTGAGGTGAAACTTTATAGAGATTATCACCGTATAGATGGTATTTAAAATCCTGGGGTTGGATGACATCACCTAGGGCTGTGGTCCCTAAGCCTTGGGCCATGGACCAGTGCAGGTCCGGGGACTGTTAGGAACTGGGCCATACGGCAGGAGGTGAGTGGCAGACAAGTGAGCGAAGCTTCATCTGTATTTACAGCCACTCCCTATTGCTCACATCACCACTTGAGCTCTGCCTCCTGTCAGATCAGCAGTGGCATTAGATTCTCATAGGTGCGCAAGCCCTACTATAAACTGCACATGCGAGGGATCTAGGTTTCATGCTCCTTGTGAGAACCTAATGCCTGATGATCTGAGATGGAGCTGAGACAGTGATGCTAGTGCTAGGGAGCAGCTACAAATACAGATTATCATTAGCAGAGAAGTCTGACTGCACAATAAATGTAATGTGCTTGAATCATCCCTAAACCATCCCCACCCTCAGTCCTGGAAAAAATTGTCTTCCATGAAACCAGTCCTTGTGGCCAAAAAGGTTGGGGACTTTTGACCTAGGGAATGGATATAATTACGAGAGGAAAAAAAGTCTATGGAGCAAACCTGGTCACTTCAGCCTTCAGAAGCTGGGAAGAGGGGGGGAGATCCCTGATGTAGGTGACAAAGCAAGAGAAGCTGCTTCTAGAAGAAAAGGTGATAGATACCATGTGTCGAATGCTGCCAGGTGGGGTGAAAGGAGCATTGAGACTTGATAGCTGGACTTGGCAACAGAGATGTCATTAAGTGACTCTGACAAGAGCTGTTTCAGGAGACTGGGTGGGGAACAAGGTTGCTGGGTAGAGTATAGGAAAGAAGGAAGTTGAGGAGTGATGCAGACCTCTCGTTGGAGGTGCTTGGTTTATTAAAAAAGGTTTGCTTTAGATGGTTAGTCATGATGGTGTTAAGTATTATTTAGTTTATTTTGTAGCTTCTGGATCCTCATCCTGGGGAGCAGATTAGCATCCCTTAGCTGGAAAACTGAAAGTATGTAAAGAATCTCTTTTAATGGTGGGTTATACTGTGTTTTAGACATTATAAAGAAAATTTTCTCGGTAGAAATGGGGCCCTTTGGATTCCTTCTTAAACAAGTACTTTTCAGGAGGACACACACTTTCATATGTAAATGATAAAGTGAGAAAGTAGCCTTTTTGCTTTATTGAAGCTAAGATTATTAAGCTGTTACTACTAATTGCTAATATTTTTGAAAGGTAACTATTGTTTAGTGAGAAGACATTGGTCTGTCATATATTAGGCTTGTGTCCTGAAGTAAGTTATTTAACCTTTCTGAGAGATAGTATCTACCCTGCAGAATGTATTGTTTTTATTTTATCTATTCTGTTCTATTCTAAATTTTGAGATGGGGTCTTGCTATGTTGACCAGTCTGGCCTTGTGCTCCTGGGCTCTAGCCATCTTCCCTCCTCAGCATCCTCAGTACATCACTGCACTGGGCTTATTATTATTTTAAAAAATTGAATGACTTGCTTGGAAGAGCAGTTCTCATTAGGTCTATTGGTGTCCTGTAAAATACACAAAGGAGATTTGGTTTCTCTGGGGGAGTAATTGCTACAGTTTATTGAACACATACTATGTGTTACGCTCTATAGCAGGCAATATTATCTTTACTTAGTCCTTACAACCACTCTTTAAGGTGGAGATTATCCTTTAAAAGCTTTTCACATAGGACATGTAAAAAATTTGTTAGCAAGCGTCTGATCATCCTTGTTTTTAGAGAGAGGTAAAATAAAATACCAGTGTACTCAAGGCCACATCTAGAAAGTGGTGGAGCAGAATTTCAACCCAGACCCTTCAACAATGTAGTCTGTGCACATTCACTGTGTTTAGACAATTGTATCATCACATTTTAGTAGACTCTGGATCTCATCCATTCTGTGAGTATGGCAGCTCCCAACCCTGCAGAGCTAGTGTGTGAGACCAACTGTCTTCTTTAATTTGCTTCCATTAGCACACTGACATATGTTACCCAGAGTGTGGTGCCCACCTGCCCCTCCCCCTGTACCCACAGGCGCAGCAGTGGGACCATCTGCCTGGAGCCAGGGGCAGAGAGACAGACGGCCCTGCCTTCCCTGGAGGTTTGAGCCTCAATCCTGTGCCTCCTGTCAGGAGCCCCCAAGACGTTTCCTCTTTGCTTTTCAGGAGAGACTTGGATGGAGTTTCACCCCAGGGCCTCAGCCCGTCATGATGATGGG
Organism: Varecia variegata; assembly: GCA_028533085.1. NCBI lineage: Eukaryota > Metazoa > Chordata > Mammalia > Primates > Lemuridae > Varecia > Varecia variegata. Next base: position 165,837,711 of record CM052436.1, on the reverse strand, counting down.
GGCTGAGTGGACTCAGGAGGCCCGACCTCAGGCTTGCTCGTTGATGGGCTGTGTTATAAAAGGGGCCAGTGAAGAAAAGGCTTATGAATCAGGTTTATAGAAGGAGGTTGGTGGGTCGGGTCAGACACCGATCCATCAGGCCCCTTTTGTCTCCCTGCAGCACAGACTCAGCATTCTGAAAGGAAAGGTGATCCTTTAACAGGGTGGGTTAGGCCTCGTTGTGAACCCGGATCCCTGGTTTTCAGCTTTTACTAGGCTTGCCTTAAAATGTAATTCTTATCTGCCTCTGAGTTTATAGTTTTCTTCTAAATGCTTCTACAGTGTTACAGTTGTGTCCTTTGTCTTGGGTTTCAGGTTTTCCAGAGCAGAGGTAAGCTAACTTTTTCTATTAAGGATCAGATAGTAGATATTTGAGGCTTTAGGTTACTTTTGTGACTACTCAACTCTGCTGTTGTAGCGTGAAAGCAGCCATAAATAAACGAATGGGCGTGGCTGTGTTCCAATAAAACAGTATTTACAAAAGTAGGCTTCGGGTCAGATTTGGGCTCTATGGGCGAGGATATGGATAAGCCTGTGCACAGACTGAACCCTGATTGCTCCTGAGTCATTTTAGATCTTGTTGAATCTGACAGTGTGGAGAACATCAGCCAGATGCCAAGTGTGGCTTTGGGGCCCTTATTACTTTTTTAGTTGTTTCCTCTCTTGATTGCTTTGCTAGTGATTTGCATTCGGCTTCTGTTGGAGGCCTCCCTTGCTCACTGAGGCTGTGGGTGGCAGGTGAGTGGAGACAGCAGCGTTTGCATTATTTCTGTAAGGAGAATTATTACTGGTCCACTTTCTCCATCTTAAAACACCCTTTCCTTGGTGTGTCAGAGTCAGTTAGGTTTAGGGCCAGGCTTTTCAAAGTGTAACCCACGGCCTAGCAGCATTGGTATCACCTGGGAGCTCATGAGAAACACAGACACGCAGGCCCCAGCCCAGGTCATGTGCATCAGAATCTGCATTTTAACACGACCCCCAGGTGAGTTGCCTCCCCGTGAAAGTTTGAGAAGTATGGGCGTAGGGTATTCCAATCTGGAGGACAGAAAGAAAGTGTACTAAAAACCCCTCTTATCTACAAGAAGAGTGCGATGTGCACTGTCTGGGGAATGGACACACTTGAAGCTCAGACTCGGGGGAATGGGAGGGACATGGGCAATATATCTAACCAGAACTTTTGTACCCCCATAATAAGCTGAAATAAAAACAAAAAAACAAACAGACAAACAAAAAAAAACCCCTCTTATCTTTAGCTTTTTTTATATTGAAAGTATAATAATGTAACTTTAGAGCTGCGAAGGCAGTTTTATGTCTTTTCAGACATTTTATAAGAGTCATGATTGAACATTATTTCCCTGATGGAAAGCGGCTGTTGCTATCCACTAATGTGGAATTGTGTAAAAAGTTGTAGGCTGGGTAGAAAAAGCAGGCTAATTAGGGTGGTTTCTGCCACCCCCTGCAGGGTGACTGGGCAGAGCCCTTGATCTCTTTGTGCCTTATTTTTCTCATATATGATATGAGGTATCATAACAGATAATGTTTAAAGCTCCTAGGTTGAAGTGTTCTGGTTTATCTTTTTTAGGCCATGTGTTTTGATCTTCTCCCTCTGCCCTCTGCCATCTTGAGAAGGGTATTTTCATTCCCTATTCTTGAGTATGATCTTCTGTCCCACCCCACTTTGGACTGGTGGGCTGCAATTTCATCCCAGCTGGCTGGGGTCAGGGGCTCAATCTAAAACGCATTCTGAAATAGTTTTGGTAAGTTAGTGCTGATGGAGGCTTATTCAGTGGGAAAGTCTTAAGTTGTGGAGGTTGGTGTTCTCAGCACTCTGGAAGCGGTTGCCTCCACTTTGTGCACCAGCTCCCAAGTTATAGTTCCAGTGACTTAATTAGGATAGGCTTTTTATTTAAATAAAATAGCTGGAGAGATGCACATAGTCGAGTTTGAAGTGTGAAAAGATGGAGTTGAATAGGAAACATCTGCTCTCAGTCGTTGGGAACGTGGGCTCACAGCTGGCAGCATGGAGTCCTCGTGATCTTGACTCGCCCCTGTCTCTGAGCCCCTCACCCCACCCCCCTTGTCTCCTTGGGAGTGCAGAGGCCCATGAACAGCTCTCTCTGCCTGGAGTCTCCATAGAGCCTGCTGTCCTCATGGTCAGGAGCCAGTCTGTCACTCTGGACATCTGCAGAACCTTAGGTGTTCTTACTGGGCAGCTGGTGGCTGCTGCGTAGGCTAGCAGGATAATCTTTCATTCTGTGTTGAGAGGCCTAAATGGTTTCACAAGTGATGCTTCTCTATTTAGAGATGGTGCTAGGATCTCTTTTGTGTCCTACTTCTTGAATTAGCCCCGGCCCTGCAGGGATTTAAGAGGCAGGGTGGGTCATAGGAAGAGCACCTTTTGGGCAACCAGACTTGAGTTTTTGTCCTTTCTAGGCCATTAACTAACTAGACTTGTGCCCTTGGAAGTCGCTTTTCTTCCCTGGGCTTCAGCATCTACATTTATAAAACTCTATAGTATTAAGACACTTTCTGAGATTTCCCCAGACCTTAGCAGCTTTGTCATTTAAGAGGGAATTCAGTCAGTAGGATGATGGCTGAGTTGTCAAAGAGGGTGTATTTCAGCACCTGTCTTCATTTGTATAAAATTCAGAGGTCTCCTGTGCTGGAGGGGTAAAGTGCATGGGAGACACATGCTGGGTGTCAGGAAGGCTCAGGAAGACTTTCCTTCCCTTTGACCCTGGCCCCGCCCAATCTCAGGGATAGAGGTTTTACAGTATTGGTGTGACGCTTTACATGTAGCTGGAAGTCTTCCGCTGATCTGGCCTGCTTTGTGCTAAAGCAGGATCTTTTTAGCTTTGGATGAAGACAGAACTGGTTTGGTTTGAAATTTGCACTGTCCTTTCCAGCCATGTGGGCTACTCACCAATAAAATGAAAATCAAGTCTGCTTTATTTTTTTATCGAGACCATGTCTATACGTGCTGTCTTCCTTTCCCTTCCCCTTTATGTTTTTATTCCTTCCCTTTGATTAGAAGAAAAACCCATTCACAAATACCAAGATGTAACAGCTTTATGGTAAAGAAGGGAGTATGATTCATTAGAGCTTGTGATTAGGAATCCTGCTTCCTTCCTTATGAAAAAACAAAATTAGCTCTTAATATACTCAGCCAGTCCGATGCTCTTATTCCCTAAGTCTATTGCTGTGTCACAAAATCTTTTCTTAAAATTCCATTTACCTAGATCTAGTATCATCAGACAAAATATACAGTGTTTTCTGTTACATTTTACTTCACCTTGCTTGACTAGTTAGGTTTTTTCTCTGACTCTGGGTTCTCTACTTCTGGTTTTCTTCTTCAGCTCACAGGATCCCAGTCCCTGAAGAAAGACAAAGAACATCCCCCCAACCCCTGAGTCCACTCACAGCCTTTGCTGTCAGTCCTGGTGCTGTACCCAGACCAGGGCAACTGCCATCTGCTTTCTGTTCCCGTGGATCCATTTTCCAGTTCTAGGATTTCATCAAAACGGAATCACATGGTATGCTTTTTTGGTTTGTGCTAGCTTCCTTTGCATAGCTTTTTTGAGATTCATCTGAGTTACATGTTTGAGTAGTCTGTTTCCTTGGTAGTTTGTTTCTTTTTATTGCTGAGAAATATTCCATTGTATGAATACATCATGATTTGTTTATCCATGTGCTTGTTAACAGTCGTTTAGGTTGTGGGCTGTTATGAATAAAGCTGTTAATGTTCTTGTGTGGACACATACAATAATGTCTCTTGGGTAAATAGCCAGGAGTTGGATTACTGGACCACATGGTGAGTGCACATTTAACTTTATAAGAAGCTGCCAGACTGTTCCCTAAAGTGGTTGTTCCATGCACCTTCCCTCCAGGGAAGTGTGAGGATTCTGGTTGCTCTACAGTTTTACTGAGGCTTGGTATGTTCAATCATTGACATTTTGTCATTCTGGTGGATGTATCAGGGTATCTCATCATGATTTTAATTTGCATCAACCTGGTGACTAATGACATTAGCGTCTTTTTAATGTGCTTATTGGCCATTCATGTCTTTTTTTGTGAAGTGTCTGTACTACTTTGCCCATTTGTTATTAGGTTGTCTCTGTTCTTCTTATTCAGTGTATTTTGTTGTAAGTGCTTTGACAGACAAATGTATTGCAAATATTTTCTTCTCATTTTCTTAAATATTTCTTTTAAAAAGTCCAATTTATTATTTTTCTTATATGTTAGTACTTTTTGTGTCCTAAGAAATCTTGGCCTACCACCAAAGTCATAAATATTTTCTCCTATGTTTTCTTTTAGATGTTTTATAGTTTTATCTTTTATGTTTAGGTCTGATCTATTTAAGGTAATTTTTGTATATGGTATGATACAAGGGATAATGTTAGTTTTTTTTCTGTATTAATATCCAGTTGTTTGGCACCATTTGTTCCAAAGACTATTTTTTCCGCATTGAATTGTCTTGGCATCTTTGTCAAAAATCAATTGGCCATTTATGTGCGGGTGCATTTTGGGACTTTGATCTGTTTCACTAATCTATCCTAACACCAATACCATATTATATTGATTATATTGATTATCGTAGCTTTATTATAAGTCTTGAAGCTAGGTAATATAAATTCTTCAACATTGTCCTTTTTTCTCCACATTGTTTAGCTATTCTAGTTCTTTTCATTTTCATATGTTTTAGAATGGCTTGTCTTTCTTTCTGTCTTTCTTCCTTCCTTTCTTTCTTTTCTTTTCTTTCTTTCTTCCTTTCTTCCTTTTCTTTCTTTTCTTTCTTTCTTTTTCTTTTGCCAAAATAGCTTCTGGGATCTTGACTATGATTGTGTTGAGTCTATAGATGAATTTGGGGGAGAACTATTATCTCACCAGTGTAGACTCTTAACCCTTCCAATCTATGAATATATATCTCTCTTTTTATTTAGGTCTTCATTAAGTTTTCTTAACAACATCTCATACTTGTCAGTTTGTCAATCTTTCACATATTTTGTTAAATTTACTCTTATGTATTTCACATATTTTAATACTGTTAGAGGTGGTACTAGGTTTTTTTATTGTTTCTTCTTTCACTTTTTAATTGTTCTTTGATAGCGAGGACCTTATTATTTCATAAGAACAGATGAGGGGCCAGATAATAGATAAGGGGCACTCAATCTGCAATGACTTTGCTCGGAAAGGCTGTGCACGAGGAAGTGGCATTTGGTTGTACCTAGAGGAACTCTGGCTGGTGGGGAAGGCAAGGGGCAGCTCAGAAAGCATGAGCTAAGGTCAGAGGCAGGAGCCACAAGGAATGTTCTGAAAATAGTGAGCAGTGTTGGATCAGGCTGCACTGAACCACGAGAGGTGGAATGTGGAAGGTGATGAGTTTATAAGGACATTGGAGCCTGATTGATAAGCGTTTTTGCTACTGTACAAAGTTAAAAATTTATCCACATGGGTGCTTGGGAATCCTCATGTGTTTATGAGCTGGAGGAAGCAGCCATTTTTTGGGCATTTATTTTATTTTTAAAAATTATGGTAAATATGCAATAAAATATTTACCATTTTAACCATTTTAAGTGTTCAGTTCAATAGCATTAAGTACGTTCACATTGTTCTGTAGCCATCACTACCATCCATCTCTAGAATTCTTTCACTTTCCCAGACTGAAGTTGTGTCCCAGTGAAACACTAACTCCTCCAGCCCCTGGCAGTCCCTGGCACCACCATTCTACTTTCTGTCCATATGATTTTGACTACTCTAGGGACCTCATGAGTGCAATCACACAGGATTTGTCCTTTTGTGACTGGCTTATTTCACTCAGCATAAGGTATTCAAGGTCATCCGTGTTATGACATGTGTCAGAATGTTCTTCCTTTTTAAGGCTGAATGCTATTTCACCATATGTGTACACCACATTTTGTTTACCCATACACCTGTTGGGCACTTGGTATCCAACATTTGTCTCTGGGAAATGCAGAGCTATTCTGTCCGACCTCAGAGGTGAAGCAGGGTTTGAGCAAGCAAAGGAATAGAATGCAGGCAGGGCCATTCCTTGCTTTCATAGTTCTGGGAATATATGGCCACGTAATATTGTGTCTTAAACTAGGAAAATTTTAAGAGTGAAAGAGGACTCTTTTAGAAATTTGCTGGAATAACAGATGAAACCAGGATTGTCCTGGGCAAATCCAGGACGTATGGTACCCCAGTTATAACTACATTTGTGTCTGTTTCTCCACATAGATTAGGAGGACTCATTAAAAAAATGCATGTCCATTATTTTCTATAGATCTTTATGTAGAACTTAATAAAAGTTTATTAGGTGAATAAATAATCTAGGAGTAGTGTGTGGAGTGTGATCTGGAAGGCTTTCATAGGCCTGAGACAGAGAAGCCAGTTGGGAGATTGTTGTCAGTAGGACAAGAATCAGGTAAGATGTGTGAGGGCCTGGAGCTGTGGCATTCAAGTTTCTGAATGTGATGTGATGTCATTCAAGTTTCTGCATGCGATGTGATGTGATGGCATTCAAGTTTCTGCATGTGATGTGATGTTGGGGATTTCAGAGTACCTAACTTGTAGCCCCAGCTCTTAGAGATCCTAATTTCAAAGGGAGCATGGCCTCTTCGAAATAAGCTCAGGACAGGGCTGCTCACATTATAGCCACTGCCCCTTTGCTATAGAGCACATGCCTGGTACTCACACTGTGCTGGGAAACAGATGATAATCATTTTTAACATAGAAGGAGTTGATATAGAAACATTTTTGTGAAATTGAATTTTCTGGAAGAGCCCTTAGGGACTTTTTTTTTTTAAACTAGTTTCATTGAGATGTAATTGATGTACAGTATACTTCACATATTTAAAGAGCAAAATGTATGTGTTTTAACATGTATGTACAGCTCTAGCACCATCCAGTTAAGACAGGAGCATGTCCATTCACCCCACAGTCCCCACTTCCTGCACCCGTCTCCTCCCCCTTTGTCCCCAGGCAGCCACAGATCAGCTTTCTCTCACTGTAGATTAGTTTTTACTTTCTAGAATTTAGTATAAATGGAATATACAATATCCATAGTCTTTTTGTCTGGCTCAGCCTGTTTTTTTTTTTAAGTAAGAAAATTTTTTTTTCACTGTTACCCACAGGAAACCTTTTTAGACATTATTTTCTTAACCCCCGCCATGAAATTTTAATACGACAGATATACTGTATATCTGATACTGTATGTATACCTCTGCTTTATACAGAGAAACAGTAAGATTGTTTTTGATCCACCAACACCAGTTTTCTTCCTCCTTGGGGAGTTATTGTCCTGTTGGGAATGCAAGGGTAAATATCTAGTAGTGGAATTGTGGTGTCCTATGATAAGGGTAGGTTTAACTCCTTAAGAAATGGTCAAACTGTTCTCCAAAGCAGTTGTATCATTTTACATTTCTATCAGTAGTGTATCAGTGTACTAGTTCCTCTACATCCTAGCCAACACGTGCTAGGGATGGTCAGTTTTTTTAATGTTAGCTATTTAATGGGTATATAGTGACATTCATTGTAGTTTTAATTTGCTAACAAATGATGGTGAGCCTCTTTTCATGTGCTTATCTGTCACTCATACATCTTTTTTGGTGAAGTGTCTGTTCTGATTTTATGCCCATATAAAAAAATTGAATTGTCTTAGTATTGATGTGAATGAAGTTTCTGAAAATATGTGTTCCGAATACAAGTGTTTGTTGGATATGTGTTTTGCAGATATTTTTCCCAATCTATGGCTGCTGTTTCATTTTTGGAAAAACATCTTTTGAAGAACAAATGTTTTTAATTGTGATGGTCTAACTTATTGAAGTTTTCCTTTCATAGTTCTGCTTTTAGTATCTTATTTAAGAAATCTTTACTGAACCCAAAGTCAGTTTTATAGTTTTAGCTTTTCATCTAGGTCTGTAATCTAATTCCAGTTAATTTTTATATACAGTGAGGTAAGGGTTGAGTTTCCTTTTTAAAAAAATATGTATTTTTTTATTCAGTAGTTCCAGCACCATTTTTTGAAAAGGTTATCTATCCTTTCCCATTGAACTACTTTGGTGCCTCTGTTAATTCAACTACCATATGTGTATGAATCCATCCTATGGGCTGGAAGACTTTTTCTTAAAGGTAGATTATAAATATTTTAGGTTCCTAGGCCATAAGATTTCTGTTGTAATTTCTCAACTCTGCTATTATACTTTTGAAACAGCCATAGCCAATATTTAAACAAGTGGGTGTAACTGTGTTTTAATAAAACTTTATTTACAAAACTGGGTGGCTGGTCTATTCCCAGACTCTCTATTCTATTCCAACATCTAGCTTTGTGCAATACCACAGTGTCGTTATTACCATCGGCTTACAATAAATTTTGAAAACAGGTAATACAAGTCTTTTAACTTTTTTCTTTTTTTAAGTTGTTTTGACTGTCCCAGGTTCTTTGCATTTCCATATAAATTTTAGAATCAGTCTGTCAATGTCTATAAAAATGTCTGCTGGGATTTTGGTTGGGATTATGTTGAATTTGTATATTATTATCATAACGGTATTGATTCTTCTGATCCATAAACACAGGATCTCTCTCCATTTATTTAGGTCATTTCAAATTTCTCTCCACAGTGTTTTGTGGTTTTCAGTGTGCAGGTCTTGCTCATGTTTTGTCAAATTGATCCTGAAGTATTTCATATTTTTTGATGCTATTCTTAGAGTAAGAGACTGGGAGACAGGGATGAGAACAGATAGATGCAGGGGCTTGGAGATCAGGTGCAAGTGTTAAAATAAACAACTCTTAAGCAAAAGCTAACTAGAGGGGCTGACAACGCAGGCAAGAACCAGCTTCGACTGTCTTGTCAGCTTTCTCTACATCTTACATGAACTTTGGCTAATTATTAATACAATATCATTTACATTGTGGTTTTAAAATTTCTCTGCTCTTGAAATCACCATGACAGTTCCGAGACAACCATATAGAGTGTGAAAATGAGAGGGAGCCCAATTCTAGAAATTACTACCCAAATTCTTAGCAAACCCCATGGCCTTGAATATTCCTCTCCTCAATTAGTAAGATTATAAAAGATCTAAAACCACGTCCTCCCAGTTCAGCTGCTCTTTTCGAGCCTGCCGGCTCTCCTCTCTGAGTGTGCACTTTCACTTTCAACAAAGCTTTCACTTGCTTGGCTTACATGGTGTGTCCTGAAATTCTTTTCCTTGCTGAACACCAAGAACTTGGAAAAATCTCCAATTGGATACTGGTGACACTGTTATAAATAGTATTTTAAAACTTCAGTTTCTTATTGTTCACTGAAAGTATGTAGAAACACTCTTGGTTTTTTGTATTGACTTTGTGTGGTGAGAGCAGAGCAGACATGGTATTATTCTCAATCCTAGGGTGAAAACATTCATATAAAGTTTGATAGAGTATGAAAAACTTTTATTTTTTTGCAGATGACTTTTATTAGCTTAAAGACATTCCCCCTTTATTCCTCATTTTCTTAAAGTTTTTTTTTTCCAACCATGAATTGATGTTGGACTTTATAAAAAACTTTTTCTACCTCTATTGAAGTGGTCATATAATTTTTCTTTTATAATTTGTTAATATGGTGAATTATACTTATTGATTTTCTAATGTTAAACCAACCTTGAATTTCAAGGTTAAATCCCATTTGGTCTTAATATGTTACCCTTTTTGGATATTGTTCAATTTGCTAAAAATTTTGTTAATAATTTTTGTGTCTATGTTCATGAGGTATATTGGCTTTAGTTCTGTGTAATGTCTTTTTCCAAGTTATTTGTTGGCCCTACTGTATAATGTTCTGTAAGAATTTATGGAGAATTGGCTAATCCCTGAAATGTTTGATAAAATTCACTAGTGAAGCCATCTGTGCCTGGAATTTTCTTAAATGTAGAGCTATCCAGATTGTCTGTTTCTTCTAGTCTCTAAATTGTTTAATTCGTGGGCATACAATTGTTCATAATATTCCCTTATGTCCTGTTAATGTCTGTTGCCTGTGTGCGCATGTCCCCACTCTCATTCTGGATCCTGGTAAGAGGAGGAGTTCAGGATATATTGGTGAGTAGCTTTCTAGCCACATGTTCAGGACAGATGGAAACTGGTCACTACACTATTTATAAAAGAAGGAGTGAGGAGCATCGCTGGGGAGGAAACAGCAGTTACCAGATTTTGTGATTTAGTGCATTTAGGTGAATCATAATGTAAATCCTTTCTGCATAGTAAATAACTTTTCTAAAATAAATGATCATAGTTTCATTTTTGAAAATCCAAATTTTTGTGTCAAAGCAAAGCATTATTGAAATTAATAATTGTTCTTTATGAAGTGAAAATAAATAGCCTCACAATTAAATGAACTGTAGTATTGCTGAACCAAAGAATGACAAAATGTTACTTTGTATCTAAGAAAATACTAAAATCATGTGTTGCTCCATAAGTTTATGTGCATACATGACTATTCTGAGTAAGTTTGCAGTGCTGGTAGTGCTGATCCTTAAAATAGAAATATACAAATGATTTAAAGCCTCATAAATGCTCATTGCAAATGGTTACATCATTATCCTATTTTTGCTTCAATTGATTTTACTTTCATTTTGAGTAGGGTTTGCAACATTACATAGGTGATTTTGTTCCAATTTCTATTAATTGATTTGTAAGAGTAAAAAATCAGAGATTTTGAAAATTTGACATCAGATTGCTGGCTAGTTGTCTTTTTTCCATAGCACCCATCATAATTTCTGACCATTTTTATTTACTTGTGTACTATGTTTGTCTCTCTAACTAGAATGTAAGGGATCGTGTTTGTTTTGCTTATTGTTGTGTATCTCACACTTAGATGCCCAAATATTTGTGCAGTAAGTTTATTGTTGTTTTTAGTAAATGTTAAAAATATCTTACAATAAACAGCATAAATTTGCATTTCCCTTTTCCATCCTCCTGTTACTGTCATTCTTTGTCTTCTCTAGATGGTTGTGCCTTTTCTTGCTCCAATTTCTGACTGCACGGGGTCATGTTTAATGCTGCTTCTGGAATTATCTTTCCAAAAATGAAGATCCAGAATGCCACTTTTTAAAAAAATGTTTTGTGACTCTCCCTTTCCTAGAATAATTGTTCTGTGAGTCCAGATGTGTGTCCGCTTCTCTAGATTAGGAACCCGTGAATGTCAGGGACTGTATCATTTGTCTTTAACATTTGAGTATGTCTTGAACATAGTGTTTAATACCTTGTTATTGAATTGAATTGACCTGATGTAAATGGAATGGAAATGCTGCTCCTTTAGTGTCATATTTAAAACTTTTGTTAGTGACCAGCTTCATTTATATTAGTAATCTCCTCCCAACCTAGGAATCAGGAAATCTGATTCCTGCAAGTGTTGTCAGGTTACGTATAAAATTAAGATTAATTTAAGAAAAGTTCAGATCTACATACTGCCTTTTTTTTTTTTCTACAAAGCAATAGAAGGCTATTTTCTATTAGGGCTTGCATCATCCATCCATGAATTAATATGACTTTTAAGAACCATAATCATTTCCTGAAAGAATGTGTTCTGTGGATTTTTACACCAATTCCTTTAGGGACTCCTTGCTGGCTCTATATATTTCAGAAAGGAAGATTCTCAGGTCACAAACTTTTCTTTGGGATATTGTTAAATCTTTTAAAGATTCAGCTTTTGAGTCAGTGCTGAAACTGAGCAGTGATGGTCATAGAGTCTGTGCAGACACCACAGAGTGTTCAGCACAGACCTTATTTGATTTTTCCTTTCACATTCAAACTAAGCTGATGTTGATTGAGCATCCTGAAGTCACAGGCTTTTATTCATAGCAGTTCTTGGATCCTCACAGCACTCTTAACTAAGCACATAACTATTTTTATTCCCACATAGATTAGGGAACTGAAAATAAAAGAAGTTTAGTGACTTGTATTCAAAGTCATCCAGTCATTCAAGTCATGGTCATCTCGATTTTTAAAGAATTTCAGATGGAGTCCAGCTGAGGGAAACTTTCCAACCAGACAGCGCCTAAAGCTATGTTGCTTTTTCTGAGATTTCTTAGATCAACCTTTGAGCAGCCCATTTAGATTATCTGGAGAGGCCTGTGGAAATATTTGGAAGAGTCTGCAAGAAGAGTCTGAGCTGTAACCCTATAAGGGAAAATATGCAAGTGCCTTGCTTGGGTATCGGCTACTGTGCTTCAGTGCCACCCAAGTTCTGCATCCCTTAGGAACACGTCTACGTATTCTCATACAGAGGAGGGCCCTGACCAGGTGGTGATTAACTTGCCTGAGAAAATGTCCTTGTCAGGATTAGTCTTTAGTCACTTTTCATGTGTATGTTCTAAGAATATTACAAAAGACACAATAACTATGGGGGGACAACGTGGTATTTTTCTCTGCAGTTTTCTCTTTAAAATAAATCTCAGGGATTTTGACTATTATGTAGCACTAGAAACATAAAAGTGGATTAATTCACCAAACATATATCGAGTGTCATGTTCTTGCTTCCACATCAGGCGTTGCACTGGACATTCCAAGTAGGGAGGGATCAAATGGTACTCGTCCTGAGACTGACCACTGGCTAGTGGAGCAGACAGACAAATCAGTCCACCGTTACAATGTCACGGGAGAAATGTGACAATGGTATACCAGAGGTGGTGATGACCTGGCTGAGTCTTACAGAATGCATCTGTGAGGGGTAGCCACGTAGAAGTGGGTGTGGTGGTGGTGTGTGTGTTAGGGACGAGACAGCTGCACAGGATTGAGCACACTAGGCAGAGAGCAGCAGCAGCGTGTGGAAAGGCCAGTGGCTTGGGCACGCGTGGTATATGAGGGAAACTGAGTTGTTCAGAAGAGCTGAAGTATGAAGCACAAGCAAGTGTGGAAAGAGATGAGTCTGGAAAAATAAGCAGGGGCTAAGTTAGTTAGGATCCTGATATAAGGTCCAGAGAAGTCATTGAAAAGAAGAACAGAGGGGACGAGGGCAGTTTACCGAAAAGCAGGTAGGCCTTGCGGCCCAGGCATGGTTCAGAAACTTGTTTCTTCACTGGAGCCTCCGATCCAGCACAGTAGTCCCAAGTGAGAGAGATGAGATGGGCTTTTATGAAACCAATTCTCTAGTGTCTTCCCTTTGAGAAAGGTCTAAGCATCTCCCAGCCCCAGTCAGCATAAACAGCAGATGCCTGGCAGGCCAGAAGCTTGGGGGATGCACTCCACCTATGAGTTCCACGTTAGACAGGGGTGGGGGGTATGTGTCTGTAGTTCTTATTCCTTATTCTCCAGGAGCTCGTACTTTATTTTTATGTAATCTCATTGGTCAGTCTTTCCTTTTTACATCTGATTTTGAGTCATCTTAGAAAATCTTTTTTCACACCCAGGTTATAAAGCGATTCATCTACTATTTCTTCTAGGATGTGAGTGGCTTTACTTTTTATATTTAGATTCTCAAATATCTTTGGAGTTTTTTCTGGTGTATGTAAGGTAACTATTCAATTTCATCTTTTTTTTCCCCCAACTTACCAGTTGTCCTAACCTTAGTTTTTAAGATGACCATCTTTTTATTGATTTGAGACGCTGCCTTTACCATATGTTGTATTTCCATGTGTATTTGAGTTCATTTTTAGACCTTGTATTCTGTTCTATTGATCTGACAGGGCGTTTATGTGCCAGTATCAAATTACTTTAAGGATAGAACCTTTATATTATTTGTAAATAGATGACAGGGCTAGTCCCTCTTCACTGTTCTTAGACATCCCTGAATTCTTATTTTTCCATATGAACCTTAGAATCAGTTTGTTTAGTTCCAGAAATAAAATAAAAGTTATTGGTATATTTATTGGGATTTCTTTAAATGTATTTGTTAACTTGGGGAGAATTGACATCTTTTGATGTAAGTCATTTTATCCAAAGGCAAAGAGACACCTTGCCATTTGTTCAGGCTTCTTTGTCTTTCAGGATTGTTTTAGTTTTCCTTACGTAAGTTTTGCACATTACTTGCTTAATTATTTAAAGTAATTTACTTTTTTATTGTTTTTAAATGGGCTTTTGTCTTCTGTTACATCTTCTAGCTGTTTATTGTTTGGTATAAAATAAACATGCAAAAGGCTATAGTTTTCATATTTACTGCTTTACTAAAATTCTTATTATTTGTTTTAGTTTTATTATTGATTCTTTTGGGTTTTCCAGGTATACTTTCACATCAGCTACAAATAGAAATAATTTTTTTTTCATTCTTAAGTTTCTAATTGCTTTCTCTTTTCTAATTGTGTTGGCTAACACTTCCAATATGACGTTAAAGGTAGTAGAGGAAATAGGCCTTCTTGTCTTGGTTCAGACCTTACTGGGAATCCTTGAAGTGTTTCCTTATTAAATAAAATGCCATTTTGTATGTGTTTTTAATCTTAGTACATGTTAAGTACCTATCAATTCTAATTTTATTGACTTATTAAAAAGTCAGGAATGTGAATTGAATTTTGTTGAAGGCCATTTCATGATCTGCGGAGGAAATTACCTTATCTTCTCGTTAGATATATTAATGATGAATATATTAGTAGATTTTCTTTTTTTTTTTTGAGACAGAGTCTCGCTCTGTTGCCCTGGCTAGAGTGCCGTGGCATCAGCCTAGATCACAGCAACCTCAAACTCCTGGGCTCAAGCAATCCTCCTGCCTCAGCCTCCTGAGTAGCTGGGACTACAGGCATGCGCCACCATGCCCGGCTAATTTTTTCTACTTTTAGTAGAGTTGGGGTCTCACTCTTGCTCAGGCTGGTCTCCAGCTCCTGAGTTCGAGGGATCCTCCTGCCTCGGCCTCCCAGTGTGCTAGGATTACAGGTGTGACCCACCACGCCTGTTGTATTAGATTTTCTAATGTTGGATCACCCTTGTATTCCTGAAATAAATCTCATTTGATAATGGTATGGTATTAACGTATTACATTGGTTTTTGTTTGCTAATATTTTATTAAGGATTTTTGCAGTGATAAAATTGGTCTTTGGTTTTGTTTTTTGTGCTGTCTCTATCAGCTTTACAAATCACTTCTGTACTTCAAAACAAGAAAGAATTTGGCTATTTCTATATATTTTTATTCTCTGGAGTAGTTTATATAGTAGCCTTAGTGTTTGAGATTTGGTAGAATTCCCCTGTAAAACTATCTGGGTCTGGTACTTTTTTTGTGAAGATAATTCTTTGACAAATTACTCTGTTTCTTCTATGGAAATTTAGTAAATTGTATTTTTTAATGAAATTATTTCACCCAATTTCAAATGTATTTACATAGAATTGCACAGACTTTTCATAACTTTTCTTATTAAGGGGCAGGGTATTCAAGGACTTCATAGTTTTAGAAGATAAGCAATATGTGGGTAATGTTCATTTTCTGCATTCAGGTGTCCCAAGTCTTAAAGTGAAGTTCTATTACAATAAGATGAACATATGCTAGTAATAATGGTAATAGCTACCATTGATGATATGCTTGGCTCTGTATGCATGCTAGCTCATTTAATCCTCATTACAATGCTGAGATACATAGTAATCATCTGGTTTTAAGGATGAGATAATTGGGGGAATTACTCACTTACCCAGGGCCAGCCAACTAGGAAGGATAAGATGGGATTTGAATCTAGGTTCATGTGATGGCAAAGCCTGAGCTCTCTAAGGAGCAGTGGAGGATGCGGGTGGCTTGAGTGGAGTGCATGGCATTGGGGATGGAGTGATCAGGGACATTGTGGCTGAGATGTGGGATGTGAGCTGTGCTCATTGGCAGGATCACAGATGTGGGCAGGAGTCGGGGGTGCTCCTGTGTGGGGGAGGGAGGTAGGGAGGTTACAAGTGCAGACCTGTATGGGAAGGGTCTCAGATAAAAATATAAAGTAAATAAAAAGGCCACCAGCAATTGTCTTCGTTGTGCCAAGGCACTGGACTGTCATTCAGAATGCTGGTAATAATAGGTGTTCTACGCATTATTGACGTGCTAAGCCTGAGGGGAACACGGATGTGGCAGCCTCTGTGAAGTCCATCACCCATGACAAACTGAGTGACTTGAATCTGTGAAACATTCCTTGCCGTTCTGAAAAAGAAGCAGGACCTCATGGGCGGGTCGTTGAGTCTTCTCAGAGCCAGCAGTAGCAGACATTTTTCTTGTGTTTGTAGGATAGTTGGGTTATTATTTGTTCACAGAGTGGTTTATTCTCACTCTCGTACGTCATGTGTGAAGCAGACAGTTCGATTAGAGCAAGGTTGCCCGACTCTTTTTACCAAGTACTGAGTGACCTCAGTAGGTCGCTTTTTTCCCTCTGGGCCTCAGTTTCCTGGCTTGTGACATAAAGGAACTGGATTCCAGGTCTCTTCTAGTTTTCAAATCTGTGAAATCATTAATGTAAATAAATAAAATTCCTTTAAAGTGGTTTTGTGTACCACAAACCATAAACCTTTTTTTTTATTTTGTTGAAAAAAATTAACTCACTACCCAGACTGAGCAGAGATTTGCCTTAAATAGTAAAGGAGTTGATTACATAGGAAGCATGTTTGCTGTGTTGAATTCTTTGTCTCCTGGACTGTCTAGTCTTACTTGTTCTTTCCCTGTCTTACTTAGGACTATGGAAGACACTAATCAAATGAGAGAGAGCAGATTGGTTAGTCTAAAGAATCCCTTTTTAGGGAGAAGGTAGTTTTGCTTTTCCAGTGCATAAAATATATCCAGAAATGCCTCTAAATAATTCCCCTATTGCCTTGGGAATAAGAAATTCTATTGCCAGATCTTTTGTTTGGTGTGGGCATTTGGGGGGGGGAAATATTTTTCTGGAAGTTAGTGAGTTGCTTCTGTGTCCTTGACCTTAATCTGGGTTCAATGATTTTTCCATTCTGTCTAGAACAGGATAGCAGATGTCAGGGCTAGGGTGGTGAATGGTGGAGGTGGTTCTAGATAGACACGTCGCCTCTCAGCTTGCCACCTTGGGCCAGTCACTTCACCTTTCTTAATCTTATTTCTGCTGCCTGTAATATCTCAAAGATAATGAGATTGTGAAGGTCAAATGAGGTAAAATACATAAAAGTATTTTATGTATTGGAAAGTAACTAGTTATTCTGTATCCAAAAGCCCCTGGCTGGGATTTAGGGCTATACAAATGGAAGAGGTGAGCAGACTGTGCCTTTGATTAAGTCTCTTCCATTCTCTGAGAAGGCTTCATTTTTCATCTATAAGTTGAGACAGTTGGATGAATCCACAGCTCTTTTTCCAATTCAAAGATTCTGTTTTTTAATATAAGAACTAATAGTAAAATAATGACTTTGAAGGATGTAATTGGGTAGGTAGCCCATTCTGTGTCATGGGAGATAGATTTACCTGAATGTAGCCTATGAGGGTTGTAACCTAAGGGCATTAGTGTCCTTTCACTGTGAACAAAATCCAGAGTCAGTGTTATGGTGTTAAAAATAGTGGTATTAAAATCAAGACACCTGGTTCTGATTCTCATTCTGGCTCTTATTTTTAACTGGGTGACCTTGGGCAATAATGTAACCTTTCTTAGTCCCAATTTCTTCGTTTGTTAAAATGGTGACGATAATGCCTATCTCAAAGGGTTACTGTGAAGAATGGCCATAATGTGTATAAAGCATTTAGCGTACTGCCTAGTACGTGGTAGGTACTTAATGGTAGCTGGAATTATCTATGAAGCATCTGTAGGGAGCTTCAGAGGCCACAATACTTTATGGGGGGAAATAGGGAAGTCTATATTATAAAGGCAGACCAGGCTGGACTAGCTGGAGGAATACAAGTGCGCATGAGAGTTCTACCTTGATCCGATGAGAGGAGAGCACCTGTGTCAGGCAGTGGACGAGGTGGATGATGGAGATACGTCCTGGGTAGCAGAAGGAGAAGGCCACTCTGAGAATGCATCTCTGGAGACCTGTCTGAATGCCCAGACTCCTGATGGATGGCCTGTCTTCTCGAGAGCCTGGCGCACAGCTGCTGAGGAAGCAGTGGCTCCAGGGGCCGAGGGGAGACTTGTCGTGCTTCTCATGCTTGCGGGAAGTCCTACAGGCTGGAGTAATATGATGCCACTCCCTGCTCAAGCATACATATTTCAGGAGAGCTTTATTTACAGGGAAATCTACAGAGCACTGTTTGGTTATTACCCTTGGATCTCAAGGGAAAAGATATGTTTGTATGAAAAGTTTTAAACTGAAAATTGGTTGTAAGAACATCTCCTTCCTTACTTTCACTTGCTTTGGCGTTCAAGCGAGCTTTTGTGGCTCATATTGAATGGCTGTGGGTGTTTGCGCACCTTCCTTCAACATGCATTTACTGGTACTTGGTTTATGTTGGACACTGTTAGGCACTGAAAGGAAAACAGCGATGTGCCGGAAGCTGTGCCTGCACACTAGGGCCTGGCGGGCCACTGGGGGAGCCCAGCTGTGCGGTAAATAATCCAGTAGGCTATAAGGCACTATGTAGATTGTGATGAAATTTATTACTCATTTCCTAATTTTTTGCAGGGCTGGTATTCTTAATTTTATTTGACCATTCTGTTGCCCTTTGTAAACACAGTGGGCCTAACAGCTCACCATGCTTGGGTGAGAAAACAATCCATGGAATTATTATGAATGGTCAAAGTGGCCTTTGGAGTCATGCCTGAGTTCAAATACTGTGCTATGTTCTAGCTGTATGACTATGAGCAAATTGTTAACTGGAGAGGCTTGGTGACCTTAGGCAGCCTCTCTGTGCCTCAGTTTCCTCACCTGCAAAATGGCGATGATAGAAATACCTACCTCCTAGTGTTGTTGTGACCAACAAATGAATTCATACGTGTAAGGAGCTTAGAAAAGTGCCTGCACTAGTAATTGCCATCTAAGTGTTCACTTAAAGAGAAGGAACAAACAAAAACTTGGCACTGAGCTGCTTATTCCTCCACTATATATGGGGGATAGTGTCTTTGCGGCATTATTGTGGGAGTTAAAGTATCATATGTAGATGCCCAGCACAATTCCTTTCATACATTAGCAGAAAATGTTAATTCTCTTACTTTATAAGTCATTCATTCAAAAGTACTTGTATGCTTTCTGTGTGGATTGTACTGCTAGGCTGCTGTAAGGTATTCAGAGGTATAAGTAGGATAAAACCAGCTCTTAACCATTGATAGCTGTTTTGAGGAAAAAAACTCCTCCCAAACCCAAATACAGTCCCCTCAATATATGCAGGGGATTGTACCCCCCACCCCCATATACCCCCATATACCCACCCCCGTCCATGCGCACTCAAGCCCACAGTCAGCCCTGTGGAACCAGTGTTTATGAAAAGTCGTTTCTCTGTCCATGTGGGTTTTGCATCTGGCAAACACTGTATTTTCAGTCTGCATTTGGTTGAAAAAACATCCTCATGTAAGTGGACACGCAGATTTCAAACTCACATTGTTCAAGGGTCAGCTGTAAACCTTAAGGTCACTAAGTGTCCAGTTATAGTGCAGCTGCTAAAAGAGGAATGAATTTTGGTAATTAAGGAAAACTTTAGTGAGTGGGAACCAATTAGGATGTTTAATTAGAGAAGACTGGGAGAAAGGATTTGCGCTTAAGTGTTTGAAAGGACTGTCAAGTGTAAAATGTGGTTTATTTAGTCTGTGAATATCGCAAAAAGAAGGTACTTTTCTAACAATTTTTCTAACTCTCTGATATTGGGATGTTTTGCATTCTGAGATGCTAAAAGCTGTGTTTTGTGAATCTTTTGGGTGCAATTTTAGATGACTAGAAAACTACACAGTTTAGCATAATTAAAAAAATGAATTAAAAATTTATTAGAAGGATACAAATATTTCATGGAATTCAAGTGCAGCCCAGTTTCACAGGTAACTAAAAATAGGAACAGGAAAGTCTCAGGAATCTGGTTATTGTCTGTCAGATGCTTCTCTCATGTGGTTTCCTGTCTCTGAGTGTATCAACTTCATTCTTTTCCCTCTTTCTTCCGCTGGCTTCTATCTTTGGCACCTGTGCGCTTGAACTTGGCAGCCTTGTAGTTGCTGCGCTTCCATATCTTCCATTCAAGAGACCGTTCCAACTGATTCATATTTCTTGGTCCCCGGGCACGAGATACAGAGGATCTGATTGACCAGCTAGGGGTAGGGTGGTCCAGTTAATGATTACCTCATAGTGGGAAGTGGTGTGCAGGGCCTCGTAGCATAGAGATGGCTGCAAGGGTCCACCCTTGGGGTTGAGGGCGCTGCTGTCTCATGTGAGGAGTGTGGGCTGAGCAGATACCCCAGCAAGGGTTACCACAGGCTCCCAGGCTCTGGGGGTTGGCAAAGTCCTCAGTGGGAGGACTGTAAAGGGAGGTCAGGTTTTAGGTGAGGAGTTAGGATAGGTGCATTCTTCATTCCTCTTCAGATATTTTGATGCTGTTAGCTAGAACTCAAGTGAAATCCCTTTTCTATTGTGGTAAACTATGCACACCATAAATTTACCATTTTAACTCTTTTCGAGTATCAAATTTAGTGTCATTAGGCATATTCACATTGTTGTGCAATGCTCTTTATCCATTTCCAGAACATTTTCATCATTCCAAACGGTAGCTCTGAACGCATTAAACCCCATGTTCTCCCTCCACCCAGCCCCTGGTAACCACTGTTCTAATTTCTGTCTCCATGAATTTTGACTAGTTTAAGGACCTCACATGAGTGAACCATACAGTATTTGCCCTTTTGTGTCTGGCTTATTTCACATATCATAATGTTTTTAAGATTTATCCATGTTGTAGCATGTATCACTCCTTTTTATGACTAAATCACATTCTATTGTATACTACATTTTGTTTGACCATTCATTTGTCCAGGGAAATTTGCATTGTTTCTACTTTTGGGCTATTGTGAAGAATGCTATCAGGCCATCATTTTTAAAGTATAAATGAGATTGCTTTCCACTTAGAATCATCAAGAAATTTTTTTTAATAATTAAAAGGACCTTAAAGCCTTTTCTCAGTTCAACTTCTTCATTTCATAGAGGAGAAACTTTCCCAATTAGGAAAAGTGAATGGTCAATGACATAGCCTGCCTATTTATGGCTCATTTGCCATTTCTCTGCCCACTTACCTAAAATTATGAGAACTTTGGTGGTTATGAAAAGGTGGTCTCAGTTAGGATCTTTAATTCTGGAGGATGTTGTAGACTTATAGAATAGTAGATTTGGAAAGAATCCCATAGACCAGTAGTTCTCAAACTTTTTTCCTTAGATTTTTTGTATGAATCATTTTCATTTTGCTTCCCTCAGTCAAGACTCATGACTTATATCACTGACAAAAGATAGGTGTTTGATGAATGAATGAAGAAATGAATGACTTAAAGTAATTGCATACGTCAGTGGGTCTCAAACTTTTTTGTCTCAGAATATATTTTGAAGATCCCAAAGAGCTTTTATTTATGTGGTTATATTATCTGTAGATATTTATCATATTAGAATTTTAAACAGGCAAATTTTAAGATATTAATTCATTAAAAAATATCAGTAAGCTTGGCTGGGCAAGGTGGCTCACACCTATAATCCTACAAGTTTGGGAGGCTGAAGCGGGAGGACTGCTTGAGGCCAGGAGTTGGAGGTTGCAGTGAGCTATGATGATACCACTGCAGTCTATCCTGGGCAACAGAGTGAGACTCTGTCTCAAAACTGCCCCCCCCCCCCAAAAAAAAACAAAAAAACAAAAACAAACCCAACAAACCTCAGTAAACCCATTACATGTTAACATAAATAATATGTATTTATGAAAAGTAACTATATTTACCAAAACAGGATAATTAGAAGAGTAGCATTGTTTTATATTTTTATAAGTATCATTAGTATTTGGCTTAGTAGAAGATAGCTGATTCTCATATCCATTCCTTCCTTCAGATTGTGTGAGGAGGTGTTATGGTGGAAGTGCATGAAGAAAATGTGACCTCACAGAGATACGTATTCGGGAAAGAGAAGAGTTTTTCAGTAGCCTTTTCAGAAAACTGTAGATATTCTTCTTTGATACTATACCACAACATACCTGACGTGTGGTAGTTTCTTAAAGGTTAGTTGTGAAGTAGAATCTGAAGCTGTACCATCCGCTTACATTAGAATATTTCAGTTTATTTTACACTTTAGTTGGATCTTTTGCCCACATATGATTTTGTAACGTCATGGTTCACCGAGTTGTGCAGATCTTCCAAATGGCAACATATTTCATTATACAATAAGTTTCAAAATATTACTTTTGTCAGTGTTACTTCTGATATCATTGGAGAAGTTTCTAAGTATTGGGAGGTTGTCAAGCTCTTACAGTGACAGATACAAGTTTTCAAAACTTATCATTTTCACTTGGAAGATCAACTTTTATCACTGGCCACAAATGCTCTCAGTTGTTTAACTTGAAGTGGATAGCTCATTTGTTTTTGAGAAAGTCTGCCAAGTACTCAAGTCTAAATAATGGTAATTTGCCTGTCATTCCTTCTTTGAAGTGAAGGTGGTACTGAATGCAAAAAGTGTCTTCAGGTAGCTTACCACTCAAACAATAGCAAAAGTGATTTTTCTCTAGACACTATTGTACTTTGTCAGTAGAAGTGCTTCATGGCTACTTCCCATGTCATCACATGGATGTTAAAAAGGTGTGTCCTCAAGGGTTGAAGTTTAATAAAAGCAATGATTTTTTACTGCTTCTTCAAGGACACTCTTAAGTGAAAGCGGCCTTTTTTTTTTTTTTTACTGTGAGGGTATGGAGAAGAACATAATGACCACCAGGATAGTTTGATCTCACTGCTTTGATTGGCTTTAAGATACTAGCAGTTTTACCCTTGCATTTGCACCATTAGTACAGAAAAAGGTGAATAATGTATTACCATTATGAAAATAGTTTGGGCCTCATGGACTCCCTGAAAGGAGGAGTTCACATCCCTAGAGGTTCACATTATCATTTCTAAATTGCTGACATAAGCTAGTATTTCAGCCTTGTGGATATCAGAGGGAAAGTCTGCCATAGTTCTAGAAGGAAAAGACGTGGTAGAAGTCAGGACCTGCACTTATATTTTATATCCTTCTCGATATCTGGCATCCTTTGTGATAACTGTATAAATGTAGTCAACAGAAAAGAAGCCAAACTCTGTAAAATAATTTTAAAGACATTTATTCCGAGCCAAATTTGAGGACCATGGCCTGGAGCCATGCTCAAGAAACCTTGAGCAAGTGGACTCACTGTGGCTGGAGTACAGTTTGGTTTTATACATTTCAGGGAGACAGGGGTTACAGGGAAAGTCATAAATCAATACGTGGGAGGCATGCTTTGGTTTGGCCTGAAAAGTTGGGCCATCTTGAAGGTGAGAGTTTATGGGGGGGTTATAGGTGGGTTTAAAGATTCTTTGACTTGTAATTGGTTAAAGACATGAAGCTTTGTCTAAAGGCTTGGAATGTTTTAAGATTAGGAGGTCTGTTAATCAGAGACAAGCCACCTGACATATTTGTTGTGTAAATTGAGGACCTGCAGGTTTGTCTTGCATACCCTTAGGCCTGTTAATGGCTTACAAAGGATATCTCCAAGAAGGGAGGGGGGCATGATGAGGCATTTGACCTTCCTCCTTGTGGCCTGCAATTTAGTTTTAGGATATCCCCTTGGCCAAGGGGGAATCCATTCAGTCAGCTGTTAGGGGGTGGGGGTAAGAGGGAGCCTTAAGATTTTATTTTAGTTCACAGTGTGCTCAAGGTCATCCTGGGGATGGAGCCAGCCCTACAAAAGCAGAGCTGGGTGTTGAGTTTCTGAAACCATGCCCTAGTGGTTATTTGAAAACCATTTGGCATTTTAAACTCCCTTCTCCTTCTAGACACTGAAATTTAATATCATGTAATTGTCACCCATTGATGATGTCAGGCATTTGGACTGTGACACCATCTGTTGGCAGCATGGCTTTGGAGCTTCTCCCAGTTGAATTTTGCTGCCACAAAGCAAAAGTTAAGGAGATGATATATACATCTTTTAATTGACCTGGTCTCAGCAAACTTGTTTTTTATGTTAGATACTATATTCAGCAATCAAGCTAAAAATGAAATACCTTGAGCAAAATTTAGCCTTGGTCTTGTGACATTTGCAAATCAATGGGCCTAATGCCCTTCCTCTCTCCTTTGTTTTCAGCAATGGAAGAGTTAATAGTTGAACTTCGTCTCTTTCTTGAACTCCTGGACCATGAATATCTAACCTCAACTGTCAGGGAGAAAAAGGCAGTAATAACCAACATTCTGCTGAGGATACAGTCCTCCAAAGGTGAGTCTCATTCAAACATCTGGTCATTCTTCTTCCAACCTCTTTTGGCTTCCACACCATCTTTAATTCCACCATCTTTCTAAAACATTTTCATTTGTTCTTTAACTTAGGAACTTATTTATTCATCAAGTTTTCACTGAGGGCCTAGGCTTGTGCCAGGTACTGTGTTAGCCTCTAAGGAAGGTAAAGCCTTTAAGAAGCTAATAGAATTGTGAGTGTATTGGGGTCCCCACGAGCACCCCAACAACCAGAGATTAACTAGAAGGACTCAGAGAATTCGGCACATTGCTGCAGTCATTCGTGCCCAGGATACATTACAGCGGTAGTGAGGATACAGGCCTGACTGCTGACCGGAAGGGAAGAGACCCAGGCAGAGTCTGCAAGAGCCCGTGTGTGGGCTTCCTTACGCTCTCTCCCTCCTGTGAGGGTAACATGGAGCATGCTCCATTCTCAGCAACAAAAATGCAGCCCCATGCGTGTGACATTTCTGTCAGGGAAGCTCATCAGAAACTCAGTCCCTGAGGCTTTTACTTGGGGCTGGTCCTACAGGCACCCTCTGCCTAGCACGGGCCAGGATTCCAGACTGCTGGAAAAGCAGGTGTTCAGCAGGAACCATATTGTTTGCACAAACAGTACAGAAAAAGTAAACCAACCTTACCAATTGGGGAACGGCGGGGGGACTTCTGAAGTCCCAGTTCCCAGATGCCAGCCAATGGCCAGACTTGCAAGCAGGCCACTGTGCACATGGCAGCCTCGGGCCTGCTCTGTTAACTCTTTCATGCTCAGCCGGTAAGACAGAAAAGCGGAATAGTGAGAGCGTCAAGGATCATGGGAGCGCTCATGGGCAGAGTCCAAACCAGGGTGGTGAGAGCTGAGAGTGGTGCATGCTGAGAGGCAATTCTTGGAGGTTGTGATATCAGCATCTTGGAGGCTCTGTAGGAGATAGCTGGATGAGGTGTAGAGATTTTTCTTTTAAACATCTTTATTGAGAGAGAATTCACAGACCATACACATCACCCATTTAAAGTGTAAAATTCATTGGTTTCTAGTAAATGAAGCCACAGTATGATGCTGTTATGTTTGCATTCTGGAGAGCTCATCTGGTCCGTCTGGAAGATGGGTCGAAGGGTTTGGTGGCAGACTGAATAGTGGTGGATCCCTGGGAAGATGGTGAGACCAGTCACTTAGGAAAGAAAGCAGGTTGAGGACTGTATTTTGGGGTCAATATGAAATGTTCATGTTTGTACTTTTGTTACTTCCTTTGCCTATGGTCAAAATCTAGGCTTCTTAGCCTGCCCTACAAGGCCCTTTATAATATTAATATGTGGATGTGTGTTGTGTGGATTCCTGAGTCTAACTGGCTTTGTCCCCTGGCTCTGCCCATTACCAGATGTGTGACCTTGCACTAGTTCTTTAATCTCTTCACACTTGATCTATAAAAAAGTATTAAGTAGCATCTACCTGGTGGGATGTGAGGGTTGAATGAGATAAAATATTTCAAAACAGTGCCTGACACGTAGTACTCACTCAAGAGTTATCAATCATTATTTTTTATAATTGCTTTTATTAAGCAGATCGGCTGTTATTCTTTGTGCTTCTTTTATTAGTAGAGGTTGTGTTACTTTGTAACCTCATCTCCTCTAGGTAGGAGGCACTTTCCTTCTGAGCGAGTGGTCCCACCATCTATACAGGCATCCTCTCCCCTTCTGTCAGCTGTTGCAGACTCCTGGTCTGGGCACACACAGTGCTTGGCCCTGTGCCTTGGTAGTGCTGTTTTCTTTCCCCAATTTCCCATCCTCTGTTCCTCTGCCTGGTGAGCTTGAGCCCTTGTGTCTCTGTGCTTCCTTCTGGATGTAGCTTCTGATATTTACCAATTCACGAATTTTTTTCTTCAGCTCTTGAATTTGCTTTAAACCCATCCACTGATTTTTTTTTTTTTGGTAATAGTAGAGTTTTCCTTTGTTCTTTTTTTCCCTCCTTTTCTTTTTTAATTGTTTGCCAAAATTTGTCTCCATTGCAGCTCCTGGAGATCAGGCACTAGGTTTTTTCATATTTACATTCTTGGCCTCTAGCGTCATGCTATGCTTGACCCATTACAGGTGATCATTGTAAAGTGATTATTTTTACAAGTCTTTCCAAGTGAGCTATGGCATATAAACAGTGCTGTGCCCACGTTGAGACTTGTTCCTTCCTCTACTCTGCCTTTGCCGGCATAGTGCTCACCACGTTTTCTAACAGTTAGTTGTGTACGTATCTGTCTTCCTGACTCTAACACCAGTGCTTTGAGGGGTGCAAGCTTGTATCAGTCATGTCATCCATAAAGTATGTTTATCACAGTAGCTACCTTTAAGAGAGAACTTAATAGAAATCTCTTGTTTCCCAGGAACATGTCTGCCCCGTTAGTGCATGGGTAAGTACTGTCCTGAGTAGAAGTTCAGGTGGAGCAACTTGCCTTTGAGAGGCAGTAGGGCGTTGGGGAGAATGTAGGCTCTGGGGCCAGCTCCATCGCTTCTACCTGTTAATGTTTCAGTCTGTTCCTTGCTCTTTTTTTTTTTTAAGTTTGAGCCATAGATTCTTAACCTGTAAAATGGAGAATAATAATACCTACCTTGCAGATTATCATAGAGAATTAGAGAAAATAAATATTTTCAAAAATATTCGACAAGGGGCTCAGAAAATGATGGTTCCTAGTACTGTCATCCTTATCTTCCTCATCCTCATCCAGGTCTGTGGTTTTGGTTAATACTTACAGGTTTTGAAGTGAAAGATCATGCTCAGAAGCAAGAAACCACCGGCAGCCTGCCGGCCCCTCCTCAGATGCCTCTGCCGGAGATCCCACAGCCCTGGCTGGTGAGTTGAGGTCCCCTCTGCAATCGCTGGGGCACTGGTGAGCCCTGGGGCACATGATGGGGCAGATGTCTCACTTGCTCGAGGCAGTCCTTTGAGTATGTTTCCAGGGCTGCGAAGCTGCTGGTTATAGCTAACTGGCAGACCCTAAGAGTAGCTTTCCCTTAGGAAGCTGGTATTTCCATGCAAACTGCTGGAACCACAGGCCCATAGAAAGCTGTTCTTAGGACAGATTAAGAAAAAAAGAAAACAAAACCAGAGGATTTAGCAGGCATAACAATGTTGGTAAAGCCTGAGAACTCAACCTTCTTTCTGAGCTAACACTGAATTTGAATACCTTATTCTAAAACTTTAATATTCATTATGATGCTTCCTCTGGGGTTAAATAACTATTTTGTTTCTACGAGAGAAAAATATGTACCTATTCCAGAAATGTGTAATTTTTTTTCTTTTTTTTTTTTGAAACAGAGTCTCACTCTGTTGCCTGGGCTAGAGTGAGTGCCGTGGCATCCTCCTAGCTCACAGCAACCTCAAACTCCTGGGCTCAAGCAATCCTACTGCGTCAGCCTCCCGAGTAGCTGGGACTATAGGCATGCGCCACCATGCCCGGCTAATTTTTTTTTCTATATATTTTTAGCTGGCCAGATAATTTCTTTCTATTTTTAGTAGAAATGGGGTCTCGCTCTTGCTCAGGCTGGTCTCGAACTCCTGAGCTCAAACGATCCGCCCGCCTCGGCCTCCCAAGTGCTAGGATTACAGGCATGAGCCACCGCACCCGGCCCAGAAATGTGTATTTTATTTGATATTATGCATTCAAATTGAAGTGTTTTTTTGTCATTTTGTTCAATCTGGACATACTTATGCAATTTTTCACGTACCCTTCAGGTTTTATTGCGTTTGCTGTTTTCCAACTTGTTTACTCAGGGAAATTAGACTTTTATTCAGAGTTAGGACAAAATCAGTTACTTAGCAGTTCTCTGTGTTTGCTTTCAGTGTGAATCATCTAATTACCTGTCTGCCAGGATCTGAGTTGTGGGAAGGCAGGGCCTTGTGTACCTCTTGCCGCCTGGGTCCTAACGCAACACCCAATGTCTAGTAGGTGCTGAGTAATTATTGTTGTAGCAGGGGACAGAGGGACATTAGCACTTAGTGGGTTCCTACCACATATCACAGATCATGCTTGGTATTTTTTTCACTTATAGTTTCATTTAATCCTCACAACTTGGTCTCAAAGAACCCCTAAAACACTTCTTATCATGTGAAGAGTGTGTATACCCATTTTCCAGAAAAGGAAATTGAGGCTCAGTGAAGATGTGTGGTTTGCTCAAGATCATTTAAGTAGGAAAGGCAGAGATTGTAACTTTGTCTTTGATTTCAAATCTGTCCTTTTCTCAGCAATACTAGTTTAGAGGTGTGGCATCAGCATAGATGCAAGTATGACTCACAGACGGGAGGAGACTATGAGGACTGAAGCCTGTTCACTGAACCGGTACCGGGGGCGGCTGAGGGATGCAGTTGCAGCCTCAGAGCCAGGCTGCCTGCCTCCCACTCCCAGCTCTGCCTCTGACTTGTGTGATGTGGGGAGGTTAGTGTAACTTCTTGGTGCCTCAGGATTATTGTGAAGATCAAAAGAGTTAATACATCTCAAATGCTTAGGATACATACATGCCTTGTATAGATTTAAGTCCCGTGCAAGCCGTTACTGCTTAGAGCAGTGCTTCTCAGACTTTGATTTCCCAGTGAATCACCCAGGCATCTTGTCAAAGTGGTTCACTAGGTCTGGATGGGGCCTTCGATGCTGCATTTCTAACAAGATCATTGTAGAAAATATGAAAAAACAAGAAAAAAGAAACTAAAGAAGTAGATAAAAGTCATCTATATTTTCTTCTTCCCGGGAGAGCCTGTGTTCCCATTTGGCATCTTTGCTTCTGGTCTGTTCTCTGCCTGTGGGTCCAGTGCAGGGGCCACAGCCTCCAGTGGCTGTTGGACTCTTGCAGCTTGACTAGTTCCAATTGAGATGTGGTGTAAGTGCAAAATGCAAACTGGATTTGGAGAACAGTATGAGAAAAAGGATGTAAAATATCTCATTAATAATTATGTTGACAACATGTTGAGTTATATTTTGTATATATTGAGTTGAAGATATATTAATAAAATCAATTTAATCACTTTCTGTGGCTACTAGAAAAATTTAAATTTCATATGTGGCTCATATCTGCACCTTGCATTGTATTTCTGTTCTCTACATTTAATCTTTTCACAGTTGGGAGCATATGGAATATATAACTGTATATTTTTTAAAAGATATGTGTGACTTAGTTGTCTTTCTTTATAAATTTCTTTTTATTCATTTTCTTTTTTTAACTCTCATCCTGTTTGTTGTAGAAACTTATATGGTTTGATTAGGTTTTTACTTTTTTCATGGTCATACTTGCTATTTTTACATATGGTATGAAAGTAAGAGTCCAAAAGTGTATAATTCAACAATACCAATCCTATTCATTGATGTAATGTTTATCTGAAAGATGAATAACTAGATATGAAATAAGTATTTCATTAATTTCCTGCTTTTCATCTTTTGGTTTATTTTTGTTTATCTTTCTAAGCTTGTCTTTTTTTGTTTATTTATTTTTATTTTTATTTTTTTTTAATAATTTTTATTTCAAAATATTAGGGGATACAAGTGTTCTTATTACATGGATACATTGTATAATGCTGAAGTCAGGGCTTTCAGTGTGCCCATCGCCAGAATAGTGTACATTGTGCCAAATAGGTAAGATTTTATCCCTCATCCTCCACCCTCCACCTTCTTAGTTTCCAGTGTCTTTTACACCACTTTGTGACTATATGTGCCCACTGTTTAGCTCCCACTTATTAGTGAGAACATGTGATATTCGTTTTTCCATTTCTAAGATAATTTTTTTCTTTTGTTTTGTTTTGTTTTTGGAAGTGTACTTTTTTTTTTTTATTTCAGCATATTAAGGGGGTACAAATGTTTAGGTTACATTATGGACTAATGTCCAAGAAACATATGAAAAAATGCTCAACACCTCTAATCATCGGGGAAATGCAAATCAAAACCACAATGAGATATCATTTACCTTCAGTGAGAATGGCCTTTATAAAAAAGTCCCAAAACAATAAATGTTGGCGTGGATGCAGAGAGATAGGAACACTCATACACTGCTGGTGGGACTGCAAACTAGTACAACCTCTGTGGAAAGCAATATGGAGATACCTCAAAGTGATACAAGTAGAACTACCATTTGATCCAGCAATCCCATTACTGGGCATCTAACCAAAAGAACAAAAGACATTCTATAAAAAAAGCCATCTGCACTAGAATGTTTATAGCAACACAATTCACAATTGCAAAGATGTGGAAACAAC
>CM052436.1:165753372-165806690 GCA_028533085.1 Varecia variegata | reverse complement strand
ATGTTTTTGTCTGCTTTGTCAAAGATTAGACGGCTATATGAGGATGGTTTTATATCTGGATTCTTGATTCTGTTCCACTGGTCTGTGTCTCTGTTCTTGTGCCAATACCAAGCTGTTTTAATAACCACAACCTTGTAGTATAGTTTGAAGTCTGGTAAATTAATACCTCCCATTTTGTTCTTTTTGCCTAAAATTGCTTTTGCTAAACGGGGTCTTCTTGACTGTTACTCTTAACTGGTTTTAATCACTGTAACCAGAAAAATAGAATCTGGATGCATCACCGTATGTATAGGATTAAAGTCGGAAAGTGAGTCCAAATTCTAGGATTATAATTTTCTCGGCTCAGATCAGGTCTCATAATTTATTGGCGTTTCTTGTGGAAAGGACTGAGTAATAAATCAGGGTAGGAGGAGGGAAGCCATGGGCAGCAGCAGAGAGGCAGGGTGCCAGGTGAGAAGAGCGCCAGCAGGTGCAGAGGTGTTGGTGCTGATGTAACGGCGTAGAAGGCCAGTCTTCCTTAAGGAACGGATCCGGTTATGCTGTGTGATATGGAAAGCAGTCTTGGCGGGTTGTTTAGTTCCTTCCTTCCATCCTGTTCCGCCCAGCCACCTGCGTGTCAGGTGCTGAGGGAGGCAGTAGTGATCCTGCTCAGCAGGCAGTGCCCACTCTGGCTGACTTATGGCTTCTCCACTACCAGATAGCAGGGATGGACCCCGGTTAGGGCCTTTAATCTCTTTCTTCAGCCTTAGGTTCCTCATTTGTGAAATCACAGTTGAAATACTGACATCTCAGTGTTATTTCCTGAACGAGAGAAAATACATACATAAAGTATTCCAGGACAACATCTGGCACATAGTAGGCAAACAGCAAATCAGGTTGAGCATCCCAAATCTGAAAATCCAAAATGAGCATTTCCTTTGAGTGTCATGGTGGCACTCAAAAAGTTTTGGATTTTGGAGCATTTCCGATTTAGGATTTTTGGATTTGGGATGCCCACCTGTTAAGTTTATAATGCAAATATTTCAAAATCCAAAAAAATCCTAGATCTGAAACACTTCTGGTTCTAAGCATTTTAGATAAGGGACACTCAACCTGTAGTAATAGTGGTAATAATTATTATTGTGTTTATACCACACAATTCTATGAACATGGTAATTCATTATTATTATTACCAATGAAAAAGAATTCTCTATGTGGCTTGTTGTTAAAGTAGCAAAGGTAAATACTAATGGTTTTTTTGCCCCAAAAGATGGGAATTAAAATTATGGTGAGTATTGTAAGCCAGCCAAGCCTATAAATCATATTACTGTGCTGTTGTAAGTACTGGTTTCCTCTAATAAGACCTGCAGGGAGACCTTAAAGGAGAAGTTTACAATACCTTAGGGTAGATAAGTAGTGTTACTGTCAAAAACAGGTGCATTTGAAGGACCTGCTCTGACCAAAGATTCTCATGTTGTTTATTATTTGGTGAAGACACAAGGTCAATTCTCACTCATATTTTGAAAGAGGTAAAGTTGGCTTTATTGTCTATTGACCTGTAATTTTATTTGAGTCTTGGTCTTGCTCTGTCATCCAGGCTAGAGTACAGTGGTGTGATCATAGCTCACTGTAAACTTGAACTCCTGGGCTCAAGTGATCCCCCTGCTTCAGCCTCCTGAATAGCAGGGACTACAGGTACACATCACCATGCCTGGCTAATTTTTTAAATATTTTGTAGAGATGGAGTCTCACTATGTTGCCTGGGCTGGTCTCAAACTTCCACCTCAAGTGATCTTCCCGTCTTGGCCTCCCAACGTGCTGGGATTACAGATGTTAGCCACCGTACTTGGCCTGGACTTGTAACTTTATAAGAATATTAGAATTGGAGATTCTGGAGATTGTTATGACACAAGACCGTCATTTACAGGCGAGGAAACTGGGGCTCAGAGTTCTGGGAAGGTTGAACATACCTGGGAGCCACACTGGACCTGGATGGGACACATGCTGTGTGTCTGAGTTGTCGTCGTCTTCATTTTACACTCTTGTTTCCTGCCTGTCCTCTGGTTTCCTGTGATCCCTTTTGAAAACCTGTCTTCCCAATTTGTACCTTTTAAAATTTCTGTTAATTGTGATTTCAGTGGATTCTTACCTATTGGAAAAGATCTGAAAACATTTTTTCCCCAGAAAGCTCTGGCACTGAATAACAGTTTGGGTTCCTCTTTTCAGACTCTCCTGTTTGACCTTTAATAAGCCATATGTATCTGAAACCCTTGTGGCAGATTTTAAGGATAAATGGTATTTGAGAGTAGAGTGTTTCTAGCAGATTATTAATATTTTTTGAGGGGTATTATTTCAAAGTGAAAATAGTTTGATTTTTTTCATAATTTTAAAAGTGATAAATACCATGTAGAAAATCTAAGCTATACAGGTATGTATTAAAAAAAGAGATACCCATTATTAACATTTTTGGCAAATGACCCGTCTTTGTATGTATGTAAGCAGAAACCCACAGATTTTATATAAACGAATCATAGTATACCTATTTTCTTTTATTCAACAATATCTAATAGATACTCTTTTTTAGTAAATGTACACGTGCATTATCCTATTAAACGTCTGTGGACATAGTAATATATCTAAGCATTCTTCTCTTAATGAACATTTAGATTGTTTTTAGATTTTGCTAAATAAATTTTTATTGGACATTCCTATACCTTTTTTGCTCATGTGCCTAATTGGTCTTCTTGGCCTATATTTCTACGAGTGGAATTATTGCATCTAATGGCATATCTCTCAAAAGGTTGTGCCAGATACACACCCAACAATAGGATGTGGAAGCATCTGTTCAGAAATCCCACCCGTTTAGAGAGTAAGCTCTTTGCCTTAACACCTTTGCGTTACTTGCAGCCCTCAGGAAGGGAGGCTGACTTGTACTACTTAACAATTTGTTTGATTCAACTATTTGTAATGCTTCTCCAGGACATGAATAATTTGACTGTTTCACAATACTAAAAGGAAGTTGGAACACCCTGCATTTCATGAATAAAAGAAACTCAGTGAATCAAATAACTCTTTTCCAAAAATGACAAGCAGAGATTTTAACCTGGGTGTGGACTCCGCTACAGACCTCTCCTGGTGCTGAGCATAGTGTATCAAGTTCCATTTTAAGAACTGCTTCTTAAGAAGATATGAATGACCTGGATATGGTACAGCATTAGACCACAGAATGATGACTGTCCAGGAAACCAGCTTTCTGCTGCGAGTGCGGAGGAGTTGGAGTTATTTAGCCTGGGGAATAGGACTGGGGTGGAAGTGGGAGAGCTGTCGCCAGGACACAGAGGGACGTTGTGCGGGGTGATCTTGAGAGAGCGCTCTCCTTAGTCTGGTGAGAGGAGGGTGTGGGTGGAATGTGCTGTGGGTGATTAGTCTTCCACAAAGGACTTCATGGGGTGAGTTACCTGGAAAGTGATGGAGGCTCACATTCTAGAGAGTTGACATTAACAAACAAACCAACCAACAAACCATGATTTCATTGGACGGTTGTTCTACTTGGAACCTTAACTTGGTAGACCTTGTTCTGTTCACTGTGATACACCTCTTCCCAGTTTTACAGAATATAGATAGTGTGAAATAGCTGTACACCATTAACAGATAAAAGGAAAAAGAATGTGAATATCAGAATGTGTTTAGCAGGCACACATGGTGTTTGAAAACCCCATCTCTGTCATATACTAGTGTTTGATTTTGAGAAGGTGGTTTTAGATTCTGAGCCTCAATTTCTATGTCTGTAAAATATAAGGCAATATATGATAAGTACCCTGATGGATTCCTGCATGGATTGAGTGATGTTCCCTGTGACAGGGCAGAAGCGTCTAGTACAGCTCCAGGCAGACAGCAGGTGCTTGGCAAATGCCAGCTTTCCTTCTCTTTGTTGACCTTCTCTGTTAGCAGAAGGACCAGTGAAAGACATGGCCAGCAAATCCTGTAGGTGTTTGTGGGAAGGACAGTTTGGTATGGATTAGAGCCATCAGGAAAGTTTAAGACAAGAAGGGGACTTCAGCTGAGTCATGAAGGCCAGGTGGAATCTGGATAGTCCTGGGGAGTGGAACGAGCCCCCAGCCCTTCCACAGTCCGAGGTTCTGACTTCACCACCAGAGAGTGCCTCAGGCTCTGAGCTCGTCAAGAGAGGTGATATGATTGGTTTCAGTAAGGAGTGGATTCCCTCTGCAGAGAAGAGAATAACTTCCACTTTCTGTCAGAGAGTGGCTCCTAGGTGACATGCACTTTTTAAAAAAGTTTTCCTGGCACATGTTAGGAATATGGTGAGAATGTGGACAAACCTCACTCACTAATTCAGGCAGTATGGACTAGTGCTTTCTCTGTGAGGACCACAAGGCAGACCTGAACAGTGCTGGGTTGCAGGAGCTCACGGCCCGAGTGGTGTGGCTGTGGGGAAGAGTTGGCGTCAGGTCTGGGAGGGTCAGTGGGGGTGAGTGTTGTGGGGGCGAAGACGAGCTCAGCAGCCCTCTCAGACCCGGGGAAGGGCCCTATCCCATGTTGGGAGAGGAAGCTCCCGTGAGGCTGTGTTGCACACTTTTGGAGCCCTGCAAGTTGGCGGGGACTGGATGGCACAGATCAGGGCTGGGTGGACGCAAGCAGGAAAGTTGCAGAGACACATCGGGAACTGGCCTTCCAAACCTCTTTATAGGACGGGGTTCTTTATTACCATAGACGTTTCAAAGGATAGAGGAAAATGCTGGCTCGAACCTGTTAACTGGAAGTACAGAATTTCCCTCTAGCAGTCATGCTATAATTTCTGCGTTGTTTTTCCTTTTTCCCCCTGCAGCCTCCTGACAGTGGGCCTCCACCATTACCGACGTCCTCCCTCCCAGAAGGTTATTACGAGGAAGCTGTGCCTCTGAGTCCTGGAAAAGCTCCGGAGTACATCACGTCAAGTGAGTGGGGGCTCTGTGTGGCCGAGCTGGTCCCTTATTTACAGGACTGCTGGAGGGTCCGGCCCCTTTCTGGGTGTGAAGGGAACAGGGGCATCATGCAACACGATGGAGATATGGGGCTGAACAAACTCTGAGCTCACCGAGGTGGTAACTACAGAAAGGGCTGGAAGAGGCTAGAGTGCCTCCGGGGGCCATTGTTCCGATGGCTGTCTTCCTGGTGACTCAGAGGGGGGGCCTTACTGTTGGGAGGCCTTACTGTGCAGGAACAAGCAGCAGCAAATGAAACGTGTTCCCTTTGGCAGAGGAAAAATGGCATTTTGTGGTCTGTTTTCGTGGGTGCCACCGCCCTCTCCCCTTAGCCTTTGAGTAGAGCGTGTTCCCCTCGGGCTGGCATGATCAGAGCATTTTCTACCAGGCTGACTGTCAGGTTAAAAATAATTAAGTGCAACACAAATAGGCATCTTAGTCATAGACTTTTGTTTGTTTGTTTCTTTTTTTTTAATATAGGTTTTACCAGATTTTTTTTTTTTTTTTTGAGATATGGTTTTGCTCTGTTGCCTGGACTAGAGTGTAGTGGCACAATCATAGCTCACTGCGGCTTCAAATTCCTGGGCTCACATGATCCTCCTGCCTCAGCCTCCTGAATAGCTGGGACTATAGGCACATGCCACCACACCCAGATAATTTTTAAAATGTTTTGTAGAGAGGTGTCTCACTATGTTGCCCAGGCTGGTCTTGAACTCCTGCCTTCGTCTCCCCGTATGTGATCCTCTGCCTCGGCATCCCTGTATGTTGGAGTTACAGGCGTGACCCACCACACCCACCTACCAGAACATTTTGCCTAAGTTGTAGTCCTCATAGCTTCAGGTAGTTGCCTGCTGATAACCCTCAGACGTGCCTCTTTGTTAGTGCCCAGCTTTCAAGTTCAGAGAAAGAACAACATGCTGACGTTGGAATCCTCTCTAGGACTATCTGTGGAATGTATTTTGAATTGTTGGCTTTATATCTCCTGTCAGCATCTGTCAGGCGGTGTGCTGTTGTCTCACAAAGATGATAAAGTAGATTATCTGAGTGTGTCGACTTAGGGAGTCCAGCTTGCTTTGCTTTATAAAAGATAGGTAAGTGGAAGGTGAAAGAGTGCTTGCTAATTTTAACCAAGAGGCTTCCAATCCGTTAACTTTTCATGCCATGGTCTCTAACCTCTTCAGTCTTCTTAGGGAAATTCTCTCCTTCATCCTAAAGTGGTTTTAATGTTACCTGAAATCTTGGCTACGTAGAGACTTTGAGTTTCGGTCTTTCTCTTCCCCAGCGATAAACAAGCATAGCTTCCAGCAAAGCAGAATCTAACCTGATTGCTAGATCGTTGTAGATTTTCCTGTTGGCATATCTGTCTGTGAGGAGGGGCTGCACAGGAGTCATGCCAGCTGGATTGTGTGCCCGAGGACGAGGGGCTGTCCCACCTCACTCTTGCTGCTCTACTGGAACAGTCAGCACAGAGAGCCCACTGTCAGTAAGCAGCCATTGCACTCTGAGTGGGAAAAGGGATAGTTCTGATAAAGGACGCTATAAAATTTTAAGTTTAAGAACTATTTGGCAAAAATGTGTTTAAATAATTTCTAAGTGTCAACTATTTAAGAAGATAGATTAATTAGAAAAGAGAAAAATTAACTGGCTTGATATAATTCAAAACTTCATTGGGTTCCTTTCTTTTTAACGGCAATGAGTAAAGAAAAAAATGTGTTCTTTTGGCGAGGGTATTTCCTAGTATTTGGAACTTGCCCCTCTGGCCTTCCCTCACCTTCCTTCTCCTCCCTCCCTCAACGTACTTTCAAGCTGGAAACCTAGAGTGGTTCTGTTTGATGTTGGGAGCTGTTGGCAATTTTCATTCTGAGAAGCTCCACATAGCTGATGTGTGTGTCCTCTTCAGTGGAGCTGTTCCTCAGCTGCCAATGAGTGGGCAGCTTGCCCTGCGCTAATTCCAGAAGGAAGTGGAACAGAAGAACTCAGTTCGGGGAGACATGGAGTCAACAACGATGGCCACTGTGGCTTCTCTAGTCAAATGTCTCTTAACTTTCCGTTGATGGCTTGAGGACACAGCCACCTCTCCCTGGAGGGGAGAGCAGCACTGAGTTGACTTGTCAGCTCAGCCCAGGGTTTTACTGCCCTCAGTTAGAGATGAACTTTGATCAGTTTTGTCGACCCCTGTCTGTTATGGTATCTTCAGAGAAGCAGACCCACTGTGCATGTTACGGAGTAAAGGATTTGTTGAAGGAATGAGCCATATGCGGTTGTGGGAACTGGTGAAGACACCTGAGCGAGGCTAGGTGAGGACTGGGGAGAGGACAGGCTGCAGCCTGTGCCGCTTACTTCCTGCAGTCCCCATGGCATAGGTGACCAGTAGGAGAAGCTGGAACCTGCCTCCCAGAGCTACACACATACGTGGCCCGGGACTCAGAGAGGAGAAGGGAGGAGACCCTGTGGGAGCTTGTGCCAGCAAGGTGGGCCGCAGGTGAGCCACAGCCCAGGTAAGCTGCAGTGGCACCTGGTACCCCACACCGACCTTCAGAGTGTATGGGCTGCTGCTCCCTCTCTACCACTCCCAAATTTCTCCTGTGGTCACCCTACCCCAGACTCATCCACGAAAGAGGATTTTGGGAAATGTAATTCCAGCCTTGCTAAGTTGATGCAGTAGAAAACCAGTGCAGTTTAGCTTTCGTCAGTTTGGTATCCATGCACACCTCTTTTAACCACACTGGATTTCCAAATAAAGACGAGCAAAATCATCTTGATTCTAACATGATTCAGCTATTGCCCATATAATGGAAAACTCCCCAACTCCCCAAAGAGGATACAGAGTCCCTTTATCCAACCTTTGGGTGACACTCATTCTCTTCTGGTGCCTATAACTTAAATTCTGAGATGCAAGGTTGACTACTCTTAGGACCTCTTAGGTTAGATGGTAGGAGCCTGGGAAAGGGACTAGAGAGTTAGCATCTACATGGACAGATGACATCCACATCCAAATAAGGAAGAAAAGCTCACGACAAGTTCATTCCTCATCTTTACAGCTGGTCAGTGGTCATTGCTGGTATTTATAACTTCCTATACTGCCCATTCCATATTCTGCTCACCCTCAGCAAACCCCTTGCTTGATCATGGTTTCTTATTGGTGGGGTGACCCAACTTCCTTTTCTGAAAGGTCTGGGCCATGAGTAGGACTTCCTGTGTTGGGTGGTTGTGATTGTCCCTTAATGTTAATCAGGGCATGGGAGGATGAAGGGGTGCCCAGGGGACCTCCTAGGTCCCAGACATGTTCTTCCTGTTCCCATTGTGTGGAGACAGCTTCTTCTCAGTCAGGATCAGTCACCCCATCCACTGCAGTAGCCACTTTCTTTTCCTGTTGGTGTTCTGGCATGAGGAACCTGGGTGGCAGTTTCCGCTTCCAGTTTAACCATCACTGTATTCTGCCTTAGGCCAAGGGAGTCCAAAATTTTAGGGAAGGGAAGCAAAGATTTTGTTAGTAAATCACCAGGGGTAATAGTGAGAGGAGCCCCTACCATTCACCCCTCGATTCTTGGACTTGTGACTCCTGGCTATGGGAGAAGGTATACCACTGAGTCAGAACATACACTGCTCGGAGATGGTCTGGATGATACTACCCACAGAATATGGCCAGTTGGCTGGCACTATAGCTGAATATTCAAAAAACCATTCTACTGGCCTGCTGGGTCAGCTCCTTCAGAGTGGCAGGGAATGTGGCAAGCCCAGTGATTTTCCTGAGTGTAAATCCCTTGTACTTCATTTGCTGTAAAGTGAGTACCTTGGTCGGAGGCAGTGCTGTGTGGCATCGCGTGATAGTGATGAGGGCGTTCTTAGACGGGTAACGTCAGTCTCTAAGAAGTGCTGGAGGCAGATGAGTCTCCATGAGTGGAGTCCACGTTGCCGACTCCCTGCCACCAGGGTCACTTGTGCAGGAGCTCATCTGCACAAGAAGTCAGGGGATAGAGGCTGTCAGATTTGTGTGCAGTGAGTGGGTCATGTTGTTCACCTGAGTGCTAAGATCCTCTTCTGCTGCAGTTTCCTTTTGCTAAGCTTCTTCCTGGTGCACGGATATTCACGTTGTGTGCCCATTTGGAAGGTCTGCTCACAGGTCAAGCTGTTTGCTATAAGTTTTCTAATCAAGTTCCTATTGGGTCTTGACCATCAACCAAACCATTAGGCCCTGCTTGTGGATTGCTGTTGAGCCAAGGGGCAGTGCAGCAGGAATAGGGGCCAGGGACACACAGACTGCTTTGATTGGATGGTGGGGTGCTCCTGGATGGGCAGCTCAGGTTGCACCTTAACTTGGTGTCCCGTGGTGAAGCATCTGCCAGGGCGTCAACAGCCAAAAGCAGTTTCTCAAAAGTAAAATAGTTGTTTTCAGAGGACAGTAGGGGCTGTGCCCCCAAATCCCAAAGGCCTACACTGAGCTTCACCTGTACAAG
The DNA here is from genome assembly GCA_028533085.1 of Varecia variegata. Lineage (NCBI taxonomy): Eukaryota > Metazoa > Chordata > Mammalia > Primates > Lemuridae > Varecia > Varecia variegata. The sequence continues at coordinate 165,797,272 of CM052436.1, read as the reverse complement.
CCTGCCAGAGGCATTCATTCCCAATTCCTGGAGCAAGGGAGGTTTGATCAGAGAAGCAGAACAACTGTGATATGGACTAGAAGACTTATTCTCGGGATTAGACCTCACACAATTCTGGGAGCTGCTGTTTTCTGTGTGTCTGATGGGTCTGGCAGTCTGGGAGAAAAGCTGGGCCTGAGGGTGGGGAGATGAAGGAGAAACTGCAATCCCTGAGGACAGACTGCAATCTAGCTGTCTCTGGCTTCCTCCAAACTTGATGACACAGGTGACTTGCAGAAGACACAGGTGGCCTTGGCTGTGGAGTTGTGTGTGTACCTGTCCCAGGACTCCAAGATGCCAGAGGAGGAGATCCCACGGCAGCGGGGGGCTCCAAGTCCGGTGTTGCCCCACACCAGCACGGTGAACCGCGAGCAGCAGCAGTAGCAGCCTTGGCAGTGCCTGACACCCGCACTGGCCCCGGGGAGAATGCCTGCTGCCCCTTTCCTCCCTCCAGGCCCTCACACATTCTCTTGTGGCCAACCTCGCCCAGACCACACAGGGAGGTGGAAGTGGAGTTCCAACTTAGCTAAGTTGACACAGTACAAACTCAGTGTGGCTCTTGTTGGTTTTCTTTGTTTCAGATCTAGATTTCATGTTTATTTTCAGCTTTCTAATTTCCTATCTCTGGCTCTCCTCCTTCTCCCTCCTCCAGGGGGCTGGTTGAAATGCCATTTCTGATTTTGTGGGGTGTGCTACGTGTCTACGTGAAATATGTCACATGGTACAGCCAGTGTCTGGAGGTTATTACGAACTTCTTGCCTGGTCTTGGAGGGTAAGGTGTAGCGGTGCTTCACACCTGCTTCTAGTATTCTCAGGTTCACAAAGAGCTTCTCTGTGTTCTTCATTTAATTGTCTCAACAACTCAGAGAGACAAGGAGACCAGGTTATCTTAAAGAGACTGAGTCATAAAGAAATTGAGTAATTTACCGTATTCCTCTAGAGTGGGAACTAGAACTCAGAGTGGCCATTTGACAACGTAGGTCAGATCTGCTCTTTACTGAGAACTACCCAGTGGCTGTCAATCCCACTCAAAAGTTAAAGCTGAAGTCCTCACAGTGGCTTGCAAGACTCTGCAGCACCCCCATCCCACCCACCTTTACCTACCACCTGCCCCCCTCGCTCAGATCCTTGCTTCCTCGGAGTTGTGTGGAGCAGGTGAGACGACAGAGGGGAAAGCCCTTTGTGAATCTGAAAACACTCGGTGAGGTACAGTAGAGCATCACTATTATGACGAATCAGTATTGAAACCCAAAGGGGCATCTCCAAAAATTAGCTAATAATTTTGTAATGTATTCCATTTGGACATACCCCCATTCTTCTATAATTCCTTTGTTTATTGTCTCTTCTCCGCTCCTGCTAGAATGTAAGACCAAAGAGGGTAAAAGTTTTTGTCTGTCTGTTTCTGGCACATAAGAAGAACTCAACAGACACTTGCCAAACAAATGGATGACCATGCCGAATGAATGAATGAATGACCGTGCTGAATGAATGGATGACCATGACGGATGAATGAATGAATGACTGTGCCGAATGAATGGATGACCATGCCAAAGGAATGGACTGTGCTTTTCTGACTCCTAACTTTGTTCTGTTGGTTTTTCCATGCTGAATTTCCATTCAGTTTTTGTTTTTTGTGACATGTCTAACACTGTGCCAAGCTTTGTGCTCAGAACTCCTGAGCTGCGAGAGGAGGGACTGACACAACTGCTGCCCCAGCAGAGCCGTCTTCCTGCTCAGCCTCTTGCCCTCCCTTCTCTGAAAAGTGAGGTCAGACACCAGTGGGGAGGCCTGGAGGGTCTTCTGCTTCTTGCCTCATGGAAGCCAACTTGGCAAAAGAACACAACAGGGTCCCCATGGTCCCCCACTTCCTGGTGAGGACCTGTAGTGGCCAGGGCACCAACACTCACTCATCACTTAACCTTTGTCTGTAGCTCGTGTGGCTTTGAAAGATAAGTTCTTACGTAGTTTGGGTGGAGAGAAAGCATGTGATAGTATAACCACCTTATCAAGGCTTTGTTTCTGGCTCTTTGATTTGCCAGATTTGCAATGTGTGCAGTGTTGCCTTTACTTTTATGCTATTTTTTTTTCTGAAATGAACATTTTATAATTAAAAAATAATAGTTTATTGGCACTTTCTTTAGTTCTATCAGAACTGCACTATGATAGCAATTCCTGACTGTGAAACTATTAATAGTTTCTGGTGAAGAAGAGTGTGACGGTTAGTTTTAGGTGTTAATGCGACTGGATTGAGGAATACCTAGAGAGCTGGTAAAGCATCATTTTGGGGTGTGTCTGTGAGCGTGTTAGAGGAGATCAGCGTGTGAGTCTGAGCGGACTAGATGGGGAAGAGCCGCCCTCAGTGTGCGTGGGCACCATCCAGTCAGGGGGCCTGGACAGAACAAAAACAGAAAAGGCAGCTTAGTCTCTCTCTTCCTGTAGCTGGGACACTCTTCTGCCCTTGGACATCAGAACGTCAGGCTCTCTGTCCCTGGGACTCCAGGACTTATCCCAGCGCCCCTCTCCTCCTTTGCTCCCTCCCCTTGGGTTCTCAGGCTTCCGCCTAAGACTGAGAAGTGCATGAGCAGCTTTCCTGGTTCTGAGGTTTTGGACTTGGACTGAGCCACACTGCCGCCATCCCAAGGTCTCCAGCATGCAGACGGCCTGTCATGGGACTTCTCAGCCTCCTTAGTCGCCTGAGCCAATTCCCCTAATAAATCCCCTCCTATCTATCTATCTGTCCATCAGTTCTATCTCTCTAGAGAACCCTGGCTAAAACAAAGAGCATTTCCTAACCAGCAACATCCTCTCCACACAGATCCGCACAGTTCTGTTGTTGACTTTGGTCTCCCTGCTCACTGTGCACGAAGTGCAGACATCTGCATACCGCAACCTGATGGAGTCTAACCAACACCCTCTCTGACTGCTCCTGGAATAAAGCCCTCCCAATTCATCTCTCTGTGCATGCCTGTGCCACTTACCCTAAGACTAGAAAGCAGTCAGAGTTCTTTGCCCTCCTCCCCCGTTCTGGGCCTTTCTTAGGTGAGCCGTGGCCTAGGACTTGGAGAAGTTCACCTGCTGGGAGGCCGGGGCGCTGTACTGAGTGAGTGAATAGTGAGACTGTTCTCTTTGTCAGACAACAGCTGAGGACGCTGTTCAGCATGTTGATTATCCTATAGGTGCCGACTGTTACTCCTGGCTATTCTCTGTTTCCTGCTAAGTGGGCCCAAGTTTTTCTAAACATGAATCTGTCAGTTCTTCTCTCAGAAGGAGGCAGGGACAGTGAACTTACTGTCTTTGTCATAGTTGTGGACCTCAGCCCATTCCCAAGGATGAAAAGGGCTACCCAGGGACATAGTTCACTTTTTTGGTTTAAAATCAAAAGACCTAGATTCACGTTTTAGCCCTGTCATTCTTCAGGGTTTTGGTCCTGGGTGAATTATTTAGTCTCTGAGCATCATTCTTCCTTTTCTCTGAATAAGAGTCACAATCTGTGCCCCATCCCTGGTGAGACAGTAGGAGCGAGAGCCCTTGGTGAATTTGAGGCACAGCCCTATCCTAGCACCTGGCATATAAATGTATGTGAAAAAGCACTGCCTGGCATATGGTAAGTGCTCAGTACATATTTGTGGAATGAGTGAAATCAAAGGTAGTTCTCCCATTTGTAGCTAATTCATTCATTAAATTTTTTCTTCATTTGCTCATTCTTTTCTTTTTTTTTAATTTCAGCATATTACAGGGGTACAAATGTTTGGGTTACATCTATTGCCTTTGCCTCACCTGAGTCAGAGCTTCAAGTGTGTCCATCCCTTAGATGGTGCGCACTGCACCCATTAGGTGTGAATATACTCATCCCTCCTCCCCCATCCCCCCTGCCCGACACCCGATGAATGTTACTACTAAATGTGCACGTAAGTGTTGATCAGTTAATACCAATTTGATGGTGAGTACATGTGGTGCTTGTTTTTCCATTCTTGTGATACTTCACTTAGTAGAATGGGCTCCAGCTCTATCCAGGATAATATAAGAGGTGCTAGATCACCATTGTTTTTTGTGACTGAGTAGAACTCTATGGTATACATATACCACATTTTATTAATCCACTCATGTACTGATGGGCACTTGGATTGTTTCCACATCTTTGCAATTGTGAATTGTGCTGCTATAAACATTCTAGTGTAGACGTCTTTTTTATACAATGTCTTTTTTTCCTTTGGGTAGATGCCCAGTAATGGGATTGCTGGATCAAATGGTGGTTCTACTGGTAGCTCTTTGAGGTATCTCCATATTGCTTTCCATAGAGGTTGTGCTAGTTTGCAGTCCCATGTTCATTATTTTCTGAACTTGATGTTCCAGAGAATGAGCTGAGCCCTGATGGTTCACGGTCCTCCAAGCCATTGTGAGAATTGTCTTTATGAAATAAAACTATGAATATGTCCATTGCGCCTCTTAAATCCCTCAGTGCACATCGGACACTAGCACAGCATGTGATGGGTATGGCCTGGCATCCGCCCATCTTCTCTGTTCCATGTTCCATCACTCGCCCCCACTTAGGCTGTGTTCTAGCCATGCTAAACTTTTTAAAAATCCTTTTATTGTAAAACATATTTACCAATAAGTACATAAAATCTAAATATATGCTCAATGACTTACCATAAAGCAAACCACCCATGTAACCACCACCCAGGTCAGGGATGGAACGTTGTCGGCCCCAGAAGCCCCCGCCCCTTCCTCAGCACAGCCCCCTCTTTCCCCCTGATAGGTAATCGCTTTCGTGGCACTCACTGAAGTGCTGCTGAAAAAGTGACAGGCTGCACTGTGCCTCTGCAGTGTGTGTCTGAGACTTCCCGGTGCCTTCGCTCATTGGGTTTCTTCTTCCGTCTGGTTGGCAACAACTCATTTCCAGATCTAGCTCACAGTCTTCTCTGTGTCCTGCACGCGCCGTCCCTATCTATCTCTGTAGTAACATGCTGCCCTAAATCAGGGATTTCTCAGTCCCCTCCAGCAGCGATAGGACTGGCCTTACCTGTGCTCCCGGTGAGCCACTGGGAATGTGGCGAGTGTGACTGTGGAATTAGGTGTTTATTTTTATTTGACTTTAATTAAAATTTAAATTTAAATAGCCACCTGTGGCTGCCCTATGAAACAGGGCTGTTGGGTAGATGGTGACACTGGTGTTTTGGGGGGTGTGGGTGTTGGGGGGCCATGGAGGAGAACCCGCCTGTGGGGTTTGGAAGGTTTGCGTGAAGCAGCACAGAGGAGAAGCTGGGCCATTCTCCCTCATTCATTCTCCCTTGTGATCTGTGACCAAGACCCGCAGGTCTGTTCCCTTCACATCTCCGGAGTCAGCACCTCCTGGCGTTCCTGGCGCCCATCTCAGCCCCAGCCTCAACGTCTCTTCCTGACGTTGCCGTAGATACCTTTCCTCCAGCCCCACCTCTCCGCCGGTCCCTGCTCCAGCCCATTCTCAGTGCCGTTGCCAAAGGTGCCTCTTCAGTCTCCTTAGTTCTTGTTTAAAATCCTGCCTGGACTAATTTTCATCATGGAAAATTCAACTTAAGCTTTAAATCTTTCTATTCTCTCCCTTAGTATTGAATCTTTGCAAGGAAATTGTAATGTAAACATGATTACTGAGGACAAGTTAAACTCCAGTTTCCAGGGAGTAAAAATGTGAGCTCTCTTCTGTGTAATGTCTGCCATTTCTGGCGCTTCTGCGAGATTGTGCAATCGCCTGCATCAGCCATTGTTCTCCTTATCTGCCCTGTGTTCATCATCTAGGCGCTCATTCCTCAAGTGTGTTTTGAAAAGTGAATATGTTCCAGATGATTCCTTGGGTTGAGGGGAATTCAGAGATGAATCAGACACTGTCTTGAGGAGCTTATCATCCCACATGGCTGAAAGCAATAATATTAACGACAGTCACTGGTATTTATGAAATACTTTTGATGTGCCAGCTATTCCTCCAAGGGCTTTGCAGGTACAGTTTAAATTCATGTCACAGTTCTTTCTTCTACACTATTTGTGCTTGCCATGTGCCAGGTACTGCGTTAGGTGCTGGGATATCACAGCCTACGAGATGGTCAACTTTTCCTCAGGGGCTCACAGCCTGGTAGCGCAGTGTGATGAGTTTCGTGTTGGGCAGGTGGAAGCATTCAAGGGCATTTGTCTTAGTCTGCTCGGGCTGCTACAACAAGATACTGTAGACTGGGCAGCTCAAACAACAGCAATTCATTTCCTCCTGGTTCCGAAGGCTGGGAGTCCGAGGTGTGGACGCTAGCACGGTGGGGTTCTGGAGAGGGAGGCACCTCATCCTGTCTTGTGGATGGGGAGAGAGCAAGATCTCTCTCTCTCTCTTCTTATAAGGCCCTATGGGATTAGGACCTCACCCTTATGACAGAATTTAACCTAACTTACCTTCTAAAAGCCCTGTCTTCAAACAGTTACATTGAGGTTAGAATTTCAACACCTGAATTTTGGTGGGGGACATGGTTCAGTCCATAGCATCCAGCTTTGGTGACTCAGGGAGGGTTTGCTGGAGGAAGTTTAAGTTAAATCCTAAAAGATGAGAGCATTTACCGGGCACAGGCAAGAGGGTGTGTGGATGAACAGCATGGGCAAAGACGTTGAGATAAGAAAGACTGTGATGTGTTTGGGAAACTAAAAAAAAACACCAGCGGGAGTGCGAATGTGCCGCAGAATGAGGTGAATTGGAAGGGTGGGTGTAAACTGCTAGGAAAGTTCCGGGGATGACCCAGAGGAGAGAGGTGGCCTTTGGTCACATCTTACATGTTAGGAGAAGGATCCTGCAGACTCAGAAGGACTTTGACATAGAGGTGTGGATGCAGCAGAACAAAGGACCACCACGGGCCAGAGCTCCCCGTGGCGGGACACGGTGCAGAGTGCGGTAGTGCTGGCCCGCGGGAAGGCGGTGAGGCGTCGGGTCTGCGTAGTGTCTGGTCCGTATTGAGCAGTCTAGAAAAGGTTTTTATAAACATGGAACTTTTAGTCACTTCAGTTTAGAACTTTTCATTGAGTTTCTACTGCCAGCGTCTTAGAGGTATTTTTTTTTCTTAAAGAGCGAAAGTCCCTTCCTCATTGAATTACTCGGTTATTAAAAATACAATGATGTGCCCTTGAGCAAACTTAAAGATAAGGTCCTTTTACCTTGGTTTGTTTATTTTTGACAGATTATGACTCGGACGCCATGAGTAGCTCTTATGAGTCATACGACGAAGAGGAGGAAGATGGAAAGGGGAAGAAAACTCGGCACCAGTGGCCCTCGGAGGAGGCCTCCATGGACCTGGTGAAGGATGCCAAGATCTGTGCCTTCCTGCTACGGAAGAAGCGCTTTGGCCAGTGGACCAAGTTACTCTGCGTCATCAAGGACACCAAACTACTGGTAAAGCGTTCTGAATAGGCTATGTTTTTGTAAAATCGGAGGATTGTGTTGGCAATCTATAGCGATGGAATTTGTACCCAGTCAGTGTTAACACCAGCTGTTCTGGGAAGGGGAGCCCTCGGCGAGGACCCGTGCGCTTGTGGCGGCCCTGCGCAGGTACCCCTCATAAGCCATCGATGAGCCATCGATAAGCACCAGCCAAGGTTGCGTCTTCACTGCTGTTGGTTTCCCAGCTCCAGAAGCAGCCAGGGGACAAAATCGTTCCCATTCTGGGCAGTGTCTGTGGTTTGTGTCAGTGGAAATGCACAATATTTTAACTTGCCAGAAGCTGCAAGATGGATTTTCTCATTTGTAGTGAGTCAGTGAATTCCTCAAAGCCAGGTCATGGAAGTGGGACGGGCAGGCCTTTGGAGGTTTGGAGGGAGGGCGGCCAGGAAAGGAAATTCTTTTGGAAAGCTTGAGCCAATTCTCCTTTTTTTTTTAAAATCCAAGAGTCAGAACAGGAAGATAAGTAAGTCACAGAGAAGCAGGGGATGGGGAAAACACAGACCCCTTTGCTATAGGTGTTACTCCAGTGGAGGCTCCATTAAGGAACAAGAGCCTTTGAGGATGGTGTGGCAACTCCTCCCCACCTCCTCCCTCCCTCCCTCTCCCTCCAGCCTACCTCCTCCCTCCCTCTCCCTCTTCCCTTCTCCCTCTCGCTCCTCCCTCCCTCCCTCTCCCTCCTCCTTCCCTTTCTACCTTCTTTCTTCCTTCTCTTTCCTTCCTGTAGAAACCATGCTTGATTATCGGAATTAATGAAACTTAGAGTATGTTTTTGCCTTTTGTTTTTCCTTCAGAGTAACCTTGAGGGGAAAATTGTTCAAGATTATATCATTAAAACAGAAAACATGAGAATTTATGTTTCTATATATCACTCTTTAGTGGAGCAAATAATACTTTTTTCCCCCAAGTTTCATCTGTGAATTGTGGGAATCTAATTGTACTAGGTTCCTAGGACATTGTATAGTTTTTAATTAATGTTTTTGTTCAGTCTTTTAAAAATGGTGAGAGAACATATTTTTTCCACATGTGTGGCCTGAATTTCTCCCAGATTTAGAATATGCCAAAAATGATGCCATGGGGAATTTTAAAGAATGGGGGAAAATGATTAATATGGTCCTTATTTATAATCTGACATAATGGCTGCAAGATGTGGATTTATTACATAAATATTTTAAGAATACACAATCATCTCTTATCTGAAAGAGAGGTTCTAGAGCACAGTGAGGGAAGCCCTGCAGTGGGATGTGGGGTTTGCAGTTTGGGGTCCGGGTCCTGGTCCTCATCACTACCACTTGTCTTCCTCCCTGTCTGTGAGTTTTCTTCCCTCGGGTCTCCTAGCAGCTTTCCCTCCTTCAAAACCGAGATGATGACGCCTGCCATTTAGAATAGTTGTAAATATTTAAGACGAAATCAACAGAAAAGCGGGAGAAAGCACTGTCTTCAATAAAATGCAGAATCAGTGTTAGTTATTTTTATTATAAAGCTTTTTTCCTTTCAAAAATGACCTATGATCCAAGTGTTCGGATGACCCCTATTGACATAAAAAAGACAACAGTAATAAAAGTAAATGCTTTCCAAACTTAAACAGTACAGAAAGCTATAAAGAGAAAACGAAAAGCCATGTTCTTCCCCTAAATGTTCCCAGTCTGTCTTCCCATTAATAGCTTGTTTGTATCTCGTATTATAGAACTTGTTCGTTCTATGCCAGGTGGCTCTGGGGTGGATACTGTGATGCACCCAGACCCCCTTCAGGACCGTAGGCTGTTGAGCTCATGCGGGGTTGTCTCCATGGAGGAGGGCCCTTGAGCCCGAGGTCCGCACCTGCCCCAGGGTTCTGCCTCCAGTGCCAGGGTGTAAAGGCCCAGACATCTGGGGCAGCTCCGATGAAGCCCTGGCACTCCAGAGCTCTCGGAGTGTCCCCAAGGCCACTTGAGCTGTGTTGTGGGTTCCTTCTTTGCCTAGTCCCACTTCTCCCTCTCCCTCCTACTGGCTTTGTCCTAAGGGCACACCTTAATGAAGTCCTGCATGCCACTCTCTGTTATAGAGCAGCTTCCCTGGGAACCCAGCCTGCTAGGACCTCCAGATTGCAGTTTGTCATATTGCTGATCACAGAGCTATTGTGAGGCATTTCACTTAAGGAAAAATATAAGCTATAAAATTCCCTGTCTGAAATGCAGATGTTTGAGATGATGGATATGCTAATTACCGTGATCCCATCACTCTGTATTATGCATATCAAAACAACACTGTGTACTCCATAAATATGTACAGTTATGTCATTTTTAAAAAGTTTAGACAATTTAAAATTTAAAAAATTCCTTTTCTGATTCCTTCTACTGTACTGTTTCCCTTTTACCTTTTCTTTTGTACTTATTCAAAATGAAAAAAATCTGATAAATGGTAAACATTCACAACAATCTGAGGTCAGTTGGTTTTGATGTATTTTTTTCTTCCTTTTTAGACAGGGCAACCGTCAAGTTGAATTTTTTAAAAGAGGGGGTAATGTATTCCTTATCTGTGCAATTTGAGAGTCACGGATTCAGAACTATCAAACAGGAAAGGAGTCTAGAAATCATTTCTGAAAATAAGTCTCCATTCATCCCCTCATCAGTAAATGGTTTAGAGTCAGGAATGTAGGCTGTGCACTGTGCGGCGCTGGGCAGGAGTCCCGTATCTACCACTCTGCAGGTTCCTAGCTTTGGGCAAGTTATTAATATTAGTACTTAACCAGCTGCGCCTCAGGGCTGCCACAGCCTGCAAGTCTGCAGAATGGACAACTTTTGTGATTAAGTGAGAAGCATGAAATGCCTCCTGATGTCCACACTTAGCACTTGGTAGCAGATATATTGTTACTGATAATTTAATGTAACTTAATAAAATAAAAACAACAACAGCAAAACATACTTTATGAAATGAGGAAATGGGCTCAGAAAGGTTAAAAAGCTTCCTGGGACTCACAGTAAATTGGTAACAGGGCTAGTACCCCAATATCTGACCTCTGACTGTGTCTTTCCATTAATGCTTTTGGCCGTAAGTAATACAGTTAAACACAAGAGGGTGGGGGGAACCTTTGGGCAAAGACTTGATTCTAAGTCTTACAGACAGACATTAAGCAAGGGCCATATGACCCAAATCTCAGTTTTAACCTTACCAATTGAAATCTTCAGTGGACGTCAGCTGTGTAAGTGGAGCAACATGAGTTTTGGATCCTCTAGTCACCTAGAAAGCAGACCTTTGCAGACATTTTTGTACAATTTGTATTGATATTTGTGGTCTTAATAAAATAATTTATCTGTTTTTCAGAAAGGGGATAGAGATGTGATAGGCAGATATCACACAATATAGGTTATAAAGTATCTGAATTATTATATTGTCTCTCCACATGAGAGCTGTGTAGTTGCAACAGAACTAAAAATATATTTTATATATTATTCATGTAAATATAAATATATTTTATATACATTTATTTATAAATATATTCCCAGTCCATTTTCCCACAGGTTATGACCATTAATAGCCTTTTCGTATCTCCTTCTAGAACTCGTTCCTTCTATGCTCAGGTAGCTCCGGGGTGGGTACTGTGATGCTCCCATAAGTTCCATCAGAGTAGGGACTTTCTGCTTCTTGCTGAATCATGTCATAGATGCTCAGTAACTTTTGCTGAGTTCACGAATAAGTATTACCTTCCCATACTTGGAGGCAAAGCATGAGTATGAAGGAGTGTTTCATGTGTGTGAAACTTGTCAGTCTGGAGATCCGTATCCCAGTTGCTGATATCTCCACTCTCTGATCAGACCTGCAGATGTCTTGCCAATATTCACTATGCTGGAGTTTTAGCAATGTTTCTGTTTGAACTTTCTCATAATATACATTGATTTGTTGTGTTGAATGCAGTGCTATAAAAGTTCCAAGGACCAGCAGCCTCAGATGGAACTGCCCCTCCAAGGCTGCAACATTACATATATCCCGAAAGACAGTAAAAAGAAGAAGCATGAGTTGAAAATTACCCAGCAAGGCACAGACCCACTTGTTCTTGCAGTCCAGAGCAAGGAGCAGGCCGAACAGTGGCTGAAGGTAGGTTGTCTGTTACGTTTCTGAGCCATTTTCAATTCCAAACCTCTTTCTGAGATGTAATTTTATTTTAACTTGTATTTTTTTAAGCATAGGCAGAATGGGTTAACCTGAATAGTTTTGTCTTTCATAGCCGAATATTCTGATTACTTTGAGGCGAATCAGAAACCCATTTCACTTTAACTCATAGATTTGCCTATTTTCCACATTTCATGTAAAGGGACTCCTACAAGACGTGGCCTTTCTGGCTGGCTTCTTTCACTTAGCATCATGGTTTCAAGGTTCATCCATGTTGGAGCAGGTGTCAATACTTCTTTCCTTTCTATTGCTTTTTTGTGTCATATGTAAGAGCCCCATCACTTAATCTGAGGTCCTGAAGATTTACACCTGTGTTTTCTGAGCAATTACAAAGTTAGCTCTTAAATCTAGGTTTATGATCCATTTTGATTTATTTTCTCTGCTATTTTTTGCATTTAGTGTGAAATAGGGGTCCCATTTCATTCTTTGCCATGTGGGTGTCCATTTGTCCCCATAGAAGTCACTTGATTCTTAAAACAGTCCTTTCCTCTGTCAGGGAGCATTTTCATTTGCCTCTGCCACATGTTTAGGGGTGTCATCTCTCCAAAATCAGGGTTTGAGATGATCAGAGCCACCTAGGTTACTTAAAGTCAGCGTGCAGTCCATTCAAGAGAAGGTTTATGTGTATCTTATTTTACTCTTAACTCTAAGATGCATTCCTTTGGGGGTCCCCATCCTGATTGTGGGTGCCTCGCCAGGGACCTCATCCTTGGCATGCCCTGGACTCCAGCTTTCAATCCCTCCTCCCGCAGAGTGGTCAGAGATACTGCCTGCCCTCAGCTGCCTCCTCTGGGCTGGCAGAGGCAATGCCAGCCCCCAGGCTACCTCTGTGTATTTCTAGCTTCTTCTGTGTTTTGGCCCAGTAATCCCTATCACAGTAGCTTCTTCATGCTTTGGGGAAGATGCTTTGCTTATTTTATCTTGCTTTTCTAATTGTCTTCATTACGAAGATTGGTCCAAACCATCTATTCCATCATTGCCTGTTGGCACCTATTATCAGAAGGGTTGGAAGGAGGTGGGAAAACCTGGTAAACATTTTTGTGACCGTGGTTCTTACAACATGCAAGTATTCATTAAAATGCTCATTTCCCGCTTGTCCCCAGGAAATTAGAAAGGTCAGACTCCACAATGATAACAATGATTGCCATCATTGTGTCTGTCAGCTGCTCAGAACACATCGATGTTGTCTTTTTTATTTTGTTGGAAGTGGCTGCGGCTTTCCTCATATTTGTGTCGTATGGGAGTTGAGGAGAGCGGTTTCTTCCTCTGAGTGATCCTCCTGGAAGACCTGTGGTCAGAAATTTCTACTGTCGAGTTTATTTCCTTCCCGACACAGAACTTCAATATGTTGCATGTCAACCCCGCTGTTACCAGTATCACTGAAGCCCTTTAAGTGTACAAAGGACTTTCCTGCCATCATTATCTTGTAGTCCTCAAAACAGGCACTTGCAAAGGGTGTTATCGTTAGCAGTTTCACTTGACAGTGAAGAGACCGAGTCTCAGGTAAGTGAAGTGATGCTAGCTGTGATCAGCAAGTGACAGAGCTGGAGTCCAAGTCAGGTTTCTCTGGCTTCATGTCTCATTCTTGTTGTGTTGGGCCATCTGACAATTTGCCATTTTCTTCATTTTTCATTCCTCACGCCTGTGATTGCTGTACCATCCCTTCGGTAAGGAGGGAACAACAGTTTGGAAACAAGTGAGCAGCTTTATGATTCTGTTTTCTTCACCTGGTCTCACTTTTTTGGTTACCTGCACCCATCCTGCATTCTGTGCTTTACTCTGCAACTTACGCTTTCTTCTATTGCCCTCTGTATTTCGTGCGTACTAAAGCATGGCGCCCTGCTTGCTGGCATTGGTCTGCTGTGAAGTCATCTGGAGCGCCACTGGGAAATGGCGTGGAGCTGACAGTGCGACTGACGAATGCACCATTAAAAACAAACTTTTTCAAGATGTGAGATGCTGATGGAGTGAAATAATCTTGTGTCTTGTTTCACCAGATGTGAGATACTTATAGATCAGAGACACTTAGCTAATTATAGAATAATGACTCCATATATGAATGGAAGTTAATTACAGTAATTTTTTTTAGAATTTGCTGATGATAAATAAATAAATACATTTTAATAAATAAATAAGTAAAACAGGGTAAATTATCTTTTTCTCAAGAGTTTAAAGTGATGAGTTACTCTATTTAATGCCTGTGTTGTTATTTCCTGTACATGTGACAATACGAGAACCTAAGAAGTCTTGATTAGAAATGATAGTCAGATTGCAAAACGAGTTTCAGTCAATCAGTTATAGAATTTTAATTATTTTGGGCTAGCAGAGACCTGAGTTGGTCTAGTTTAGTTTCTCCAGATACTGTCATTAGATTTGCTGCCTTATTGCAATCACCTGGAGATTTAAAAACCACAGATTCCCAATGATTCAGATGCATTCTGGAACTAAGAATCTTTTTTTCTTTTTACTTTATATCTTTTATATCTTTTTAAGATCTAAAATGCTACAGATGGAACTGAGATATGCCTCCCCTGTTTAATTCTCTCTCCCTTCTGAAAGGTAACTTTTATCTGAATTTAGTCTTTATTACTGTTTGGTTATGCTTTTTAAGAAATGCCTTCACTTATATATGTACACAGTCATGAATGATAAATAATATATTTTTTTCATGTTTTACAATTTCCATGTAAGTGGCTTCAAACTCTGTGTATCCTTCAGGTGTTTTTTTTTCACTCAGAACTGTTTTATATCCATGGTCCTGCTGAAGGCCACTTAGTGTGTTCACACCCTCTCCTACCACAGGCTGCATTGCCGTCAGCGTTCTCGCATGTGTCCCTTGGTCTCACGCTTGTGGCTTCTCTGGGATGGATGCCTTGGATACCTGGCAGTGGAATTGCCAGGTTTAGGAGGTGCACATCTTCAGCATCACTAGATTTTGTCAAATTGTTTTCTGCACTTCCACCAGCCCTTCAGGAGAGCAGTCTTCTTTTGTATATCTCCTTTCAGAGTTTCTATGTACATGTGCACACAAATTCCTCTTACCTGCCCATAGAAAAGGTACAGCATTCTGCACCTGGTTTTCTTCACCCAAGGAAAGTATCTTGGAGATCTTAGCAATTTAGAGAATAGAGCGCTCTTTTTTTAAAATAGTGTATAGCATTTCATTGTATAAACAGACCATACTTAAAAAAAATCTGTCTCCCTTCATAGACATTGGGTTATTTTCAATCTTTTGATATGATGATTTTATATTATTAATGAATAACCCTATGCATATATCATTTCATACTTTTGCTAGTCTGTAGGCTGAACTCCCAGAAAGAGTAATTGCTTGTATGAAGGCTATAAGTATTCATAATTTTGATATATAGCCAAATCTGTCTTCATAGGCAGTCCTGGTTTTCAGCAGTTCACTGTGAGGTGTGTAGGTGAAGTTTTATTGGTTTCTGTCTTTCTTGGTGTTTGTTGAGCTCCTTGTTCTGTGGGTTGATGCCTTTCCTTACTTTTGGAATGTTTTTGGCCATTTTCTCTTCAAACACTTTTTTCTGTCTCAATTTTTTTTTCTCTCCTCTCCTTTTGAAATTCCATTTGTAGATATGTTAGGTCCTTTGATATTTTCCTATGGATTTCTTGATACTCTTCTGTTTTCCATCACTCTTTTGTTGTGTTTCAGCTTGGGCAGAGGCTTTTAGTTTACTGTCCTCAGGTTTACTAATCCTTCCTCTTCTGTGCCCGGATGTGTTACACCCATCTGATGCATTCTTCTTTTCTGACATCCTGCTTTTCATTTGTGGCCTGCCTACCTCCCTCCCTTCCTTCCCTCTCTCTCTTTCTTCATAGTTCCCATCTCTCTGCTAAACTTCCCCATTTCTTCATGTTGTCCACCTTTTTAATGAACTATTTTAGCATTTCTATCATACCTATTTTAACATCTCTGATATTTCCAGTATCTGGCCCATCTCTGGAACTGCTTCTGTTGAATGTGTCTCAGGAGTTTATATTATATTCTGTACATTTTGTGTGAAAGAGCAGTAGAGACTGAAGTGAGCTGTATTCCCTCCAGAAGAGGGTGTGGTCCCCCTACCCAGCTGCTCCTGGGTGACTTGTGTGCGTCTCATCTGTGGTTGAGGAGAGTCTGCACTTTGTTGCAGCTTCACTTTGATTCACTTCACTTGTGCTGTCAGAAGGGTTGAAGTGCTGCATCAGGAACTTCCCATCAGCTTGGCTTGGGCTCTGAGACCTGTGGTGAAAACCTGGAGATCTCTTTTGTGTACTGCAGATGCATAACTGGTTTTCTGAACCAGCTTGTTGTTTTGTGTCTGGTTTTGGCCTACCAGCCAGCTTTTGGCTTGCTGAGGTGGTCTCTGTGTTCTGCAGTCTTACCTCTGGCTTTTTGTGCCTTGGGAGAAATCTCTCTGCCCTGTGCTCTGTCTGTAGCTATTGAAGGGTGGGTGCCTGTTACTCTGGGAAACCTGGCCCTTCTTTGGAGAGGCTTCGTGTCACCCGTGCCTTCATCTGCAGAGCAGCGACCTGGTAGTTGGGAGAAGTACTGTGCATCTCAAGGGGACCCCTCTGAACTCTTGTTTCCTTGGTTCCAGCTTTTTTGCTGTGCCTATATACTTAATAACGCCCCAGAGAAAGAGTTGGTGAGTGAGTGTAGGGTCCTTCTGTCCAGGTGCTCCTTGAATTGTTGTTTTTTTTTTTTTTGAGACAAAGTCTTACTCTGTGGCCTGGGCTACATACAGTGTGGTGGCATCAGCCTAGCAACCTCAGACTCCTGGGCTCCAGTGATTCTCCTGTCTCAGCCTCCTGAGTAGCTGGGACTACAGGCATGTGCCACCACACCCAGCTAATTTTTCTATTTTTAGTTGTTTGGCTAATTTCTTTCTATTATTAGTAGAGGCGGGGGTCTCACTCTTGCTGAGGCTGGTCTCGAACTCCTGACCTCAAGTGATCCTCCCACCTGAGCCTCCCAGAGTGCTAGGATTACGGGCGGGAGCCACCATGCCCGGCCACGGTGCTCCTTGAATTGTAAAGTCATGCCAGCTGCATGTGGCTGTTAATCTTTGGTTTCTCCCCTCGCCCTCTGTAGTGGATGCCCCTCTGGCCCCATCCTGCCAGTGACAAGGGGCCTGTGGTCACGCCTTTTCTGCGAAGGACTCTTTATTTTTAGGATTTAGTTCGTTTAGATTTCTTTGTATCCTCTTTGCTTGGATGGGTTAAAAAAATACTCTTTTTTTTTTTCCTTTTTAGCTTAGCCACTTGTTTTATTGTGAGAGAAAGAGTGATGGTCTCCCAGGCCTTTCTGTATGGTAACCAGAAGTCAGAGTACCCTGTGCCGCCTTTGGTTTCTCATCAGTCTTGCCAGAAGTTTGTCAATTTCATTAGTTCTCTCAAAAAAACAAATTTTGGTTCTGCTGGATTTTTTTCTATAATATTATTATTTTCTACTTCATTAAGTTCTCTTCCTTATTATTTTATTTCTACTTTTTTCTTTGGCTTAAAATTTGCTGTAATTATCCCAACTTCTTGAAATGTATGCTTAGATCATTGATTTTTTTTAACGTTTTTTTCTTTCCTTATACATGCATTTAAAACTATATGTTTCCTTCTAAGCACAGTTTTGACTATATACTATTAATGTATGTTTTGACATTTTGTGCTTTTGTTATTATTCAGTTTAAAAATTTTCTAGTTTCTGTTGTGATTTCTTTAACCAATGGTTTATTTGGGAATATATTGCTTACCTTGTAAATATTTGGTTATTTTAAAAATTATCTATTTGTTTTTGATTTCTAATTTAATTGTCTTTTAGTCATAAAACTTTATATGATTTTACATCTTAGAAATTTGTAGACTTGATTTTTGTTCAACATAGAGTCAATTTTTATAAATGTTCTATGTCTACTTGTAAAGAATATATATTTTACAATTTGGTAAATTGGTCTATATATGTTTGTAGACCACAGTCTTTTTTTTTTTTTTTTTTTGAGACAGGGGCTTACTCTGTCACCCAGGCTGAAGTACAGTGGTGAGATAATAGCTCACTGCAACCTTGAACTCCTCAGCTCAAGTGGTCCTCCCACTTCAGCCTCCTAAGTAGCTGGGATTACAGGCACACACCACCATGCCTAGCTAATTTTTAAAATTTTTTGTGGCGATAGAGTGTCACTATGTTTCCTAGGCTGGTCTCAAACTCTTGGCCTCAAGTGGACCTCCCACCTCGGCCTCCCAAATGTAGATCACAGTATTTAACTGTCTTGTTTAACTCTTCTTTTTTTAATCAAAATGATTTAGAACTTTGTAATGATAGTTTTATGTGAAATAAGTCAATGTTATCATCATAGCTTTTTATTTCACCTCATACAGGCCACATCTTTATGACTGAAGTGCTTTTCTTTTAAATGAAAGAGCTACTATCATAAAAGGAGCAACCCCCACTTAGCTGGAAGGAGTATGTTAAGATGAGAGAAAAGTGAGTGAAGAGTCTGGAAATCTAGGCTATGTTCCTGGAATACATTTAACTCATGATAGTTTGGGTCAACAAACTCTTTCCCATTTATCTATCAAATGAAAACAATAATTACCAGAATTATCAAAGAAGTAGAATAAAAAATGATATAAATATACTCTTAAAACTATAATAAATAGGTAATATATAAATGGTATTATTCATAGTGCCACTTTTAGGATTCCTATAAAAGCTTTAACAACTCTCTCATATGAATTGTTTTGTAAAACAAATGCCAATTCTTTTATTAATATGAACTGCTATTATCCCATATTATTTGTCTTTTATTTGTAAAAGTTATGTTAATAAAAGGCTTTTATTAATATAAACTGCTGTTATCCCACATTGTTTAAAACTGATGATCCAGACTTTGGAAATTTTGAAACACAGCTTTAGTGTAACAATTAAAAATCTTTTAATGAAGTCACATATATATACCCTTTGTCAAGTATGAAAAACATGAGGGTTGTGTTTAACCAGTGCATGACTTTGCACATACTTATTCAAGAATTGCTGCCAAATTTGTTTCTCCTTTCTGCCTGCAACTTCCATTACCAGCAGCTCTTGCCAAAATTAACTGACTCTGTGTGTGTTTGTATGTGTGTGCACACACAGATGTTGAAAACATGAGCTGTTGCATAGGGGTCAAACAGAAGACGAGAGCCAGTGTTCCCAGAAACGGAGTGGTTAGGTTTCCTTAAAAAATGTGCAGAGATTGTGTTTCTCGAGTTGAGGGCTCAAGTTAAAAGCAAACAAAACTACCACAAAACATATAACAATTTGTTTTTTAGAAGATTTGTGATTCTGAATTTGGATCTAGTTTTCTTAAATACATACTGAAACTCTCGTACAACATGACTCTTTAAATAGAAAGGTATTGTTATAAAAACCCTCATTTGTAGCTAGTGAAAGGATTTGAGTGATAAGCCTTTTATTTATGACTCCTGAATTAACTCTGCAGGTACAATTTGGCAATAAATAGGGACAGAGTAGAAAGACAGTTTTATGAAAATAACCTGATCTCTGCAACGGGTTGAAAAAATCCATGAAAATAAAGACTGGTTCATGCTAATTGATCTTTTTACTAAGGCCTTTCTTCATACCCTGGAGGTAATTACTGTTTAGTCTAGGGGAGCGTAAACAATCTCACGATGCCATGAGGAACCCCCAGCCCTGCCCCAGATTGGTATTGGGCTCTGGGCTGGTCTGGTGTGTGCCCATCTTCCTAAGCACTGTTGGAAACACTGTTACTCTCCAGGAGGAATTTGAGTTCTAGCTGGGAGATATTAATAATGAAGAATCAGAGTGTATAATTTGTCCCTGTGCAGTGTTCTAAGCATTCAGATTATATGGCTGGCTTTATCAGGAAAAGCTTCTCAAACAGGCGACAGTGTGAGTTAGTGCTAACGGCTAGACCACCCCATCTGACTGCTGGACTCGCGGGCCCTGGCGGTACGGAGAGTGAGGTGCCTGTGGGGCTAGCAGGGCAGTGTGTTAGGGCGGGATATGGAAGTTTGAATGTGTATATGCCAGGTGGCTTTTATTGATTTGCCTTTTTATTTTTAACAAACACTTTCTCTCCCTACTGAGGATTTCAGAAATCAGTGCTGAGGACTGGGAAACTTTGTCATGAGGCTCCTCTTATTTTAATGATGGCCTAGTTTCTTTCCTTTTGTTTCTTTCACTTACTTGTTTTCCCTCATAGAAAATCTCAAATCCAATTTATTTCTTTATTCCCTCATTCTTTTTCCCCCTTTAATCAGACTTTTTTTTTGTTTCACTGGTGTAAGCAAGGCATAGCCCCTCTGCCCTCACTAGCACGGCTTGGAAGACACAGACCTGCATGACTGTTGTGACAGATGGACACGAGGCCGACTGTGGGCATGTGTGTACTGTGTCCACCACACGGGAGGGCCGGAGGGGGCTTCCTGGACGTGGGCCAGGCTGCATCTGAAGGATGCCCCCATTTTTCACACCCCCTCCAGAAGATACCACTCATGAAGCCCTCCCACACCCCCGCGGCCGGCAGGGATAATTGCAGTAGTACAGCCAAAGTACTTTGTTGGTTCTTCCCCCACTAACAAAAAAAGAAAAGGAGAAAGAGGACAACTGTATTTTGAATAAAAAGCTTGAGATCATAGGATGGTGGGAGGCTGTTTTATGGAGTAAAATGAAGAACTTGTCAAGTTCAGCTTTGTTTGTATAACTGAAAGACATTTTCATTTATTTAACACTATAATCATGGGAAAAGAGTTCAGGTTTACTAATACCTGTTATGGGAGAAGTACTGGACTGGATACTTAACATTTGTTTTATCATTTCATTTCCACTGTGACCCCCTTAGGTGTTATTTTGTGCATGTCATTGATGAGGAAAGTGAAGCTCAGAGACGAAACTGCTCAGCTGCACGTATGGAGCAAGTGGTAGAACTGGGGTTTAAGCCCAGGTCTGTTTGCCACAAAAGCTCAGGAGTTTTCCATTTTATTAACACTCTTTCCCTAGAGAAAAGACAAAGTCTTCTCCTCAAATCAAGTAAAAAATTGCTTTGTCAACAGAAGACTTAATAATCACATTGGGGCAGGTGAGGGAATAAAGACAGAAAAGCACTGGTGAGATTGGCACGAAGGTGAGGGACGTGGAGAGAGATCTGATGTGGTTGGAAGACACAGGTCACTGGGCTGAGCGTTGCCTGTGGTCCTGCTTCCCGCACCTGGGAATTAGCAAGGAGAAAACATTGCCCCAAGCTCTCTGACTTTCTTCTTTCATTTCCTTTTTTTTCTTATTTAGTGGACATCAGCTCAGCAGTAAAATGGCTGGAAACACGATCCTGGTCTTTTGTCAGTCATTGGCTCTAATCCCAACGCCAGTGCAAGCCGAGTGAATTTGGATATATCTGTTGAGGTCAAATTGCAAAATTACTACAAAGATATCTAGGACTTTGGCATTTCCTTTTTGCCCAGAAGGAGCTTGGGTTTAACTCAAATTGCAGCTTAGGTCCAAAAAAGAATTGAAGACATTTTGAAAAATGTGCCTGCTAACTTTTCTGCTACAAGAATGTGTCACAGGCGCTGGACCCTTGTCTGTCTCATTTGCAGCCTATGCACGGTGACCAGAGCCACGCCTGGATGTTATATGAGCTCTGGAATGATTGGGGAAATGAGTGGGTGACTGTGCAGGGGATGGCCTGGAAGGCCACTTGTGCCCAGAATCCTGACCTACAGGCTGACGAGCGCCCCTAAGTCTAGCCTGGAATTGTTTTCTGAGCTCTTAACATAAGCTATAAGGTGCTCACAGTAATAGTGGTGTCAGCAGTGACTGCAGCGACTGTGGTTTGAACGTACATACCCACCCACCTGCTTCTCCACTGTCTTCCTCTGAATAGACTTCAGTGCCCAGTTGCCAGGAACAGAAATCCTGGAGTCACCTTGGAGTTGTCTCTTTTCCCTCAGCCCGAGTCTGGTTCCTCAGCAAGGCTGGCACTCCTCCCTCCAGGTGCCCCGATTCCCCTCCCATGGCTGCCTTCACTGCAGCAGCTCCAGCCCATGTTGCATCTGAACAGCTATAGCAATGATGGCCTCTAACTCATTTCCCTGTGCTTTCTCATCTGCTCCAGTGTAACTCTTCCCACAAGTAGTGTTTTCTACAACCTTCTCATAATTACGTGCTTGTTGTTGTTTTAGGCTCTTTCTCAGGCATTTTGCCTTCTTCAGAAGGCAGGTGCTGTGGCATCTGTGCTGTTCAGACGGGGAATTAAAGCACTGGCAGTTGGTTTGCCCAAGGTGACAGCCAGGGTTACACCCATGCAGGAGGCCCTGTGCCCATGCTCTTGAGTCCTGCCCCTCTCCTTGAAGTGCTCTTGGGGTTTCTCCCCCTTGGGCCTGAAGGCACTACGTGATCTGCCTCCGGCCGGCTGCTACCACCTCATCTCCTGCCTCTTTCTCCCCGCCCTCCTGCCACGTGGCACTCTGGTTTCCTCACACACCTCACACCCACCACAGGGCCTTTGCACCAGCTGTTCTCTTGCCTAGAACCCTTTTCCACCAGCTCTTCACATGGCTGGACCCTTAAATGTCATTCTAGTAAGGCCCCCCAGGGCTCCTGATCTAAGTAGCCACCTACCATTTCGTTAAAGCACCATCTTTTATTCTGTGTAGCACTTACTGCTGTCTTACGTTCCCTGCATGTTTTTGGTGACACTTATTATTTATGGTGATACCTAAATGACATGGATTGAAACTCTATGTGAGTAGGAACCTCAAATGCATTGTTCATCTATGTCAGTTCCAGTCTTGGGTAGATATTTGGTGAATGAGTGAGAGAGTAAGTGAACAAATGAACACCTGGCACCCTGGAACTCAAAGCCAGGTGCCTTTGATCCCATGCATTTCCCTGCCACACCATATGCCTCCATCTGTTCACCTTGTGGGAGCCCTAGTTTAAGTGTCTTTGCCTTTGGGCACACTCAAAAGATGGCTGTGCTTTTCATAGGTGATCAAAGAAGCCTACAGCGGCTGCAGTGTACCTGTGGATTCAGAATGCCCTCCTCCGCCAAGCTCCCCGGTGCACAAGGCAGAACTAGAGAAGGTAAGGGCATTCATTGTTCTTTCTGGAAATAATAACCTTGCAGTTGATTTAGATCTTCCTCAAAGTTTTAATAACATTCTTTGAGAATTTCAGCACTTTCAGGTGGAAAAGAAAAAAAAAAAAAAGAAAAAATGCAATTCTGCCTCCCATCCATTTTAACATCTGAGTTTGTACTAAGCTTAAGTAAGTCATTTCACAGACTGCGTAGTTATTTCCAGCTGTGGATGAAGAAATGGATTAAAGTTGTGAAGGGCCTTGTTCAAAGTCACATAGCTATTAAATGGCAAGGCTGATATCTGAATGCAAGTCTGTCTATTTTTGGGGTATAGTAGGTGCTTCAGAAATGTACCTTCCCAAGGGCTTTTTCCTAACGGACCAGGAGACACCCCTTGCCCCCTCTACAGTGTACTCATTTTGCTTATTGGAAGGCAGAGGAAGAGCACAGTGGTTGGGGGGTGGCCTGTCATCTGTACACCCCTTTCTGCCAGAAATGTGCAGAACCCATCACTGTTGGGCACACGCCCCGCTCTGATTGTACTTTATCTGTCTACATGTGACTGATGCCATTTCCTTGGAGATCCCTGGCTTCTTGCCGTGAGATCTTCTGCCAGTAGCTTGTGTCCCAGGAGCTTTCTGAGCAGACAGATTGTTTTTTGTCTGTCCTTGTATTAGCCAGGGTTCTGGAGCAAAAGAGTCGATGAGATGTCTGTCTATGTAGAAAGAGATCTATTATGAGGAATTGGCTCACATCGTGATGGAGGGCGCAAGTACCAACTCTGCAGTGTGGACTGGCAGGCAGGGACCCCGGGGAGCTGATGGTACACATGAGGTCTGAGGGCAGTCTGTGGGAGCATCCCCTCTTGTATGGGGAGGCCAGTGTTTTTGTTCTACTCAGGCCTTCAACTGATTGGATGAGGCCCACCCACACTAGGGAGGGCAGTGGACTCAGAGTTCACTGATTTAAATGTTAATCTCATCCGGAAACACCCTCCTAGTTGACACATAAAAGTAACCATCACAATCCGCATCCTGGTATTGTGATAGAACAGCCCTTCCTTTCCTAACTATAAAACCAATACCTGCTCCACTGTGGAAAATTCAGAAAGTTCAGAGAAACGTAAATAGATAGAAAAAGTCACTTATAAGTCCACCACATAGAGGAGGCAGCTCCTTTTAACGGTGTCTGAATTTCTAACCACTTTTTTGCTTGTATCCTCCATAATCATGTGAGCCAAATCCTTATAATAGATCTCTTTCTCCATACACACATCCCATATACACATCCCATCAGTTCTGTTCCTCTGGAGAACACTCACACACAATGCAAGGATAGACAAAAAAAGTATCTGTTCACTGGCAGGGGGATAAAAGGAACAGCCTTTACAGTTTGGGTAAGCTTATGCATAAAATTTCTTATACTGCTTTTTTCACTTACCTTTGTATTATTAGCAGTTTTCCAGGTTTTAAAATACCCATAATAAGCAACAAGCATTTTTGCATTTTCATCAGCTTACTATCAAATTTGTATGACTCTACTATCACGTATATAAATATTCCCTCCCCTGAATTAGGCTGTTTTTTTTTCTTTTTTAGGCCACATAAATAAAATAGTACTTGACATCTTTTGCATAAATCTTTACTGCTTCTGTGTCAGTTACCTGAGAGTAGACTCCTGGAAGCTGAATTACTAGACCAA
Source organism: Varecia variegata (assembly GCA_028533085.1). Taxonomy (NCBI): domain Eukaryota; kingdom Metazoa; phylum Chordata; class Mammalia; order Primates; family Lemuridae; genus Varecia; species Varecia variegata. The sequence continues at coordinate 165,772,852 of CM052436.1, read as the reverse complement.
AGGATAAGAAGTTTTTTCTTTTCTTAAGATTTTGATTCATGTTGCTAATCAAATTGCTTTCCCAAAAGGTTGGTCCAATTTTGTTTCCCATCACAGTGCCTCCAAGTTCCTCTTTCACACACTCCCATCAGAATTGGCGATTGTCCTTTGCTTCTCTTTGGTTTCTGAGGTGGTACTGTTAGCGCCTGGCCAGGCCTGCTACCATGGATCCCACGGATGCTTCCTGGTGTGAGAGCCAGGGCAGTGCTGTCTCTAGGTCATCAGACCACTGCAACTCAGCTTCCCACCAATTGGCTCTAATTCTTTCCTGCAGGTCTTGCAGGATTGCAGACACCTGCCTGCCGTCCTTGGCCAACATTGCCTGGTCCTCGTGTTTCGAGTTAACCATGCATGTTCCTTTGTGCCCTGGGGGTCATCCATGTGTTTCATCAGAGTCCAGCTGGCCAGTGTCTGAGGCACTGGGGCATAATCAGAGGGTCTGAGGAGGGAATATGGAGGCCGCTCCCCCACTGTGACCCCACAGGTCCTTGCCAGGAGTGGGAGGAGTCTAACTGTAAACACTGTGTCTCACTCAGTTCCTAACATGGAATCCTAATAATGCTCATTAAACCCAGATATTGGGACTGAAATAATGACAACTGTTCTCGCCCCCTTGAGGGTTTTGGTACTGTCCCTGTCCCTCTCTGTATGTTCTGAGTGTTTCTGTTACAAGCAAATATGTGACACCCCATTATTGGTAAATGGCAGGAAGAAAAATGGATGATGGGATTTTTATTTCTGCAGGATAATATGCATGGTGGGGGGATATGTTTTGTAATCTTAATATTTTTCAAACTTATTTACAAGAAAAGGTGATTTGAATGAAATAGGCATGGTATAATATGCGTGTTAGTATAATATAACCTCTGTGAGTTTTTTCTTTGTATTTTTGGAAGTTTGTAAAGCTTTCGTAGCAACCTAACCAGCTAGTCTGTGTTACACGTAAGCCCTAACTACTGGATTGTTGTGAATTTGGTCCACACTTTCTTTCCCTTTGAGATAACTTTTAACTTTTACACAGCACGTGGCCAGTGTGGCCATTGTAAGACTAACTTAAGCCTTTCTGTCCCTACAGAAACTGTCCTCAGAGAGACCGAGCTCAGATGGGGAGGGTGTTATAGAAAATGGAATTACTATGTGTAATGGAAAAGAGCAAGGTGAGTTCTGCATGTGCCAAAAATATATAAAGTAAAAAAAAAAAAATTACAGCCTGGTCTGTAAAGTCTCATTATGTGAAAATGTCCTGAGTGACCCAGTTGTGTGGATGTCATCATGGTAGATGACGCTGATAGGAATGCAGGAAAATCCTTTGGTTAACATCAGCCTGTGGATCTTCCTTTTCCATCCTGCCCAACCTCGGCCCAGGTGGTTTCCTATTGTCTTTATATGTGCCCTGTGTGTATTTCACACGTATGACTCACAGCAGGTAATTTCCTCACTTGATTTATCACTGACAGCTGGCATCTGGCTTAGAGACCTGACTTCCAGTGAAAAGAGCTTTGGGTAATGAGACAGGAACCCACATTCCCCTTTGAACTCTGCCTTTGCTTAGCCACATGATCTTGAGCAAATTTTCCATTTTCCCTCTTGATGAGCCTCTGTTTCCCCATCTTTAAAATGAGGAGGCCAGACTTGCACATTTCTAAAGTCTTGTCTTGTCTTGTCTTTCTTTCTTTCTTTTTTTTTTTTTTGAGACTGACTCTTGCTCTGTCACCTGGGCCAGAGTACAGTGGCATCATCACAGCTCACTACAACCTCAAACTCTTTGGCTTCAGCAATCCTCATGCCTCAGCCTCCCTAGTAGCTGGGACTACAGACATGTGCCACCATGCCCAGCTAATTTTTATTTTTATTTTTTGTAGAGATGAGGTTTTGCTATTGCCCAGGCTGGTCTCAAACTCCTAAGCTCAAGCACTCCTCCTGCCTTGGCCTCCCAAAGTGCTAGGATTACAGGCATGAGCTACCACACCTAGCCTGAAGTCTTTTCTAAGATTTTCTGAAAATGTCTTTATTTTGCCTACATTTAACATTTTTTAAAATTGTGATAAAATATACATAATATAAAATTTACCATATTAACCATTTTAAGTGTCCAGTTCAGTGTATTATTATTATAATACATTTATACTGTCATAGTATCATCACCACCATCATGTCCAGAACTCTTTTCATTTTGCAAAACTGAAGCTCTGTCCCCATGAGACATTAATTCCCCATCCCCTCCCCCAGTGCCTGGTACCCACATTCTACTTCCTGTATCTATGGCTCTGACAACCCTAAATACCTCACAGGAGCAATCCTACAGGATTTGTTCCTTTGTGACTGGCTAATTTCACTCAGCATAATGTCCTAAGGGTTCATCCATGCTGTAGTGTGTGTCAGAATTTCCTTCCTTTTTAAGGCTGGATAATATTCCATTCTGTGTATATACCACATTTTGTTTATCCATGCACCTGTCAGTAGATACTTGGGTTGCTTCTGCCCTTTGGCTAGTGTGCACAGTGCTGCTGTGAACATGGGTGTGCGCATGTAGAAGTCTCTTACTGTTTTAAACTCAGCTTTATAGAGGGGCAAATTACATATAGTAAAATTCACCCTTTCGGCATACAGTTCTGTGAGTTTTGACAAATGCAGTCATGCAACCATCACCATGATGAAGATGCAGAACATTTCTGTCACCCAAGAGCCCCCTTGTGCCCCTTTGTATCACCTCTGCCTGTTCTCCAGGCCCTGGCGGCCCTGAGCTGCTATCTGCCTTTACCAGAACGCTGTTACAGGAGGGGAATCATGAGTGTGTAGAACACCGAGTCTGGCTTCCTTCTCATAGTGTTTGCGACTCATCCGTGTGTGGCAGTATCAGTAGTTTGCTCTTTTCTGTTGCTGGCAGTGCTCCCAAGTGTAGCTTGCCACAGCGAGTTTATCCACTCGCTGATTGAAGGCCGTTTGGGCTGTTTCCACTTTGGGACAGTTGTTTAAAAATCTATTCTAGACTTTCAGAGATAGGCTTTTGCATGGACATATGTTTTCTTTTCTCTTGAGTGAATACCCAGGAGTGGTACTGCTTGGTCATGTGCATTCTCAGCAGCCTTAGTATTGTCATTTTTGTTTTGTTCTTTTTACTTTAGCCACTTTAATAGGTGTGTAATGGTATGTAATTGTGGTTTTAATTTGCATTTCTCTAATGACAGACAATGTTGAACATTTTTAATGTGATTATTTGCCATTGGTGTATCTTCTTTGGTGAAATGTCTGTTCAGATCTTTTGCCGATATTTTTACTGGATTGTTATTATTGAGTTTTGAGAGCTCTTTGTATATTCTGGATACAAGTCCTTTATCAGTTGTATTTTGCACACATCTTCTCCCATTCTGTGACTGGACTTTCAATGTCCCTAACAGCATTGAGGGGACTGCAGTGAGGAGTGTGATTTGTGGATAGTGGAGGCAGTTTTCCCTGAGCAAAGCCAAACTGCCTGTGTGTTCATTGAACCTGTGAACTCAGCTGCTCCAGTGAGCAATCTGCCCACCCGAGCCCACTTGCCCTTTATTGCTAGAGTGGAGCAAGTGTTTCCTATCTCTGTGATGAAGTCACCTTAAACAAAGTGGCAATCTAAGCCATTAAGAATCTTGGAACTCAAATAATCTGGACTGTTATGACATTATAAGGTTTACTGTCAAAGGTCATAATCTCTGCTTTTTCCATATGTGGTTTTCTAAGTCAGTCCTATCTGAGTGTAATTTTAGTTCTGTCCGTCGGAAGTTATTCAGTGGAAGGTATTATCTGTGTCTTCCAGAAGGCACACATTATGTGTAATCAAAACCAGGAAAGCTATCTTTAAGTTTTTCCCTGAAATAACATACAATCTCAGTGTTCCTGCGTAGAAGTTGAGGCATGGTAAACATTGGTTTGGTTGAACTGTCTTCTTGTTTGCTATTTCTTCTCCCAATGTACCTGTGTAAAATTAGGTCTTTCAGAATAAGGATGTCTGGATGTACATGTGAGTGGATATGTCTGTGCTTAAAATGCTCTTGTTTCCTTTTAACAAGAACAGCTTTCTATACTTTGGAATTAAAAAATGACCTTGGTTCAGACATCTTTTTGCCTAGCCTGGGCTTTGCATATAGTAGACACTGGATGAATAGTTAATGAAGGAAGTTAAAGGTTTAAATACATCCTAACCTATCTCGGCTTTTATTCTTGCTGCTCACTCTTGCTGTTGAGAGATTTCAGTTAAGCTTTTTATCCCAGCCATGTTGTGACTCAAATTTCTCTGCTCACTGCATAGAGAAAATCCTGAACTCATACAGCTTTCTCTAAGTGTTAGAATCTCAGCTGAAGGTAGAACTGTAAGGTTTTTTGGATTAGCTGGCACCAGAGAAAGAAAGACGAGTAGAGTTGAGAGGGATAAGTAAAGAGGCTTTATTGGGGCGCTCCTGGGTGAGGGTAACGGGTCCCAAGAGAAGGGCCCGGGTGAGATTCTTGGGTCCTGGAAGAGAGAGAGAGAGACCCGAGAAGTCACATCACCCAGAAGTCTGAGTGGGTTTATATATGTTTTTAGGGCTGGGAATAGGGGTTTCTTTGGTGGGAAGATTTATGGTGGGGAGAGCAAGGAATTTTCCGTTGCAGTTTTAGGGTGGGTATTGAGAAACAGGAGGGGCCTGTGGTATGTGTGGACTCTAGGAACCGAGATTCTTATCAGGGTAACCATCCAGGTGTGGTCATCCTTTAACTTAGCTGGGCCTTGCAGGCATTGTCCTTGGCAGGTCTCGTGGGCTTCTTCTTTTTCCATTAGGGAGGGGAGGGGTGCCTGCCACCAGCCTTACAAGAACAGTCAGACTCCATGTGGTCAAAGCCACAGGGAACAACTCGCAAAGTCCTATTTCTTCTTTCAAGGTGGAATCCCTAGTGTTTAGTAAGCTGCTGCAGTATGATTTGGGTGAATAGTAAACATCCTGGTGATACTGCAGCTGATGTGAGGAACAAGAATTGAGTCCTGGTACCAGTCCACATGGAGGCTGTGACTGCCACTAACTAGCGTTTCATGTCTTTAAGGTGTAATCATTTGTTCATGGGTCGTTGGCAGAATCACTGAGTAAACGGTCTGATGATGTTAATCCGCATCTCTCCCACCCACCCACCAAAAGCATCTAGATTCCCTTCTCTAGGATGACAGGAAACTGTCTGGGCCCGTGGTGGTCGTGGCCTTAGAGGATGCTCAGTGCTGGCCGCGCTCCAGTGGTCTGTGTCCCCAACCCGCCCGTCTCCATGGCGAGTGGGCAGCGCATGCTGCCTGGGTCACCAGCTCTCCTGCTCTAACTGCAGCGGTTGAGCATTCTGAGTTTGTTGTTTCTTTTCAGAATTCTGTTGTAAGTGCTAATTTCTGCCTTTTGTTTGATAAATAGCATCAAGATGTTCTTGATGGTTTTTTCCTTATGTTCCTACATACTTTCACTTTTTCTTCCAAGGATTACCTAACTTCTGCTTTTGCAAAAAATTCTTCAGGGCATATTTAAGGAATTGCAGGTATTAATCATTATCTCATTTCTTTGTAGTTAGAGTCCAGCAAGCCCTTTGTCAGCAGGAGCCAGTCTCAGTCTAACTGGGAGGAAATCAAAACCCCAGCTCGATGTGATGAATGTCTCGTCTGTGGGGGTTGCCTCCTGCTTGTGCCCCAGGCCTTCCACGGGTGCCCTGGCACTCCCACTGTCCCGGCCAGCGGTGCCTTCTGTGGACAGCTCAGCTGCGTGGGGCTGGGTGGAGGTCGCCCTCTGGCCTCACAAGCCGCTGGGGGGCGTCCACTGTTGCTGTCTGTCTTGGTGTGGTTGGACTGAAGCCAAAACGCCACAGCTGTGCCAACCGCAGACCCCTCTGTCTGGTGGTAGCTAGGGAGCCGTGCCTTCAGACTAGGGATTGAAACCGATTCTGGGTGCTTTGTTTTAAAAGAGGGTGTATGCACGTTGGGGGAGAAGGAGGAGGGCAGGGTGGCATTCCTCCGTCCTTTGTTTCTCATATCGCCTGAGGCCTTAATCTGATTTGTTTAAACTAACACAAAAGTGCTGAGACTGTGTCGTATTAGTCAACTTGGGCTGCCATAACAAAATACCGCAGGCTGGGTGGCTGAAACAACAAAAAGTTATTTTCTCACAGTTCTGGAGCCTGGAAGTCCAAGGTCAAGGCGCCGTCAGGGTGGTGTCTGGTGAGGGCTCTCTTCCTGGCTGGCAGGCAGCCCCTGCCTTCTCACCTTGTCTGTCTGTTGTGTATGTGCAGTCTCTTCTTAGAAGGGCACTAATCCCATGGGATCGGAGCCCTGTGGGGAGGGTGTGGAGTGGAAGGCCGGGCAGGAGACGGGAGACACGGATGTTGGTGTCTGCGCCATCATCTGTCTGGGTGTGGCAGGAGCGCGGAGTGGAGATAGGCAGAGGGCTACTGCCCCACCCCCACAGAGACAGACAGAAAGGAGGAAGATGAGGGAAGTGTGTGTGAGTGTGTACGTGCTTACGGAAGATGCAGGAATTAGGCCAGTAGCTTATCATGCCATGTCCCCAGATGCTCTTTCTCTGAAGTTACTCTGTGTGGCTGTTGTGTGCACGCTCATTTATTCACACGGGCAGGGGCAGGGAAGGAATCCATGGCTTTCCTTACCTTCTGAGGGTTCGTGATTTCCAGAAAGTTGCAGACAGAAGGTTGAGACGAGGGGAAGGGGTCTGGGTGATGGTGTTTTCGTCTTGGATCCGAGTCCCCTTCTCCCTGAATGTCCTGACAGTCACTCTCTGGCTGGAGGGATCTTGGGGCACTCAGTTTTGGGTGCCTGCTCATGTGTACATCCCTGTAATTCTGCCCATGGGCTTGGAGAGAGAGTGCCAGTGACCAATGGGGCAGATGCAGGATGCCATGGCAGCAGACCCTGGGCCTCTGTGGTGGGGGACGGTGGGGAGTGACCAGAGATGGCCTGAGTTGGGGCTTGGTGGCCCATCTGTGCAGACACTGCTGCTCTGCTCCTGCCACTGTTTTCAAATGTAGTTCAGAGCTGCCAGATCTTCTAGTTTTTCAAGGGAAGCCAGAATCATTTTTATGCAAAATGCTTATGAGTTTTGTATATTGACAGTTAATTCCTGATTCAGCAGTGTCCAGGCTATATAGCATAAAGGGCTGGCATGCAGGCCGCTGGTCTGATAGCCCCGGGGAGGGCAGGATCGAGTGAGTGTCTGACAGGTGGGCGAGGGGGCTCCTGAGGGAGACCCAGTTCCCCCTTCTCCCTTCCCCTCCCTGGGACCCTTTCGTTGCCAGCCAGGCTGTAGCTGCACTGGCTTCTTTCTGTTCCTCGGACACTTCGGGCTTTTTCCAGCATGACAGCTTTTGTGTCAGCTGATGTTCTTCTTGCCTGAACACTTCTTCCCCCTCAGAGATGCACGGCTAGTTCCTTGTTAATTTAGTTGTCAGCTTAGCGGCAGCCCCGGGCGGGCTTTCTCTGACCTGCCAACCGCTCTCCCACATCACGCTGGTTTGGATCTCCGTGTGGTCCTTGCACCGTTCGATGTACTTCGTATGAGCGCAGGTGCGTGCCGGGGTGTGTGTTCTTGGCCCACTCTAGATGTCAGCTTCCTGGGAACAGCCCTGTTCTCTGCAGGGACCCCCAGTGTCTGGGTTGACAGCCCACACTGGCAGGTGCTTAAGCTACTCAGTAGGTAGAAGTTAAGGGAAAGAAGAAATGGGTTGTGACTTATGCTTTATTTTCATTTTTTTTTTCAGTTAACATCTACAATTAAAACATGCTTTTTTGTTGTTGTCATTCTTGACAGTGAAGAGGAAGAAAAGTTCCAAATCAGAGACCAAGGGAACCGTCTCTAAAGTCACTGGGAAAAAAATTACCAAGATTATTGGTCTGGGAAAGAAAAAGCCATCCACAGACGAGCAGACCTCCTCAGCCGAGGAGGACGTTCCCACTTGTGGTAAGATGAACATTCACCGGAGATGACTGTGTCCACCAAGTGTGTTTTTCTTCTCTCCTGTGGCTGTGTCTGTCTCGAGTTCATCTAAGGTTCATTACCTTGAGCATTGGACTTGTGTGATCATTCCAACTGCGGGAAATGTATTAAATTTCCACGTTTACCTCTTATTAGTAAAAGACTTTGTAGGGGTTTGAGATGATCTCTAAGGTTCTTTCAAGATAAAAAAAAATTTTTTTTCTTTTTGATCCTGTGAAGTTCTCCCAAATTACTTTGAAGTGTTTTTAAACTGGAACATGTGCAACTGCCGTTGGTAAACAGAGGAAGGAGTACAAAGTACGGGAAACCTTCATGGAATTAAGCTCAACTCTTTCCCTTGGGCTAAAGTAATAAAACTAAACTATCTTGTAATGTTACCATCCTCAAACTTAGGTTTCAAATCCAATCTGATGACTGGCCGTCTCCCTAGTCAGCTTCTATCCAGTCAGTACTGTCTGAGCAGCTGCCACTGGTCAGGGACTGTGTTAATAAGCACGTGGTGTCCCTGGGGGCCAGAACAGCCCTGCCCTCCCATGGCATCCAGTCTGGTAGCAGAAGGGAAGTCCAAACACGTAAGCACAGAAATAAACGTGCAGTAACCAGCTCTGACCAGTAATACGAGGGGAAAATACAAGAGGCAATGAGAGTATTAGGAACCTCTCATTCCCCTAGGAATGGGGGTACAGCAGTCAGGACAGCATCTATGAAGAAGTGGGTGAGCATTTTCTAGGCAACCAAGTTTAGAAGAACCATGCAGACCTTTCAAGGATGAAAATTTTATAAACTGAAAGATGGATATTTACTTTTTTAAAAAAATTAAGAATGGGCTATAATTTTCCTTATATACTATTTCTTTTAATTAATTAATTTTTTTGAGACAGGGTCTTGGTCTGTCACCCAGGCTGGAGTACAGTGGTGCAATCATAGCTCACTGTAGCCTTGAACTCTTGGCCTCAAGCAGTCCTCCCACCTTGGCCACCCAAAGTGCTGAGATCACAGGCGTGAGCCACTGCACCCCGCTTCCTCGTGTGCTATTGCTGTGCATGCAGCGTCCGCTCGCTATGAATCCATAACCCCTTTTGTTTGCATAGTCATCCTGTCCCCACAGCCCCACCCTACTGCCCATCTGTTATGTCCCAGGTCTTGGGTCTTATTTTGGGCATGCCAAAAGATATGTCATTTAGTTCCTGCCCAAGAATGCCTTAACACAAAGACAAATTTACTCAACAGATAGCATGCCCCTGGGCATGGAGCACTCAGGCCAAAAGGAAAATAGGACGGGTGAGCCCAGGAGGCGGGGAGAGGGGTGTAGCTGGGACACGCTGTACTTGAGGGCAGGCAGGGCAAATCCTTGTTCACTTCTAGCCTTCACAGTGTGGCTCTAGGACATTGCGTTGCATATCGATTCCTAGTGGACACAGTCAAGTTGTCTGGGCAGACACTCTCGTGGAGGGGTCCCGCTGTGGGAGTGAGTTAGGAGGGAAGGCTGATGACACCCATGACCTTGGAGCCTGGTGCGTCCCAACGTCCCTGAGCCTGGCCAGGGTTCAGTTGGGTCACAGAAGGAGGCCAGTTGATACTGATGTTCTTTCTACTACCCTGTGTTTTCTCCCTAAACACAAGGCGAGAACTGAGAGTGCGGCTGCCTTGCTGAGGTTTAGTCAGAGGAAGCAGCAGTAGCACAGAAAGGGAAAGCGGGTGTGTTGGTGCCTCTGTGTGGGTCCCTGTTGACCTCTGCCTTCCTGGAACACATGGCAGGGCGGGACTGTCCCCCGCTTACGTCAGCCCTTGAGACGAGATAGGAGCTGGGGTTACAGATGGAAAGAGGGACCTGTCCAACAAAAAGTGAACTATTCTTTTAGTTTTATTTTTGTTTTATGAGTTGCTCTAGGTCAGTGGAAGAAATAGAAATTCTTCCATGAAAAACAATTAAACATTAATATGACAGGCAACTCAGAGCCTGTGGTCCAAACCCTGCCTTTCACAGAGGAGAACACTGAGCCCATTAAGGTTGCATGACTTGCCCCGAGCCACACAGCTAGCTGAGAGCAAGCCAGCCCCGGCCCGATGCACACACAGTCTCTGGATCCTTCTTCTCTGAAGGAACTTACCACTTCCGTGACTCCTAATAAACAGGTTTATTGTGTTGACGATTAGACACTGCAGTGAATCCCGGTGTCAGGCACTTTCTTGGAAGTACGGTAGCTCACCCAGAGAGCAGGCATAGTGTATCTGCAGCATCTAATCATACACATGAGGATTCTGTCAAACTGCTTGGAGGACAACTCTTACCTCTTAAGAGAATATCTTCTGTCCACATTTTAAAACTGTCATCTAGTTCTTTACTGGGGCAAGGGGGAAGTGGAGGAGTCTTTAGAAATGTAAAGGGGGAACAGTGACCATATTCAATTATTTTAGCACAGCTGCAAAGTTCCCGGAAGAACAAAGTAGCTGGATAAAGGCCCAAGAGACCAAGCCTGCCAAGTTGAGTCTCTGCAGCTGCTGCTCTGGGGAGCTGAAGTGCTGAGCGGGACAGGCCGGAAGTGCAGTGCCCCTGAGCAGAGCTCCCTGGGAGCCATTGGGAGCAGAGTTCAAATCCCAGCTCCTCTGTGCAGTGCAGCCTGGTCAGCTGTGCCCCTGAATGCTGGACCTAGGTGCTATAAAGGGCCTTCCTCATGGAGACGGGGCAGGGGGAGGCTTCCTGCAGATGCTCTCCCAGGTTTGGGAGGGTGTGTGAGGACCACAGCCTGGCTGAGTGGGCCAAGCCCCCTAACCTACAGCACCAGTTGTTGCTGCCTAACATCTTGTACCTCCTGCTAGGCCTACTGAGGGTACATTTAGTTAACACACTGGCATCTAGACAATATGATCTGAGATGTGTGCAAAGTCCGCTACCCAAAAAAGGATCTTTTATTTGCCCTTCTCCTGAGCTTACATGTCCTGGCATTCCTGTCACTTTGTGAATTAAGCTACTGTCATCAGGAAATGTGTTTCCATCTTTGCCTCCCTTCCCTATCCCTGTCTCCCTCTGGGGTTTGGACTGTTATACCCATCCCTTGACTGGCCCACTCTGTTCTGCTCTGTGTCTCCTCCAGGCCACCAGATGGAATCTGTGAAACTGTAGACCAATCACATCAATCCATGCTGAAAAACCAAAAATGTTTCCACTATTGCCCAGTCAGGGCCTCTGACAATCTTATCTCCACTTCACTTTTCCAATTTCTCCTACATTACTGGATTAAGAACCAGGTCTGATTTGCTCACCTGTTGTGTCCACAGCACCCGGCAGAGTCTGGCAGATATAGCAACTCTGTAAATATTTGCTTAATGCACAGATTTCCTTAAGCAGATTGCTTAACCTCTGGGAGCCTCAGCTTCCTCATCTATGAAATGGGCTCAATACTTAACTTTCTTGGCTTTTATAAAAATTGAGGATAAAATACATGAAACACTGTGCTTAATGCCTAGCCCATAATTTATACTCAGTAAATGGTCACTGTTACCCATTTGTTCATTTGACATGCTTTTTATTTATAAAAAAAAAAAAAAACTTAAGCATACCAGGCCTACCCAAGGCAACAGAAACACAATGTCAGACGAGTTGTTGACAAATAAAGAAGTTGGGAAAAAGGAATGATCTCAAAGTGCCAGGATGGGGGCTTCGTGGAGTCTGAGTAGCCTGAGCTGAGTCTGAAGGACCTATTGGATATTTCTAGATCCCTTCCAGCTGTAATGTTCAGTGTCTTTATGAAGCTTTCAATGACAGGATTTTTTAGTAGACATACAGGAAATTATATACTTCCCATTTTGTGTCATAATCCACCTTCACAAAACTTCGGATGATGTTTGACCTAAGGTGGGTGGGAAGCATTCTTAGTACCAGGGCCTCCATGCTGGGGGTATTGGGGTGCAAGCGCTTTGGGCCCTGTGCCAAGTAGAGGACACATTGCAGGATGGCAAGGGGGGTGTTTGGCATTGGCAGGGCCATGACCAGCTGCTGGCAGCATCTTGACGTGTGACATCTCCAGATACTGTTGCTTGGATGCCCTTTTGCAGGCCCTCTCTTCTTAGCTGATTATAAACAAATCCTTGCTAAGACATAACCAACATTACATTGGGATAAAATGCCTCTCACAAGTGTTCAGCATCTTGGCCACATGCAACGAATGCGCAGTAGCCTCTCAGGCAGACACTGTCATTTCCCTTTCTAAAGAGAACAAATAAATGGAAACTTGGCCCCTCTTCTAAGAGGCTGCCCCTGCCTGCTCTTCCGCAGCTGCCTGAATTCGAGAGCCACCTGGCACCGAGACCGGAGACGCCAGATATCCAGAACAGCTGACGAAGGGTTTATATCTGTTCCCCCTCCGTCTGTATTTTTTGTTTGTTTGTTTAATGGTAGGCCTATAAAGTTAATTTTATAGTTCTAATGAAACTTCCTTGTGCACTCTTGCCACAGTGTTGCAGGAAACAGGATTCTTTAGAATTTGGGGCAGAAATAAGCTCAAAACATTAAACTGAAATTCCCAAATTTTTGAGATACAATAACAGCCTCCCCTAATACAATAAGTGGGATTCAAAATAAAAATTCAAATATATATGGAGCTGCCCTGGTGGGCAGCTCATTGATATGCCCTGGGTGGCCTGTGACATGACATTCGCAGCCTCCAATTCTTGCCGAGGGTCCAGCCCTTCCTGGTCCTGCTGTGCTCTGGCACCACCTGCTGGCGGATGTGGGGACGACTTAGGGTCCAGGTCAGCACTGATTTCATCAGCTAGACTAGGGGTGTTGGACTGGGAGAATATTGGGGAGTATGGAGGAGCCGCCTCTGACCCTGGATTCCTTAGGCGAGGCCATCTGCCTTTTCCTGCTTGGCCTCTCCGTGTCCTCCACCCAGAAAGTGGGAACATTGGGCCCCCTTTTTGTGAAAGTTGGGGGCAGTGGACTGCAGGGAGGCCAGTTGTCTCGCGTGGACATGTGACTGTGGGGATGACTGTTGATGAAAACAGGTCTGTTATCCTGGGTGAAACTTTTTTTGAAAGGTGTTAAATTATGGTATTTTCATATGAGGTCACGCTCTAAATAAAATGTGAATCTGTCCAATATAATCATTCCTTTTATGGCTGAAATGTCAAGAAATTCATAGCACCTGGTGACTTTGGGCCAGATTCTGCCAGGGAAGAAAATGCGGTGAGAGTCTATACCCCACTTTAGGGCTGTGTCCTCCATTTGGTTGGGGCGTACTCAGGAACCGCAGCCCCCTGTGTGTGGGACCGCGCGCGGAAGACAGTTGTGCCCACAGGGTGAGCCCTGAGAGTAGAAGGTCATGTGGAATTCATAAGGCATGTTGTCACTGTTTATTGGGAAGGCAGAGATGCCATCAGGCCTTTTACTTATTGCTTAAATTCCTGAATCCACATGTTAGCCTCTCGCCTCCCCCGTCAAGATCCCATGTTGTCTTCTGCATTGAGGCCAGGCTCCTACAACTGGTGTCCAGCCTTTTCTGTCTTCGAGGTCACTAGGGTTTCAGGTCTCAGTTTCTTCCACTGCTTCTCCAGGCCCAGTGGAGGGACACCTTGGCCCTGACCCTTCCAGATCACCTGCCGTTTCCTTCTGGCTGCTCTAACTGTGATGTCCAACACACCCTACAGCTTACTGCTTCTTTTTAGAAATCATTTCCGGGCATGCTAACCTTATGATTAAGTTACTGGAGAGGATTTCTTGCCTTTCATTTCCTTTTCGATGTACCATGATGTTTGTCAACTCATGCTCTTAAAATACTTAGGATTGATGTAGTTGGCAGTCATTGTATAAAATGCCACAAAAGTGGACTTTCAGCATAATTGATTACTTATAGAGGGCATCAGAGTTATAGATAGCAAATAGTTCTAATAGCCATTGCTCAGATGTTCAGATATTATAGTTAACTCTATGTTTTTAAGTAGAGCTTTTTTTTTCTTTTTAAATAATAAATATCTCAGAACTATGTCATTTACAACCAGCATTTTACAGAATGAAAATTGTAGTGTGAGGCCCACGGTTGTGCCCACAGTAACACTTTCTCTGCCATCTTTCACTCCCAAAGGGCTTTAGGTCTAACTTTGCTTGTGGCCTTAGACAAGACACTTCACATATCTGGGGGTGAACTTCCTCCTTCATAAAGTGAACCCCCTGAGACACTTTCCAGCTTTGAATGTCTTTCCAGCTGGAGCCTCTCTGTCCCCCTCAACCCCCCACCCCTGCAAATGTACAGAATAACTAGGGGCTTTGATCCAGTTTAACTTGTTCTCTGAACACAAGAGGGCAGCCAAGCCACAGGCCCGTGAGCCAACGGGCTGGCTTCTCTGTTACTTCACAAATACAGTGACTCCAGCCCCTGTGCAAGTGTTAGTTCCAGGAGAAGCAATGTGTGCTTTTGTTTAGTGTGTGTCAGTGGAAATGATGTCATATTCAGCCAGATGAGAATTTAAACTTTATAAGTGTGTGCCTAGTAAATTCATTGAGCAAATATAAGTAATATATAATGCAAAGCATCATTCTGGGTCCTGAACATACTTCTTTTTTTTTTTTTCTGTCTTTATAGTGTTTATCCATTGCTAATAAGGTTTATAAGACTTAGAATAATAAAAGAAGTAGAAATCTTCTTCTAAAACCCTTTTGGAAAGATATTTTTAAAAATCAAAATTGGAAAGGGTGTATTTTGTTTTGTTTCTTAACGTTTTTAAGCCAGGGGTGTGTGTGTGTGCACACGTGTACATGCATGAATTGAACTAGTAGCTGAATGACTTAAGTCAGGGATCCTTGCTTTTATTTCTTTTTAGCCTGCTAGTCAATATTTTTATGCTGTTTAATTCACTTTCTAAATCTTAAAGGAAAGTCAATAATTTACTAGCATAATAGAGTGGGTGGAAGTTACAGCCACTCTGTGATATCTATTTTTCATGCCTGGTTATTTCTAGAAAAATGCATTTTGAAAACTGTCCATTTCCTGTGTTTGAGGAGATACCCTTTTTTAAAAATGAAGATAATAATTCTTCCTGTAATTCCATCACATATGGCTATCCGTCTATCTGTGATATACTGAAGATACCATGCCATACCAGAGGTACAAACAACAAAATGTTACGTACTTTCAGACTCGAGTTTAAATTTCATTTGAGCCAGCTTCATCAGTCAGACATTTCAGGGACAGAAAAGCCGCTGGGTACTTCTTCAGCCTCCAGCTAGAAATCCCATCCCAAGGACCTTCCAATGCTTCCAGCATTGGAGAACTTATCACCTCTCGAGGCCACCGATGTCTTGCAAAGTTTTCATTTTCAGATAGTTTTTTTCTCACATTAAGCCAAAATCTGCCTTACTGTGGCTTTTGCCCTATTTTCATCATTTGCAGCTACTCAAAATAAACCTAAATCCTTCTCCAGGTGTTCGAAGGCAGCTGTCATGCGCCCCTTTCCCCTGGCCATCCAAGACTCGATGGCTTAGTGACTTCACATTCTGCGTGTGAATTCCAGATCCCCACATCAACGTTAGGCATTTGTTCTTAGCACATGTTAAATTAGGAGGTTCTGAGTATGGTCTATGTTCTGTTATGAAAAGCCTCCAAAACTTGTTTGGAAATTATATTGCAGTAGTGGCTCTTATTGTTTATGTGAATTTGCATTTAAAACTTTGCTGTGTGTGAGATTTGTTTTATACATGCTCCCTTGCCTGGGCTTCTTCAGTGAGAGCTTGTCACCACGCCTATTCTGTCTTAGGAGGTTGAAGGTGTGACATTTGTCTCCCTGCAGGCTATCTGAACGTGCTCTCCAACAACCGCTGGCGGGAGCGCTGGTGCAGAGTGAAGGATAACAAGCTCGTTTTCCACAAGGACAGGACGGACCTGAAGACCCACATTGTTTCCATCCCTCTCCGCGGCTGTGAGGTGATCCCAGGCTTGGACTCCAAACACCCCCTGACATTCCGGCTGCTTCGCAATGGCCAGGAGGTTGCAGTGTTGGAGGTACGGTGTTGTCCACTGGCTATACTCCACAGAGGTGCACACGGTGATTTTCCTTCCAAAAGCCAAATTCTGACTCCTTTATCAAAATTCCTTACAAATTCCTGATGGCACCTTTTTTTGGATTCATTCCCTTTTCTCTCACTGCCCAAGTCTGTTGGTTTCTGCTTTTCTTCTTCCATCAGTTCCTCTTTCTGAGACACACTGATGCAGTAAGCAGCACGGTGCCAGTTTTTACCAAACTGTACATGTCAGATTTGTCTGTCTCCTTGTGTCACTTCCTCTTCATATGTGTTTGCATGGAAATGAAATACACAATCCCGTGTAGTAGATTGCTCTTTTAAAATAACCCATAAAATAACTCGTTTTACAATTTCCAATAAAACTCTTTCCCCCTAACTGTTGGCTGCCTTTGAAATGGTGGTGAATGTTTCCTGTGGAATGTTCTTGACTTCTTTACCGTCGGAACAGGCATTTTTGGACAAGCTGATTTCCTCATTGACAGTGGCCAGCGAGCCAGGTTACACGGAGACCAAAGAGCACCTTTGGTTTTTAAGAACTTTTGGCTTTATATGCATTTTGTTATTTTTTTGCTGCTTCTGTAGAATTTATTATTCACTAAAGCAGAAAATGACAATGAAAACTAATAGCTACATACTCAAAGCTTTCATTTTTGAAAGTTTTTAAATTCTATTTTTCATCTTATATTAACTTATTTTCTATCCAATATTAATTCAGGCCTTTTTTTCCTTTGTCTTTATCCTCTACTTGGCATTATTATGATTAAGATGCAAAGATATATACACATACCCATATATCCATGTATGTAAAATGTCAGGTTACAGAATTTCAGATACACGTGAGTGTGTTTATATTGTATAGTCAATAGAAATGAGGAGAGATTAGATGTGGTGGAATGGGCTGATGTGTGATTTAAATTAATTGGATGTAGAGCCAAATTCTGCATGACTGTACCATGACACCCGTCAGTGGAGGAGAATGAGCCTGGGGCTGCCACCAGAGTCGGGGCTGTGCAGGGGGGCAGTCAGTCTCCAAGATCTTGAATTCACACATAGGAGTTTGTTTCAGGGACTGTTTTCACAGAAACCACTTTTTTTTTGGTGAGGACAAAACGTAGATGATCAATAACTTCTTCCCACAGGGCCCAAGAGCGTAGTAGTGTGGGGTAAGGGGAGGGCAGAGGGACCGAGCGTGATCTGGCAGAGAGGGTCCCGTCTTAGCCCTGCTGTGACTTTGATCACAACCAGATCATTTGTTCTCTTTTGGCTTCTTTGCCCATCTGTAAAGCACAAGCATCAGGCTAGACTCAGTGTACCTGGTAAACGTGTGTGGGCTGGGAACCGTAGGGTGGATGGCAGTGGGAAAAAGCTGAAAACTGAAATGAAGAAACTACACTCTTGATGTGATGACACAGATCTCCTGTGAGAGCTTTGGCAGCGGATCTGAGGGCTGCAGGGAAGGGAGGCCCCAGCTGGCACGCACTAGACTTGGGAAGGAAGAGGAAGAGGTTGGGTTGGGTACTCAGGCTGAGAAACCCAGGACAGGGGTGGTGGGCAGAGCTGAAGGAGTCACCTGTCCTGCCTTTGCCAGGGGCACAGCAGGTGTGTGCCTCTCTGGGACATGGTAGTTTTTGGCACCTTCCCTAACACTGAAGACCACTGAGGAGGACGCTTATTTCTCGAGAATGCTGAAGAGTGAGGAGGCTCAAGTCTCCTGAATGACGGCAAGAACTGGAAGTTTATCCAGTGTCGCTCCATGTAGGAAAGCTGTTTTTATAGCTGCAAAAGCGTGACCTCACTTAAAAATGACACACAGAAAAAATCCACAACACTCCAATATAAGCAAAAAGTTCTGTCCTGATCAGTAGTGAAATGCAGTGAGCCAGCCAACAAAGTTGTAATGTGATCTGCACTTTTTCCAAGATCTTTTTAACTTTGGTTTTGAGATAATTTCAGAATTATAGCAAAGTTGCAAGAATAGCAGAAAGAATGCCTGTATACCTTTCACCTATATTCACCAAATATTAATATTTTTCCATTTTGGTATCTCTCATGTGCATATGCGCTCTCTCTCTGTCTCTCCGTATGCATGTATGTATATATAAAGTTTTCAGAAACTTTTGCAGATATGTTTTCCTTTTATCCCCAAATAATTTGGTGTGTATTTGCTAAAAACAAGGGCATCCCCTCATTAGAACCACAGAATAATTATCAAAATGAGGAAATTAACATTCATATAGTACTATTATCTGATTCTAGATCTTCATCAGATGTCCCCAGTTATTCCAACAGTGCCCTTTATAAGCAGAAGGAAAGTCCAGATTATGTGTTTTTTTTTTTTTTTTTGAAGCTCACAGCAACCTCAAACTCCTGGGCTCAAGCAATCCTCTTGCCTCAGCCTCCCGAGTAGCTGGGACTACAGGCATGTGCCACCATGCCTGGCTAATTTTTTCTATATATTTTTAGTTGTCCAGATAATTTCTTTCTATTTTTCAGTAGAGACGAGGTCTTGCTCTTGCTCAGGCTGGTCTCGAACTCCATTCCGCTGCCAAATCTCTTTCGCCTCCTCTGTCTGGTTTCATGACATTGATGCTTAGGACCGGAGCAGACCAGTTCGTTTGCAGAGGGTTCCTGGGTCTGGGCACATCTGCTCTCTCCCCATGTTGGAATTGGGTGGGCCTCCTTAGCGGGAGCCCTTGGAAGTGGTGGCATGTTTTACAACAGGTCATATTAGGAGGTGCACAGTGTCAATCTGTCTCATTAGTGACATTAGTGACGTTAATTTGGATCCCTTGGGTGAGAATTCCTCACTGTAAATTTACTGCATTTTCCCTTTATCTTTAATAAGTATCATGTGGGGAGATACTTTGAGACTATGTAACTGTCCTGTTATTACTCACAATTTTGCTCACTAATTTTGGCTTCCATTAATGACTCTTGCCTGAGACAATCATTGTAATGACAGTTGCTAAACGGTGACTTTCTAATTCTATTATTCCTTCTGCATTTATTACTGGTATCTACTGTGAAGACAGTTTTCTTCCCCTCCCATTTAAATAATTAATTCATTCATTTACATATGTGTATATGTATCAGTGGAGATTCATAGATTATTGTATTAATCAGTGATTATAATCCTTTATTATCATGACTTATTTTGATCAAATTATCACAGATTTGGCCAGTAGGAGGCCCTTTGAGCTGGCTCTTGTGTCCTTTGTTGTGTCCCTGTAATAAAGAGATCGTGGTCCCCACGATACTTTGATTACTTTGCTCACGTTGTGGCACAGCAAGCTCCAGGCTCATCTTGTGCCTTTCCTGCCCCGGCCGTTTCTCCAGAGCACACTGGCTCCTCCTAGTGGGGAGTATGGCATTTAGACACTGCGCTCTGGGGGCTTGGTGTGTTCACTTCCACGGGGGTCATCGCTTCTGGGTCTTTTCA
>CM052436.1:165722207-165752872 GCA_028533085.1 Varecia variegata | reverse complement strand
GGCCAGATAATTTCTTTCTATTTTTTAGTAGAGACGGGGTCTCGCTCTTGCTCAGGCTGGTCTCGAACTCCTGACCTTGAGCGATCCACCCGCCTTGGCCTCCCAGAGTGCTAGGATTACAGGCGTGAGCCACCGTGCCCGGCCTCAGGCTGGTCTTGAACTCCTGATGGCAAGGGTTCCTCCCGCCTCAGCCTCTCAGAGTGCTAGGGTTACAGGTGTGAGCCACCATGCCTGGCCTCAGTAAACATAATCTTAAAGTCATATTCCAGACTTGCAAATTAAGCAGATCAAATTGGAGGGAATTTCAAACATTTTAAGGAATGGTGTGCACAAAACATTGTTACAGTTATAGAAATGCAATTGGTATACAAGTAAGTTAATTTTTTATGCCACCTAATCAAGAGAAACAAAATTACCATTTCAGGCCCATTTAGGGGTTACCGGTTTAAAAAGTTTAGACTAACAAAGTTGAGACCAATAAGGGCCTAGATCTTGACTGTGTTTCCAAGGCAGGCCAGCAACAGTTGGAGTGCACTCCTTTTTATAGCCAGATTTTGTTGCCAAATTAATGAGGCTTTCTAAACAACTTTCTTTTGCTGGGATGTAATTAATCCCATTGATTTTCATGTCTTGCTCCCTAGTGCCTTCCGCCAAAATAATTGGAAGGTGTTTTAGGACCTCAGATTTTCATTATCTTTGGTGTAATCATATGCAGCTTCCTGATTAAGGCCTAGTACAAATGCGATGTTAACCCCATTATTCAGGCAATGACTGCATCTTCTTTCTCATTTATTCTTATGTGCTTTATGTTTCATTGCTTTTCCTATTATACGATCTCTTTATTGACACATTTATGAAAATTTTTATCTTTAGTTAAAAGATAAAACACTTTATCTTTAGTTAAATAAAATCTACTTTTTTTCCCCCCACTTCAACAGGCGTCTTCTTCTGAAGACATGGGCAGGTGGATTGGGATTTTACTGGCTGAGACAGGGTCATCCACAGACCCGGGAGCTCTGCACTATGACTACATAGATGTGGAGATGTCTGCAAATGTCATCCAGACAGCCAAGCAGACCTTCTGGTAAGATCCACAGCTGTGTGAATGGCACCAAAGTTGAATATCTTTTCCTTAATTTTTTAACTTAGTTTTTGTGTGAGTGTATAGTCTCAGAAAAAAGCTAACAACTCTTTTGCATTATATTAGTCCAAATTTTGCTGAAATATTTTTGTCATGTCAGCCCTCTGGGTTTTCTATTAGAGCAGGGGTGGCACACTTGTATAAAGGACCAGGGCCAGACGTTCCCTGTCAGAGCCACTTGGCTCTGCCACTGCAGCCAGAGACCATGCACACTAATGGCTGTGGCTGTGCTCCAGTGCAACTTTATTTGCACAAACAGGCACAGATTTGGCCCTTATTTTGCCTACCCCTGTGTTAGAGGAGCAGTTCTATGAAGCAGAAATGATTCTACATGTTACTGTAATGAGGACTGAGTTTCCAAAGTCCCCAGTCAAGTACTTTGTAAATTTAAATTGTCATTTTTTAAAAATGCTCTTATGTATAAAAACATCCTTTTGAACCATGAATATTTCTTTAACATAATGGTGGCAAAGATATTTATAGCAGCAGTTCTCAGTGTGGTCCACAGACCCTTGGGGGTATTCAAGACTCTTCAGGCAGTCTGCAAAGTCAAAACAACTTTCATAATAATATTAAGACATTTTCCTTTTTCACTGTTTTGACATTTGTGTTAGTGATAATCACTGGCATCTTAACACACACAGTAGTCCCACCACATGGTATTGTTAATAGTAATTGTGTTCACCATGGCTACACATTTGCAACATTAAAAGAAAATGCTGGTCTCACTCAAGAGGTCCTTGATGAAGCAGGAAAAATTACTACTTTTTCTGTAAAAGACCAACTAGTAAATATTTTTATTAAATCTCTTAAGTATGTATCTTTTTAACATTCTGTGTGGCCACAGAAAGTACGCATGCTTGCAGAATGATAATGGGTGTCTTGAGGAAAAGTTCGAATACTACTGAGTTGCTAATAGAACTACTTTCCTTTTTAAATATATTTTTTTAAATTTTTACTTGAAGAAACAACTGACAGACAAACTATAGTTATTCACACTTACATATTTGTAGACATTTTCTTGAAAATGAACTAACTACACCCCTCATCTCTAGGCAAACAATTGGCAGTGTATGTTGCCTGTGATATATTTGAACTTTCACTCAGAAATTAGAATTTTGGAAAATTTATGTCCGCCACTGTGAGCTTGCCAGCTTCCCAACACCTACAGACTCTTCTGCTGGGATCTGTGGTAATATCAATAGTGATTTTTTTAATATTGTGTAATGAAATGTGTCAACATTTGAAAGATCTACATAAGGGTAGATCTGCATGGGTAAAAGATCCATTCCAAGTGCAAGATAAACTGAAGGATTTTAATGTAAGTTTATTGATGTGATTTCACATTCCATGTTGCAACTAATCATTAAGAAACTATCATTTGCTGACTTTTGATGTAGTATCAAAGAATATCTACAGCTATCTGAAAAAACTGTTAAAATAAGCCTCACTTTTCTAGCTACCTACCTGTGTGAGGCTGGATTTTCTTCATGTGCTGCAATCAGAGGAGCAGAAGCAGGCGAGACTGTCCATTCGCCTTCTATCCACCTGCACACCAATTAGGCATGCAGCTGGATGTGTGTTTTACATGTGGTGTGTTTTACACGTGCAAACATGTAAAACAGTGCCACTTTTCTTACTGCTAATAATGGTTTTTTATTGTGGAAAATATAGTTTTCATAAAAATATATTATTTATGTTGAAATATGGGTTCATTACTATTATTTTTAAGTGAATAAAAATGAATAAATGTCTCACGTTTAATTTCAAATACAGAAGATAGTAGATAGCAAATCTGGGTTTGGGTCCTGCTATGGTATTTACTAATTGGAAAAGTTAGACAAGTCATTCGTAACTTGTTAGTGCCTCTGCTGCTTTGAGTAGAAAATACGTTAGGAGAGACGATGTCTGAAACTTCTTCTGGCTCTAATATCTTTGATCCCTTGAGTCCTGCTCATATTCCTGTCATCCTTAGTCTGGATTTGGGGTTGGGGATGAGGGGTATTGAAACAAAACATACAGCAGGAGTGGTTGGTGTGTTTGTCCATACCAGCAGACTCGCCAGCACTGGCTAAGACTATGCAACCTTTCAAATATGAAGAGGATAAATTGAAATATTTACACTGTAATTTGCCTGTCTAATATGAACACCACCATCTAGTTTTTACTCACAAGTGGTGTTTATGTGGAATTGGAGTAGTCTTTGTTTGTATCTTGAATGGTGAATGAACATCTATTTAATGCTTGGCTAGGACATTCTGGGGCTAAAAAAGAGTTTTTCTCAAGGTAAAGATAACTCTGGCCCATATTAGGAATCAAGCCACCATATTACACACAACTAAGGTCAATAGCCTTGACAAAATGAATTTGTCTTGTACAAGTTTTCCAGAAAATGCCCAGTAATGCTAGAGGTTTTCTATAGTTCAAGTTAACTATTCTCACCACTCTTCTTTTGTGTGAAAATCAGGATGGATGTTGCCAAGTACTTATTGTTCTGTTTAGGCCCATTATTGTTTAATAACATTCTTTCTAATCAGCAAAATGTGGGTAAATTACAATAATTCTCCTATTTATTAAGTGCTATACAGTAAACAAAGAACATTTAAAGTAGCTTTTTAAGAAAT
Source organism: Varecia variegata (assembly GCA_028533085.1). Taxonomy (NCBI): domain Eukaryota; kingdom Metazoa; phylum Chordata; class Mammalia; order Primates; family Lemuridae; genus Varecia; species Varecia variegata. Next base: position 165,749,107 of record CM052436.1, on the reverse strand, counting down.
ATAATATCTGTTAATCTAGTTTTGCAAAATCTGTACAACTAGATTGGCATAAAAGTGCTTATGTTTTGAAGTTATTAGATTTACAAAAAAGCTTATCCTAATTCCACATGTAATTTCAACTGTAATCAGCAAACTGATAACCACATTTAAGATAAACCCTGAATTAAAATATTTCCCCTAGAACACAACTTTGCCTTTACTTTATAAATGAGCGTAATATTAATCTAAGCCAAATGTGCGGGTGTCACATTTTTGAGAAAAGAATGTAGATAATAGTATTGAAAAATTATTCATTAAAAATATGCATGTGATGAACTTATGGCTACAAGAATCTTTTCTGCCTCATTAAAATCTTTATAGATGTCAGTTAGCAACAAAGTTTATTTTTCAAGTTTTCTATCCAAACATTCCTTTAAAACTTGAGAGATGACATTTAACAAGGAAACAGTGTTCAAAATATGGTGGCTTGCCAGTGTGATAAATATTCTAAGATTAAATTAAGTTTTTTGCTTTTATGGTAAATTGGCAGCCAGTTAATGACTCTTTTCAAGGTTATTAGGAGAAGTACTGTGCATTGTATATGTCTGAGGTAGAAAGGGCAATAATATTTTGGAAAGAGGAAAGTAAAAGAAAAAATAGTAATGTAGACTCTCCAGGAAAAGTGTTTATTTAGGAACTTTAGTAACGGTAAACAATTGAAACATATTTTCCTGAGAGCCTGTTTTTAAATGATATATATAGATTATAGCATACAGGAAAAATATCGCACAGTTTTCTCCTGAAACTCTTTTCAAGTCACGCTCAGTTGGTGACCGACCATCAGAAAGCTGCGGAGAGGATGGTGGTGATAACGGTGGTGGCTCCTGTGGCCGAGGTCAGGGACAGACCCCTGACAGGAAGCTCTCCTCCCAGTCATCCAACATATTTCTTATGATTTTCTTATGTTTCTGGTTTAACGGGTGGCACATGGCCTCTTACCTCATTTCCGCTTCCATGTCCGGCTGAAAGTCAGGTTGTGGAAAGAGCACCAAGCTGAGGTGGGAGGCCCAACTTTGTCTCGGCCCCACCCCTCCCTGGGCCTGGGAGAACTGTTTTACTCACGGGGCCCAGGTCCCTCTCTGCAAGGTGAGGGCTGACTAGCTGCTGGGTAAGGCCTCTTCCACCTAGGACATTCTGAGCATCTGTGATGTCCAGTTCTACGCTCCCTGAGTCCTGCCAAGTGAAACTGTAAGAAGCTTCTTGAGGTGTCTCTTCCCTGAGAAGAAGCAGGATTGCACCCTTTAGGGCCTCTGTCCCGACCCCATCTTTTCTGCTGTGTCCTGCCATCTGTGCGTCAGGGTGAGTGCTGGGCACAGGGCTAGAAACTGACACTGCAGACCAAGTGTGAGACCGTCCCTGCTGCGAGGAGAAAGACACGTGGACAAACATGGGGTGCTGAGTGGCAGGTGCATCCTTGGGCCAGCGGGCACACGGGAAGGAGTGGTCCATGAGGCTGGGCTCTGTTTGTTCAACTGTTTACTGCCTCTCACTGGCAGAAAGTGTACGTGGTTACCCAAAAAACCCTCAAACGAGACGTTTAAGTTAGAAAACCTTAAATATTTGATTTTTTAAAAAATCAAAATTTGTCATTGCAGAACTCCTCAGTGTTTTATGTTTTGCTGTTTTCCTTCGTGTGTATTTTCTCTTCCTATGCTGTTTCTTTTCCTACATATATGATATTTTTGTGTATTTTAAGTATAGAATAATTACATTAATTTTTTGTAAGCAAAGGAAGAAGAGTTACTTTATAAGTTAAAAAGAGTCAGCGTGTTTAAGGGAGAGAGGGCAACACGGCATCACCTGCCCGGCAGAGGTTTTTATGGAACTGAAAGTTCCAACCCTGTAATCACATGGTTGGTTCCTCTGGCAACTCTGGGTTTTCCAGAAGTCACCTGATTTGTATAACCTTCTGTGTGGTTGAAAGGGGCTCGTTATGAATCAATAAAAGATGATCCTTAACGTTTAAGCCCTTGTCATTTAGGAGATTCCAAGGGTGTTAGGAGCTCTGGCCAGGAACTCAGGACAAAGACCAAAATAGGCACTTATTATTATATCACAATATCACACCTTCTAAAGGATTTCTCTGGCTGATGTCAGCAGCTCTGTCCAAAGTCGAGGGGAGTTCAGGGAAGAGGCCAAGGTGAGTGGTACTGAGGTGGCCACGATGCTAAGTGAACCTAAGAACTCCATAGCTACTTGTTGAATGAATGTTCTGAAGAGCTTATAGGACAGAGATCCATGAACTTTTTCCAAAAAGAGACAAATAGTAAATATTTCAGCTTTGCAAGCCATATGGTCCTCTTGAGAGTTAGCAAATTCATAAAAGAAGCACGTGTTCCAATAAAACTTTATTACAAAAACAGGCTGTGAGCAGAGCTGGCCACTTTTAGAGACTGTTAATAACCCAAATCATTGGTTTATATTGAGTACTTGTTATTTGCAGGCATTGCTTTATGCACCTAGCAAACACCATCACCAGTGCTTATTGCAGTGCTGCAGGGTGCCTGCCGCCCTTGTTTTATAGTGAGGGTCTGTTCAGTCTCTCCAGTGTGACTTCCCATTTCTGCCCAGGTGCTACCACTTCTCTGCTCCCATAGCCTCTGACACAGCCTTGGGCGTAAAGTCAGAACTAATTTAAGACTTGTTGATTGACTGGAGGAAAAAATAGTCAGGGTATGGATTTTAACGTATGTCCTTTCTTTCAGCTTCATGAACAGGCGAGTTATATCTACCAACCCATATCTAGGGGCCACCGCCAATGGCTACGCCCACCCCAGTGGGACAGCTCTGCATTACGACGATGTCCCATGCATCAACGGCTCGGTGAGTGTGCCGTTTTTCTAGAGTAAATGGTTTTGTTAGAAGGCAAGACTATCTGAAAAATTCTATACTTTAGTACCCTGGTTTTAGTCTGAATGAGATAAAGCTCTTTTTTTTTTTTTTTTTTTTTTTATTGCTTTGAAGCGAGAGGAGAACTCCATCTCCTCTCTCACCTCCTGGTTTCTGACATGCTATTCATCTTCATACCATTGCTGGCTTGAAGATGCTATTCATCTTAATCTGCATTTGAACAAATGCGTAATTTGACACCAGTAGACAGTTTGTCCTTTAATGTCAATGCCATTAATTAAACATTTCGGCACACTTTAAAATATTGACTAATGGATGGCATATTAGAGTAACTAATACTTGGATAAATCAAAATATAACAGAGTATAAGTTATCGATGAATAGTTAATTTCCTGATATGATAAATGTGCTGAGAAGTCACCATCAGAAAGGAATAGTTGCAGTAGAGTAATGACCGTGTTTTAAGCTCAAGACAACTTCCTTTGTGGTCAATTTGGAGTAACTGGGGCTCCTGACTGCCAGCTTGGCACTTTATATTTCTGTATGTAAATATCGGAGATGGTTAGTGGCAGCTGTTTGTATTAAGCTAGTCTCCAGGGTCTGTCTGGCCCTAGGAGTTTTTAATTTGTTGTCGGTATTTTGTGTCTCACATATAATTAGCAGACCTCATCAATAAATGTTTATTCTGCGATGTGTCCACATTATTCATCTAACAACCACCTACTGAGCAGCCTCTGTGCACCCGAGCTGTGTCCAGCTCTGGGCCTTTAGAGCTGAGGCCTGCACAGGTTAGCAGACAGGTGAGAGAGGCATGGCCTTTGTCTCCCAGTATTGGGTGGGTGTAAAATTGGCACCTATGTTAACATATTTTTCAAAGATAGGCACAGAGTGTGTTTATCATTATTTTTTCAGCTTTTGAAGATATTTTAGACTGTTTTTCTTTGCTCCAGTATTTTGATGGATGTCCTCAGTTAGCTCCCAGCATCACAAAACCACACCTGCCCATGGCGGGAGCCAGGAGGGAAGTGAGGGCTCAAAGACCCCAGAGATCAGGGGTATAAACAAATTGTAAGGGAGGTTTTGGCGGTCCGGGCCGGAGGTGGCTGGCCGCGCATCCAGAGCTAGGAGGGATGCAGTGCGTCTGGGGCTGGGGTACTGTCCCCTGGGCCTCCTCCTGGCACACGCTCCCTCCCGCCCCTTTGGACCTGCCCTGGATTCCTATGGGGGTGCCCGCCTGTCCATGACCTCCACTTGGTTCTGAAAAAGGACCTCCTCCTCACTGGCTTCCTCCCTCCTTACCTTTCTCTCCCTTGCCTTATTTGTTGGTGTCTCCTAGGGGCCAGGCTCCATGCTAGAAATTGGAAACAACACGGATAAGATGTTGTCTTTGTCCCTCCAGGGTCCCCCAGTCTAGTGGGAGTGAGACAGGAGATAAGAGGAGAGCTGCACGGGGTTCTGGGCAGGACAGGGCCGGTCGTGGATCCCATGTTGGGACATGCGTCAGGGTGTAGCTGGACAAAGCAGCTTTTAAACCCCACCCTAGATGCAGAGTCTGTCCAGTCAAACCCCCTCGTTGGGTTTTAGGTCCAGTCAGTCTCCTCCTTGTCCCCCGCCCCAGGTCCCCAGCATTTGGGGAGCTACTGTGCTCACCATATCCCCAGTCCTCCACTCCTGCGGAGAGGCTCATGCAGGCTCTGCCCATTTAGGGGCTGCACCTACGGAGCAGGGCTCTCCATGGAGTCTCTGCCCGTGATTCTGGTCACCACCCCTTTCAGGGTGGGGCCAAGGTCTTCTGGCCTCCATGTGCTCTGTGACAGGACCAGTGTCTCTCAACGGAATGGTCTTGTCTGTGGCTTTAGGCTCCAGTTACCAAACTCATCTTCTTGAAAATTATCTGGTCCTCTGAGCCGTTGATCTTAGCCTTCAACTTTTTTTGAAAGATAGCACATAAACCTATTGCTATCCCTTCCTACCCAAAGACTCTTTCTCATACCTTCTCCTTAGCGGTGTTTCCCTGCACACATCCCTAATTGTGAACACGCGGGGATGAGCAGCACAGTGTAGAGAACCCACGGAGCTGCACAGGTCACCTGGTCCCGCCCTGCTCATTTACCTCAGACTTGATTACACTGGCTGCAGCCACCCCCAGGAATGAGTTTGCTTTAGGCCATTCACAACTTAATCTGCTTCAGAAATAAAACTCTGCCATTCTCAAAAGGCTCTGTGTCTGGGAATTGTTTCTGTGTGTGCATTGCTGGGCTGGCAATAGGGGCTTTTAGGACATAATGCCCTGTGTGCGTATTTGTGGCTTTTTTGCTTATTAAGGGCTTTCTCTGTACAGGCCCTTCCCTAAAGTATTTTTCTACATGCTGGGCTCTGTTACCAGGTCATTTCTTTTTTGGAGGGGACTCATTTCTAGGTTTTATAAAGTTCATACTTTATGACCCAACATCTGTCATTTTAGCAGCATTTCGACTTAAGTAATTTTTACCCATTCATTGTTCCCTTGATGCTTAATCCAAGATGAAAGTATGCATACCCACACTTTTAATCTAGAAACTTCTATGAGGTCTCTGTTGGTGTTTTCTAAGTCTTCCATGTGACGTAATCCTTGGTATTTTAGGAAAATGATAGTCTAGTCTAGACCATTTTAATCACTCTGGACAAATATATGCTAGGTTGTCATTATGAACCTCTCACATCCAAGTTTATCTGCGTGTACCATTATTTTTAGAGTGTGGCTTGGTCCCCAGCATCACTAAAATAGACACAGTGAAGTGATTGCAAAGGAATAAAAACACTCCTACTGTGGAATTTAAAATCTTTTCTATTTTTAAAACAAAAGGCTGTAATTATAGTCTGGCAGAAAGGAACTCTGCCAGAAGACTATAAAAACAGGGTAAAATGATATAAGAATTAATATTGCCTTTTTTGTGCTGCAAGGCAATTTATAAAGACCTTTAAAACTTGAAGGGATCTGGCTGTGTTTATCAGTGTTGGTTTGAATTTATACTTTAGTGTCCATGTTCTAAAATTCCTCTGTCCCATGAACTGGCGTGTAGCTATTTTAGTTTTTTATTAAAGGTTTACCTCTAAAATAATGCCATTATATCAATTAGATTGGGAAGCATCCCGTTTTCTGTGATGACTTGATGTCTTACTTCAGCAGACTGTGTTTGGTGGTGGCACTTTCTCCATGCATACAAAGCATGGAGCAGAGGGGCGCGCGAGGACAGTTACCCTGGGACCTAGCACTGGCTCCTGTGTGGTAGACTGGGGGAGGTCTGGAAGGGTCATGGTCTCCAGGAGAGCCCAGGCTTGGAGACAGCATCACACGTGGTGATGAGCGCAGCCCCTCAGTCCAGCTCTGCCGCTTACCAGCTGCGTGACCTGTCTCTGCCTCAGTTTCCTGCCCCTCATAAGAGGCCTGTGAGATTAATGAGTCGATGCTGATACGGAGCTTCAAGCCATGCCTAGAGCGCAGGAGGTGCCATGGAGTGAGGTGGCGTGTGTCGCCGGGTCTCTCGTGTCTCCCCGTAGAGCCAGAGCGTGCCCTGCCTCACCTCACTTCCACGTCCTGGACTGGGGGACTTCCAAACTCTGGTTCTCTAAAGAAGGAAATGTCAAATCAGTATTTTTTTTTTCTGCTTTAAAAAACATAACAAAACAAAAACTTTATAATTGAATGGCCCTGGGAACGATTTAAGGAAAAAAAAGAAACCTTTCCTTAAGACCCCAAAAGTAAAATTCTTTTGAGTCAGTCCATGTGCTTGTGTACATATGTGTGTGTGGAGTGCATGTGTTTTATTGACAATAACTGGGGGTCTGTGTACATAGGACTTTTGGGGTGCTGATGCTACACTAAATGCTGTGCTAGACGATGTCTCATTATGCTAAAATCTGCTGTTTCTGTGTCCCAGTCACTAACGACAAAGCTATGTGTGTTGCAGTGGGAACCGGAAGATGGCTTTCCTGCTTCCTGTAGCAGAGGCTTGGGAGAAGAGGTGCTTTATGATAACGCAGGCCTGTACGATAACTTGCCATCTCCGAAAATCTTTGCCCGCTACTCTCCTGCTGACAGGAAGGCTTCTAGGCTGTCTGCTGACAAGCTGTGCTCTAACCATTACAAACACCCCGCCTCTGCTCCGTCTGTTACTAATACCTCTTCTGTGGGGAGGGCGTCTCTCGGGCCCAGCTCCCAGGTACAGCATCTCCTTCTAACATGGCCTAGAATCATCTTTGAGTCATGCTCCTCCAACAGAGTTTTGCAACATGTGCTAAATAGGACTCAACAAGACCAAAGCATAATTTTTTTCCTCAACTAGAATATAATTTGCAATTTGACCAGCAAGGAACTGACAAAATATTCCTAACTAGTTCATAGTTTATCTAAGCACTGTTTCTTTGCCTACATCTGGCTCTCTTTCTATTCTTGGAATATTCCCCAGCAAATTTTGTGAATTATGTCAACTAAAGGCAAAGATTTTTAAAGAACCAGGGCAGTAAAACTTTTCAGAAGATTCTTGAACTGCAAGTTTCTTTTATGTGTTTCCATTACACATAATGAGGAAGGGTTGACTCCATGAAGTAGTTGCCTTTTGACCTTTAAACATGAAATAGGATTGTTCAGAGTGCTAAAGTGTTTTTCCATGATGAGCATAAAGGTATACTTCCTAAAACTTAGTGGTTGATAATAAGGATTTCTGATGAGCATTGAATGATAATAAACCTTGATGTTGAGCTGTTATCCATCTCACACCCTGTGTTTATGGCAAATAGTAACATTTCAGAGTAAATACTAATTTTGTATTATCATGGTTTTTTTTTTTTTTTAAGAGATGGGGCCTTGCTATGTTACCCAGGCTGGACTCCGTCTCCTGGGCTCAAGTGGTCCTTCTGCTTCAGCCTGCTAAGTAGCTGGAAGTATAGACACATATGTACCACTATGCCCAGCTTATCATGCATATTTAACCTAAGAATTTTTTGTGTTTTATCTAAAGATCTAAGCACCGTATATAGGAATACTAACATAAAGCAAAAGGGCATGTTTTAACTTTCTTCTTTTCTTTTTCTCCATTCTTTGGGTAATCTTAATAAAATAATTAACCAGGTAAGATGCTAGAATTCCAGGTTGTAGTGATTTAGAGCAGTACCTCCCAATAGATTGGCTTCATCAAAAATCAAATGTGAATTTTTTGTTTGCTTTTATTTTTAACAACAGTTGCTCAGATCACACCCCTGGAGATCATGATTTCGTGTGTCTGCGGGGCCCAGACATATGTATAGTCTAGTGTGGGGGCACTGGCCTCTATCTGGTAGGATATATGTTCATTTACTAAGTGAACATGTTATGTATCTGTCTTTTTATTGGTATTAGAGTTACCTTAGGTAAAAAGCTGCAGTGAAATTTGCCATTTTGTGCATCTGGGCTATACCCGATTATTGGGAATCATTTGACACATAGTTATGTGTGGAGTTTTTATGTTGTTGTTATTCTTTGTTTTGCTTTTGTTTACATAGGAAGCAAGTTTTGTAAGTTGAATCATATTACCATTAGGTCTCCTATTCTCATTTGGTCATTTTAATGGGAACCTATTATTTAATGGAGAGACCTTGCACTTACTGAACCCTCACAAGGTGCCATATGCTGTACATGTGTATGGTATGTTATTTAATCTTTTCAGGGGCCCTGTGGGGAGGTATCCGTATCTTTTTATTTTTAAGTGAACACGTGGAGGCTCAGAAAGTTTAAATGACTTGCTCAGCATCTCCAAATGACGGAGCCAGAATTTGAAGCTAGATCCATCTGCCTCCCCAAAACCAAGGCCCACCACAGAAGGAAATGTAGTGTCATGGAAAAAGCATGGGCTTGAGATCTAGTTAGTTAACTTTGGCATCAAGCTGAATTTGTTTCACAACTAAGGCACACATAATATCAATTAAGCAAAATACAGCATTTGTTGGCTTCCAGCAATCAAAGAAGTAGGGGTACTCTTTATTTTTTTTTTAAACCCAGGGTTAGTGGAAATTTAGTTTCCAAGTTATTCATACTACCTATGTCTGTATTATGCTTCTGTTCCTTCCTCAGAGCCCCTCAGTGAGTCAGAGATAGTTATCTACCCCATCAGGACAACACTCAGAATAAAAGCCCTTGAAGCCGCAGAAATCTAACTGCAGGGTCATGCTACTCCCCTAAAAGCATCCCGCTAAAATAAAAGCTATTTATCCTTAGCAAACTTTTAGTAATCTCCGCTGAAGGCTCTTGGATAGTCAGCTGCCTATGTCAGTTCCATGGTGAGCATTTATGATCTCCCAAGAGAAGCATATGACTTCTATAGCACTGGAACTAAAGAAATCCTAGAGAGCCTCATTTATTTTTGAACCTCAATGCTAGAACCTTCTTAGCCATTCCAGGAAAATCACAGCAGCCCAAAGTTTGGAGACTACCTTGGTTTTCTTTTACCTTCATTTTTTTTCCATCTGTGCTAGGTTCTAGTTAAGGAGTCAGAGACTGAAAGAAATTATTACAGAAAACAAAAAATAAGGTTTTTTGTTTTGTTCTGTTTTTGATTTTCTTATATGTTTATTTCAACAGTTGAAGGGTAAAAAGCTCCCAGTGGCATCTAACGGGGTCACAGGGAAAGGGAAGACTCCAAGTGGTCAGCCAAAAAAAGCGGACTCCGCAGCCGGCGTGAAACGGACAGCCTCGAGTGAGTTTCTCGTTTGGTTTCTTGCTTTTTGGTTTGAAGTGCAGTTTGCAAAACTGGCGTTGTCTGGGCCTGCTTACTAGGGAGTGCCAGCCTGGGGGTCAGTGGGAGAGATGGAATTGTGTGCACTGTCATTCTCACTCTTTGGCTGAGTTGAAGAAGGCAATGATTGTAACCCAAATTTGTGACTCTTTCATGTAGAAGGAAACACAAAGCAGGTTTGTTAGCTGTGGAATTGATTTAGCATGTTTAAATACTGTGAGTGCTGCTCCAGGTGGGCCAGACTCTGGGTCAGAAGACCCCCGGTCTGTGTCCCTGATCTGCTGTTGACAAGTCATGTAAATGCTCTAAACTCAACCTCTTTCTCTGTCAGACATGGACAAATGGCTCCTGTGGAAGCTGTGATTGAAATGATTGAGGCAATGCGTGTACCTCAAAGCGCTAGAGTAATGCAGGATTTATAAGGAATTATTCATCTTGCAGTGCATCATAGTCTACAGCAAGCCACTATTTCTCTTTCCCCATTTATTTCTCATAGCCACTTTATAAAGGTAGATACTGACATCTGCCCCACTGTACAAATGAGAAAAGAATCTCCAAATGGGTAAGGGGCTCCCTGTGGGCTCACAGCTGGCAAATCTAGCCAGAAGTAGATTGGGCAGAGACGCAGTGGGATAGGAGAGATGCAGCCTGCTTGACCGCCAGGGACCTTCCTCCCCTAGCTCCAGAGAGATGCGTCTGGGGTGGTACTGTTACCTCTGTGTATTTGCATCTGCTTTAGCCCTCATCCTCTTGGGTGTCTGATCATCTGTTCAGCCAGCGAGCCAGCCAGGCAGCATTTATTCACTCGAGGCACTCCGTTGGTTACCAGGGACATAAAGATAAGATAGAGCAGTTGCCAGCAAGTGGCTTTAGTGGAGCAGAGAGTCACACATGCATGTGAGCCAGGACAAGGGCTACAACGTGGGGTGCTACAAGGCTCAGGAGCTCCTGATTCCCTCAGCCACGTGGGAAGGTTTTCCAGAGGAGGAAGGCGGGAGTTAGATGCGAGTGTTGAGCTCGGTGTGAGTGCATGCCATTGTCACTTGGGCTTTGTGCCTGAACTTTTTGAATCCGGATTAAAGGTAGATTAATCCAGTTGGTAGACCAGTCTCTGTGTTAGTGAAGATGAGACTAGCCAGCTCCAGTTGGTACCTCTGTGGCAGGTCTAAGGAGAGAGAGGCTGATGTCCCTGTGTGCTGTGGTCGGAGGTACACAGGGGACTCAGAGGCTGACTTTGTCCGCAGCTACGTGCCTGGACAAGCCCTGAAACTGCAGAGCAGTACTGTGCTGCTGCTGCCCTGAGGACGCCTGTGCATGCTTTACTAAGCTAATCTATTGATACATCGCTGTTCTACCCAAACATGAATGTCAAGTAGATAGGTCAGGAGCCAGTCGGGCCAAATCCTCCTGTCCTAATTTATTTAATGTGCTGACTTATTTTGACCTTATCTCACTGTAAATCTTATTTCCGTAGTGTATTTGGGTGTATTCGTAGTCACTTCTTCCAGTGTTGTTCATTTGGGAGGGAAGTGTTCATTTGGGCTGGGGGAGAGCAGTAACTCGCACCTGCAAAGCTGTGTTGAGCAGAATCTGAATCGTGTGATGTGTCGGCTGCCACAGTGTTTCTCTTTCAGCACTTACACTTATTTCCTACATGATTTATTCCTTTATTTTATGAGACCTTCTGTGGGGAATTTTTATTAACTTTGGTGACATCTAATGGTGACAAAAGAGAAAAGTAATTGCATTCTGTGTTTTTGCTGAATCCAGCCAGTTGCATTATAGATTGTATGGGATTTATTACATAGGGACCAAAATATGTGGAAATTTATAGGTTATTGTATGTGAGTTTGTTGGAGAAACACCTTAGTTTAGAAATAAATGGGTAGAGTTTGGTTTGGACTTGGCCCTGTTTGCAAAATATGTCATTACCTTAGCCACAGGTAGCAAGCCTTAGCCACAGGTAGCAATGCCTTAGCCACAGGTAGCAATGCTTTGCTTCCAAATTGTTGATTGGCCCTCCTCAGGGTGCCAATCCTTTTAGTAGTGTTTTGTGGGTTTCTCTTTGGTGAGGGGAAAATTGATTGGAGAATAACTTTATGCCTTCATAAATGTAATATTTCATTGAAATCATGGTGGTTTGCATTGCAAGAATTGGCAAATCCAGCCTTTAGGACAGGCGCTGGAAGTGCCCTCCCCACCCCCGCATCTGCGTGGACCGGACCGGACTGGCTCTGGGATGTCCGTCATCACTGATTATGATGAGAGCTGTCAGTGAGTGGCCACTATGTCCAGGCATCAGGTCATTTTGTTAGGTTCCTTTTAAGCTACATAGATCTAATTTTTTAAAAAATCACAAGGTAGTCCTTATTATTTCTGCTTTATGGAGGGTGAAGCTGAGGGTTTAGGGAGATTGCTTACTTGCCCAGAACCATTTAGCAGGGAAGGGGTGGTGTGTGGACTTCTGTCCACCTACCTCTCTGCGTCGTGTTTTCATCATCAGCCGTTGTGTCGCCCTCCATGGCTCCTACCTCAAAGCAGTTTCTAGTTTGGTGAGGGAGTCAGACAGGTGGGGTGAGAAATGAGGAAGGTGTACATGAAGTATAGAAGGCTTTGAGCTGTCGTCAGGTGTGCGTGATTGTTACAAGCAATTGGGAGACATCTGAAGCTTGGAAACTGGTGATCCTTGATCAGAGATTTTTAGAATCTTTGTTTCTTTAATGTATTTTTCCAAAGTGTTTTTTTCTAAATTACTATTATTGAGAGGCCAGCAGAGTAAGAGGAAGAGAGCACAGGATTGTAATGCTGCATTAGCTGGTGGTGTGATGTTGGCCAAGTCTCTAAATTTTCCTGAAAACTAGTTTCCTCTTCATTCATTCATTCATTTTATTAAGCAAGCATTTATGTAGTGCTCATTTTTGTGTTTGTTCCAAGTGCTTTATAAATATCAATTAATTTACTCCTCACAATAACCCTAGGAATTACCTGCTCTTATCTCCATTTCACAGATGAGGAAACTGAGGCATAAAGAGATTAATACCTTGTTCAAGGTCACACAGCCACAAGTGGCAAGAAGTCATGCATAGACAGGCTCCAGATCCTATTCTGCATTGCCTCTTCACTTATTCATTTTTCGTTTATTCACTCAACAAGTGTCTACTGTGTGCTCACTGCCTGCCAGGTGCTGATCTCATGCTGGGATGTCAGAGCAAAACAGTCAGATGACATATTAATAGTCGTAAGGAACAGATGTTGCAGTGCTATGGAAGTGTTTTGAAAAATATAGAGAACTACACAAATCCAAGAAATTATTTTTGATAGTAATAGAGTCCTATCTTTTCAAATTATAGAATGTTCACTTGCAACCTTGTTGAAGATTAATTATAAGTTGTGTGTCTCAAAGGGAAGGGAAGTAAAGGAATTTCCTAACATTCTATTTTCTTTTTTATAAAAATTTGATTCAGAGAATACCAGAGCATTTGAATTAGTCTCTTTTCTGCTTAGTTCAAACCATCCTGTTTTTTCTTGTTGAATTAGCAAAATAACTGGCTTTGAGTTTATTTTACTGAGTTGGCTAACTAAACAGACTTTATGAATTACCCCGTTATCTGCTTGATTAAACTTTCTTTCGAAGATGCTGACCAGTACAAGTATGGCAAGAACCGGGTAGAAGCAGATGCCAAGAGGCTACAGACCAAAGAAGAAGAGCTGTTGAAGAGGAAAGAAGCCCTGCGGAATAGACTGGCCCAGCTCCGGAAAGAGAGAAAAGACCTGAGAGCCGCCATCGAAGTGAACGCTGGTAGGAAAGAGTTGGTTCCGACCGGCCCAGGGGGACGTTTGTGTGGGGGATTATACATTTCCTCCTACTTTGCCCAAAGGCTCTGTGACTCGCCAAGGCTATCATTTTATTTAGTAAGAGTATATTATTTCATGGAGTGCTTCTTGGGTTTGGAAGCATTGCAGGTAAGCCCAGGGCAGGTGTCACCGTGTTTGAATTACGTAGCAGGTGGGCGGAGGCCAGGGCTGGCCCGTCAGCTACCCGCTGAGGCAGGAGGGATGTGGGGGGACTTTATCCAGCTTCAGGTGCTGACAGCAGAGAGTGTCTAGAGGACGACCCCTGTGTCCGTAGGTCTCAGTTGATTCTGGTCACTGTATAATGAGTCAGTTAACAGAGATGAGTAATGTTCAGAAGTTCAGGCAAGGTGGGAGGTCTCTACGTGGGGAGAAGCAGCCTTCTCTCCCCCTGAGAAGGGACAGGTGAGAGTCCTAGAATATGTCAGAGAAGAGGCCAGGTTAGAGGAGTCCAAACCCCAAGAGAGGGACTAAGAGTAAAGGCACAGTCATTGGGAAACTGAGTCAGGAGCTGGACCAGTAGCACTGGGTCAAGCTTGTTGATTCTTGCTAGCAGGAACGAGGTATTTAGTCCCTGACACTGGGGATGGAACTGCTTAAATCTATATCACTTTGGATCCTGACTGGTTCTTATGCTGGGGCAGACCTGAGTCTTTACATTTAGGTTTTGCTAGCCTCGGAGGGGAGATACGGTGGAACGCAGGTGCTGCAGGGGACCGGGAGGTTGGAAAGTACCTTAACCATGCTGGGAGGACTAAGGTGCATGCACAGTGAGCAGTTTATTGCAGCTCGAGCCTTTCTTGACTGCAAACCTAAGTGATTACAACGGAAGGAAGTGCTTCTGGAGCTTAGCAGTTGGGAGGTCAGGTGTGTGCCGAGTGGATCAGGCCGACCCTACAGGAGGAGGCAGGATGTGACAGCAGTGTGGGGCTGCCCTGGAGGGGTTGGCGTCCAAGAATGGGACGGGGCGTTGAGCTTAATGAGCCAGAAGTAGAATTTCCTGCTTCTGTTATTCCAAGCTTACAGGATGGTGAAGATGCAGAAAGGTTGGGAGAGCTTTGCCCTTGAAAAAGACAAACTCGAGTGCCGGCCAGCTCCAGCCTGGGCCCCAGCACAAGTCTGTTCCCCTCTTGGACTGGTTTTCTCATCTGCCAGTGGGTACATTACCTGCCATAACAGATCTCAAAATAAATAAAGCAAACGTGTCTTAAGGAAGTATATGCCGTGTCCTGTAGAGAAGCAGGTGGTACTGCTGTTTGCTGCCACAGGGGCAAATAAGATGACTCAATAACCTCACTGGAAGCGTAAGAAAAGAACAGTAGCAAGACTCGCCAGGCCAGTGGCACCTTTGGGAGCTGTACAGTGTGAGGTCCATATTTTTAAGTGAGTGCACTGAGGCCCAGACCCAGGAGTTCCTGGGATTTGTAAGAATCAGGGTCTCCTGTTTCCTGCTCATGCCCTCCAGCGGCAGCAGAGAAGGGTGAGTGGGGAAGGACTCTGGTCCTTTAAAGATCAGCTAGGTCCAAGTTTTGTAGAAAGGACCTGTGTCAGGGGACCTCACCCTGAAACATTCCACCGAAACCCTTGGTGGGGACCAGGTGCCCTCTCCTCCGCTGTTGGGAAAGTCTGTGCCCGACCCTGGAGCAGCATGTTCTTTGGGGCTTTAGGCAGGAAGACCCAGGTGGTGCTGGAGGACAAGTTGAAGAGGCTGGAGGAGGAGTGTCGGCAGAAGGAGTCAGAGCGCGTCAACCTGGAGCTGGAGCTGACGGAGGTCAAGGAGAGCCTGAAGAAGGCGCTGGCAGGCGGGGTCACCCTGGGGTTGGCCATCGAGCCCAAGTCGGGGACGTCGAGTCCACAGGTAAGCGTCCTGCTGCTCACCTCAGAGGCCGCAGGGCCTGAACGACAGAGAAGGTGCTGGGTGGTGCTCTGGTGAAGCGGCTCACTGTCCCTCAGCACTAACTGTACAGGCGTGTTCACGCGTGTGCGTCACACACTGTCATCGTCCAGGTTCCACGTTCTCAACGTTACGTTGTCTTATCTCCTTCACTGAAATCCTTAAAAGGCGAGAGCAACACTGAGTCTGTTTCTTACCCTTCACACAATCTGATTGTAGCAGGTCCAGGTCTTGTGTCTCTTTGGAGCCAGGCCTAATTTGATGCAAATTTATTAGACAGGAAATTTAATTCAATGTAGCACATTTAATACAATCTCCAGCGTGTACTAAAAATCAAGCCAGGTGCTGGGGAAACTGAAGTGAATGAACACAGTCTTGTCCTCTCAGGATCCAGGAGGACACAGGGAGATATTTTCCCAGCATGAATCACCACCTTAAGTGGTTTCCTCTTCCCTCACATTCAGCTGACCACCACTGAGAACCTCCTGTTGTCTTTCCACCTGACTGTCCCGTTGCGTCTCCTGTCTGTGAGGCAGATGTTATTCCTCCCATTGTACAAGTGGGGAACTTGAGGCCCAGAGACGTAAACTCACCTACAAGAGCAGAAGCTGGTGAGAGGTAGCCCGACTTCCATTCCTGCTTCAGCCGAAATACGGCAGGGCACCCCCGGCCCCGTGCGTCTGCGTCCTGCATGCTCTTGTTCCGGGTCCTTCTTTCCAGGCCACTGGGCCAAACGCTGAAGTTAAATGAATCCACACGAGCTCTGGGAGGATTTAGGGATTTACAGGACCCCTGAAATCCAGCCCTCATCACTTCATTCCCCCGTCCTCCCCAGAGGACAGGCTGCCTCCTGCTTGGCAGAGCTAGTTCAGGTGGCCAGGTGGCTGCCCTGTCACTAGCTGTGCTCTACTTCTCTCAGCCACAGCAGGGTGCAGCGTCTAGGAGAGCAGGCTCTGGGGTCACACGGGCCGGGGTTTAAAGTTACTAGCTTCACTGGGCTCCCGTTTCTGCATCCGTGAAGTGGAGATAAAGATACTGCCTGCTGCATGGGATAATGTGTGCAAAAGCTCGCGGCACAGGGCACAGCCGGAGCGTGTGTGTGTGTGTGTGTGTGTGTGTGTGTTCATTCATGTATTCCTTAACACATACATGTTCATTCATGCACTCCATTCATTCAACAATTATATATTATATATAACTACATATTACTATCATATGTATATTAATAATTACATAGAATTTATTCAATAATTGTAGATTATTATAGATTATATATAACATGTATACATAAACGTGTGCGTGTGTGTGTGTGTGTGTATGCATGTGCTGTGTTCCTTCTGTGCCGCGATGTGCGAATGCTGGTTGTGGAGCTTGGGCTCGGTGAGGGGAGACGCCTGTCGAATGCACTTACGTCAGGTGTTGGCAGGGCCCTGCAGAGCCAGAAAGCAGGGTCAGGAGGGCTGGACTCAGTGGGAATTAGAATCCGAGGGCTGGGGGGACTCAGAGTCCTGGGCTTGTCGGCGTCTGACAGAAAGGGGACAAGGGCGTGATGAGGTCAGCTGCAGTTGGAGAGTGGCAGTAGCTGGGAGCATCGCCGGCAGGGGGTGGGGTGGGCTTCCCTTGTGACTCGTGCCTGTGATGATCAGAGGCAGGAGGGCACGAGGCTTCCCCGAGCTGCTCGTCCCACGTGGGGGTGATGGCAGGGAAAAGCCAAATATGGGGGCCTTGGCAGCCAAGGGTACGTTTTGCTCTGTGTTAAGCCTTCCAGAAAGCCTCTTCTTTTGGCACATGTATGATTCTTAGATGTGTGATTCTTTCAACCATGGCGTGGTCAGAAGCACTGCCCGTCTTTGTCCTCGGGCTTCCCTGGCGGTGGCCAGGTTCTTGTCGTGGCCTAGGTGCCCCTGTGCTGGCTTCCAGACACCTGTGAGGATCCTCCTCCTGTATCTTCAACTTTTTTCTCTCTATTAGCTTCCTTCAGAGCATTTAAAGATCCCCTAGTTCGTTCCATCCTTAAAACACAGCTTCCGCCCCCAGCCCCTGCTCCCGCCGTCAGCGGCTGCCGGTTGCCCTATGTTTCTTGCCTTCCTTCCACACGGTGCCTCCGCAAGCTCTCATCCCACTCGCGGCTCCACTGGCTGTAGTCTGACCTCTCACTGCGCCTGCTTTCGTCAAGGTGACCTCCAGTCTTCAAGCCCAGTGGGCACTGTGGTCCTCCCTGCTCTCCCATCCCCATCCCTTTGGGCCCAGCTGCCACCTTCATCATCTGCAGTGACCCCGTATTCTCCAGGTCCCTGTGGCCCCTCTGCCAGCCCCTGGCCCCACAGGCCTCCCTTTACCCATGTGGTCCAAGCCCATCCTTGGAGGCTGCCCCACTTCCCCCGTCCCAGCCCACAGTGCTTTGGGGCTTTCTCTCTGATGAGGGTCTCTCGATGGACTCTGGTTGCCATCATCTGCCCCAGCACCCGTGGAGCATTCTGCATCAGTGCCACCCAGGCCATGCCCTTGGAAGAGTGACCTGTTAGGTAGACCCTCCAGGTGCGGGTCACGTGCCACTTTCTTGGTCTCCCCCAGAGATGATGTCCAGAGTGGTCATTCTTCTGCCTGTTCACCAGCCACTGCGCCCCCCACCGCTCCAGGCAGTGCTGCCTCTTACAGACATTCCCAAGGACAGCTGGAATGTAGGTAGAAGTTGTCTGTTTGGGGATCTGTGGCCAGTAAACCCCCACAGGGACCCCAAGTTACCTACTTTAATGGTAATTGAACCATGGTTCTCCTAAAACAATGTCCTGCATACCCCGAGTGGTAATTTTTACGTTACACATCTTGGCAGTAACAATAGGAAGAGTTTATTCCTTGGAGACTCATTTGAGGAGGTGCAGCAGACTGCGGACATTTTCCCCAAAAAGCAGTTTGTAATCCCATATGGAAGAGCCAAATATGGGGGCCTTGGCAACCAAGGGCACATTTTGTTCTATTTTAAGCCTTCCAGAAAGCCTCTTCCTTTGGCACATGTATGATTCTTAGATGTATGATTCTTTAAAACACGCAAACTGCTGTGAAGAGTCAGGAACGCTCAGTGTAATCAGCGCCTGTGCTGCTCCAGTGAGCCGCGCGCCGGGTGCTGGGCCCCATCTCCAGTGGCTTCGCTGCCAGGGTGTCTCAGGGCAGGCGACCCACAGAACAGCCCTGAACACCGCAGAGCACCGCCAGGGGCACAAAGCAGGGGCCACACGATCTGAGTGGAAGAGCCCAGCTTTGTATGCAGAAGGCACGGACACGAATCCCACCCTCACTTCCTGGCCGTGGCCAGCAAGCCAGAGCCCTCTCCCAGCCTCAGCCTTCCTGCCCCTAAAGTGGGTCTTAAGGCGCTCTAAGAATTAGGCACTGACTACTACAGTTGTCCTTGTTGTTATTTTTACTCATTTCCAAAACACATTTCTTCTTTAAAATCAACCATTTTCCTGCTGGAAAATTCTGGTGGCCTGGAAACCATTCCTCATGCAGGGTTTTCCCTCTCTGTCCACAGTCCCCGGTGTTTCGGCATCGGACTCTGGAGAACTCGCCCATCTCCAGCTGTGACACGAGTGACGCAGAGGGCCCCGTGCCGGTGAACAGCGCAGCAGTCCTGAAGCGGAGCCAGCCGGCCCCGGGCAGCTCCCCCTGCCGTGGGCACGTGCTGCGCAAGGCCAAGGTGGGTGCGGCGTCCACACGGTGCTGTCCCGGGCGGTGCAGCATCCCACGTCACTTCAGGCCTGCAGGCTTTGGGGGAGGTGAAGGGAGCCAAGTTTGTCCTCCTGCTCCACTCACATTCGGCTCCAGGTACACGTCCTGGGATGCACACTGAGTTCCCACTGCACATCAGACCCTCCTTTAGGGAAAAAAAGACAGAAACAGACCTGAACCTTACCTTGGAGGAGTTTGCCGTTCCGCGTTGGGAAAATGGCAGCTCTGGGTCTCATCTCAGAATCAGCAGGACTCCGGACTCGTGTGGACTTGATTCGAGGTGGTGGTGTAGAGATTGGGCTGGGTGACCACAGAGGTCCTTTCCAGCACTTAGACGTAGGACTCTTTAAAACAAAAAAAGAAAGAGAAAAGGTCCAGGAGTAAACTCTGCTCTTTTCCTCTCCCCAGTGCCCCACCACATCCTGAATCTGGGATCGGGGGTGTCAGAGGAAACCTCCACACCCCATGCTGTGGTGTCTCCTGTCTTCTCATGGGATTAGCCAGTATCGATTTTTGTTGCTAAACTTAAAGATCTCAGAAATTTTTTATACGCGATTTCTAGTTTATCAAAGCAAACAGGTCCTGACTGTAGCAGCTGAGAGTGTCCTCTGCGTAAAGAGCACACTGGGTGCAGTGGCGCGAGCGGGTGGATCTCGTGCACTCTGGTTAACGCGGAGGCTGGAGGCCGCCCTGCGCCATCTCCGTGGCTGCTCTAGTTGCTGGCGTTACTTTCCTTTGGCAGCTTTTAGAAGCCTTTCCAGGTTGGCTGGGAATATACAGTTCCCAGAGGGTGGCTGGCGTGAGACCAGAACGTGGGTGTGGGCCACCTGCTGCGTCTCGGGGTGTTCACGAGGGGCCTGAGAACCGTATTTTTCCGCAGCACCCTAGAGCAGCCGGCCTCCAGGGCAGACGCACTTTGCTGGAGTCTGTGCGTGTCGGTCCGTGTGCGGAAAGGAGGAAGCATCATGTCTTGTTCCCGCTGCTGTCTTAGCGTCCTCCACTGCTCTTGGTCTGTGACCATCAGGCTCCTTTGCAGAGGAATACGTGTTGCGTGGGGGTATTTAGACTCGAGCTGCCCAATAAAGTCCCACTTAGGACTTGCAGATGAGAAGTGCAGTAAAAGCATTTCATTTATTTGGTTTCTTTACCATCAAAGAAATTGGACTTAAAATTATGTGAGTCCAGCCCTTGAAAGGGTTACATTTGCAGTGTGTGCTGTCACTGTGCTGAGGCTCTGGCGACCTCCTTCCCTGCTGATAAACGAAAAGCGTGAGATCCCGGCCAGCCGTCAGGCCGACCCGCACTCAAGGAGGGAAATGTCAACAGCTGTCCGTGCTCACAGGCCCAGAGTGCACCACGCAAGCAGCACTTGTCGATCCAGCAGGAATCCTGTGCACAGCCTCACTGAAAACCTGGTATCGAGCAGGGTGTCCTGGAACTTGTGAGAACAGTGGCAAGGGACCCACGGCTGGAGGTGGGAGTGGTGCTGTGGCCTTTGACCCTGAGCACATTAGTGCACTTGGGGTGTATCACAGACATGGTCTCATCTGCCGCCCGGCCTTCTCCTGAGGACCAGGGAGTCTGACTTATTCCAATAATACTGTGGAAAGTATTATCTCAGGTGCAGTATTCCTAAAATCACTTCCAACTCTTGATGAAGATGCTCTGAGCCTGGGAGGGAGCTCTCTGGTAAGTCAGATGGCTTCTCATCACATGTCACAGGGTTTCCTAGCTCAGAAGGGGGTTCCGAACAGGTCACAAGGCCTGGAGCCAACCTGTTTCCCTCCCTCTGTCTGGGGAAGACACCAGGTGTGGGGGCACCAGTCCTGCTTCAGAGGTGCCCTGGGGGACAGGTGTTGGGCTGCCCTCTAGTGACATGCACACCTGGGGGCTCTGCTTCCCACCCTGCTCAGGTTCGACAGTGTCCACGAGTTCTCGTCCTGTCACTCCCAGGTCTGTGACCGGTGTGAACTGTGCTCTGAAATGTCATCCAGTTTGCCAAGCTTGTTTGCTAAACATACGTGGCAGCACCTGTAGATAACATGTAAGTCTGTCTTTTCTCTGAAACCTCCACTGCCTGGTAGTAAATCAGTGCCTGTCAGTGCTGACCTCGTAGCTTTGTCCTCTGAACACCTTCTCTGTTTATAGCGGCCCGTACAGTTGTCTCGGGGAGGCTGTGGCAGGCTGGGAAGGTGGAGGGGGGTCCTCCCTTGGCGGAAGTGCCTGAGAGCGTCTCACGCACGTTTTTATTATCCTTAACGTAGCTCAGTTTTGGTCTTGGTTTCTGCTGAATTTACTAATGCGACACATTTATCCTTTAATTAAACATGAGCTTTTGATTCTAGAAAAGGTGAGAAATTTTTAATTGTGTGCAGCATGCAGAGATGTGCAGTGTGCCCATGACCCAGTTAGTAAGGCCCTGGAAACACAGTGGGAGTCACATGTCTACATGAGACCAGGGTGCGGCATTATGCAGGATCACTGTGCACAGAGGAGGACGCCCCATTTGGAGGCCAGGCCTGAGGTGTGCCAGCCCTGTGCTGGGGACCTCACACACAGTTTCTCCTTTGTCCTCCCGTCAGTGCTTTGGAAGCTTTGAAGTCCTTGGTGGAACTCACATTGTTCTGAGGCTCCGAGAGATTAAGTGACCTCTCCAATGCCCCACAGTGGCTGAGTCACAGAGGCCCGGCTCTAACACCTGTGCCCTCCGCTCCTCCTGAGCTACCGACTAGAGGGAAGGACAGGCTTTGTCCTCTGTGGTGTCTGCTGCCACTCTGAGCTGGGTCTGCTCTCCGGCACCCCCTTCTGGAACTAAATCCTGTGGCAAAACCGCACTTCAGATGCACGTAGCCCCAGTGACTCAGGCTCCTGCATCTTCTGTGCCACTGCCCTGGGTGCTGCGGGCCCATGAAGAGCAGACAGGGGCAGAGAGGGGGAGGAGCCCTCCCCTTGAGGGCTCGTGTTTAGGAGGGAGGTGGCAAGTAAATCAACCGTGATGCTAGAGCGTGTGGATGAACGCACAGAAGTAGCGCACAGATGGTGACGTGTCCTCCCAGAGCAGGGGTGGGGGCTGCACAGGGGAGAGGGCTTTGGAGCTTGGTCCTCAGGGTGCGTAGGAGTTGATCAGGGGACGCAGGGCGGAGGGCAGGCGTGGGCGCCGGTCAGAGAGGACCCAGTACAGAAGCGCGGCCTGTGCTGGCGGCGGTGGGGCAGAGTGGAGGTGGGCTGGCCCTGCTGTGGAGCTGGTGGGTTTTGTCCCAGCTTTGGCCCCAGGCCCTAGCAGCCACTATCTACTTTTCGTCTCTGTGACTTTGACTCCTACAGGATTTATTCTTTTGTAACTGGCTTGTTTCAAGAGCACAAATGACCTTAAGGTTCATCCATGTTGTAGCTGTCAGAACTTGCTTCCTTTTTAAGGTTGAACGATACGCTACGTCTGCGTTTATCATCCATCCATCGACGGACTCTGCATCTTTCAGCCAGTGTGAACGGTGCCACTGTGAACCTCGCTGTGCACATGTCTGCTTGAGACCCTGCGTCCGATTCTCTTGTGTCAGCACCTAGAATGGGATTTGCTGGCCGTGTGGTGTGAATTCTGTGCTCACTGTTGGGGAACCACTGTGCTACTTTCGGCGGTGGCCGGGCCCCCGCACCGCCTGAGCCCAGTGCTGGTGGGATGTGGTGCGACTCGTGTCTGCTGACGTCTTGCTGTTTGGACTCACACAACTCTCCTTTTCTCTAGGAATGGGAACTGAAGAATGGGACATAAGGACAGGCACGGCTGCTTCAGCCTCAGTCAGGGACTGCTCACCCTCACCCGGCGTCCCCACCCGTGTGACCGCAGGAAGCTCTGGCAGCGTGATGAGTTCCAAGACCAGCACCCTGACCCCGGCTCACGTGTCTTCTTTCTACTGTATATTGTGCCCTTTAAAAAATGTACTCGTGAGACTTGGTTTCCAACTTTGCTAAAAACAAAACCAGAAAGAGATGAAAAGGTGTTGTAAAAGGACCTGTGTCAGGTCGGGCGGAGAAGTTGCCTCTTTCTAACCTGTTGCATGATTGCTTTAACCAGTTTTGACCCGGCCCCGGCTGCAGACAGACGGATTCGTGAGCCCAGATGAAGCCCTGGGAGAGCCATGGTCGGGCGTGAACCTGGATGCTCTGGGTGCGAGTGTGAACGGCACGAGGGCACCGAGCACGCCGCGCACGTGTGCCGGGAGATCGGGCCACGTAGCCCTCCCCCTCCTCACGAGAGGCGAAGGCAGGAGAAAACTGTGCTGTGAAGCATTTTTCACCTTTTAATTTTTTTTTTTTTTTTTTTGTGGACAGATGCTTTTGTCACCAGGAGGTAAAAAGCTGCCATTCTTTTTAACCTGTTTTTTAAAAAATGTCTCTTTGTACTGTGTGTCGCACTTAGATCTGAGGATTTTCCAGAGATTTTGTATCTTATTAATTATTTGCGCTGCTTTTGAAAGGCAGCAGAGTGTTTGTAATACTCACTGACGTGCCCTGCTCCCCGCCCCGGCCACACGGGCGCAGGTGCTCCTCAGAGAGCCGGGCAGCGGCGGTGGGGAGGTGAGGTTCGGCTCGTGGTCTATTTCCAGGGCATTTACTGATGCATGGGGTGGGAGCAGTCCTTTGAAAAGGAAGCAAGTTCTGGAACTTGTCCAGTTGTAGAATGATGCCATCTTGGAGCAAGAGATGGGCCTTTGAGGGCTTCTCGCCCCTCCCCGCCCCCTCTCTCCGGTCTGTACATTAAGCCATGAGTGGGTCCGTGGGCTCGGCCTGCTGTTCCTTCCCAAGCATGGCAGCCTGGGCGGGCCTCATTGGTGGCTTTCTTGCTCGCCTTCTGTGCAATATTTCTGGAGAGCTCAGACGCCTGAGGCATAGAAAGAGTTCACAGCTGGTTTCTACCCCGTAGGTCTAAGAATCAGACTAACTTCTTGGTCTCCAGAGGGCCACTGTTGGGATGCTATCGTGTGGGAAGGTGGAGCCACTGATGGTGGAATAAGTCTGTGTCCCCAGAACCCCTCTGCAGACTGAGCCACGGGGACCCGTCACAGCGTGTGTGACTGTAGGACTATGGTCATGCTGCTCCTGCTGAAAACCTTTCATCCACCACCTAGAATGTTCTCCTTATAAAATATAGGAAGAGGGCAGGAAAAAACAGCCTCCCCGAGTCCTCCCCGGAGCACAGCCTGTCCGGGTTGGATCACCGTGTAACGTCACGGTGCTCGAGCCCGGCCAGAGCCGTGTTTGGTTTTACTCACTAGAGCAGGGAAGTCGTCTCCAATGTATAGGAAAGTTCTATAGCAAGAGTGGGAAGCTGCGTAGCTTGAGTCCACCTGAAACTGGAATTTATTGCAAAGCCATCTGCCAAGAGCATTTCTGGTTCGTGAGCTATCAGCTGGCGTCCTCACTCCGCCGCCCCTTCCTTCCCAGTTATCCACGAGGCACATCACACGGCAGTGGGCACGTCGGCTTCCCCCAGGAACTCCCGGCGGGCGGGCAGGGAGGGCAGGAGCTTCCCAGAGGCATCAGCCTGTCCCCAGCATGGCCAGGAGGAGCCCCTTCCTCAGTAGAGATTTTTCTTTTCATCGTAGGAAGCTGTAATCACTTCGTATCATATGAAACTAATTTTCTAAAAAGGGAAAAAAGTTTGATCTACCATATATTTTTGCTGCCCTCAGGTCAAATAAAGTTTTCCAAATTAAGGCTCTTGGGCCATTCAGATTGGCAGCCTTCTTTGCCCACAAGAGCTGTGCCAGGTGTCGATTGTTATTAAAAGAAGGGAAACCATGACCAGCCTGGAGTCCTGGTCTTGGCCCAGCACAGGTGGACATCAGAGACTGGTGGGGGAAACACAGGCGTGGCATCAAGTGTAGCATGTGGCCCTCAGCTGTCACCCTGGCTGGCGTTGCCACTTTGCAGATGGAGACCCTGCAGCTCTGGGAGTGTCTTGCCCGAGGACACAGGTGGCTGGTGCCAGACTCCCAGCATACGTATTTTGTTTTAAAAACCCAGGTTTGTAAATCACTTTCACGGCCATGAGCCTCTTGAAGAGGACAGCAAAGTTAGGCGAACGCTTCATGTCCCGCGAATGGTTGTAAATGGGTCCCGTGGGAGGCGAGGCCCTGACAGCGGCTCCTTGGTGTCGTGTGTGCCCCTTGACATTTCCAGATTTGATCAGACAGTTAGTTGAAAGCATTTGGTTCAAAATAAGTTATTTATTTGTATATGTTCAATAAATATAGTTTTAATTTATATCTGTACATATTAGACACACACGAGATGTCTCGTCAGAATTCTGACAGCGATCTCGTTTTATTATCTTCCCAAAACGTGCCCCAGGAATGAGCACTCCCTGCTTCTGGAGCAGATGTGAGCGCGGCTGTCTTATCCTGTGAGGAAGCCAGGCCGGCCGGGGAGGGCGCACTCGCCCCAGGCTGCGAGGTACGGGTTGCCCTGGGAGAAGCCGGGTTTCTTTGCGACGTCACCCGTTACTTTAGCAGTCACGTCCACAGAGTGCTGGCGTGCTGTGCTAGGACGCCGAGGAACGTGGCGGCTGCACAGCTGGGGCTGGATGGGGACAGGTCAGGTGAGAGGGCTGACCTCTGTGGCTGCCGGGCCCTTCTATCATACCTTGAGCCACAGTGTCCTTCCTCAGGGTCCTGCTTCCGGCCATATTTTCGTAAGGTATCATCAACCTTCAAAATCCCTTCCTTTTTATATTTTTGTAATGTTTTTAATTCACTAACCAACCTTTTTCATAGAAACAACTCTGATGGTTAAGGGGCTTGCTTTGGTCCTCCCGTGGGCACAGGTGTGGACCGTCAAGGTCCCGCTGGCCAGATATTGTGGGGGCTCGGGCAGGACGGCTCTGTCTGCACCAGAGGAGCCTGCGGCACCGCTGCTGGGTAACCCACGAGGGTCTGCCAGACCACCCCGCACAGGTGATCCCAGATCGGGCCAGACTGCCCCACGGAGGGGCCTGGGCCTTCGTCCACGGAGCTCTTCCGGAGCCCTCTTGGGACTGACCAGTGGCCGTTCACCAGCCCCAGAGTAAAACCTGTGTCGCCCCCTCTGTGCCTATGCCTTGGTGTTGCCAGACCTGATCTCCCCTTTATTCATCTTACTTGTCCCCAAGTTATTTTTGGCTATTTCCAAATAGCCAAACTACTCTGATATGGTGGAGATTTGTCACTTTTCTGAAAAGTCTGTTTCAAAAATCATGTGTCCTCTGCTCTGGGGGCCACCTCTGGGAGGGAGTTGCAGATTCGCTGTCATTGTGGCCACAATTTGGAGTTTGTCCTTTGTTTCCAAAGGACAGCTTTGAAGCTAGGGTTAGGGGTAGGAGCTGTGGATAAAAGTCATTTGTTTATGGTCACATCTTACCTTTCTAGAAAAGACAATAGACTCTGCTAACCTACTCTTAGGGGAAATGTAAGTTTCGCCCACAGACCTTGCTCCCCAGGCAGGATTCTCCATTTACGCACCTAACTCTCTCCTTAGAGACCTCCCGGGGATGGGCAGGGCCTCCCACCCGGAGCAAAGGGACGTGGCTTCATCGGCAGCTGGCACCTGTGCCTCGTGCAGCCACAGGGGCTGACACCCTGAGCTCGCAGGTGGGCCCTGCAGCCAAGCGGCTGTTGATCCTTATAAACAGCCTTTCCCAGGAGCACAACACGGAAGTTTCTATGACATCAGCATCAGCAGACAAGATGCTCCTCAATTTATATAAAGGTCACGGCAACATTTAAATGTTAAACTGCCTTCCTCTTTTCTCTTTC
>CM052436.1:165691577-165716032 GCA_028533085.1 Varecia variegata | reverse complement strand
TTTTCAGAAACGCTAATTTAACAACGACAACAGCAACAATAACACCTCATCTTCTCACGGTGATCGCTCTGCACCAGGCGTTGTTCTAAGTGCTTCTCGAACATCAGCTCAATCGGCTGAGGTTGAATGTCCATTTTACAGCCATCAAGCGACAGAGAACCTGTGAATCCACGAAACGTCCTGCGACGTAGATCATTCTTCGATTGAGCTGGGATCGTTTTTCTCTGTGTGCCGTCTTTTCAGCAGTGGAAACACTCCCATCTTCAGCTGATCCTTCATTCATTTATTTATTCGGGAAATATTTACCGCACACCAACTGTGTTAGAGGTGTGCAGATGCCACAGGAAAGCAGACAGCCAGCCCCTGCCCCGTGGGAGCAGCTGGCAGTCCGCGACACGCGGAGGCACCTGCTCAGCGGTGGCCTTGCTGGCAAAGGCGGGGTCGCAGCGAGGACTCTGGGCTTCTGGCTGTGGCAGGTCAGGAAGCGGAGCAACCCTCCGTGGAACACATGAGGAGAACGTCCCCAGACACAGATGAGCACGCCGTGCTACCTCGTCACCCTCTCTGCCATCGAGAACTTGGAAGGTCCAGAGGACACTCCGTTTGCTGAGGTGTTGGAGGAAGTTCGTTGGTACACGTTTCATTCTTGGAAAGCTCTGTGGGGGCTGCTTTCTGCAAGTCAGAGCTGAGAATGGGGCCTGTCACCACTGCGACTAGGTGTCTGAGTGCCAGGGGAATGGGACCCCAGAGCGGAGAACCCAGACGGCAGCCCCCCATTTCCAGAGGCGAAGCGCGGTTACTGCGGCTCGAGGCCAGGTCTTAGCAGTGGCCATGGCAGTTGTGCTCACGGAGTTGTTCCACGGTGACCAATTCACTGTGGTGTCCCTGGGAGTTGGGCAGTCCACCAAAGTCTTACTCTGTACAAAATAAACAGAGAGACACTCTAGATCTGCTGATGAGGGAGCCCCCCGGGCCACCACGCAGGTTAGGACCCTACCAGTCCCTCACCTGTGCCCCAGGAACGCAGGGCAGGTTGCAGCCTCCTGGTAGGAACATGGTCTTGGTGACATCTGAAGACTCCCCCTCCCTCCCCCAGGCTGCTCAGTAATTGCACACGGAGGAAGGAAGACTCCTCTCGCTCTGGGGGCTTCAGGGACACTGATTCTGACCTGAGGCAAATTCCTTGTGCCCACCCATCAGAGCACGCCGGCAGTGGTCGGGTTAGTGCTGAAGTTTGCTCCCTGTCTTCGTTACGGTGGGTCTGGCATGTCACCAAACCCACCGGGCTGGATCCCGCCACGCCTGAGTGTGCAGGTGGGACACGCTTGGTGACGGGCAGACTGCCCCCGCTGGTTTCCCTGTGGGACTAGCGTGGTAGGAAGGGCCAACTCGAGAGCCCCTGAAAAGCCCTCTTCCTATTTAAACAGTAAGAGAGGCAGTATTTCCTTATCAGGAGAGTCGCGGAGATTAGTGCCACCATTCCAGCCCGGAAGGCGGCAGGGGTGGGCACTCCTGTTATGTCTCCATCTGCGGCAGGACTTTCCCTGGTGACAGGTTGGGCTTGTGAATCTAGGAAGCGCTGATTACGGTGGTAGCTGCCATTTCAGATGTGGCAAGTTCATCTGAAATGAGCACAGCTCCCAGTGCCCGGTGTGCAGATAACCTGGTGAATGGCGAATGCCTTTTTATTCCCTACCTGCTAGTAACGATGCCACAGCAAACTGCCCGCCCGGGCAGGAGCGGCCGTGCACCTTCACGGCTCCTCCTTGGCTGCAGGCCGATGCTGATGGCCACGCCCACGACACGATGCTGGTGGGGTCTGGTGAGGAGAGAATTGCAGATTCTCTAGAAAGCTTGGTAAGACACAAATGTCCCACAGCCCACGTACTCTGGCAGTCGGGTTTGGTCAGGAGCACAGAAGCTGCTCTAGATATTCCGAGTTAGGGAAGACTAACGAAGGGGTCGGAGGCGTAGGCAGTCACTGGTGGAGGGAAGCCAGGAGGGTGGCCAGGAAGAGCCTGGGGGTCAACTGCACCAGAAGTTGCTGTGAGTCTCAGGAACCTCCCGGAAGCTCCCAGGAACTGGTTCAGGCTATGACTCAAAGCAGATGGCTGTAGAGGGCTGTCCTGGGAGCTCTACAGAGGGGGCTGTCCGTGGGGACTCTGCCCCTGTCCCCACGTCTGCCTGTAACCGCCTCCCGTGAGCACGGCCCTCCCGCCAGTCCACTTGGGAACCTGCATCGGTGCCTCTCGCTCGGCAGAGTCTACTCCTGAAACGCAGGGGGAGCCGGTTCTGGGAAGCACAGTCCTTTGCGTGACGAGAACTTGAAGGAGGCCTAGGCAGTGCTGGGCTGAAAACAGGTGACGCAGCGTGGGGCACGGTGCGCAAAACACGCCCAGCAAAGTGGGATTGCCTTCTGGGGACTCCGGGTCGTGAAACCGAAACAGAAGCCACCTGGGGCCAATTTAATGACCAAAGTCTCATCTTGCAGTTGTCTCAAAACAGTCACTGAACCTTTGGTTTCAGGGCTGTGCCCAGGGATTTTTAACTTTCTACTCTGTTTTATTTTCACATGTAGTTGGATGAATATTGTTGAGTGGTGTTGATGCCCCCAAACTAGCCGTTCTTGGCGGGCTTGCTTCCAAACCACTCCTGTGGATAAGAGGGTATCTTTGAGGTCTTTCCTGTCTTGAAAGGTGCATGCATCATACATTTTTGAATTCTTAGAAATCTAAGAGCCTCCTCCTGTTTCCTTTACAAGTGAATAATAAATGCCCAGACCGAAACTGAGCCACAGACCTTTCCCATCGACACTTTGGAGCAATTCCTCCACGGTCGTCTCCCGGGTTCAGACCCGCCGAGAAACTCCAGCCACCCCTGTGATCCGCCTTGTAAGTGTGCTGTTTATCCTGCTCAGACACTTGTGGGATTTTTTTCATCTTTATCTTTAAAATTCAGAAGTTCTTTACAGGATGGACTTTTGCCTGGGCCTGTGTGAGCCCCTTGATCTGCAGACCCACGTGTTTTCAGTGCAGTCTGTGTCCGCGCAGCCCAGGGAATCCCAGTTCCTGTGTTGAGCTCACTCGGTCTCTTCCATGTCTTCTATTTTCTCTACTCTTCATTCCTGTGCTATTTTTAGGGATATTTAATCTGTCCTATTCCTATTAATCTGTCACCTAGGTGGTGACAGTTTTGCGTCATCCTCCGTCCACTCTTCGTCTGGCATGCAGATTTCAATTCTGCGCATCCATTTTGACTTTGCTTGCTCATCTACTTCAGTAACGTTCTTTTCTGCTCAGCCCGCAGATGTGACTGCCTTGTTTCACAGAGGGCATGTTGTCTTGCATTGTATGAAAGACAAAATGCACAGTTTCTAAAAATTCTCTCCAGCTTCCTTTAATAAACTCTCATCCACACAATACGCCCTCTCTCTGCATCCACAGGGCAACCATCCAACGCCTTAGACTGTGGGATTGTTTTCCCGGCCCCCTACCCAGGCCCCCGGGGCTGTGGTTGTTTTTTGTTCCAGTTACTTATCCTTGAATGGGGAGAGCTCCCTCCAGACCCCGCACTTTCCGGTTCATGGGCCGGTCCCTCATTCTCAGAGTCTGACGAAATCCTTCTCTTCTGCATTTCTCCCAGGGGCAGCTGAGGTGCACAGCCCCAGACAGACCACGGGTCCCAGCAGGCTGTGGCCATGTGTCTGCCTCCAGAGTTGAGGTGGGCTCATCCCGGACCATGGGCTCATCCCATGGTCCAATGTTAAACCTGTGCATTCTGTGGTTGTTGCTTGTCCCAAACTCGGGGACGTGTGGGGCTGTCTGTTGGTGCACTGGCTGTCTTGCCTTTTCCTGTCCTTTGGAAGCAGAGTTCCTGCTTCTCAGCTGCCGTGGGTGAGACCTGACCTCTGGCTTAAGGGGTGGGGGGAGTGTGTGATTTAAGACGAAGGGTTCTCTGGGATGGCCGTGCAACCTGATCAGGGTCTTGAGAGGTTACGAGAGGGTGACAGTGAGTCTGGGCTGCTGCAGTGTTTGTGACCCGAGGACACCGACCTGCCCTGTACCTGAGTCCTGGACCGAGGCTGGGAGAAACAGCCAGACGGAAAGGCTTCTGTTAAACTCTGTGGCCCAGGTCTCTGGTGGGCCTTCGCCTGCTGGCAATTTTGTTCATGTCCTCAGTGCACCCAACTTCACACCTTCTCTTTCTCTGCTCAGCCCCTCCCCGCCTCCCTGTCAGCAGGGACCTTCATCCTTTCCTGAGAACACGGGTCAGCCGGAAAAGACGCTACCACCTAGGTGCTTCCGTGGGCACCTGCTTGAAGGACGAGGTCCCTGCTTCCAGCTGGCCCAGCCCTCTGTGCATGCGCAGGGCTCTGTCCCGCTCGCCCCTCGAGGAGGTGTCCCTCTGGGACGCGCCTCCTTTCCCGCGGCACCTCCTGTCTCTCCACCTGGGTCCCATCTGCCCCGTCTCACGTTCCCAGCCGCTGCCCCACTTCTCTGCTCCTGAGTCACAAGAACTTTCATGACAGCACGACCCTGCACAGTGGCTGTCCTCTCCCTCACCTCTGCGATGTCCCGCCCCCACCCCCAAGGCCTCCGTCTGGCCGGGTCAACTCCCCGCAGCTGCCTGCGTCCCAGTGTTTCCCCAGCGCCCCAGACTCCACGCCCGGGAGAAGGGGCCTGTCCTGCTGAGGGCCAAGCTCGCGCCCGGCTGTGGGGACGCTGCCCCTCCGAGACGGCCCACGGGCACGTCGGTCTTAGGGACTTTTAACTTCCCGCCTGACTCTGCCCCCCAGCCCCTGCCTCTCCCCACCTCCGTCCACGGTGCCTCTGACCACCTGGTTTCAGGTGCGCCCGGTGCCGTCCTGGACGTCTCTCAAGCCAACTGTGAGTCCTGCAGCTCCATCTTAAAACTATGTCCCCAGCCTGCCCACGGCTCCCAGGACAGCCTCGCAGACGGGCTCCTCCCTGGTCACCAGCTTCCCCTCTTGACGCCTGAGGGAGCTTTCTAACGGTGGATCAGATCATGTCCCTTGCCCTGCCCCTGCCCGTGGTGGCCGCCCATCTCGCCGCGCCCACGCCAGCAGAGGCCCCTGGGCGGGCCAAGGATTCTGAGCCTCACTTCCCTTGACTGCTGGAGGCGTGGTGGCATCGACTTCACGGAGTTGAACCTTCACCAGGAGGGTTTACGGAGGTGCGTGGAGAGCGCCCCCCGCCGGTCTTGGCTCACGGCAGAGACTGAGGCTGCCGTCATCGCAGCCGTCACCCTTGGCCCCGCAGCACGGGGCTGGCTGGCACAGTCTCTCCCTCACCTCCGAAGGCCGAGCGCTAGCTGGATCCTTCCCAGAGCGTTGGGGCTGTAACAATGTACGCTGCGGACGACCTCCCAGCGCTGAGCCAGGGCGCGCCCCAGCAGGGGCGCAGGAGAGCTGGCGCCACCTGTGATTAACAATCAAATCACAACATTATGCAAACGCCAGTGGGTTATGGGCACACGTTATTAACACGCCTGGGCTGGAGCTACTTAGAGCCTGGGATTGGCAAATCTGAGCTTACTTGGCCACAGGTTCCTGGCCGTGCAGGCTGAGGGCTGCCGAAAGGAGGCTCATGCCAGGCCCAGGAGAGGCTGGGGACGGCTGTGACAAGCCATTGCCACTGAGTCCTGGTGGAAGCACAGCAATTGGCATTCATTCCAGCAGCCCGAGGCTGGTGCAGTGTTTTCCTGTCTAAGGAAATCTGGGTGTGCTGGGGCGGGAGAGATGCCGGAGACGCCCCTCAGCCGGCGGTGGGCGCGTCTTGTGGCTCCTGTCGCAGCTGAGCTCGGGCTGGCGGCGATTTCCATTCGGCTGCTCCTGCCCGCAGGTCTGCTGCTGCCCGTGTGCGGAGGCTGGTCCCTGCCCAGTGCCACGCACCCCACTTAACCACGGGCCTAAGAGCCGAGCGCCCCTGTGCTGAGCAGGGGGCCCTCCCTCTGCGGCAAGGGGGGCGTGCACCCGGGGGAACCCGGCGTCTGGGTGAAGGGCGCTCTCGGCCCGATGGTCGGGTGTGGCCGTGGGAGGGGACCCGGGGAGGCTGGAGGAAGCCGCTGGGCTCTGGGTGGTGCTGTTGGGAGGTGGGTCCCACCACCAGTCACCGGATGGTCACAGCACAGGCTCCAGAGTGTTGACGTGGGGCCTCGAAGCACTTTATCACACCCATTGGCCTTTTCCTGGGGAGGAGACGCTCCGCAGAGCCGGCACACTGACGTAGGAATTAAAGTTGTCAAATGGTGGCCGAGGAATTCGCTCTCCCCCGAGCCCGGCCAGCTGGAATCCGGGAGCTGCACCGGTCAGCTGCTGCCTTCTCCCAAAAGCACCGTGCGCTCGCACTGTCACACTGCACGCCCGCCCCCGCCTCTGCACGCCGCCCTCCCTCTCCGCACGTGGGTTCCCAGCACCTGCCCCAGGCTGGGGGGCCCTGGGCTCCCTGGTTGAGTTGTGCAGTCATCGTCCACCTCCCCCTGCCTGGGGCTCCCTCAAGGTCCAGGGCCTGGTCTCATTCGTTCGCTGCCCCGGGCCCAGTGCCCAGCCCGGGGCCTGGCACCAGTGCGAACCAGCGTGAGATCTGGCGGGAAGGTTTGAGGATGTTGATGTTGAAAACAAGGAGGTGTCACGGCCCAGAGCAGGAGGCGGGTGCACAAGCAGGGGTGTGGCTCTGCCCCACCTCTGGGATCTACCTCACCCCCACCCGAGCCCCGCCCTGGGCTAACTCCTGCCAGAGGCAGTTACAGAGCTGTCGCTCTGGGCCCAGAGAAGAATGCCGTGTTCCATTAGCCCACTTAGAATACGATCTTGTGCAAGTTCACATGCGAGGCCGGGCCGGGGGGGAGCGGCCTGCTCGTGGAGCAGACGCTCGCCGGGACGCAGGGGCTTCCGCGCTCAGCACCCCCGGCTCTGAGCCCGGCCAGCCCGCCGGCAACCGCGGCCTCATTTCACTCTGGAAACGGTTGGGAGCCACTTAGCAAACGCACACGCGTCTGTGAGTGTGTTCGTCCATCTCCGCCGCCAGCCGTGTGGGATGAGCATAAGAAGACGAGATTGTTCTTCACCGGGTATCACAGTTGCAATTTCAGAAAAGCAGTGGACACTCGGCCATCAGGGAGCGTGAACGCAGGGATGGAAGGGTCTGCCCGCTGCGCAGAGGGAAGTCCCGTCCCTGTGGGCAGGGCGGCGCCACGCCCGGCCTCAGCGTCCGGCCCCTGCCTCTCTCCCGGCCAACGGGCGCCGCTGCGGGGATCCGGGGCTGCCTCTGGGGGCGAGGCGCCCACTCGTGCGGGTGCCCAAAGCAGGCGGGTGCCGGGGTTACTGTGAAGGTTAACGTCATTTGCAGCCTGCCCCCAAGTGTCAGGAACTGCTCCTTGTTCCTCTCATGGGTCCCTGGACACGTTGCCTCCAGGGACCAAAATTCTAGAGGCCTGTGTGTGCACACGTTTAGGTAAATGTTGAAAATATCTTCCTAATAAGGCAAAGCTGATCATACTCATTTAATCTTTGTTAAAAGCATCACAAATGATTTATTGATTTTTAAAAACGAAAAATAAGAAAGAATGCACTGCCGCTGTTACGTGCATACACCAGTATGTGCGCGGCCCGATCCCGTGACACAGGCGCCAACACCGGTGGCCTCTGATTCCAGGTGCCTGGGGATACACCTAGACGCCACATGTCCGGAACCTCAGGCCTATCATCAGGTAAACACGTGGGCCTACGGTCAATCTATGCGGTTATGCAGACGGGGCGAATTGGGTTATGTCGGATGCCACCACATTCCCAGGTTCTTGGGTCCACACACCCAACATGTTCTTAATAGAAATAATAACATAAAATACAAGAAAACCACAAGTAACTAAAGAAAAAACCCTACCCAAACAGCTGAGCGAATTAACTCGCGTGGTCAAGGAAGGTCAGAGACCCACAGCTGGTTCCCGCAGGCACTGGTGAGGCTAAAGAGGGTGGAGGAAGGCCGCTCCAGGGATCCTGTGCTGTCCTTGGACCTGGGGCCTGGACTGTGCTACAGTCTGTCCCTGTGTGTCTGGCACTTGCTGGCGGTGGTGGTCAGCTAAGGGACAGGTGCTGGGTGGGGTGGCCAGTAGGAGGCCCATCTCTGCAAATGTGCCTTTGGAGACTGCCAGCAAGTGAGTGGGGAACGTGGCAAAGGTCCTGGAGAGTCACAGCTTCTCACTGGCACTGGCCCTGCCAGCCCCATGTCCCCAGATGCCCTGTCCCCAGGAAGACCTTGAGGACAACTTGCAGGGTGACCTCTGGAGGAGGTGGTCCAGGAGCCCCAGCTGGTGGGTAGGCAGGGTGGGGAGAGAGATTTGGGTCCAGCTGAGACGCCTCCACCCCCTGCTAACCCTAACCCTAACCCTGGTTGTGTGGCCTAAGTGGCTCTAATCCTAACCCTAACCTTAACCCTAACCCACCCTAACCTTGGCTGTGTGGCTCGAGTGACTCTAATCCTAACCCTAACCCACCCTAACCTTGGCTGTGTGGCTCGAGAGACTCCCTTTGTCCCTGTGGTCTTGGAGTCCCCACCTGGTCCCCATGGGTCACTCACTCAACAGAGATGGAGTGCCTCCTCCATGCGGCACTGTTGTGGGTGCCGGGGCTCATCCTGGGCCCCTCCACTAATGGGTCCTGCTTCTCTTCTGGGGGAAAGGGGTTAAGGCCCCCTAAGCTCCGCCATGGTGCACAGGAGAACGTCACACCTTCACTCCGATTCCCTGACCAGCCAGTCACTAGCCTGGACTCTGGTGTTCCCCACCTCCGAGAGGGACGCCATGGCCACCAAGAGCCCTGCTGGGAGGAGGGGAGGGGAAGAGGAAGGGGAGGAGGAGGAGGGGAAGAGGAAGGGGAGGAGGAGGAGGGGAAGGTTCCCGTTTCAAGGCAAAAGGTGAGCTCCCCCGCGGTCCCTGTCTGGACGTACACTAGCATCCGTGATTCTAGGCAAACTGGGTGAGTGGACCTCGCCCTGCGCTGGGGAGCAGAGGGCTGGTTTTAGGGACACCTCCGCTACCGTCTTGCTGTGACCTTGGGAAAGTCACTCCTCTCCCTGGGCCTCAGTTTCCCCTTCTTCTAAATGAGGGGCATGCTCCTGACAGCACTTCCAGCTGTTCCATCCTACCTCCTCCTGGCCTGGTCTCCTCATAGGTCCTCAGGCGACAAGGAGGCGCATCTGGGGGCTGCCTCCACCTGCCCACCCTTCTGGGGGCTGCTGTCTCCTTCCATGGCTGGGAAGGGCCATTGGGTGGGAAAAGCCCCAGGGGCGCCCCCTGGTGGCGGAGCCAGGACCTGCAGTGCTGGGTCCCTGTGCCTGCCCCTCCCCCAGCCCGGGGGAGACCAGGGCCAGCGTCCGGGTCTGGAGGGCGCCCTGGGCATTCTGGGAAAGGGGCTCCCGAGAAGGGGGCTCTGACGAAGCAACCCAGATGCCACTGCCTGGCCATAGAAACAGAAAGTTGAACGCCCCACCCCACGCAGCCAGCTACCTAGAGAGGTATTTACACGTCTGCAGTTTAACAGGAGGTGGGACAGCAGGCCCCGGAGGGTGGTGACAGGAGGGCCTGGCTCAAGGCAACCCAGGCTTTGGAGGCCGCCCCCAGAGGGATGGTGGAGGGACGAGGGAAACAAAGTCCGGAAGGGCCCAGGCGCCCTTCAGGGACAGGTGCCGCAGTGCCAAGTGTCTGAGTGGGTGGCGGTTCTTGCAGTGGGGGCAGTAGGTGGGCTCCCTGCCCAGGCTCCAGGATGGCCCGACCTCGGCCAGAAGTCAGGCCAGGCCTTGGGCCGGGCGACAGCACGTGGGGCAGCCTGTGTGGGGTCCAGGGCAGAGCCTGCCCGAGGTTGGCACCCCAGAGGGGCAGAGTTTGGCTGTGCTCCAGGGCGTCCCGTGGGCCCCAGATGGGCTTGGATTGACCAGAGGGAGGAGTGCCTGTCGCCTGGCGTGGGGACAGCTGGAGGAAGGGGCTTTTCCGCAGGTTTCTGAGGGGATGTCGGTCCAGCCGCCGGCTTCGCTTGTGGCTGTGTGCCCTCCACGGGGGGTGGAACGACAGAGAGGAGTGTGGGCGGGTCTGGCCATCAGCTCACCAGGTAGCTGTGCATCTCGCGGGAGTTGATGCTCAGGACCACGCCAGTGTGGTTGCCTAGGAAACAGGAGAGATGTGCCATAAGCAGACACCCTGGGCTGGGGTGCAGGGAGACAGGGCCACGCGGGGACGCGGTAGTGGTCTCAGCCAGTATGCAGGGGCATCCCTGGGGCCCCTCAGCCCGTGCCAGGTGCAGGGGGGTGACTGAGGAGTGGGCTGTCCCGGTGCCGTTGCGAGCAGTGGACCCCAAGGGAGGGCCTGTGAGGTGAGGCCCAGGCCAGCCCCCGATGTGCCCACTGACCTGCACGGGGACCCCCAGCATCGGCAGCAAAGGGGCACGGGAGGGGCTGAGGCTTTGCCCCGTCCTGGCAGTGGGTGCTGCGAGGCGCGGCGTGTCGAGGCCGGGAGGCATGAGCAGGAGAGAGGGGCACAGTGACACCAGCGGCAAGGGGTGAGCAGGAGTCCTGGGGGCCTTTTAGGGGCTGGGCCTGGGCTTCACCATCTCAAGCTTAAGGGTGACAGTGGCGCCCTGGGAAGGACTGTCTGTGGGGCTGTGAGAGAAGATGCACCCACAGCACTTGGGCAACGCCTGCGCACACTAGGGCGTGGTTAAAACAACCTAGTGTTGCCACGCTGCTGCTATTCTTCAGGGGCTTGAAAACAAGGAGCTGTATGAGGCCTGGGAGCCGGCCCGTCTTCCTGGGGGCCTGCACCCCTGTCCACCAGGGAAGGCCTGGGTCCTCGCAGGGTGTGCCGCTTCCTTCTTGTGGGGCCGGCGGTGGGGGTCCTGGGGCGCAGGGCGCTCACCCAGCCTGGGGGCACAGAGGCTGCGAGCCAAAGACCTGGTCCACCCCGGCTCCAACTCGGTCAGCTAAGGTGAGGACCCCAGCTTTCCTGTCTGTAGAATGGACACAAACCCAGTGTCTGCCTCACGGGGGTCAGACAGCGCTGGGCGGGCCTGGCTCCCAGCCGGCGCTCGGCAAATGACAGCTGTGGTTCTTGCCGCTCCCCCAGGCTGCAGACGCATCCCACTGTGAGGAACACACCTGGCTGGTGGATGTGGGGGTGATCGCCAACGGCATGTGTGGATGCCAGGGGCCTCCAGCATGGCCGGGGAGGGCAGGAGGAGGAGTGACCAGCCAGTTCCGTTCAGCTCTGCAACCACTCTCAGGGGAGAGCGAAGGTGATAGGTTTTGAGGTCAGGCCCACCTGGGGCTGGATCCAAGGTCAGCCACTGTCAGCTTGTGTGGCCCTGGGTGAGCAGCTCACCTCTCTGTCCCTTTCAATACTTTAAAATGTGAGGACAGTGATTCCCACTCCTCACAGTCCTGGTGGCATGTGGGTGCAGGACAGGAGTGACTTTTGAAGCGGGATGACGATGACTGTGGCTGGCTGCGGCAGGGCTCTTGTGGAGCTTCCTGTGCACTGGACTCTGCTCGGTGGGAGCCAGTGTCTCCCCAGAGCCAGGTGCAGACAGGAATCGCAGGGCAAAGGTAGGGCTCTGGGGGGCCTGCCTAGATGGGAGTTCTAGCTCCCCACCAGCTGGACCTTAGCAAGGATGGTTGATCCCTCTGTGCCTCGATTTCCTCATCTCTGGAAAAGAGCCTGCCTCCCGGCTGCGGAGCTGAAACCACCGTGGAAGGCACCGCCACAGCCCAGCCGCTGGCTGTGCTGCCTGACGCAGGGGCAGGGTGGGTGCCGTGGCTCAGCCAGCAAGTCTCAGAACCTCCCAGCCCTCAGTTTCCCTACTTTTTCAGAGGAAGAGCAGTAGTGCCCATTGTGCCGGATTGCCTCATGCTCCGCATGCAGTGTGGCCTGGCCTTCCCCACCAAGGGCGGAGTCTGTCCCCCTCCCCTTGCACATGGGCAGACCTACAGAGCCAGAAGCAAGTGACAGGGCCCGACTCCAAGGCCAGGTCATGAAGGGGAGGCAGCCCCTGCCTGGCTGCTGCCCTCTCTCCACTTGCTCTCTGAACGTGGCTGCCATGTTGGGAGGAAGCCCACGCCACACTGGGTGTTCTGGTGATAGCCCCAGGTGCGGGGGTGGCTGACTACCTGCATTAATTGCGACACCCAAGTCAGGAGGCCTCTGAGACCACTGCAAACCCAGCCGTTGACCGCAACGTCAGGAGCCACCTGAGAGAGAACCGCCCGGCTGAGCCCAGTTGATCCCCAGAAACCGTGAGAGAAAATGGCCACAAATGATGGTGACACACCACTGAGATGGGTGGTTAGTCATGCAGCCATGGACAACTCGGCTGTCCTCTCCCACTGTGCATGACTGGGAGTGAGTGTGAGCGTGCCAATGAAAATGCCATGCAAACTGTAAAGTGCTGTGCTGTATGTCCACGTGTGAGATGTTCACTGAGTTGTCGTTGCCATGAGCAGCAGGGTTGGCTGTGGGGAAAAGGCCCCAGTAGCCTCGGGGAAGCCAGCCCTGTTTCCATGCTTTCCCTGCCTCGGTGGGGCCACACAGGGCTGTTTAGTCGTTGCCAGACACAGTGCCCTCAGCTACCACAAGGTCCCTGAAGTAGTCCCTTCAGGTGGCCCTGGGGGAATCCTGTCACCCACATCCGATGGAGGGAATGCAACAGGTCTGTCTGGCCTGGTGTCCCGAGCCCCTGCTGGCCCCAGGGAGCTGGGTGGGTGGCTTGCAGGAGGGAGGGGTGGGCTTCTGGGCGGGCATTACCTAGACTCTGCAAGTCGAGATGGTCATTTACAAACCCCTCACCCTGGATGGCGCTCTGGACGTCCTCGCCGTGGCCCACAGGGCTTGTCATTTCCTGTTCCTTCTCGTTGTGCATCTGGGCATACACGGTCCTGCCTGGGCGTTTCCTGCAGGATGGGGTGGGGGCAGGGTATTCAGCTCTGGGTGGCCACCCAGCTCTCCTGCTCCAAAACCTCAGTGGGGTCAGGGCCTGGTGCACGTCTGCTCCAGAGGCACCTACAACAACCCCGAGTCTGTCTCCTGCCCTGCATGCAAAGCCACCTCCTCCAGGAAGCCCTCCCTGGTGTGTGCTCTCTCAGCCCTGGGTTTCCCTCTGCCCTGACAAATGGTGATCACTGTCTACTTGTCCATCTCCTCTCATAACTGGCCCCAGGGAGGGAGAGGGCCTCATACTCCCCTTTATCTCCCCACCACCCAGCAACCTTGACTGCATTGGTGCACATTCCCACACCACGTGCAAGGCTGGCCCACTCTGAGAGGTGCCTGCCGAGCCCTGTCTCTGTCTGGGCTTCCCAGGGTCATGCTGTTCTCAATTCTCTTCCTCTCCAGGGACAGAGGAAAGGGAGGTGGCAGGCACAGCCCCTCTGCCTCCCCTGGGACTGGGCGCAGGACCCCAGTTAGTCCAATGCTTCTGAGACGTGGGGTTGTTTGTTACGAAGCCAGCCCAGCCTGTGCTGACCGCCGCACTGCCACTGGGCCCAGGCTGCGAGGGCCTGAGGCCTCAGGACCCTGGGGCCAAAGGGGTGTTTCTCTGTGCTGCCCTAGGTGGGCCTGGAGCTGTGGGGACATGCTTGCCCCATAACTGTGGTCCCCCCATTTCCATGGTGACACAGGCATGGACTGACTCAGTGAGAAGCCTGTGTGTGCTGGCACCGGGCCGGCCACTGGCACCCTTGCTTCTCTCTGGACACCTTCTAGGCCCCTCAAGGCCCTCACCCTCCTCCTCCCACCCACCGGGTGTGAGTTGGGGCCAGGACATTCAGGGCTCTTTACGCAGGTGCGACAAGCCTGGGGCATTTGTGGATGCCACAATCTGGCCCCCGGTGGCCTGAGGATGAGGAGAAAGATCACCTGCAGAGACCAGAGTCTGTCCCTGCTGTGGCCTCCCCTCCCTGCTTCCGACCTTGCCTGGCCGAGCCCACCTTCCCCTCCCGGGGCAGCGAGCCACCTCTGCAGCCGGCCGTCCCTCCGCCCCGCGTTTCCCAGGCGGGCGGGGACCAAGCCAGATGACACTGACGCTCAAGGGGGCGAGAGGCAGGGTGAGGACAGCGCCAGCGTTAGCCTCCCACGCGGCCCTGCCTGGGACAGGCGCCTCCCACTGTCCTCTCCCACAGCGTGGGGACACTGGGACCCGCGCCTGCGAGGGCCTGCGAGGGCCTGCGAGTCCCGATCAACTTGCAGGGCGATGATGCAGAGAAGGCACTGGGGACGCCTGCGCGACCTGCGGTTCTGCTCCTCTCCCTCTCCGCCCTCCCTCGTCTTCCCCTCCTCCTCTTCCTTCTCTTCGTCCTCTGCTCACCCCAGCCCTGCTCCTTCTGAGGCCCCTTTTACAGATGAGGAAACTGAGGCTCAGAGCCTCAGAGCTGGTTGGCGCAGGGCAGGGGCGAGGCCCAGGTCTCTGGGACCGACTCCG
The DNA here is from genome assembly GCA_028533085.1 of Varecia variegata. Lineage (NCBI taxonomy): Eukaryota > Metazoa > Chordata > Mammalia > Primates > Lemuridae > Varecia > Varecia variegata. The sequence goes on along the minus strand of CM052436.1, from coordinate 165,701,556 downwards.
TCCTCTACCGCTGCCCTGCGGCTGAACAGGGTCCTTGTGAGCCAGCGTGGAGGGTGCTCGGCGCAGGCCCCGAGGGGCAGAGATGGCTCGGTCTTGCCTCGTTAGCCTGCAGGAAAGTGCCCCCGCGGGCACCTGTCGGGCAGCCGGTGCCTCTGTGAGCTTGCAAACCAGGAAGGCCACAGCCTGGACCCTGCTTCATCTCTGCCCTGCAAACTCCTACTCATCCTTCAGGATGCCCACCAGAAATTGCCTCCTCAGGGAGCCCTCCCGGTGCTCCAGAGCAGCTCAGGCTGCCCCTTCAGGTGGAGCCGAGTACTTGGGCAGGTAACAAGCTGCTGGACATGCTTCCAGTCCCCTGAGTCCCCAGCACCTGGGCCAGGCCCTTGCACTGTGGGGTGCTGTGCACACACGACCACTGCTTATAAGACAAGAGGTGCACAAAGGACAGAGGGAGAGAGGGGTGAGGGGTCCAGGGCCAGGGAAAGGGCGGGGCTTAGGGGGCAGGGCCCTTGGCTCCAAACGAGCACTAGGAAAGCGTGAGGGAGCCGTCTCCTTGGCAGTCCTCAAGGGTGACCCTGACCGGGAGACGGAGGCCCCTGGAGCTGACCCAGCAGTGGGATCAAGTCTGGAGGCTGCGTTTGCAGGAAGGAGTCTGGTGACACTGCCTGGTCACTGTTACTCATTCCTGGCTCCAGAGCCTGGGTGAGCTCAGACCGGCCCCTGCCGTGTGGCCAGGCCTTGTTTAGAGATAAGGACCAGGCTCGGAGGGAGGAGGGGTGCCAAAGCCCCGTCAGTAAATGCATCCCGTCCTGCTGCCCACCAGCCTCAGCACGAGCCCCGCCCGCTCCCACCCAGGGTGTCCCCGAGCAGCTCTGTCTGGACACCCTGGAGCCTCTCCCGGTGGAGGGCCTGGTACAAAATGCCGCACATAGGGAATGGCTAGATGGGAGCTGAGGAAGCACAGATGGGGCCTGGCCTGTGTCAGCTGTGTGACCTTAGGCAAGTTACTTAACCTCTCTGAGCCTTGGTTTCCTCATCTATGAAATGGACCATGTCCCTCCTGTGAGGGTGAGGATGGGTGGAGCTGCACGAGGTGATGGCTGAGATGCCCAGGTAGAGGACATGGGTGCTGGTTGGGTGATAGGTGGCGGCTGTCACTCCAGGGAACCCACAGGAGGTACAGAACCAGGGAGGGGCCGCGTGGGCACACGTCTTCCCGCCGCAGCCCATCACAGGTCAAACCCACACCACCTCCTTCCCAGCCCTGGGGGGAAGCCGCTGCCTTGGGGGCCCTTCCAGAAGTGCCCGTGAGCGTGAGCCGGGCCTGGCTGCGTGCAGCCCCCGCCAGAGCCCGCTCGGTGTGGGCAGGGGCGGGGGGGGGGCCTTGCCTTTTGAACTTGTAGAGGATGAACGCGCCCGCCGCGAAGAGCCCGATGACAAACAGCACCACCACGGCCCAGTATCCGCCGCTGCCTCCTGCCAGCTGCCGGGACTCTGCAAGCGAAGCAGCTGTTAGTGGACGGCTGGGGACACCGGCCCTAGCCCCGGCCCCGGCCCCGTGGACGGAGGATGTTTCACACCAGGGGGTGGGCTCTCCGGGTGCCACTGAGAGGGGACGGCGGGACATAAAGGACCAAGGGGCTTGTGCTCCCGGCCTTGGAGGATCCCCTGCCCCTTGGCAGGACTCCTGCGGGGCCACACCGCTGTGTGCCGGTCCTTCCTTCTGCAGCCTGGGCCAACGTCCTTTCTATTTCTGCGCAGGCGTGGGGCGCACCTGCCAAACCTAACGAGCACGGTGTCTTCACAGAGCAGAAAAAAGCTCTTCAGCTTTTGGGGCAGCAAAGAGTCCTGCCCCAAAGGGGAAGGACACACAAGTGACTAAGAGGACAGTTCTATGGAGGGGTCGGGGGCAGAGGCCATCTGAGACCCTGAGCATCGGTGTCAACTCAGATAAGAGCTCCGTGTGCACCTGCAGGAGGCGAGCGCGGCCCTGGGTCTGACCTGGCTGGGGACGCACGGCTTCCTCGGAGGCGTGCGCCCACCAGGAAAAGCGTGCAGGCAGTGCCTGAAGGCCCTGCAGTGATGCACCTCGTCCCGGGGGGCCGGGACGCACACCCGCCCGTCCTGCAGGCCAGGCCGAGGGCTCTCACCTGTGTCTGTGTCCCTCAGGGCCACCAGGACCCGGACCCCGCCCTGCAGGAGGAAGCTGATCTTCTGTGACTTCAGCACCTGCTGGATGGCCGCGAGCCTCTGAAAGCACAGAGTGGGGAGTGGGGACGGGTCCTCAGGGAGAGCTGGGCAGACAGGCTGGAGCCATGGGCCTGTGGGGGACACGTAGCCTCCCTGAGCCTCAGTGTCTTTATCTGTAAAATGAGAATAATGACCCACCAGCCAACCTTCACCAAGAACCATTGATGGGACACAAAGCTGACCCAGATGTGGTCCTGTCCTCAAAGAGCTCATGTTTTAGCAGGGAACAGGTGTAAGAGAGACAGGCTCTGCAGTGCGTAAATCTGGGGACACGCAGGGCTGCTGCAGGAGGCCCCCCCGGCAGTGGGCAGGGAAGGCTTCCCGGGGTGGAAGGCTGAGAAGAGGACACGAGAGGGGCAGATGAATCAGACTCCGCCTCAGGGAGGGAAACCCGGGAGGTGCTGCTGGACTGTGGGGTGGCGGATGCAGGTGGGGGGTGTCTGTGGCTGGAAGGGCAGTGTCCGGACAGCAGCCAGCCTTGTGGACCATGAGCACCCTCCTCCAGGGTCGGTGTGACACGACAAACACGGGAGGTGCCTGGCGCACAGCAGGGCTCTCTCCCCTCCTCTCATCCCTTCGTGTGTCCCCAAGCACCAGTCACCATCCAGGGGCTGGGCTGGCTTGGACACTTGGCTCTTGCCACACTTGTCATCTCTGTCCTTCTGCTAACAACCATTCTAACAGGTGTGAGGGAACATCTCATTGTGGTTGTAATTTGCATCTCTGAAGATCAGCCAGGTTTAGCATTTTTTCACATACCTGTTGGCCATTTGTGTGTCTTCTTTTGAGAAATGTCTCTCCAGGTCCTTTGCCTACTTTTTAATCGGGTTACTTGTTTTCTTGCTATTCAGTCATTTGAGTTCCTCATGTATGTATTTTGGATACTCGCCCCTGTAGGTGTGTGGTTTGCAAGTATTTTCTCCCACGCCGGCTGTCTCTTCACGCTGTTCCTCACTGCTGCGGCTGCGTAGACTCTTAGTTGGACGTAATCCCATTTGCTTATTTTTACTTGTGTTGCCTGTGCTTTTGGGGTTGTATCCAAAACATCATTCCCCAGACCAGGGTCGTGAAGTTTTCCCCTGTTTTCCTCTAGTAGTTTTACAGTTTCAGATCTTATGTTTCAGCCTTCATTTCACTGGAGTGGATTTTCGTGTACGAAGTGAGATGCTGTGAATATTCACAGATGCCCGTGAATATTCAGTCTCCCGGCACCGTGCACTGGGGAGATTCTCTTTTCCCCACTGTGTGTTCCTGACACCTTTGTCTAACCTCTGGCTGTAAATATGTAGGGTTACTTCCGGGCTCTCTGTTTTGTTCCTTTGGTCTATGTGTCTCTTTTTACACCAGTGCCATGCTGTTTTGGTTACTATAGCTTTGTAGTATATTTTGAAATCAGGTGCGTGAGGCCTCCAGCTTTTTTTTTTTTTGCTCAAGATTGCTTTGTCTATTCCAGGTCTTTTGTGGTTCCACACAAAGTTTAGGATGTTTTCATGAAAAATGTCATTGGAATTTTGAAAGGGACTGCATTGAATCTGTAGATCACTTTGGGCAGTACAGACATCTCAATAATATATTCGTATTATTGCATATGAATGAATGCATGAACACAGGATATCGTCCCATTTATTTGTGTCTTGTTCAAATTGTTTTCATTTATGTTTTATACTTTTCAGTGTACAGGTCTCTCACCGCCTTGGTTAAACTCATGCCTAAGTATTTCATTTTATGTTTTGGATGCTGCCGTGGATGTGCTTGCTTTCTTGAGTTCTCTGGAGGGCAGGCTGCTGTCAGCGTACAGAGATGCAACTGAGTTCATGTCTCCGGTTCTTCCTGACGGTGGCCCTCACCCAGCCTCCCTTCTCTCATCTGTGAAATGGGCTTCTGAGCCCCACGGGGGTTTTGGGGTGTGTGCTGCCCCTGCCTCGGTGCCACCACTCTTTCCCGATCACCTGAGAGAGCATCGGTCTCTGTGACTAGTCCAGAGGCTACGTGAGCTTCTGGTTTATGTTTTAGAAATTGATGCAAAATTTATTCTTTTAAAATGTATAACTTGATGCTTTTTAATATGTTCCCCAAATGTGCAACCATGGCCACATCTAATTCCCAGCCATTTTTGTCACTTCCAAAAGAAGCCACCACCCATTAGCAGGCACCCCCCGCGCCTTCCCCAGCCCGGCACCTCTCATCCGTCTCCCCGATGGGCCTGTTCTGGATGTTTCTGGATCCTATATTAATAATGCATAGTCTTCTGTGACTGGCTGTTTTCGCTTAGCACAAGGCTGCCAAGGTCATCGCGCCGTAGCAGGCGTTGGCACTTCGCTCCTTCTGTGGGCAAAGACGGCTGCGTTGTAAGGACAGACCGCGTTTCGTTTCTCTGCGGGCAGCTGAACGTTGCGCTGTTTCCAGTTTTTGGCTCCGATGAATGACAGCTGCGAACACCCGTCACAGGTCGTGGTATGGACAAATGTTTTCGTGTCTCTCGGGTGTACACCTAGGAGTGGGACTGCAGGTCACTTGTAACTCCAGGGGTCACTTACTGAGGAACTGCCACACTGTCCTTCATGGCGGCCACACCACTCCTGCCTTCAGCGTGAGGTGCTGATTTCGCTGCTTCCTCACTGGCACTTGGGACTGTCTGCTTTTTTATTTTAGCCACCCTACTGGGCACGACAGGATTGTGATCCATCTTTGAGTCCCCTTCCCACACCTGTCACCTGGCAGGTCTCTGACCCCTCCATGAGGGCTATCTGGAAATTGTCACGGGGCTGAGCTCTGCTCTGTCCTGAAACATGGGCCCCAGGGGTCCTCCTGCACCGTGCTCACCCACGTTTCCCAGCACCCCTTGCGGGCAGGCTGGGGCCATGCGACCAGCTCTGGCCAGTGACGTGGGCAAGGGCATGAGCACATCTGCTGGGCCCCCTCCCCCCTCACTCCCTTTGTGGCAGTGACTTCGGAGGCTGGTGGCTTCCAGGGCATGAGCACAAGGTGGAGGGGGGCCAGTTCCCTGAGTGGGACCACGATGTGGTGAGAATAAGCCTCTATGTGAGGCGCTCTGCAGATGTCCCTGTTGTGATGATACCGAGCCCTCAGCTGTGCAGGGAGGACATGGCCACGGGACATACCTTGTCACTTGTGAGGCTCCTCTTCCTGGTGGGCCTGGGGGGGGGAAGGAGCACATACAGGTCAGCCAAGGTGGGCAGCCCTGGCTTCACCACGGTCACCAGCAGCTCCTCGGGGACGCTGGTCTCCTGTGGGGACAGACAAGCCACTTTGATCCGCCTGTCTTCCTTGTCTCCTGCCACATGCCGAGCCTCCCACGAGCACCATGCCTCCCCACTTGGCCTGTCTGAGTCCTGGTCATCTGTCCTGCAAGCCCTTCCTGACCCCTGCATGCCATGGGATGGCTCCTGTGCCACCTCCTGCACCCAGGCTCCTGGTCCCTCTGCCCCTGCCTGGGTTGGGGCCTTTGCCGCCCACACCGGCCTCCCCTTGGCCAGGCCTGCCCTGTGCCACAGTCCTTACACTGCGGCCAGCAAGAGCAAGGCCCTTCCTCGCTAACGTCCTCCTGGACATTGGGGTGGGTCAAGGCTCCTTGCCACAGCATCCCGGGCCCACCGTCTGGTCCCCGACTCCAGCTGCCTCCCACTCCCTCTCCCCACCATCCCAGGTGCAGCCACGGCCACGTGCCATGCAACTCCCTCAACCCACAAGGCACTACTCGTGTGGGTCCCTCTGCCTCCTGGAAGTCCCACTGTACGCACTTTCATCCGACAAACTCCTATTCACCCTTCAGTGCCCAGGACAGTTTTACCAGCATTATTCACAGGATGAGGAAAAGCATGGCCAGAGCGGCCCTCAGCCTGTGGTGGCTGTGGATGGCCCTAGGGCCTGGTCTTTCTCTCACTAGGGAGCCACGGGCCTTGGATGTTCCACTGCCTGCCTGGATGTCTGCCTCTGTGAGCTCCCTGAGGGGCGTGGTCACATCTGATCTCTCTGTCTCCAGTGTCCGGCCCAGAAAAGAAATTCAGTGAATGAATGAAAATCACTTTAAAGAGACTCTGGGCCACTGGGGTCTTCTGCAAACAGCTAATGCTCACTAGAGGTGCACAGAGGATGCATCTTGTGCCCCCCAGGAGGCGGGGCTCCAGCTGTCAGTCCCCCCACTAGGTCAAAGCCCCACCTGGCCTCCAGGCTCCCCCCGCCCCAGCCGGCCTAAGGCCAGAGCACCACCCGCCCACCCTGCCCTGGGTGCCCCAGGGCCCTAGAGCTTCTCTGGGAGCCAGAGGCACCCTCGGGGCTGGGGAGGCTCCAGGCACCTTGGAGAGCAGCCGGGTGACCACCAGACCCACGTCTTCCCTCCACTCGGGCGTGTTGGGGTTGTTGGCATCCAGGTCCTTGGAAAACTGCAGGGGCACAACCTGAAATTGATCTGGAGAGAGGAGGGATGGGAGAGCTGATGCATCCTGGCCAGCCTGGCTCTGGTGCCTCCAGGGAGGGCAGCCACATGTCCTGGGTGGTCCCCAGGTTCGGATCCCCGGCCCCTCGGCCCCAAAATCTCCTCAAGCAGGTCAGGCACCTCCTGATTTTGTGTTTGGGGAACAATCTGCCTCTCGGGGTGTCAGCAGCTGTGGGCTGTGCTGGGCAGGGTCCACTTCACTGGCTGCCATCTCCCAACAGCAGTGACGCCGACAGTGATGACAGTGAAGACGGCCACACTGACCTGGGAGGGAGGCCCGGCGTGTGCTGAGCCTTCTGTGGGACCTGCCCCCTTGACCACAGGGAGGGACACACCCCACGAGGGCGGCCTCTCGTTCCTCAGGGACGTCAGCTGGGCTGGTCCCCCACCAGCCTGAGTCCCTGGAGGGCAGCAGCCCCATCTGCTCCTTCTCCCATGCGTCCCGGGCTCCAGGGCTCACGCCCAACTCTAGAGTCCCCAAGAGCCTCAGAGCTAAGTCGTAACCTCTCCTTTACTTCTTGAGCCTTGGTTTTCTCCCCTGTGAGGTGGGAAGAGGCTTTGCAGGGCTGAAAGCTTGAGGGACAAGATCTCTGTGAACTGCCAGTCCTGCATTGTACAGCGTGGGCGAGGGTGGCTGCTGCAAAGCTTGTGGCCCAGTGGTGACGGAGGAACTGTCACAGCAGCCTTGGCCAGGGCGCAAAGGGTCCACGTGGGCAGCCCGGCCCTCTAAATATTTAACTGATGGCTGCTGCCCACAGCACGGGCTGCTCTTACGGCAAGGTGAGGTTTCTATCGGTCTGGTGGGGCACGGGGCCAAGAGCTTGCTGGTGGGTCTCCTCTAGGCTTGGCACCGATTTCCTGTTGTAAACGTCTCCGCGAGGAGCCCCAGACGCACAGGCAGACCCCGCCCGGACTCAGAGCAGGGGCTCGGCAGGTCTGCGGAAGAGCCTTTCCCTTCCAGCCGCACCACGAGCCGCTCCTGCAGGCGCGGGACCGGGAGCCCGAACCTGGCTCCCGCTGCTGCGCAACCTTGTCAAGTCACCCAGCAATGTCCTCACTGTGCCCTCCCATGAGTGCCACAGGACGCGGGAATTGTCAGTATTTATGTTACTGATGGGGAAACTGAGGCCAGAGAGGCTGGGAGCCTTTGCCGAGGCCACAAAGCCAGAGTAGAGCTGTGCGCACTCACCCAGCCCCTCCTCCCCAGCCCTGGGCCACCCTGGGGAGGCCAGGACATCCATGGCTAATTCACCCATGCGGCCCGACCCTGGAGAAGGACTCACCCAGCACGCGGATGACCCTGGAGTCCTGCAGCACCGAGTTCCCACAGGCGGCCTGCACCGTCACACGCACGTCACCCGTGTCTGGAAACTGTGTCTTCACGGAGTTATCCAGGGACAGGAGGGGCTGCAGGGCACAGGTGGGGTCAGGGCCTGGCCTGGAGGCACAGTGGGTGACAGGGACGTGGCCCGAGGTCTGCTGCCCAGCCACATTGCAAACAGTGCCCTCCCCTTGCTCTTGCCAGCAAATGGCCAATCACGGTGCTCTGCAGAGGCAGCACCTGGGCAGGGGTGCCGCCAAGGGCACCTTGGTTCTAAGCCAATACAGCATGGACATGAGTCCCCTGGCACCCCCTCCTTCCACATGGCATCGCCAAGCCTCTCCTGTGTGGGCATTTTTGGAGCCTTAACACGGCGCCGAGGCTGGGCCTCATCCCCCTGGCCCTGGGCCATCTTCCCGCCGCACTGCAGATGAGCTGGGCACCTTCACCCCTGTCACCCAGCACGAGCTCTGTACCCCAGCTGCGGGGGTGGTGCACACTCAGCATGGGTGGGCGGCAATGTTATCCTGAGACAGCAAAGGCCATCACTCCCATAGCTGCAGAGACGGAGGCTCTGCGAGGTGAAATGATGTGCACAGAGCTGAAGCTGGAAGTGGCTGAGCCAAGACCCGAACCCAGAGCCCGTCTCCTTCCTGGAGCCTCCCCAGCCCCAAGGAAACACAATCCAGAGCCTACAGCCCCCCTTGGGCCTCCATGTCTGGGCCCTCAGCTGCTGTGGGGGCTTTATGCTGGGGTGCAGGCTGCTGTTTGCTGAATGAGTAAAGGGTGCCCCTCTTTGGTCTTGAGGCCTCAGCCTGAGGACCGACAGCCTTGCCCTCCCCCAGGCATTCTGCTGACTTGGGCTCTCTCCTGCTCCAGAACTGTCCTTGGCTCCCTGAACTCCTTGTTCAGGGTACAACTCAGGCCTCTGAGTGAGGCTTCCAAGATCTGGTCCAGCCCTAATGAGCTCCTCCTCCATGAAACCTTCCCTGTATCCACCCCTGCCAGAAATGGCCTCCCCTTCCCAGAGCTCTCACACACCCCGCCTTCCCACTCCCATGACACTTGTCACACCCTAACTCTGGTGAACCACTTTGTTCCCATCTCTCTCCCAGGAAAAAGCAGTGACTGGTCTGATTCATCCCGTGTCCCCTGAGCAGATGGACCCCAAGAAGATGCCCAGGGGTGGGTGTTGAGTGAAGGACGGATAGTGTGTGCCCCTCTCAACTGCCCCAGGAGAGCCCCAGGGTGGGGCATGCATCCTACACTGAGTCCTTCTGCTGAATGTCAAGGGCTGTGCCCCACCCCCACTCTGCACCCAAGCGGAGCCTGTGAGAAGGAGGCCTCAAGGGGGCCAGGACAGCGCACCTGTAGGCTGTGGCCAATCCACCAGTAGAAGACGGTGAGGTTGGGGTTCAGGGGCAGCAGCACAGCTGTGAGGTTCACCTCCTGGTTGATGCCGATGACAGGAACCACCTCTAGATAGAGGGCCTGCAGGGGGGCTGTGGGGTCCCCCAAAAGGCCAAGGTTAGAAGGTGTCAGAGCGCAGAGCACTTCAGATACTGCTTATTGGTCACTGTCACCATCAACATCATTGTTATTACCACCATCACCACCACCGCCATCACCATCATCACCACCATCACCATCGCCACCACCTCCACCATCACCATCATCACCATCACCATGACTACCACCTCCACCATCACCACCATCACCACCATAATCACCATCACCACCACCACCACCTCCACCATCACCACCACCACCTCCACCATCACCATCATCACCACCATCACCATCGCCACCACCTCCACCATCACCATGACCACCACCTCCACCATCACCACCATCACCACCATCACCACCATAATCACCATCACCACCACCACCACCTCCACCATCACCACCACCACCTCCACCATCACCATCATCACCACCATCACCATCGC
>CM052436.1:165648938-165691077 GCA_028533085.1 Varecia variegata | reverse complement strand
CATCACCATCACCACCACCTCCCCCACCACCTCCACCATCACCACCATCACCACCATCACCATCACCACCACCATCATCACCATCACCACCATCATCACCATCACCACCACCATCACCATCATCACCATCACCATCACCACCACCCCCACCATCACCACCATAATCACCATCACCACCACCCCCCCACCACCATCACCACCACCATCATCACCATCACCACCATTGTTGTCACCATCACCATTATCACCATTGTTGTCACCATCACCATCATTATCACTATCAATATCACCATCAACACCACCATCACAATCGTCACCAATACCACCATCACCATCATCACCATCACCACCATCACCATTGTTGTCACTGCCACCATTGTCATCGCCACCACCCTAGTATTGTACAGGTCATCAGTGGTGCGAATTGAGCCCAGCCTGCCTGCCTCCCTGCCCTTGGGCTCACCACCCTGAGTACTGGGGGCCTACAGCAGCCCTGAAGAACCCCCTGTGCTTCCCCAGGAGCCAGGTTCTCTCTGTCACAGGGAGCAACTCCCAGAGGGGTCTGGGGGGTGGACTTACAGTTGACCTGCACAAAGAGCACCGCCTCGTCGTGCCCCGCCATGTTCTCTGCCCTGACAGACACGCGGTAGACACCAGGGCTCTCATAGCGGTGCCGGATGGGCTCCCCAGTCAGCGTGAGGTTCACGTACATGGCCTTGAAGCCATCCCCAAGGTCTACCTGGTACTTGGTGGTCAGGACATCCCCCTGCAAGGAAACAGCATGTGGCCATTCAGGAGTGGCCTTCAAAGCCCATAGGCTGGCAGTGGCTCATTCCCTCACGCACTAATCTGCTCCCTCCTTTCCTTGAAATGTGTGGGCTTTGGGGACCCACAGGGGACCAAGCTGGTTCTGCCTCTGAGATTCCAGCTCGCAGTATGGGGCTGGCACAGGCAGCCCAAGAGCATTTGATGGGGGGACCTGGGGGGACCAGGGCCAGGTTACATCTCAGAACAATTGCCCAGAGATAGAAAGGGACGGCCGAGAGCCCAAGGGTGACGTCAGGGAGAAGTTTCAGGGTGGGGCGAGGGCCCCGGGAGACCCGCTGAGGCCTGCGCCAGGCATGGGGCCAGGGTGTGAGAGGGGCCTCCCACAGCGCAGAGGGCCTCAGCATTGCCACGAGGAAGATGCCCACGTCTTCCAGGAAACAGAGAAGACACGGTTTTCCCTTCTATGACGCTGCGGTTCCTGCTTTCCTCTTTGATCTCATGTCCTGCGGTGCCAGAATGATGCTCACATGCGGCGGGGTCTGTGAAGAGGGCATGTCCCAGCATGGCCACCCCCGCAGCATGTGGTCACCCGCACACGCTGCTGTATCACCTCGCGCACTTCCCGGCCACGGGCGTTATCCTCCAGTAGCCACATTTTCCTCGGAGTCGGGCAGTTTAGTGAAGGAAGCGGTAAAGTTTTCAACTTCATGGCAAGACAGAGGTCTCACGTCAGTTATCATCTCCTCCCTCTCTTCCGCCCGCTGTCGCTTTCTGTTAAGTAGCCCCCATCAGGAACACCCAGAAAACTGTCTCCTCGTGAGCAAGAACGAAACAGGATAATGACTAACCATTTAGCAATCTTCTTAGTTTACACCTGCCAAACTGCAAAAATTGGTAACTACTTTCACATAAACTATGTTCATTTAACTTTTGCCACAGATGATGGCATAACTGGCTGACTAGTGTCTCCCCAAACTCATGCCCACCAGGAACCTCAGAATGTGACCTCATTTGGAAACAGGTCTTTGTGGATGTCCTTAGTTAGCATGAGTCGTCCCGAGTAGGGCACATCCTGGATCCCATGACCGGCGTCCTGGTGGCAGAGAGGAGAGGGAGGTTTGAGACACAGGGAAGAGGCCGTGGGGACCCGGAGGCAGAGCCTGGAGTGAAGCTGCCCCAAACCAAGGGCCGCCTGGGGCCTCCTGGAGCGGCAGGAGGTCAGACCGGAGTCTGTGCCTTAGCCTCGCACTGTTTGAAGCCGCCCAGTCTGTGGGCACCTGCTGGGCATCGCCAGAACCCGACACGCACGTGCTGCGTCTTCCCCGCTCTGCAGGTTGGGAGACAGAGGATGAGGCTCTCAGAAGCCCATCGCCCTCTCTGTTTAGGGGGGACCGCGGAGAAGGCTCAAGTCCCGCTGCCCCCATGGCGGGAGGGTTTCCCGTGCTGCACCCCGGGCAGCGGGAGGCATGTTTGGCCTGGAGTCGGGAGCTGTGGTCTGGCCACCTGGGGTGAGGACTCTATACATATTTACTCCTTAAATATTTCACTTGGCTAAAGCAACTTGTCATTTTTTTCCTAATTACAAAACTAGTACATTCTCAACATAGAAAAGACAGAACATCCAAAGATCAAAGCAAAGAAAATAAAAAGAAAAAGCAAAATCTCACCATAATACCCTCCATGAATACCTTGGTATATTTCATTCTGGTCTATTTATATTACTGAGGGCTTTTGAAGGCAAGTAAGTGTTTCACTCTGAGATAACGACAGATTCACACGTGGTTGTGAGGAATAGCACAGGCAGAGCCTTGTACCCTTCACCCGGGTCCCCCCACGGCTAACATCTCGCAAAGCTGCGACATTACAACTAGGACGTCCACACTGACAAAATCAAGGTGTGGAACAACGTGACCACCGCCAGAATCCCTCCTGCCGTCCTCACAGACACACCCACCTCCCCTCAGCAGCCCCTGACTCTATGGCAACCACCAATGCCTCCTCCATGTCTGTAGTGTTGCCCTGTCGAGGACACTGCATACACGGACTCCACACGCCACAGTATGGAGTGTGGCGTCACCCAAGTGGCTTTGTCACTCAGCACAATGCACTTGACATTTATCCAGCTTATTGCAAGTTTCTGGCCTTTATGAATAAAGCTGCTGTGAACATACACATACGGGTTTTTACGTGAGCATTGGTCTTCATTTCTCTGGGACAAATGCCCAAGAGTGCAAGTGCAGGTCATGCTGTAGTTCCATGTTTAGTTTTCAAAAGAAACTGCCAAAGTGTTTTCCAGAATGGCTGCACCATTTTCCATTCCCACCTGTAATGTATGAGGGATCCAGTTTCCCCGCATCCTCACCAGCATTTAGTGTTGTCACCATTTTTTATTTTAGCCTTTCTGGTAGGTGTGCAGTGCTGTTTACCTGTGGTTTTAGTGTGCATTTCCCTGATGGCTCACGGTGCAGAGCATCTATCCATGCGCTGACGGCCATCCGCACATCCTTGCAGGAGTGGAGGATGTGCCACTCCCACACAGCTGGATTGGCATATTGATTATTTTGGGGTCAAAAACCCTGGAGAAATTGCAGTTTCAGAAAGGGAGAGCCGGCCCGCCTTCCTGTGCGTGGCACGCGGTAGGTTCCGCGGCCAGGGGTGCCCTCCCCTACCAGGGCACCCAGGGGCTGCAAGGGGCCTGAATGGACACACTTAGGGGAGAACCCCTTATCTTCCACCTGTTCCACACCTGGCACATCTCCTAGTGACTCCCCTAGAAAATGTTACTGCCCCAAGCCGGATATTTTTTTTGTCCACCATTTATTTTCCAATGTATTGTTCTTTGTCCAAAAAGTATGGAAGCATCTTGCTTTGGTGACCTCGGACTTCACTGTCTTGTGAAGGTCCTGTGCGCGTTTAACACTAACGTGACCTGTCTGCCTCTCCCTGCTCCCCTGCTGGCGTCAGTGTGGCTTCCAGCCCCAGCCAGTGGAGGGGTCTCGGGTGAATGGTCCATTTTCCAGCTGACGGTTTGTTTCCTGACTGTTGAGTTCCCTGCTGGACATGTGATCTGCAGATATTTTCCCACCCTCGGCCTGTCTTTTCTCCTTAGCGAGGGCGTTTCGCAGAGCAAAAGTGTCGTTTCGATGCAGCCCGATTTGTCAACCTTTCCTTTTAAGGAGTGTGGCTTTAGTGCCAAATCTGAGGACCCTTTTCTAGTCCCAGACCCCCAGTATTTTCTCCTATGGTTTTTCTAAGAGTTTTATGACTTTCACACTTTACATTTAAGTCTGTGATTCATTGTGAGTTGATCTTTATCAGGTGCGAGGTTCAGTCGGGGTTCATTTTTATTGTGTAAAAAGGCCATTGTTCCTTCAGCGAGCTGTTTTCGTACCTATGTGAAAAATCAGGTGGGTGTATTTGCGTAGGTCTATTTCTGGATTCCCTGCCAGATCTAATTTTAGGGCTCTCCTAAATCCGGTACTATTTCCAAGCCTAGCTTGGCCTGTGTGTGAGTGTGTGTGTAAGTGCACAAATGTGTCTGTGAGTGTGTACGAGTGTGAACATGAATGTGTGTGAACACGTGTGTAAACATGCATGTCCCCGTGTGCATGTGTGTGCGTGTGTGTGTGAGTTGCACCAGTGAGTGTGTGTGCCCACCCCAACTCTACCTTCCCACACCCCTTCCCCAAGGGAACAGTAGCTTCTTCGAGGGGTGCCCCAGGAACCCTCTCTGCTGAGAGCTGCTGCTTCTCTGCCAAGAGCATCTCTGGTCACTCTCCTGACTCTGCAGACTCAGCCCCAGGCCCGCAGAGCAGCCCCAGCAATGGGCCCAGCCACTGGGCGGGTGGGGACACTGGCCCCTGGGGCTGGCAGCTTGCCCCGTCTGGCTCCATTAGGAGAATCTGGGACGTGACTGACTTGCTCAGATGCCGGGCTCTAGGGGGCAGCAGATGGCCATTTTTCCTGGAGGTCCGTAGGGGCCTCAGAGGGGTCAACTCTGAGGGTCCGTGTGACCCCAGGCCGGGCAGGGTGCTCTGTCCTGCTGGCACCCCTAGACGCTGCTGTGAACAGAGGGGCCCCACCCCCACCCCAGGCGGCCCCCTTGGCTGGAGGCGTGAATCTCAGGACGGTCTCACTCAGCGTGGGCACCTGGGACGGGCGGGGACCGGGGACGGATGGGTGGGGACCGGGGACAGACGGGTAGGGACCGGGGACGGGCGGGGAAGTGGACCCTGCACCAGCGAACAGCTCAGGTCTGGGGGCCCCAGACTCGGTCTCTGTCCACCGGGAGTCCCGAGGCCTGGGACCCCTGCGGACCGTGTGGCCTTAGGAGAGCGACTGCACCTGTCCGGGCCTCGGTTTCCCCAGCTCTAAACCCGGCTGACAAGAGCGCACCACGTGAGGTTGTGCGAGGAGTGCAGGAGTAGTGCCCAACGCAGAGGCACTCGGCAGGCACAGCTCTGTGTCCTCTTCTGCCTCAGTTTCCCCATTTGCACTAGTCCAGGCTTCCTGCTGTCCTATTCCAAAGAACTTTGCCATCCTCATCCCACCCCACCTTGGCACAGTATTTTTAAAAACTTTTATTTTTTATTATTTATCTTGTTTTGAACTAGATGGTTGCTTGAAATATTGTAATGCCTTTTTTTTTTTTTTTTTGAGACAGGGTCTGTCTTGCTCTGTTGCCCTCGCTGGAGAGCAGTGGCGTCATCATCGCTCACTACAGCCTCCAACTCCTGGGCTCAAGCCATCCTCCTGCCTCAGCCTCCTGAGTAGCTGGGACTACAGGTGGGCACCACCCTGCCTGGTAAAGTTTTTTATTTTTTGCAGAGATGGGATCTCACCATGTTGCTCAGGCTGGTCTAGAACTCCTGGGCTGAAGCAATCCCCCTGCCTCAGCCTCCAGAGTGCTGGGACTACAGGCATGAGCCACCGTGCCCGGCCAGCACCATATTTTGAAGGACATTTAAAGAAAACACACATAGTCATGAAGCCACACTTGCTACCTTCCCCATATTTGTTAACCAAAGACCCGGACGCAGCAGAGCTGTGTGCAGGACACCTGGTGTCCCAGCCAGGGCGCTCCGGGGCTGGGAACAGGAGCATCGGCCGCTCCTTTGTGCTTTTCTGTAGTTTTGAATTTTCTGCATATCTGTAAGTTTTTCTAGTTTTTGTTTTTGAATTTCCTATAATAAGAACTAGCTAATTCTATAATCAGGGAAATAAACATGCCACAGATTAAGTTAAAAAGACTAGAAGGAAATATGCAATATAAATAGTTGTTTCCATGGAGGACCAGGATTTTTTGGTGATATTTATATTCTTGATATTTTTATGTGTTTTCAAAATGTTCTACAATGAACGTATTATTTTTAAAATCAGAAGAAATGTAACACTTGTTCTAAAGAAAAAAGAAAGATGGGAGACTGGAGGAAGTGTGTATTTATATCCATGTGTATTTATGTCTATATCTTCACACACACGGAGTTTATCTTTGGTTATGTAATTATAAGTAATAGGTGCTTTTAACTTTCTGCTTTTCTTATGATTCCAAATTAACTAAATCAATATAATTAGAGGTTTTAAAAAATCCTATTGCCACCCACCGGAATGAGTAAATCTTACACCACAGCCCAGCAAACACGCACACAGCACCCATGAAGCCACGCGAACCTCTGACGGCGCACGCTGCCATTCTCCGAGTCCGGTCTGCGACCCCCTGCGTCTCCTTCGCTGCTAATGTCTGTCTGGACCCAGGGAGTGGATTTCCGCCCACCCTTGCCTCCTGCTGCCCGGCACAGGCTGTTCTCCACGGCAGCGCCCTAAGCTGCTGGGCGTGGAGGGAACAGCTCCCCGGGCCCGTCCCCGCTGCTCACCCTGCAGACAGTGCCCACTCACCTGCTCCTGCCGCACCACGAATAGGACGTCCTCTCCAGGCCGCACGGCCACCGCCTCGCCACGGATACTGACCTGCAGGCCCCGGGGTGGCGTGAGGGGGCACTGGAGCTGCACTGGGCTCTGCTGCAGGTCCACACCACCCTCACACACGTTGGACACTGCCTTCCGGTACCTGGGTGGTTTGAAGGAAAATACACTTCTGTAAGGGCTGTGCCACCCCCAGCACCTGCACTGTGCATACGATATGAAATGAAATCCTTTGTCTCTGATACAGGTCCTGGCTCTGACACTTCAGACATTAGTCCCTTCCTGCCAAGCCCTGGGATGCAGGAGAGGCCACTGCACCTGCTTGATAGATGGATGAGTGGATAAATAGATGGATGGATGGATACATGGATCGATGCATTGATAGATGGATGGATGATAGATGGATAGATGGATGTATGGATGGATAAATGGATGGATGGGTAGATGGATGAATGGATGGTGAATCATTGGAAGGATGGATGGAAGGACAGACGATGGGTGGATGGATGGATGGATGGATAGATAGACGGATGGATGGGTGATGGATAGATGGAAGGATGGTTGGATGGATGGATGGATGGATGGACAGATGGATGGATGGGTGGATAAATGAATGGACAAATACATGGATGGATGGATGGATGGATAGGTGGATGGATGGATGGACAGATGGATGGGTGATGGATAGATGGATGAGAAGTTGGATGAATGGATGGATGAATGGATAGATGGAAGGATGGGTGGATGGATGGATGGTTGGATGGATGGATGGATGGACAGATGGATGGATGGGTGGATGGATGGGTGATGGATAGATGGATGAGAAGTTGGATGAATGGATGGATGGATGAATGGATACATGGAAGGATGGGTGGATGGATAGATGGATGGATGGATGGACAGATGGATGGATGGATGGATAAATAGATGAATGGACAAATACATAGATGGATGGATGGATAGATGGATGGATGGGTATATGGATGAATGGATGACAAGTCATTGGAAGGATGGATGGAAGGACAGATGATGGATAGATAGATGAAGGTAGATGGATGGATAGATGGGTGATGGATGGATGAGAAGTTGGATGGATAGAAGGACAGATGATGGATGGATAGATGAAGGTAGATGGATGGATGGATGAGAAGTTGGATGAATGGATGGACAGATGGATGGATGGGTGGATGGATGGGTGATGGATAGATGGATGAGAAGTTGGATGAATGGATGGATGGATGAATGGATACATGGAAGGATGGGTGGATGGATGGATGGATGGATGGACAGATGGATGGATGGATGGATAAATAGATGAATGGACAAATACATAGATGGATGGATGGATAGATGGATGGATGGGTAGATGGATGAATGGATGATGAGTCATTGGAAGGATGGATGGAAGGACAGATGATGGATAGATAGATGAAGGTAGATGGATGGATAGATGGGTGATGGATGGATGAGAAGTTGGATGGATGGAAGGACAGATGACGGATGGATAGATGAAGGTAGATGGATGGATGGATGAGAAGTTGGATGAATGGATGGCTGGATGGATGGACTGATGGATGGATGGATAGATAGATGGATGGATGGGTGATGGATGAGTGATTGGACAGATGACTGGATGAGTGGGTAGATGGCAGGATATGTGCTGCTGAGGCCAAAGCCTACACTTTCTGGGCCTGATTCCTGTTTCCTCAGGTCCCCAGGGGGAATGAAGGGGATTTTCAAATGAGCCCACAGGCTTTTTCCTTCCTCTCTGAAAACTTCTTTACAGAGAAATGGGGAAGTTGGGCGTTCAGATGGAGCATGTTTGGGACCTTCCATAGCTGAAGTTCCCAGCCCTTATGTACCTAACATGTTTATACGAAGTTAATCCTTTATAAGTGATGTTTCCAGCCTGTGGTGGAGGAGAAGTGTCATGATGGCTCATACCTGTGGGCACTGTCCCCTGGCACACAGCTTGTATTCATCACTCCCCAGATGGAAGGAACAGCCACCATGTCCTGTGGGCTTGCACCCCAGCAGGAGGACCATTAGGTGAGTGATGGCAACAACTGGGATTTGTGCTATGACAGAGTAAGCTCAGGGTATTAGGGTGGGTGGTCAGGGAAGGCTTCCTGGAGGAAGTGCTGTGTAAGCTGAGACCTACAGGCAGCGTGAGCAACTCCAGCCCCCAAGTGAGGGCCTGGCTCGCTGAGCGTTGGTAAGTAGGGGAGGAGCACTGCAGAGGCTCAGAAGGACCAGGGGAGGGGTGTGCTTCTCTGGGTGGGCTTAGCTCTGTAGCAGGTGCGAGCCACAGGGCACCTTAGACCTCTTCTGTCCATTTTTCTCTGCTCAGGGCCAACTCAAGGCAGTGTCCCTGATGCTGGGTCACATGAGTGCAGATGGCAGAACCTTGTGGGCTTCTCAGCCTGGGAGCCAAGTTCATTCATCTGTGCCTATGGTGGTATACCTGAGCCCTGCCACCAGCTTTTGTGTCCTGAGCACAGAACGTGAACCCTGTCACCTGTTTTTGTGTCCTGAGCATAGGACGTGAGCCCTGCCACCTGTTTTGTGTTCTGAGCACAGGACATGAGCCTTG
The DNA here is from genome assembly GCA_028533085.1 of Varecia variegata. Classification (NCBI taxonomy): domain Eukaryota; kingdom Metazoa; phylum Chordata; class Mammalia; order Primates; family Lemuridae; genus Varecia; species Varecia variegata. The sequence continues at coordinate 165,681,794 of CM052436.1, read as the reverse complement.
TCACCTGTTCTTGTGTTCTGAGCACAGGATATGAGCCCTGCCACCTGTTCCTGTGTCCTGAGCACAGGATGTGAGCCCTGTCACCTGCCTTTGTGTCCCGAGCACAGGATGTGAGCCCTGTCACCTGTTCTTATGTCCTGAGCACAGGATGTGAGCCCTGTCACCTGTTCTTGTGTCCTGAGCACAGGATGTGAGCCCTGCCACCTGCCTTTGTGTCCTGAGCATAGGATGTGAGCCCTGTCACCTGTTGTTGTGTCCTGAGCACAGGACGTGAGCCCTGTCACCTGTTGTTGTGTCCTGAGCACAGGATGTGAGCCCTACCACCTGTTTTTGTGTCCTGAACACAGGACTTGAGCTCTGTCACCTGTTCTTGTGTCCTAAGCACAGGACGTGAACCCTGCCACCTGCCTTTGTGTCCTGAGCACAGGATGTGAGCTCTGTCACCTGGTCTTGTGTCCCGAGCACAGGATGCGAACCCTGCCACCTGTTTTTGTGTCCCGAGCACAGGACTTGAGCTCTGTCACCTGATTCTGTGTCCTGAGCACAGGACGTGAGCCCTGCCACCTGTTTTTGTGTCCTGAGCACAGGACGTCCTCAGCCTGACTTCTCTTTCCCTGACTCCACTTGGGAGCTGTGGGCAGCAGCCGGGAATGCAGTTGGGGTGCACGACAGCTGTGCCTTGGATTCAGATGAGGAGAGGCCCTGCACGCACACTTACCCAAGGCTGCTGGTGTAGGTCTGGCCCAGGGCACAGTCGGCAGGCGGGGACAACGGGTTAAACCAGAAGTTGGCAGAACACTTGTTGTCTTTGGGCTCTGAGGAGGGGGAGCGCTCAAATCCGTAGTCACTGGGAGGAGGAAGGACAGTGGTCGGGAAACAGGCACAAGTCGGGGCCAGAGCCCACCAGCGTGGGAATGGCATCGGGGGCCTGGGAAGGGAACCGCATGCCAAGGGTCTACTATGTGCCCATCTGTGGGGACAGGGAGGAGAACCCATGGTCCTGTCCCAGAGGGGGAGATAGGCCTGAGAACCAACAGCTACAGTCCAGAATGACAAGGGATGCAGAGGGATACTGGGAACTCAGAGGAACCTGGAGGGCTTCCTGGAGGAGGTGAGCAAATCTCAAAGGATGATCAGAGACAGGCAGGGGAAGTGGGGGAGAGGTACTGCGGGCAGGGACCGGCCCGGTCAGTGCAGGTGCAGGGACGGACAGGCAGAGGTGGTGGAATGTCAGGAAGCAGGATGGAGGGGTGAGGTGGGGAGGTAGGAAGGTGGGCCAGAGGCCTCGCGAGCCACGTTGTCCTGTGGGCAGTGGGCAGCCATGGGTGGCTTTTGAGTGGAGCAGGGGACAGGTTGGGGGCTGTCAGTAGAGCCCTGGGTGGAGGAGGGCTGGGGTGGGCACAGCTTGCCCCCAGCACGCCCCGGCCTGTCCCTCATGTGCTCCCCCGCTGTGAGCAGGCCACCGTGGCGGTTTTAGAAATACATCAAATTCTCTAATGCTCCTTCCTCCAGTGTGAGCTGGCCTTAGTGACTAAGCGATGGAAGAAAGCGGAAGTGACGGTGACCTGAGAGCAGGTCACGACAGGCATCGCGGGCTCCATGGGAGGAAGTGCGAGCAGCCCTGTGCGGCCGCGAGCGCGCTGCTCACCAGAGGAAGTCCGAGTCGCGGCACTCACACACGCGGGACGTGAGCGCTGACGTGAAGCTCCTCCCCTTGATGCACCATGATGTGGACTTCCTTTTCCGGAAACTTCTCTGCTGGCCCATGATGCAGTGGTCGCCCTGCAGCAGGAATGTGAGGGTGAGGGCCCGGCCGCCAGCTCTGCGCCGGCTTGTACTCTCATCCTGCCTGTCCCGGGAAGTGCCCGATTCCTCAGGCGGCAGGGGGGCAGGGAGCGTGTCCCCTCTTACAGATGGGGAAACTGAGGCCCAGAAGGGGAAGTGGCATGTCCGAGGTCATGCTGAGGCAGCCTCCCCCCCATCCCAACCCACAAGCATTCATTAGGCACCTTCTGTGTACAGCCCTGGGTGGGCCCTGAGGGGTCACATAGCAGCGGGGAACGCAGTCCCCCTTTAAGGGCCCCACTGCACCCCCCAGGCCCCGAGGGTGCCAGGCCCTGTGCTTGAGACAAGTCACGGCCTCGAGGGCTCATGTGCACATAGTAGGTCCCCAGGGGAGGAGAGAAAAGTTCCCAGCCCCGCCCCTGCACCAGCCGCGGTGGCGGTGGCCATGAGGGGGGACGCCTTGCTGGGCCGAGCCTGAGCCAGGCCCTCCCAGGCCATCGTGCTCTTCCTCGTGCGATCCAGTTTAGCGCAGAGCCCGCCCCGTCAGTCTGGCAAGCTCCCGTACCCTCCGTGTCTGATTGGGGTCCTCGTCCCCACCCCAGGAGGTGTCTGGTCACCCTGGCCTGCCTGCGGCCAGGGTCCCCTCCCTCTGGACGTTTCCTCACAGTGCTGTCCACCCACGGGCCCACCCTGCTCCTGGGCTGGCAGCTCCCACGTGCCGCGCTGCGCTCGAGCTGAGCCCAGCCTCTCCCGCGCGGTGATCCCCGCGCCCGTCGCAGTGGCCTGGGTAAAGCAAGCACCCTGAGGCGTTCTTTCTTTTACAGTCCCCCACCCCCGGCCCCCGGCCCCAGCCTTCTCTGTCACAGCCCTACTGGAGCGAACAGGAGCTTGGTGGCCTTATTTAGTCCTCCTCGGAAGGTGGGGGGATTCTGTGAGGACTTCTTGGAGGAGGTGCCCCCAGCCTGGCAGGGGAGGACGTAGCAGGCAGAGGTGGGCCCCCACCTGCGCCCATCCCGCCTGCCCCGGCCGCGTCCTGGCCTTACCTGAAGGTTGGTGAGGTCCCAGGAGCTGTAGTCATCCTCACTGCACTGCTTGGAGAACGAGGGCCGGAAGTCCACCTTGACGAGCTCCCAGTCGGAGCGGAAGCTGATGTGGCCGAAGACGCTGGGGAGGGATGAGGAGGGAGGGAGAGGGGCCACCTTAGCCTGGCCCAGCCGCCTCCTGGCACCTCCCCTCGGGACGCAGCTCCCCCTGCACACTGCGGAGGGACACGGCTCCTGCCCTGCGGGGACCGGGCCATGCTGCCTGGACAGAGCCTGGCCCTCTGCCGGCGCTCGGCAGGCCTCGGCATTAGTGTTCCCACGGCGACCACTGTGATCTCTGGCTTGTCAACTGCACTGGCGTGGCTCATCCTGTCCGATCCCACAGGCCTGCTCCTTGAGCGACAGGGAACAGCCCCAGGGCCAGGTCCTGGCCTCCTAGCCACTGCCAGGGCCCTTTCACACCCCATGTGCTGGCCCTGGTGTTCTGTTTTCCGGATCAATTCGTGGCCAGGCTGAGCCTGGTACTGTCATCTTCTCTCTGCTCCTGTCGCCCGACCGTGCGAGGGTTCTGTGCTGCAGAAACCCGGCTTGCTATCGCTGGGCTGCAGGGCGCTCACGCCCACGTGGAACTGGCATCTCAAGAGACATGATGAGTCATCAGGCCCAACTGGGAGCAGGCGGGTGAGGAGGGTCACGTCTCAGCGCCCTGCTCCCAGCCTGGGTGGGTGGGGGAAGCAGTGGAGGGAGGCCAGGGAGGCAGCCATCCAGGGAGCCCCACTGTGCGGGAAGCAGCCCACACGTGGCCCAGTGAGGCGAGTCCACCCCCATGCTAGAGACAGGAAAGCCAAGGCACAGAGAGGTCGAGTAACTTGCCCAAGGTCACACAGTTTGTGGTGTTCCTTATCCTCTGCTTGGCAGTCAGTAGTCATTTGCTGAGCATGCCCAGATATTTGCCTCTCAGTGAGGGCCACTTCCTAAGGAGCTTCCACTCAATCCCCCTAATACCTTATGTTTGTGGTCCAAAGACTGCCCCAGAAGAGGGGCCCAATATGCCCTTCCCTGGCCTTCTCTAGTTCAGCTTACAATGCTCTGGCCATATTACCAAAGGTCAAGCATCTGGATGGGGGAGGTGATACACCCTACTCTGGTCTTGGCCCCTGTCTGAACACCACTAACAGGGGCTGGATTCTTGGGTGGCCAGTCATGATCTGAACGGACTCCACCCACATTCTGGAGTGGTGTTGAGAAAGGTACTGGAGTATGTTCTTAGGGATATGACGGCCGGGTCTGAATGTCTGAGGCTGATATTTGAAGACGAGGTTTGGCTCCACAGGGCACCTCTGAGTCAGGCAGGCCCTGGCACCCTGTTTCCCGCACGTGTGACCCTGGGCAGGCCCCTCTCCCTCCTGTACCTCGGTTTCCTTGGCTTTAGAGTGGGGACAAGAAGACTGGCCTTTCAGGACTGATGTTGGATCAGTGCCGGTGTGGGCAGGGTGCCCAGCGCATAGTGGGAGCTTCACACACACGCACACATGTGCACACACGTGTACACACGTGTACATCACCCCCACTCCCCAGAACTGTGTCACGAGGGAGGCGGGATCATCTTTATTTCACAGATCAAACCCGAGCCTGTGAGGCTGGCCTGGGCCTCCTGCCGTCCTGGCAGCTGCCGCCTGTCCTGCCACGGGTGGGCTCCGTGCCTGTGCAGCCGGCCCGTTTCCACCCGTGTCCTCACGTTCACGTTCCTGCCCCGTCACTGCTGGCCCCTGGGGCTGGGAGGCGCCCACTGGGCTCTCAGTCCAGCCTGGCCCCTCATTGCGGAAGCGCCAGGCCCGGCGGCTTTTCTCCTGCACCCGGCAGCCTGGAGCCGCGCACCGCTCTGTCTCTCTCAGAGGAGCGCGGAAGGGGGCCTTGAGCATTGGCCTGGGAACTCTCCTAGCCGCTGGTGACACAGCCCACCAAGGACAGGGGAGACATCCCCGCGGCCTGGCCTCTACTCTGCCTTGTCCAACGGCTCTTGCAGGCGCTATTTCCAACAAGGAATGTGTGGCTTTGGCTCCAAATCGCCTGAGATTTAGACGGTGTCCTGCCTGCTGTCTGTCCCCTGCCACACCCATGTGGACAGCCCCCTCTCCAGAGAATATCAACACACTGGGGACCTGCCCAGCATTGTCACCCACACAAGCCCGGTGGCTGGTCATCTTGGCAGTGTGGGGCCTGAGCTCAGTAAAGGAGGCTTGTTAAGGGGACACACTGTACCCCTGAGAGTGTCCTCACCCAGCACGCGTGGGGGCTCTCTCGCTCCTGCAAACGGTGGTATGACATGTGTGGGCACCTGCTGCCGCCAGGCAGATGCTCCCTGTGGGGAGCATAGGATTGTCATTCCCATCATACAGGTGAGGAAACTGAGGCCGAGGCAAGGGACCCGCCCGGAGCTGCACAGCTTCAGCCTAGCCCCTGGAGGAGCCAGCGCTGGAACCCGGGGCTGGGGACTCCGGACCGTGATGCTCTGCCGGGAGCCGTGGCAGCACCACTGCTGGCTGCAGGGTCCCCGGGGGGGACCTCAGTCCCACCTGCGGCCCCAGCCTGGGCAGAGCAGGGGCTGGCTTGGTTCATTAGTTAATCCTTCTGTGTCTCTGAAGTCCTGCCTTTCAGGAAACCTAAAACCTCGGCTGACACTGCGGGAAATACCTCATCTAGTTAATTCTGAGTCTTCGGCAGGTGCCAAAGGAAGCCTGTTTATCGCTTCGCAGCTAAAAAGGAAAAATGGGCCAAGCTGTGGGGGCTGGGCCGTGCGTCTGCTGGTCCTGAGCAGCTCATGCCCGAGTGGGGAGCAGCCTGCAGCCTGGCGAGGCTCTGGGGTCCCCACCCATGCCTGAGCCCAGGGCCTGGGGCCCCTCCCTGCTCTGAACCCCTGAGCCCGTGGGGGCAGCGGCGGCCGTGGCAGGTGCCGAGGGAGGAGGGGCGGGAAGGGAGCGCCGCAGGGGCAGCTCCGGCGCAGACGAACTTTCTCCTCTGACAGGCGGGTCTTTTGCGGTCCGAATTCTTTCTGTGTCAACTGGCACTGTCAAGCTGTTTGAAAATGCAGCTCTGTGAAATAGGAGGTCTGCAGGAACCATTCTGATGCTTTTCAGAAAAACTTAAAAGGTTGTAGCACCCGGCTGTGACATCTGCCATTATCCTTCTGCGGATGAAATGCCCGTCCGTGGGTGGGGGGTGGAAGCCAGGCTGCCTCTGGCCCAAAGCCGGCTCTGCCGTGGTGACAGTCAGGATGAAGGTTTGACCTGCAAAGCCGAGCCTGTTCAGGGCTCTGGGGTAGACGGCGCGCCCACCTCGGCCGGGCTGACTTGCTCACTCTGCAGAAGGGCTGGGGCCGCCCTGACTGGCAGTGGTCACTGTCCCCTCTGCTCCTGGGCTCTGGCCTCAGGAAACAGCTCAGCCGTGCCAAGGCTCCAGGCGGAGCCCACCCACCGCACTCCCAGCACGCCACAGCCAGAGCACTGAATTGGACGCCCTTCCTCCCTCGCCTCCCGTCCCGATAAACGTGGCGCCACCTCCCGTGGCCTCAGGAAGAGACCTGAGGCTCCAGCAGCAGGCGGGAGCGCCGCCATCTAGAGTCGGAGCGACTGGGCGGGGCCGGGGCCGGGCAGAGCAGGAGCCGAGTGTGCCGGGACTCTGCACATGCCAGGGCACTTAGGGAACAAGAGGGTGATTATTCTCTACCCGGCTTTAGTAGGATGGGATCCCGGGTCCTCTCCCCGTCCCTGGCTGGGCCCTTTCCCACCCCTCCCTCGGGCAGAATTCTCGGGAGATCTCAGCACCTGCAGACACAGGGCGTAAGTCATTCCATGGAGATTTCTCCTGAGAACAAGACCAGGTGACCGCGTGCAGGAGGTGGTCAGCAGAGCCCCCCCTCGGCCCGGCACAGCCGTGTTGGTAAGGACACAGGGAGGACAGGCCGGGGTGGGGAAGGGTCCGGCAAGGCGAAGACACTCCGGGCTGGAGGAGGGTGCACGAAGCCCGGGTAAGCCCAGCGTCGCGCACTGTCCAGAACACACGGACACACGCTTAGCGGCCTGGAGGCCACTGAGACTGCACCGTGACGTGAGCTAACGCGCAGGTAGGTCAGTGAGGGGCCCTTCCTTCTTGGGAACAATGTGCCCACCCGCTCGGGATTCCAGGAGGGACGCAGAGCTGCCGAGCAGCGTGGCCGGGCGGGCGGCAGGAGCTCTGCCCGCTCTGCGCGGGGCAGCGAGGCCTCTGAGTCTAACCGGGGGTGCTCCTGCCGTCACCCAGGAAGAAACCACACGGAGCATGACAGGGGCGCAGCTGTCGTGGCGCATTCCCAGTGACCTGAGGGTGGGGTTAGAGTCCCCGTGTGGCAGACGAAGAGGCCGAGACTTCTGGAAAGGGAGAGGAAATACCGCTTCCTGCAACCTCAGCCAAGGCCCCTCCGAGGTTTTCCCAAGTGACAAGCAGACGAGCTGGTCGAGGGGAGGGTGGGTGTGAGGGGTGGTGGGCGCCAAAGTGGCAGGGCCCATAGTGGCGGGTTTTCCAAGGCTGAGCTCCCAGCCCGGCCCTGGCAGTTAGGGGAGCTCAGGGCCATGTTCGCCTGGCCGCCTCCACAGACGAGGGGACACGCTGGCCCTGCAGGAGCTCCGGGCCTCGTCTCTGCCAAGGGCAGGGGCTGGCCTGGGCGGGCTGGGCAGTTTCTTTCTGACAGCAGCCCTGCTCCCCACAGCCTGGGCCCGGGGAGAGCCGAGTGTGGGCCTCAGAGGGCAGGTCACAGGGGAGGTCAGGGCTGGGGTCTGGCTCTCTCGGGGCCTGTCCGTGTGGGCCTCTATGGGGCATTCGGGGCCAATGGGAGGTCTGGATGGGGTCAGGGCGTGAAGGCCACTGCCGGCAGGACAGGCGGACTCGGGCATGTGAACAGGGCATCACCGGGGCTCATACACTGCAGCTGTGCCAGGGACTCAGTCCCAGGCCATAAATCCACACCTGCCACAGGAAACACGGCCACTCCAGGCCGAGAGGGGAGATGGGGACACTGCTGCGATTCTGTGGGGTGCACGTGGGCCGGGCCTGTCTGCTCCAGGAGGGACAGAGCAGAGAGCAAGCTGCCCAGAGTCTAGGCGCCCCGGCCCTGGGTTGGGCAGACACGCAGGGAAGTCAGGGTCCACGCAGCCGTGTCCTGGGGCTGCCGTACAGGTGACCACAGGCCGGTGGCTTAAAACATCCCCAGTGTGTCTCTCGCAGCTCTGAGGCTGGAGTCCCAGCTCGAGCTGTGAGCAGGGCTGTGCTCCCTCTGGGGGACTCAGGAGGGCCCTTCCTGCCTCTCCCAGCTCCAGGTGCTCCTTGGCCGGCGGCCACGCCACTCCACTTCCCGTCCCCGTCCTCACGCGGCCTCCGCCTCCCTGAGTCTGTCTCCGCGTCTTCTGCTCTTCTTAGAAGGACGCCAGCCCTTGGACTAGGGCCCACCCCGCGCCAGTGTGACCTCATCTTAACTCGGGGACATCTGCAAAGACCCTATTTCTAGACAAGGTCCCACTCACAGGCTGCAGGCAGACATGGTGGCATTGAGAGGGGAAGGGTGTCCCGGAGCCCTGCAAGGCTGCGCGACGTGGCGCCGCAGTGGCAGGGTCGCTGGAGCTGTCAGAGGCGCGGAGCTGGGGCCGGTCGGCTCTGCCTGTGACAGGAGGGCGGCCAGGCCCTCATTTCAGTGGCTACTGCGGCTCCTTCTCAGTGCGGCCACAGGGCTGTGGTCACACCCTGTGTGTTCGTGGCATCCTCTGTGTCTTCGCTCCTTGGCCAGGGTGGCTCTGATCAGCAGGGGTTTCCAAGGCCCCTTCTCCCTTCCTGGTGCCTCCTGCGGCGTCTGGCCCATGGCAGGGCCGGGCACAGTGGGCAGGATGGAGGTGGAAGCTCGGCTGGGTGCTGCAGCCTCAGAACCCAGGCCAGGGTGCCGGCGGGTCACAGCTGCTTCGCCCTGTGCTGGCCTGCCTGGGTCTCAGGTCCTCATCTGCGTGTGTGGCTCAGAAGGCGCCAGGAGATGACAATACTAACAAGCCTAATCCGCTCGAGAGGCACACGGGCCGTGACTGCAGTTGAGAGGGGCGGTGAGCCTCGGTTCAGCCCCACCAGCCAGGCGACCCTGGGCGGGTGGCGGATGTTCCCGAATGCAAACAGAGCAGCTGCCTCCCAGGTGGCCGGGGCGAGGCCAGCAGTGAGTATTAAGAGCTGCCACTCTCCTGGGGAGGGGCATGTGTGGAGACAGAGGTGGTGGCCCCGGCACTGCCTGCCTGGCTGGCTGCGACCTGCCACCCACCCAGCCCCTGGCACTCACGTCATGACCAGCGTCTCGTCTCCCGGCTCGCTGAGCAGCCCGTCCACGAACACCGAGGTGCTGGTGAAGTTGTGCGTGCTCCAGGTGAGGCCCTCATCCAGGCTGAACCTGCCAGAGAAGGGCCGTCAGCATCCCGGCGTGGCCATGAGCGCTCCTGTGTCTGGGACTCTGGACACAGCCGCCTTCCCACTGAGGCTGTCTCTGGGGCCAGCCCAGCATCTGGGCCACAGCTGGACCCCTAACCTTGCCCTTTCTGGGGGCAGGGCTGCAGCAGCCACCTTGCCAGCAACTGCTTAGCAATGTCCCGACCCTGTGCCTTGGATGTGTTATCTCAGTACCATGAAGACAATCTGTACCCCTTGGGGTACACTTGTACTCACACAAGGCCTGAGTCCAGCCCAGGGGGTGCCAGGCCAGTGATGGGACCTGTATTGCAGTGCTGCCATCTTGCAGTAGATAAAGCTCTTTTTCAGACTAAAGTGATACTGGCTTCCTGGCAGCTGCTCTAGCTTTGCTTTTCAGGTCCCAAGTTCACACCTGTCCTCAGTTCCCCATAAGGTCTGCAGATGTGTGGCAACACTGCCAACCCTACTCTTACCCAGCACAGGCTGCGGGCTTCTGGGTCACCTGGCCCCAGTTCCTCCATGTAACTAATTCCTGCTGATGCTTAAAAGTCACCTCCTCTGGGAAGCCCTCCCTGCTCCCCCACCTCCTCTGGGCCCACAGTCCCAAGCCTCCCTCTGTCTTGTCCGCCCATCCCGTTTGCTTGTCGCCAGTTCTGCAGCCCTTGGGAGGGTTGGTGGCGTTCTTCTGCCCCTGTTGCTGGGGCGCAGTAGGTTGTTCTGTGACCCCGTGGGGAACATTCTGGGGAACACTCTGGGAGGGCCCTCAGGCACAGAGGAAGAGCCCCGTGCACCCACACCCTGCTGCCGCCCTGGTGACATTACTTGAGGATCTTTAAGGGGATGGAGGTGTCCTTAATGGCCACGATCACGCCGCCGTGGTCCAGGTACAGGATGTGATGCTCCTCCTCGAACACCTGCAGGAGACAGCGGGGGGCACTCTGAGGGCAGCAGCCCCAGGAGGGCTGGAGGTCATTCCAGGTGGGGGTCACTCCCGGGAAGCAGAGTCGTCAACACACGGGTTGGGGGGTGTCGGCAGAGGCCCGGTCCTGAGGCCAGGGCTGTCTGAGGGTCCCCATGCCCCCCAGGCTATTCCTGGGCTTCCCTGGCCCACATAGACTCGGTACACAAAGGACAGGGGGCAATTTCTACATCGCTGACGTGAGGGACAGCATCCCAGATGAACACCACAGGGGTCCTCTCTACGTGAAACTCACGCTGACAATGGGAGAGGAGAAAGAGGCAGTGGGATTTAGAAGAACATTTCAGATAAGCATCATAGTAAGAACAAATCTCAGTTTGACATGAAGACAGCTCTAGTGTCACCTCCTCCAGGAAGCCCTCCTTGATGCTGCCTGGGGAGGGGGCTGCCTCTGCTCAGCCCCCTGCCCCAACATGTCCCACACTCATCTGTCATTGTCCCTGCCAGCCAGGGAGCTCCTCAGAGGCAGGGCTCACTCTGAGCCCTCTCTGTGCCCAGCACGGCTCAGCTCAGACCTTGGTGCATGTGGATGCCTGGAGCATGTATGGAATGAATGAATGAACAAGTGAGTGAATGAATGAATGCACGAGCTCTAAGGCTTCAGGGGACAAAGGCTGACCGGCCCAGACAGGGCTCACCCAGGAGCAGATACCTACGGTGGTCTCGCTGGTCTGCACACAGCCCGGGGGGGGCCCACTTTACAGAGGCAGAAGCTGAGGCTGGGAGCACTGAGGGTGTGCCAAGCCTCGTAGCTGGTAGGGGGCAGAGCCGATGTGGCTCCTAAGTCACGCCAGCACGCTAGCTCTCCAGTGAACATACATGTGTAGGTGGAGAGTGTGTGTCTGCAGACGTGGCCTAGCGAGGGGCACTGCCATCCCCACCGCATCGCCCTCACCCTGCACCTCTCCTCCCAGGATGTGGCCCTGTTTGCCCTCCCGCCCTTGTCTGGTCAGAGCCCCAGGCCGGTGGTCCTGTAGCAGGGACGCAGGGCTGCCCAGAGACGGGAGAGAGCCCCCTGGGCCCCTCCTGCCAGCCCCTCCCCAGGCCAGCAAGCTCACGGGTCCCAGTCAGTCGCACGAGACCTTTGCAGAGAGGGCCTGGCCGAGCCTGCTGTGGGCAGCCAGGACGTGGACACGGCCACCTGAGCCGGCTCTGGGCCAGGTGGCAGCGGCTGCAGAGTGTGCAGAGACGCCCCACAGTTTGTGCCGAGTGAGGACTGGATGGGCTCGGCTGGCTGCTCCCTGCCAGGTGCTGACCCGACAGGACAAGCTGGGGAGTCCCAGGCTCCAGGGAGATGGCTCTGGGACAGCTGGGGACACTAATGGGCATGCTGTAAAGAGAGCTATTGCTGGTATCTTCTCTCTGCTCCTCCATTCCAAGGCTCTTTGTTTCAATGTTGGATCCTCTGGGAGCAGCGGGAGGCTGGACACGGAGCAGAGCCCCGCATGGCAGGAACATGGAACCTCAGCAGCCTGGGGGGTGCCAGCCAAGCCCTCGGCCCTGCCAGCCAAGCCCTCGGCCCTGCTGTCTGGCAGGTCCCATCACCTGCATGCCCCTCAATCCCACCACAATCTCCCAGAGCCCCCCCTACTCCATGGTCCTTAAAATCAACTCCAAAGCCTTCACCCAACTCCCCTCCTCCCCCACCAGCCACTCAGGAAGCCTTTCCCTGAACACGCCTCAGGCCCTTTGCACATGCCATTCCCCTGCCTGCAAAGCTCTTCCTCAGAGATTCCCACCTGCTCTCACAGTCTTGCTGGCATTTCCCTCTTTCCCTCTGCTGCTAGGAATTCTCCAGAAAACACTTTAGGTGTACGTAGAGAACAGAGGCCCCTTATGAAAAACGGTGGAGAGCGAGCAGCTGTGTCCCAAAACCCTCCCTTCTCCCTCCTTCCCTCCCTCTCCCTTCCTGTTTGAAGTGGGAGTCTGTCAGGTCAGGCCAGCACCAGAGGAGGGGGCCACCAAGACAGTCGCAGCTGAGCCCTCCCTGCTGAGTGGGGCTGCTGTCCTCAGGGACCACCAGGACCCAGGCGGGCACCTTGCACATGTGGAGGGGGCCAGGAGAGGGCTGGCTCCAGGTGCCCTGCAAAGGGCCAGAGTTGCTGAGAAAAGCCAGAAAGGATTTGGATGTGTGTGAACTATGCTCTTAAACACAGAGGTGGAGGGGAGAGGGGAGGGGCAGGGTGGCCAGTGCCACTCGTCGTCTTATTTAACAGCGGCCACACCCTGAGGATATTTCCCCATTTTCCCAAGAGGGTCAGAGACACACAGTGACCTGCCTGAAGCCACAGCTGGTCATGGTTGGCCCCCAGCGCCACCCTGGCCTGCCGCCCCTGCGACAGACACGCATCAGAGGAGGCCGTATAGGGCTCCAGGCCCTGCCGTGGGTGTGCCGCTGCTGCTCCCCGACGCACGCGTGCTCCGCCGCCCGCAGCCCTGTCTGCAGGGGGGCTGCTGTCCTCTGCCCCAACCATGAGCTCAGGAAAGTGGTTGGGATAAGCTCCTGACTAAGGCCACATTGACAGAGGCCGCCTAGACAAGGGAGGTGACAGCCTGCAGATTTTAGGGTGTCAGAGGTGCAGAGTTTAGGGTACTGTGAGGAAGAACTGTCTGCGGTTCTCCTCCCCATCCATCCACCTGTCCAACAGACCCACTGCTCCAGGCCCTCTCTGTTGGGGGTGCAGGGACAGAATTCACAGCCTGGGGACAGACCCCGCGGAGGCAGACGGTTCCCACATAGCCACTCACCCACCCACTGGGCAGCAGCAGCCAGAGAGCAGGGCCTCCGCCCTCGAGGCCCCGTGTCAGCCTGGGCTCTGCCACAGTGCGGGGGGCCAGCCCATGTGTTGGGCGCAAATGATGTGGTATTTCAAAGAAACTCCAGACTTGGTCAGCAGGCAGCCAAGGGAGGGGTTCACAGGGCAGGCTGAGCCTGGGGGGATTTTAGGAGGGGCGAGGACATTGCAGGTGTGGGGAGGGGGCAGCAGGTGCGGAGGCCTGGAGGTGACGGGGGCAGGTGCGGCCAGGGAGCAGCACAGGCGGAGCTTCGGGCAAAGGGAGGGGTCCCGGGCCGGGCCCGGGCAGCTTGGAGGCAGGTGTGACACCCAAAGCTTAACTGGGGAGAGAAAGCAACACATTCTCTTTGGAAGGGGTCCTGCGGTGCCAGGGAGACGGATTTGAGGGGCAGAGGCCTGTGGCAGGCGCCTGCAGTGATTCAGGAGGAAAATGAGTTCTGACACAAAAGGCTTCTTCTCCAGGAAATGGTGAGCTCCTTGTCTCGGGGAATATTCCAGAGAAGCTAAGCTCCCTCGCCAGGAGGGACTCAGGACCCAAGGTGGCTAAAGTCAGACCAGGTCCCGTGTGGCTGTCATGAGAAGCACCAAAGGCCACCCTCTGAGCTGGGGGTGGGGGCTGATCTGCTGCATTGGTGTCTTTAAGGGAGACAGGCGGCGAACCCCAGGCATGGCGGCTGACAGGGAAGTGGGTTCTCAGAGCCTGACTGTTCCGGAGCATGATTTCCCTCAGGGGACAAGCTGGTGTGCGCACGACCAAGGCTCCATGGGGGGACGCGTGGGGGGACGAGGCCTTGCTACCTCCTCCCGCAGGCACAGGAGAAGGCCATGGCTGCAACTGCCTGGGAAGGTGGCTGCAGTACCTGGAGGCCACCCCAGGGGACCCCAGGAGAATCAGCACCTGCTCTCTTGGCTGGGGACTCTGGACAAGGGGGCTCCATGTTTCCCATCCCACCAACTCCCACTGCTGTGGTTTTCTGCACCCTGAGCGACCCCTGGGCACACAGTCCTGCCCCCATCTTGCCATTTCTCTGCCTCCCATATGCTGAGCCAGGGGCTCCTGGAATGTTCTCTGGCTTTGTAAGAAAATCACCCCAGGGACCTCATGTTTTTAAAAGGTTATGTCAATTAAACAAGATACACTCTGCCACTGGTGACTCACACTCTCCGTTCTGCAGCCCTGGCCGTCCGGCCACGAGGGAGAGCCAGGGAGACCACCCTGAGCCCCCCATCTGGTCTGTCCCCTGCCTGGGTGCCCCCTCTCCCTCTCCTGCCAACCCCCATCAAACTCCCAAACCCAGCGGGACCATCTCTCCTACCTGGACACACACTCCCGCCCCCCGCGCCCTCTCATCCTGCCCTCTGCCCCCTGCATCCTGCCCCCTTCCCCCTGCCCCCTGCCCCCTGCGGCCACCTGGGGGAAGAAGCCCTGCGAGGCCCGTGCACGCTTGCAGACGTCCTCCCGTTTCATCCTCACACTCCCAGGGTTGAAATCCAGGCGAACTGCTCGGCAAAAGTGCCCTGGATGAATGTCTCACAGTCAGCTCCCGTAACATTAGAAAACCTCTTCTATTTCCCCTTGGCTATTGAATCTAGGAGGGGGGACTTCTCTAATACATGGACAGATGCTGACCTTTAAGAAACTTTAGACATGTTTCACTAGTTTTAGTGAAATAGAAATATTAAAATACAATAAATCTCTTTTGCCCTTTTCAAAATTCCTTGTTTCTTGCATATTTTTTAAAAGGCATCAAGGCCTTAAACCAAGCCTGCAGGGGATGTCATACCTATGGGGTTAACACAGCTGTCCGGAGGTCACCTGGGAGAGGGGCTGCGCTGAGATACGCAGGCGCATAAAAAACTGACCGAAAACAAAGCGTCTTGCCTGGAAGGAGACACGCACAGGAGAGTGCAGGTCATATGCTTAAGCATTTAAAGGCGAAAAGGAGAAACTGTCACTCTGTGTCCTTCTCCCCCCCGCCATTGGTGAGAAATCGCCAACGTGGAGCGAGGCGGGGCCCTCTCCCGGGCTGACGCTTGGTTTGGACCCTGCAGCTGCCCAGCTGCACAGGTGTCTCCGCGTGCCCGTGGCCGGCAGCACCGTCCCCTCCGGCCAGTCTGTGCCCCTGAGCTGCACGCGGCTGTACAGAGCACACGGGAGCCGTGCACAGGGCACGTGCTGGCCGGCGGGGGCGGGGGTGGGAGTGGGGGCGCTGCCTGCACAGTGGCTCTTCTCAGGCCACACTGCTACATCCAGTCGTCACTCCTGGATGTCCCCCAACCCAGACTTGCCACGGCCCCCCAACCTGCTGTCCGCCATACTCTCTCCTGCTCTCTCCTGGGCGTCACCCTGGCCCCACCTCCTGGCCTCTGCGTGACACCTCCTTCCCCTTTCATTCCGTGGCATTTATGTCCTTTCTCAGGTGTTCATGCTGACACATCTGACTATGAAGGTGTTGCTCGGGTCTGAAATTCCCAGTTGGCGGCCATCAAGAGAACAGCAGGGTGGCGGGAGCCGCTGGCCTGGGCCTGCCTTTCACACACAGCAGGGGCACTATCTGCCACCTGGCTCAGAGCTTATCCCATGCAGCTTCCGGAAGGGAGGGGGTGACAGACAGATCTCCTGGGAGTCCTGGCATGATGGGGTGGGAGGTACCAGGCACCTCCCGGCCACCTTACCTGCCGCCAGGTGTGCCCACAGTCGGATGTGATATACATTTCTTCTTTATACTCCACCAGCTGTGAGCCCAGGTTACCTGGTCCAAAAGAAAAGGGGCAGCATTGCTCTCAGGATCAGCCAGCTTTCCCCATGCCAAGATCTGAGCCTGGAAAAATCCCCAAATGAAGGTGGCCTGTGCCCTGGTCCACATCTGCCACCACAGACCTGCTGTGCCTGCCATACGCGGGCCCCGGTCCTGGTCTGTGCAGTAAAGAACCAACCTGCCCAAAGACAGCCAAGCTCAGGCGGCTCTGACAGGGGCCCAGGTACAGGCAGAGCTCAGGTGCTTCAGAGAACCCACAGGTATGGTCCAAGGATCAGAGTGTGGAGCGGTGGTCAGAGACAGGTGGGCAGCACGGCCACCTGGGAAGCCTGTTGGGCCTTAAGCCAGGGCAGGACACAGCTGAGTTTGAGTTTGGGGACAGCTTCCTGGAGGCTGGTGCAGGGGAAACCAGAGGCAGGTCCAGGGAAGAGCAGGTGACACCCAGGAGGTGCTCACTGAATATCCGCTGAGTGGACATCTGGGAGGATAGGGAAGTGGGCACCAAACCAGCTGAGCAGCCTGGAGGATCTGTCTAGTTTGGGTTCATTTAAGCCCCTGCACCAGGCTGGCTGGGCTGGTCATCAGCCTTGACTTTGTGGGTGGTGTAAGATGGGAAGAACTCCCACCTGTTATCTCAGCCAACCCATCCATCTCACAGGTGGGGAAACTGAGCCCAAATGGGGTCCTATAAAAAGAACGATGCCCACGTATGAGAGCACAAATCCCAGGAAAGTCAGGTAGCTTCCTGCAATGGGCTTGAACAGGGCACTTTCTGATAAGCCAGACTCAGCAGGCCTCCCCGCACCCCACAGCGGGGCAAGGACAGGGGTCCAGGTCCACAGGATTACAAGGACCTCTGATGACAACACTGAAGCCGTTCTGGAGCCCCCAGAGGCCCTGGCCCAGGGCGACTTGTATATCACTTGTCATTTGAAGCCTTATTTAGGTGGCACTCTCAGAAGAGTTTTATCCAGAGTCAAGTTTAGAAGTCATTTGGCTTATCCTTAA
This sequence comes from Varecia variegata, assembly GCA_028533085.1. Taxonomy (NCBI): domain Eukaryota; kingdom Metazoa; phylum Chordata; class Mammalia; order Primates; family Lemuridae; genus Varecia; species Varecia variegata. The sequence goes on along the minus strand of CM052436.1, from coordinate 165,664,954 downwards.
ATAGATGAGTTAAAGTGAGTTCTAAGCACAGTAGTAGAGTGTTTGTGTGCTTGTCTTCTTTTCTGAAGTCCATCCATCCACCTATCCATCTGCTTACCCATCCATTTATCTATTCACTCACCCATCCACCCACCCATCCATCCTCCCAGCTATCTACCTACCCATCCACCCACCCATCCACCATCCATCTATCTACCCATCCACCCATCCATCTATCCATCCATCCATCTACCGTCTTTTATTAGTCTATTATCCATCCAACCAATCATCTCTCCATCCACCCTCTTATCTCTTAATTAGCTCCACCCACTCACTCATTCCTGCATTTATTCCTTAGCATGTCCCAAAGGCCTGTTCTCTGCCTAGCCCTGTGCTAAGCTCTGGGGAGTCTGAGCTGATTGAACCAATGCCCGGCCCCTAAGGGCCTCAACCTGGTAGGGGAAGGAGGGTAGGAGGGCTGTGCTATTGTACATAGAACCAGGACATTGGGCCCATGAAGGACAATAATCAAGGAGAGACCCAGGCTGGGCCTTGGGAGACAAATGCGAGCTGGCCAAGGGTAAGGGCACAGGGTGTTCCTGGGCAGAGGCATGGAGGTGGGGGGAGCGTGACAGATGGGAAGGCGGGAGAGGGGCAGGTATGGAACCTGTGCATCGCTAAGCCCGTCCCTTTTCTGGGGCAAGGTACTGAGAAATGGCTGCTGAATGAATGAAACAAATGAGGTGAATGAATGAATGAGACGAGTGGGTAGGGAGGAGAGGAGGAAGGGGCACCGTTCATCCCCTGTTATTCCAGACCCCAGCAGACGCGCCAGGACACGTGAATCCCACGCGGAGGCGGCTGCTGCGTCCGCACAAGGAGCTGGCACGTTTGCAGTTTGCGATTTTGGTGGCGCAGATGTGTGTCTTTGAAGGGCGCTATCTGTTTTCCGTGCTCTGTCTGCCAAAGCTGCCAGGCTGCCAGTCACCCAGGCAGGGGATGACAGGACTTCACAAACACATCCGGCTGCGGGAGGATGGGCCTGCGGAGAGGCCGACAGCCTCGGTGTGGAAGGGAAACAGGCCTGGGGTGGGGGCGTGGGATGTCCCCGCCCTGCTGTGCTGTTCTGGCCCCTCTGCCTGGCCCTGGGGCTGACAGAGTCTGGTAATACAGTAAGCGCTTTGCTTACCGAACAAAAGTGCACTTCCTCCCTCCATCCTTCTCTGCCCCCGCGGCCAGAAGAATTGAACAAAGCGGCAAAACACCCACCTGCCCATGGCACGTCCAGAGGGAGGAGGGCTGCGGGCCTGTGGCCCCGTGGCCGAGACTGCCCTCCTGTCCTTGGGGGCTGCCACTGTGCTCCCACCTCCAGGGCAGCGGGTGAGTGTCTGCAGGGCTGGCTCAGGCCCCTGTCAGGCCTGGGGCTTCTGGCCCTCCCATCTGGACACTGCCCTCCACTGACGGGCCTGGGCACCGGCCGGCCAATCTCGGAGGAAGGGACTGTCGTGGGCAGGGCTGGGCTGGCGCTTGGCTCCTCCCCGGGGGCCCCGTCCAGGCCTGCAGGGTTTCCCAGCAAAGCAGTCCCGGTGTTCCCAGCTCCCAATGTCCCCCTCAAGGTTTTCTCAGCTAAATGCTAAGGTCACCTCTGTCGGGGCCAGGGACAGGGAAGTGTGTGCCAGCCTCCACTCTGTTGGGTCATGAGGACTCGTGTTTGGATGAAGAGCTGGGACGCAGACCAGTGACAGGCAGACAGGCAGTGCTGCGGGGGAGGGGCTCTGTAACCACCAGGGGTACCCGCCTGGCGTTGTCCACACATCACACCTGTGAGTGCTCACAAGGCAGATGATCATCCCCATTTTACAGATGAAGAAACTGAGGGTCAGAGAGGTCTGCCCCAGACCACAGAGCCAGGAAAAGTCAGAGCAAATATTGGCTCCATCGCCCTCCGTGTTTTTTCCCACCCATCAGGGGCTTCCCGCCTCCCCAGGAATTGTCAAGCCTCTTAGTGACAGACTCCTGGGCCCTGCTCCCAGGGGCTGGGATTTTTTTGGCCTAGGGTGAGCCCCAGAGACCCCCAGGGGTTTCTGACCAGTGTGCATGTTTGGAGGAGGCACAAGCAGCGTGGGAGTCAGAGGCCTGGCCGGCAGGGAGGACAGCCCAGGAGAGGCAGGGGTGGGCACTGGGTGCAGGGGCTGGAAAGACAGGCAAGTGGGAGCCCCCAAAGGTTGTGGAGCAGGAAGTGTTTATTTGCAGGAGGTTTAAATACGCACGAGGCCCCAAATCCCAGTCTACTGAAAGGAAGAAAGGACAAAGTTGTGGAATTCAGGGTTCTTCAGACAGCGTCACTCCAGCAAGGAAGTGCTGGGAGGGGACCAAACTTTCTGTCCCTGACACGGTCAGGGAGAACATGCCACAGGCATCTCCGCCCCAGCTGGGTTTCCCGCAGGTCAGTGTGGCGGACTCCCTACCTGGCGGTCAGACACCCGAGTCCCTGTCTTTGCTTCTTCAATCTGTCCTTCCTCTTCCTGTCTGGGTTCATGGCCCCGCTTTCTGGATCCCTCTGCAGGCCTGGCCCCTACGGACTGGACCTGAGGACAGGGCCGTCTACTCCCACCACAGGGGCACGTCTAACTCCTGGCACCGCCACGCCTCGCACACTGGGCGCCCTCGGCCCTGAGCTCCTCCCTGCGGGTCTGTGGGCAGCTGTCAGCTTGTCTGCCAGTCCCAACCCAAACCTCAGGGTGGAATCGAGGCCCGTATCCTATGTCCCTTTGTCCCCTGAACATCCTTAAGGGACAGAGCCTCATCTCTCCGCATCTCCAGGACGCTGGCAGGGGTCTAGTGTGGGGGTGAGGGCGTCCAGCCTATTCAAGTGAAAGGACGACTCGGACACACCCGAATTTCATGCTTCTGCCTCATCCCGGCCTCACCCTTACAGTGGGGGTTTTGTCCTCTCCTTTTGCAGATGAGGAAACTAAGGCTCGGAGAAGTCCAGTGAAACGCCCGAAGTCCTACAGCCGGGAGGTGGCAGTGCCTGGGCTTGTAGCTCTTGCCCACCTACCTCTGAGGAAGGCAGGGGCGTGACCCCGGGAAACATGCACCCACCACCCCCAGCTGCCTCTGGCAGCACAGTCACGCGGCCGCAGCCTGTGCCAGGGCAGGCGCCACACTGGGCAGGGGAGTGTGGAGCCAGCTCCCACTTTGCCCCCAGGGAGCTTCCCTTCTGCTCCTGCAGAGCTCAGGGGAGGAGGATGAAAACATTTACATGTCAGATGGCTCCACCTTAGAGGAAAGCCCTGGCCACAACTGAACAGAAGCAGAATGAAACGTGGATGAGCATCCTGCCCTTGCAGGGGCAGCGGGAGGCAGGGAGGCTGCAGCTGCAGAGGGGGGAAGGAAGGCCACAATTCAGGGAGGCATGCAGGGCTCTTGGGTCCAGGATGCTCATTCTGGGCTTTCAAGGACTTTGGAAACTGACAGGCCATGAACTATGTGAACTAAAATGAAAACTCAAGCCCTTGGCTGACTGAGCGGACCCCTCTTGGCCAAGAGGACTCAAGAAATTCCCTAAAGCTGAGTTGCTGGCCATGAGAAAGGAGGTCAGACACGTCTCCTCAGGCCCCCTCCCTTCTTGGAGATGTCCTTTGACTCACTAACAGGCCTCAGGCCGTGCAAGACAAAGCTTGAACCACATCCGCAGGTCTTCAATTTACTTAACGGGTCACTTGAGTCTGGGTATATGTCCGGTATACATTAGGCAACTTGTCTCTGATTAACAGACTTCCTTCTCTTAACCTAAAACATTCCAAGACTTCCTAACCTAAAACATTCCAAGACAAACCTTCATTTCTTTAACTAATTACAAATCAAAGAATCTTTAAGCCCACCTATAACCGTAACACCTGCTTTGAGATGTCCTTCCTTTTCAGGCTAAACCGATGCACGCTTTCCATGGATTGACTTATGACTTTTTGTGTAAGTCCTGCCTCCCTGAAATGTATACAGCCACACTGTAACCCAACCGTGGTGACACCACTTGCTCTAGGCTTCTTGGGTGTGGCTCTCCAGTCCATTGTCACACATATTCAGCTCAGAACAAATCTTTAAATTATTTTACAGAGTTTGAGTTTTTTTCCATTAACAAATTCATTGAAATCGCTGCAGATGTGCATAATGTTCACTGATCAATGCCACCACCAGGCAGATGCCGTCCACCCAGCTGACTCTGACTGGGAAGGACCCCAGGCACGGGGCACATACAGGGAACCTCAGAAGTGGAAGGCATTATACGTTCAATCCTCTCTCACCAGTGGTGTCACTTCCCGTCCGTCAAGCCCCACACTCTTGGGGTAACGTCAACACACCTCATCCTGACAGGCAAGGTCTCTACGGTCAGAATCCCACATCATTTATGGGGTCTTCATCCCCCAGCCAACCTGTGTGCTGGTTCAGTCATTCTGAATACCCATGTACCCTCTTCTGCCCAGAAGGCCACCCTGCCATCTCAGCATGGCCATTCATTCACTCATTTGTTCATTCACTCACTCATTCATAAAGAGCCGTGGAGGGCACACCCTGGGCCAGGCCCCAGCCTTGGTGCTGGGACATGGTAAAGGGTGGGATGTGGCGTTCAGCTCAGAGTCTGAGGTCCAAATCCAGCCAGAGCTTGGCCCCCAGACACATAGCTCCCCGGCCAGGTTGCAGATGGTGCTGGGGCCAACTAGGAACAGGGTCCCAGGTTCAGAAGGCCATGAGCTCTGGGCCATGTCTCTGTCATCTCTGCTCTGTGATGGGGCAGTGGACATTGCCTCCCTGTCATTTACCCCAGCTGCAAAGCAGTCATGCAAAGTCTTGCCTGGCTCTCCACATGCCAGCCCATTGACCTCAGACAGGTGGCCCTGCTTGGTATTTGAGTGACCCTTATAACTCACATAAATATGGTATTACTCAATCATCACACACTTAATGATCCCTGAAGAAGGCTCTAGTTTAGTGGGGAAGAAATGCACATATGCAAATTATAATTCTGGTTTTGTAAAAAAATGATAGTTGTATATGTGCCTCTCTTTCTCACTAAACTAGAACTTTCCTCAGGGGCCAATAAATGTCAGTCATGATATAAATCATCCATCCCATCATCCATCCATCCATCCATCCATCCGTCATCTATCCATGCATCCATTCATCTATCATCTATCATCCATCATCCATCCATCCATCCGTGCATCCATTCATCTATCATCCATCATTCTTCATCCATCCATCAATCCATCCATCCATCATTCATTCATCCACTCATCCATCCACCCTTCCATCTAGCCATTCTTTCATTCAGCCAATGTATATTATATGCCCACTCTGGGTTATGCATTCACTCTTCAGAATTTGTCATGAGAGCTGAGCTTCCTGGAGATGTGGTAGCACTGCCTCTCATGAACACATCATGGCCCCAGGCCCATGGCCATCAAGCTACCCTTGGGCTGTATATCACCTACAGGCTGACTGTGATGGTAGCCACCTACCTGCACCCATGATGAGGCCTGGGGCAGAGTCCTTTGTGTGCACAGTACCAGATACATAGGGGTTGTCAGCCCAGCGCAGGTGCAGGTGCAGGTGGCAGTCTGGCTGCAAAGAGGAGAAAAGAAACAATGGTCAGCACTTGGGTAGGAGTGTCCTTAGGAAGACTAGGTCTGCAGCCAAACCTGCCCCTTCCCCTTGGCTTTTGGGTGAGAAGGCAGGGCTGGGAGTGTCTTGGAGGAGTGGACAGAGGGTGGGAAGCAGGCTTGGAGGCTGACCATGAGGTGAAGGGCAGCTTTGCCCAATGCCCTGGGGGGGATGGGAGGTGGAGGAGGGTGCATGAGGCAACCAGGAGGATCAGAGGGTTCTCTGGTCTAGATCAGGGGCCCTGGGCATCTGTTACGGTGCGCCTGCTCATGGATGAAGCAAGTGGGGCTCCTCCTCTCAGGGAGGGCTCATGGGTCCCAGCAGCTGGGCTTCCCAATATGGCTCCTGCGTGCAGTGCTGGGTTGTGGGATGTGGTTCCTGGAGCCTGCACAGCCCAGGCTCACGCTCACTTGTCCAGCCACCCAGAACGTTTACTGGGAGCCTCTACGTGACCACAGTAGCCTGGGCAGCAAAGGACAGCTGTGGACACCCCATAGACCCTGCCCACCTTGAGAGACAAAGGGGTGAGTTAGTGTCCTAGAGCTGCAGAGCGCTGGCTCTGGTGACCCCGTTTCTTCTCTCCCCTCTCTGGAAGCCTGAGATGCTGGGTCTCAGACGCTGAGCCCACCTGGATGACCCAGGAGCTCCAGAGACTCCACCTAACCAACGATGCCAAAAAGTTTGAGGGGTGATGATTCTGGCATCAGCCTTTCTGGTCTCCCAAGGTCAGGGAATTCCACAGGACAAAGTGAGATGGGCAGTCCCCAGGCTGGTCCCAGAAAGGGCAGGGCCTGCAGTCCTTGTACCTCTTCTTCATGGCTCTTGGTGTCTTTCTCTGTGGGCTGGGGCAATGCGTCTGCTTCACGGGGCTACTGAATGAACATGGCGCTGCCTCTGGCGAGAGTCTGTGTCCAGCCCTCCCCTGGACAGGGTGCTGCCTAATCGCCCAGTTATACGAAAGGTGGACGTTTTCTTTGCCCTCTTTTATTTATTTATTTTTTCTGGTAAAAATCTCCGGTTTAGAAATACCCTAGAATTTGGAAGCCAGAGGTACAGATTTTAACTTAGGAGGTGCCACTAATTCACTGGCAACTTTGGGCCCCGGTTTGCTCATCTGTAAATGGAGACAGCAGTGCCTGCTGCCCATGTACTGCGCAAGGTCATTCCAGAATCCCACTGTCGTACGGCATCTGCTCTCTCCTAGAGACATTCTCTCTCTTCATTTGATGTGTTTGTAACACTTTCGTCTGGCCCATGAACTATGTTTTATACAGAGTATCCTAAATTAAAAATTAAACTGTTCAGTAAATTGGATGTTGGTCTGGACTGGACACCTCCAGGCGGCATCCCCAGTTGGCAGGCGGGCTTCCTCGGTCTGCACTGAGGCTTGAAAAAATGTATCAGATGCTCCATGTGTTGCACGGGTCCATCCATATGTGACGCCCAGAGCAGGGAAATCCGCAGAGAGAGAAGGCAGACAAGCAGTTGCCTGGGCCTGGGGGCCATGGGCGTGCCGGGACAGCTAAAGGTTTGTGTTCTTTTGGGTGATGAAAATGCACTAAAATGGACGGTGATGGTTGCACAAATCTGTGAATACACTAAAAACCATCGAACTGTACACTTTAAAGGGTGAACTGTGCATGTGAATAATATCTCAATAAAGCTATTAAAAACCAAGAAAAACAAATAACAAGTGACAAATTTAGCCAAAGGAAGGCCCGTGCCCGTTGGAGAGTCACACTCCTGCAGGTGACTGGGGACTGGAGGCCATCCCCAGGGCAACCCGAGGGCCCTGTGCTGAAGATGGCAGGGGCCCGGGGGGCAGGGCCTGGTCTCTGCGTCACCCCAGGGGAACCCTCCCCTCCAGGAACACTTGGGTTGAACAGGGTAGACCAGCCCCACGGAGGACCCGTGAACTGTTACATCATCTGCTCCAACAGAGGTTTCTGATTTCTAGGACTGGAAGGCACGTTGGTGAGTTAACAACTTTGGTGGGACCGTTCAGTCCTGTCCCTGCCCACCCGGACAGACCAGGCAGAAAGGGGAAGGGGTGTGCAGGACAGGGAGAGCCTGTGATCTCCGCGGGGGTTGGGGGGTCCTGGCTGCAGAAGGAAGCTCCAGGCAGGAGAAGGAGCCTCAGCAGGGGCTCAGCCCGCTTTGGCGCACTAGGCTTCCTGGAGGGCAGGTGGGGCCGGGCAGGACTGGGGCTCATGGGCGGGTCTCTGTCAACCTTGTCCACTCCCCGGTGAGCTGGCACACCAGACCACTTGCTGAGCGTGCGGTGGGCAGAGCCAGGTCAGAGTGCGCTGCCTTGTGGACCCTGGCTGCCTCCTCCTGGGCCAGGCTGCTGGTGGTCTGTCCCGGTTGCTGGCCGGGCTGGGGGGGACACCCTCAGGGTGCCCTGTGGTCCGCTGTGGCACACGGGCCTCTGGCAAACGCAGGCGGCGCTGCGGTGCCCTTTGCATCCCCTTGGGGCCTGCTGACGGCCACACAAATGTCCTCCCTCAGGCTCGTGGCACAGCTGCAGGTGCTCTGCTGGTGCCCGACCAGGCCACACACACCCCAGGCAAGGCTGGGCTGAGCGACGTAGGGAAAGGCGAGCCAGGCGGGCCTGGAGGTGCTGACCCACCGGGCACGCGGATGCTCTGCGAAGGGGACGGGGCGGCATCAGAGCTCCGGGGCGCCCCTTGGGTGCACACTGGCAGAGATGGGAAGTCCTCTGAGGCCACCCAGCATGAGGGCAGCCATGGGACACGGCCCAGTCCTGGCAGAGGTGGGTCCCGGTACTCCAGGGCTGGGTGGGCTGGGAGGGGAGGCCCTTGCTGCCCCAAGACACCCCCCCTCTGTCCCTTTGGTACACAGGGGCCAGCAGGGCCCTAAAGAAGTGCACAAAGTGTCCAGCAAGTCATCAAACCTGTCGGATGGTCAGAGAGGGCAGGGAGCCCACCGTCAGCCCACCTGGATGCCTGACTCCTGCCTCAGCCCCGAGTCTAAGCAGAGTTTCAGAGCTACAAAATGAACAGGTTTCTAGTCTGCATTCGAGATGAAAACAAATTCAAAACCATCTTCCAATTAAGGTGGATCACCCTAAAACAGATCTGATCCTACCACTCACCTATTAAAAATGCCCCTTCATTTGCCCATTGCTGGAAGGAGATGTCCCCAGACAGGGAGCTGGTCAAACGGGCTGGGAAAAGATTCGTGACCCAGAGTTAAGAGAAAAACAGAAGGTTGAAAAATTACATGTGCATTGGGATCCCAACGATGACCTTTTAACACGTGTATGAGCTAAAAGATTGCAAAGAAAAATACACGATTATTGTTACTTCTGGGTGGTGTGATTACAGCTGGACTGTATTTCCCTTTTTACATATTTCTTATTTTCCAAGTATTCTGCCATGAGCAGGCACCACTTTTATGATGAGAAATAAACCCTCGGATGCTATTTGCCCTGCTCATTGAGAGGACGTATGGCCGAGTGGGGGACACAGTCAGAGAGGTCTCTGTTCGTGGCCGGGCGTGTCCTAGCCCTGCATTGACCCCTTGGCAGTGCCGCGGCCACACGCACAGGAGGACAGCCTCCCACCCCCGAGGCTTTCCCTCTGTGTCCGCTGAGCCCTGGGGGCCTATGCGCTCTGCCCCCATGGCCTTTGTCTCTGCAGGCCGCCCGGGGCTGCGCACTCACCAGTTTGCTCCTGTCTTTATTATTTTAAGGTCGGGACATAAATCTCAGAGGTTATCTCCTCACTGAGCTGCGTAATTGCAGACAAGAATCTATTCTTAGCAAAAACTTGCTTTGACAGATTAATATGGCTTAACTTTGCTGGCGATGATACAAAAATTAGCCCTTTCACAGCAATTCTGTTCTCGGAAAGGTTTTTACAAACGGCAGGTCATTAATTCCCTGGGCAGGTCGACAGGTGTTATCATCCTCCATCACTGGCAGGAGGGGACTTGTGCAGGTGCCTCAGTGGCAGCTCAGGCCTGGGGCAGAGCGAGCGGAGCGGCTGCTGTGTCGGGGGGCAGGCAGGGCCACCACCCTGCAGGCACGGAGCCCCGCCCGGGTCTCGGGGGTCAGGGCTCTCGGTGTGGGCGGAGGAGCCCCCCATTTTCTGATTCTGCCAGACAGAATCCCAGCAAGGCAGGGAGTGTTTTCTGTTTTGTTGACTGGTGTATCTGAACACCCAGAAGAGTGCCTAGCGGGCAGCAGGTGCTCTTGTGTATTTGTTGAATGAATAACGCTGTAAAATAGGCACTGCTATTCTTTCCATTATACACATGAGGAAACTGAGGCAGAATGATGGATGGATTCAGGGGTCCCCAGTGTGCAGTCCTGCCTTTGAGGGGCTTACAGTTGACAGTGGGAAACAGAGAAGCAAGTATGCCCAGTGAGTGTGTGGGTAGGGTATTCAGGTACCAGTAGGAGTTTGCTGGATGAGGAAAAGGGCAAGGGCCTGATATCTCTGTGCCAGGGATAGGTAGGTCCCTGTAGTATTTCATTTCATGCTCACTACAATGCCATAGGGATTTTTATCTTCTTCCCCCACTTTTCATCAGGGGCATTGGTTGACTTGGCCAAGATCATACAGTCAGTGGGGAAGCTGAGACTGTAGCTCTGTGTAGTTCCAATTCTGGACTCTTCCCCCACCCTGAGTGGCCCAATGCCTGGGAATGATCCAGGATGCTTGTGGTGGTGAGTTCCCTGTGGTATGCAAGGAGAGAGGCCCTGGAAAGGCCATGTCCAAGGTCAAGGGGGTGGGGGAGAGGGAGTGAGAAGCCTGGCCAGGCTCCCACGGCCCACCCAGCCCTTTCCTGCCTTGCGACTGCTGGTCACTGAGTGCTCACTAAGCCAGCGCCCCTTAGAGCCACCCTTCTATTCTCACCAGGATGAGCCTGTGTGCCACCTGGGTCCCTGGCAGCCATGCAAGAGCTCGGGGCAGCCCCCGCCACTTTGGGAAATCCCTTCCCCTTCCCCTCTCTAGGTGGCCAAGGGACTCGGGCAGTCTACACCTGTATTCATGTACAAAGGCAGCCCTGGCATAGTGGGACCAGCTTTGGCGCTCATGACACTTGGGCTTTGGCCCAGTTCTGCCACTTACTATGATGGTACATTGCCTTTGGCGGCAGATTAGAAACAGATATCCACTCCCTACCCCTTACCTCCATGGGCAGAGTGTACTTCCCTGGTCCTTGATGTTGGCTAATAAGATCTACCAGATATAACACAAGGAGGCTTGGAATGTGCTTGCTGGTTTCTATTCATCCCCTTGCACCTCTGCTATCACCATGAGAACTGGGCTGGTCCCAGGAGGAGCTGAGACCAGTCTAGAGCAGTTAACTCCCGGACACATGGGCAAGCCCAGCCAGGATCAGTAGAACCACCCGGATGAACCCAGCCAAGAACAGCAGAGCCGCCCAACTGAGCACCCTCAGATCTGGAGTAGTTGTGTTTGGGGAGGTTTATTGCCCAGAAATTTTGTCAAAGTGAACTGATAGACTTCTCTCCCTGACTGGTAGTTAACTCTCTGTAAACAAGGAGTTACACTCAACCCTCTGCACCACACCTGGCAGCAGCAGGTGGTTCATGTGTCTCCGATGGCCCTTCTCAGACATCACTGCCTCTGACCTTCTGGATCCCTGCAGTAATGTCTTGTGTCCACCCCACGGAGGTGCGTGATGTGAGCACAGGTACTTACCGGCTTACAGTTGGTGGGTTTTCCATTCATGTCCATGCTGGGTGGTTGCAGGTAATCCCAGTCTCGGCCCTTGTTGTAGGTTATAAGTGTCATCACCTTCCCATCAATTTTTTGGTTTGCCAGAAAGACTCCTTTCACCCCTCTGACCTGGGACAAAAACGCAAGAAGGATTGGAGCCCTACCCTGGAGCTTCATGCCCGAGTTTTGCCGCGCTCCGGCCCTGTGCTGAGCGCTCTGCACACGGCCTCATTTTCACTACGGCCTTGCAGCTGAGGCACATTCTGGAGGTGAGCGAGGCTCGGAGGGGCCGGGGACCCGAGACTCTGCCCCAGCTGCCACAGCAAGCTAGTTCTGCCTGGCTTCAGGGCCTGAGTGATATTCAGGACCCTGAGCTGTCCTCCCAGGTCCCAACACCAAACCGCAGATGGTGAGTCATGCACCAGAGTCACCGTCCCCCCCAGAGCTCCTAGCTCAGAGCTCAGAATCCCCCACACTGCTCTTGCTACTGCACCCCCGGCCCTGGGCTTTCCTCTGGGGACCCCCTCAGCTCAGCCCCCATTCAAAATAGCAAGTGCTGAGGACGGGAGGGCCCTGCTGACCCCAGCATGCCCTGGGCAGCGTCTGCTTTGCCTTCATTGCTCAGGGCTGACCTCACTCCCCAGACGCTGCTCCCTCTGCGGGACCACAGCTGCCGTGGCCGGGATAGGGCAGAGCGTGTGCGTGTGTGAGTGTGTGAGCATGTGTGTGTGTGTGTGTGTGTGTGCACGCGTGCAGAGGACAAGTTGAGTGTGAGTGTGTGAGCGTGTGTGCTTGTGTGTGAGAGCATGTGTGTGTGAGTGTGAGCATATGTGTGTGTATACAGGACAAGTGTGTATGAGTGTGTGTGTGTGTGTGTAGAGGACAAGTGTGTGTGTGAGTGTGCGTGTGTGTGTGTGTGTTTTGTGTGAGTGTGTGTGCGTGCTTGTTGGCTATAGACCGTTGGGTGGGTCCCTCCGTGCAGGACTTTGGACCAGCCCCGAACCCACCGAGTGGCCGTGTCAGGAGATGGCGGAAGCCCACACTGGCAGGGGACACTCTGAAAGGCTGTGTCTCACCAGTGCCCAAAGTCCCAGCAAGGCAGGCAGGAGAAGGGCACCCGGGGACATCGCCTGGGGCTTCCTCCCTGCCCAGCGCTTGGCCGAGCAGCCTTCCCAGGGGCAGTGGAATGCTGATGTGCCCCGTGACGGCTGGTTTTATTTGGTGATTGCTATTTTATATCGCAGCTGGGTCCCCATGAAAACACTTGACAATAAATAACGCGGATCCCTCCTGTCCCGGGCAGACCAGCAGTTACCGGCCAAGGGCCCTGGGGGGTCTGGCTGGCTGAGCATCAGCTCCGGGTATCGACGTGGCTTTGTGTAACTGCCGCTCCGTGGCTGTATTCATTTTCTGTGGCTGCTATAAAAGATTATCACAAATTGTGTGGCTTAAAACAGCAGAAAGTATTCTCTTGGAGGCTGGAGTCCAAAACCAAGGCGTTGCAGAGCCATGCTCCCTCTGCAGGCTCTGGGAGAGGGTCCCTCCTGCCTCTCCTGGCGCCCGGTGACTCCTGGCCTTCCTTGGCTTGTGGCCGCACCTCTGCCTCCTTTTCTGCATCTGTGGCTCCTCCTCTGCCTCGTGTGCAGACGTGCGGGTTGGACTCAGAGCCCCCAGGATGATTCAGGGTGATTCCAGCTCGAGCCTTTCACTTAATCATGCTGCAAAGGTCCCTCTTCCAATAAGGTCCCATGGCAGGGTCCGGGCACGAGGACGTGGGCAGGCCTTTGGGGGGCCACCATTCAGCCCATGGCAAAGCCTGTCTCCCAACTGTGACCAGGGATCCTCAGAGTCAGTGGACGGGACTGTGTCCCCGGAGTCCCCACTTCTAATCCAAGCTCCAGCACGGAGAGGAGCCCAAGAAAGGTTTGCTGTCTTGCCTTGAAGCTGGGTGTGCCCTGCAGAGGGACAGACCTCCGCGGGCGCCCTAAAGTGCTGGCCTTCGGGGCAGTACTTGCCAGTGACATCTGGAACAAATGTTTTTGCTGGATGTGCTGCTGGGTGCACAGTAACCTTGACAGTGTCAGCACCGGCCGCACGCAGCAGACCTCAGGTGCCAGGGGCCACAGCAGGCCCTCCCCATGTTACACCTCATCCCCAGAAGAGGCAAGTGCTGGGGACACAAAGTTGGGCTATTCTCCCCGTCTAATAGGACTGATGTCTTTGAATCCTCACAGCAACGCTGGGATGAATGTACTACTGCCATCCCTGTTTCACATGGGGAAGCACAGGGAGGTTAGGTAACCTGCCTAAGGCCACACAGCAAACAAATACCAGAACATGGATGTGAACCCAGGCAGTCAGGCTCCAGAGTTGGGCCTGTATCCACCAGCCTGATCCCTGTTTGATGGATCTTGGGAAAGTGACATCACTTGTGAGAGCCCTCAGCTAGTGCTGCCTTTGGACCTGGCCATCATCAGTCTCTTTCTGTTCCTCATTCCTCTTCCCTTGTGGGCTTGGTGCCAGATTTGTGCTGCTCCCTGCTTCCTCCCCTGGCTAGCTTTTGTGAGGCCTCAGCTCAGTCTTTGCACTGCCCTCTCTAGGAAGCACTCCCTGACTGCTGCCCCTGGCTGGCCAGTCGCCCCTATTGGTGTCCCCAGGTGCTTGGGAGCCAGTCTTCCTGCTCCATGAGGGCTGGACGTGGTGTCCCTGCCTGTGTCCCGAGGGCAGGGCCCAGGGCGTGGCATGTGGCACATGCATCACAGACGCTGTGGCCCGAACAGCCCAGGGAACCTGGCCCTGTCTGAGCTCCCCCGGCCTTGGCATCTCTCCTCTGCCTCCCAGCAGGGCTGCATCATGCAGCAGCCAGGACAGCACCTCCAGAGCCAGGTCTGTGACCTGTGTGTCCTGCTCAGAGGCTCTACAGGACAGAGCCTTTGGGGGACAGGGGTCCCTGCCTCAGGCAGGAGAAGGGCCCCCTGCAGGGTAGCTTTCAGCAAGCGGCAACTGCTGGGGAGCGACCCTGAGAAATGGGTTCTCACTGTAAACAAATGATTCCATCCATTACTTTCCTGGGGACAGTTGCTCCCGCCGCTGATGACAGGGGAGAGATGAATGCTGAAGCCACCGTGTTGGCTCCATCTGGGAGGTGCCTACGAGAATGTCTGCCCAAGGCTCCACTGGCCACCCCTGGCAGGGACAAGAGGCCATCATGTGCCAGCAAGGAACTCAGCTCACCCCTACCCAGCACGTGTCACCTACCTGCGGCCTAGTGGCACAGGAGTGTGCTCCCCCCACGCTAGGGCTTCCCATGGGCGGGGCATGCAGGAGGAACTTGGGGGCGGAGGGGAGAGGGTCCCCAGAGAAGGGGCCCAGCTTGGAGCAGACAGACCTGGACTAGACCTGGGTTTCCTGCTTAGGTCTGGGTCTGTCTGGGCAGCCTCAGTTTCCTGACTTGTAAGTGGGCTGAGGGGTCCCCCTCCCTGGCTATGGTGTCAATAAGAACAAAGGACATGGCCCGTGAGTGGCCCGGTCTGGGTGGGGCCGCTGGGTGTCTGAGGGACGTCGGTGGAATCCGAGTAGAAGTGAGATGGCACAGTGCACGGGCTCCCACCGGCCGGGGCCCTGGGTCGGAGCGAGTGAAAGTACCTACGGAACTTCCTCTTGGCCTGCAGAGCCTAAAATATGTTTGCAGACCCCAGAGACAGAGCATGGCGGGAGACAGGAGGGAGAGAGGGGGTGGAGGGGTGTGGGCGGGCAGGCCTGGCCCCACAACCGCACCCGCGGTCCCACCTCCAGGATGTCGATGACCACGCTCTCCTCGGCCTGCCGCGAGCTGCGCACGTCCCGCAGTGCCAGTGCGTAGTGCACGCCGCGCGGGTCCGACTGGTACAGGTTGTAGGTGTCTCCCTGGTACCACTCCTGCACCGCCACAAACACCTGGTTCTCGTCCGTGCTGATGATCTGCAGGTCCTGGGGAGACACAGGGGGCGGGATATAGGGTCAGAGATGGGCTGAGGGTGGCAGAGGGAGGACGGGGGAGCTGGCGGCAGCGTCAGGCTGACCTGGAGCTGCATCTGGGCTCGGCAGCTCTGGGCTCTGTGGCTGTGGACAAGTCCCACTACCTCCTGGGCCCCCATTTGCACACCTCTGAAATAGGGGTGACACCAGGACCCTCCGCACCTGGTGTGAGAGAGTGGCCAGGGACACCTCCTCCTCCTCGTCCCACACCAGCCAGTCTGCCCCCCGTCCAGCAGTGGGGAGGAGGCATCCTACCTCCATGCAGCCCCCAGATGGTCAGAGTGACTCGGGGCGAGGGCTGGCTGCCTGCCCCCCCCGCCATCTAGAGGATCAGTGAGTCCTCTACTCCTTCATTCATTCACCACATATTTGTTAAGCACCTACTATGTGCCAGGTACTTTCTAGGCACTGGGATACAGTGGAAAACCAGATGTTGTCCCCACTCTTTTCAACATAGCAGGTGGGGGAAGTCTGGGAGTAATCCGCTCAGCTCAGGTCCTGGGCTGCAGCTGTCACACTGAGACACGAGCTGCCACCTGTCCGCAGCCCCTGCGCCAGCCCCAAGCCGGCACCGGGCCCGTGGGCACACAGGCTGGTGCAGAAGGCAGAGAAGGAGCCCGACAAGGACCCCACGGCGTGGTC
>CM052436.1:165630555-165648438 GCA_028533085.1 Varecia variegata | reverse complement strand
CTATAAGAAATAACGGTGATATAGAATCCCTTTTGTTCTCCTGGAGAGAGTTGGAACCCATTCTATTAAGTGAAGTATCCCAAGAATGGAAAAATAAGCACCACATGTACTCACCAGCAAATTGGTTTCCCTGATCATCACCTGAGCGCACATTTGGGAATAACACCAATTGGGTACCGGACAGAGGTGGGGGGTGGGGGGAGGGGATGGGTGTATACCTACATGATGAGTGCGATGTGCACTGTCTGGGGAATGGACACGCTTGAAGCTCTGACTCGGGGGGATGGGGGGGCATGGGCAATATATATAACCTGAACTTTTGTACCCCCAAAATAAGCTGAAATTAAAAAAACAAAACAAAACAAAATTAACCTTGATATACCATCCAGGCCTTCACTTGGAAACTGCAAGCCTTCGAACAGACTTCAGATTCCAAAGAAGCCACATGGGACAGATTCTGCCATTGCAATTGCTGTCTAGGCAGGGAGATGGGTTTCTGGCACTTTCTCCTCTGCCATCGTCCCTGATGTCACTTCCTCCTTTATTCTTGTGGTCTGTGAATATTAATTTACTTTAAATACATTATTCCAAATAAAGGAATATTTTACTTTAAATTTGCATTTACCCCTTTTTATGAATGTTTTTTATATAATTGATAGTTATTTGCATTTTTCTTCTCTTTTGTGTGTTTATAGCCTTGGCCTATTTTTCTTTCCCTCTCTTAGGGAACTTGAGTATTTTTTTAAATAAAATCATTACAAGTAAACAATTCAAACAAAGGATATTGGCAAATATAAGAAAAACCGTTTAACCTTTACAGTTTTTACAGATAGATAAATTAAAACACCAGAAGGGTATCATTTGTGTCCTTTAACATAGAAGGAAGATAGAAAAAAACGATAAAACACAAAATTTGGCAATGCTGTGTTGAAACTGATCTACTCTAACTTTGCTGGTGTCAGGGTGGAAGTGTTTTAGAAAGCAACTAAGCTACACAAATACTTGTATCTGTTGTCCCAAAGTCCTTCTTAGCCTTTAACTTAAGAGAATTAAAAAGAAATACCCGCAGGCACAAATATATTCATTGCAGCACTGTTTGTAATTATGAAAAATGGAAGCGGCCCAAATGTCCAAATGAGAAGTGTGTGGCTTGGCTGAACAGGGTACCGTCTCCTCACCTGACAGTCGTGCCGTCATGTAAAGTGGGTACCGGCATTCTAGAAAAAGTCTCAGGCTGCAACGTCCTGCGGAAGCAGGCTGTAGAGGGAGCACCTGCTTGTGATTAGGGCTACTCGAACATCACTTTGGCATATGGCTGAAGACTGCAGGGTCGGGCTGGGGGACATAAACAGGGACAGCGTGGACAGGGAGGGAGGTTTGGGGGCGAGGCCCCCGCAATCCGATTTCTATTGTTCTCATGATGCTACTCAGGCAATGAAAAAAAGAAACAGAAAAAAGTTGGGGGTGGCGTGGGGGTAGAAAACAGGCAAGAGGTACACATTCACCACGAAACAACAAAATCCGATTAGGAAATTCCATTAGCCAGTTCTAAGAACCAGCTGCGACGGGACCCCGGCTTGGGCTGCTCTCCTGAGTGGCGAGAGCGTGAGGGGAGCCCCTGCCGGGCGCCGGCCCGTTTCCGGGGAGCAAGCCGACTCCTGTCACCCTCAGCTGCCCTCACCGGGTCCTGGGCACGGACCTCTGAGTGAGGACACCGAGAGCCACTACAAATGCCACCCGCTCTGGACGGGTTTCTGGTCTTCCCTTGGGACTGAATGACGTGAAGCTGTGTCTGTCATTTCTGCCGTCCCCTTATGACGCTGGGCCGTACCTCTTAGTAGAGCCTCACGAGTCTTTTCCATGACCTCCAATTTCCACAGAAACGGGGGAAGAAGGAAGCCATGTGAAACACACTCTGTGAGGGCTCGCAGTGGGGGACACGCCACGGTGCTTCCTGCAGATCTCACTGACGAGTTTGAGAAACGCACACTGGGACATCACATCTGCAGACGGGGACTCCGAGGTCCGGGAGCCATTGCTCAAAGTCACAGAGGTCCTGACTTGTGGCCATAGGCTCCTCAGAACACCCTTGGAGACAACCTGACCGCTGGTCCAGCCACTCCCACGCCCAGTACCAGAGCGGGGCAGAGACAGCCCCTGGCGTGGGCCCGACCCCCAGCCGTGCACCCCACTCTGCAACACTGGGACAGAGGGCCCAAGACACAGGAGGCTTCTGATGGCACAGCCCCTAGGGCCACTACCCCAGGGGCCAAGGGAAAGCCTCTCACATCTGAAACAGTCCCTCACCCCCCAGGGATGCCAGCTGCCTTTGCCTGAACTGAAGCCATTAGCTTGCAGTTTGCTCAGCCGAGCCTGGAGTCAGTCTACTAAGCTCGCTCCTTTCCTTCTTTCCTTTCCTTTCCTTTTTTTAAAGAGAAGTTTTAAGAAGGCCTCCTGGACTTTTCCTATCTCTGGCTCCCCAGCACAGAAGCTCATGTGCCCAAGGACTTTATCACAATCTACAGTCCCCAGCTTGGAGGGCCAGGGCAGTGGTGTCCTCTCCTCTACCCGCACTCTCTGCCCCAGGGCCTTTGCTTGTGCTCAGCCCTCCATGGAACCACTTTTCCTTGCTCTTCCCAGAGCCACTTCATGTCCTTTGGGCTTCAGATGAAATGTCCCCTCCAGGAGCCTTAATCAGCCACACACTCGCACGTGCACACACGTCTTCTGTCACTCTATGTCTCGCTCCCTTCACAGCCAATCACAACTTGCAGTTGTTTCGCCCAAGTATCTGTCTCCTTGATCTTCCACCTGTTCCCTGTCTGAAAACCCTGCAGGAGCAGGGACCTGGGCACCTGATCCACAGCTGCAACATCAGCTCCCAGCACAGTTTCTGGCTTATGTTTGTTGCTCAGTAAATCCGTGTGGAGGCAGGGGAGGCTCAGTCTGTGTTGCTAAACTATGCATGTGGGGCAGCAGTCTGTAACGCACAGCCTCTGACCGTCTCCTGGAGGGGACTGTGGCATGAGCCTGGGTTGACTTGCTTGGGCCTGGGTTTGAGACCTGCTTTGATGTCTAACTAGCTGTGTGGCCTTAAACAGGCTCCTCAGTTTCTCTGACCTTGATCACCTTCTCTGTGAAGCAGGGTTGGGATGGTGGAGCTAGGCTCTGAGGCAGGGCCAGGGGCAGGGTTGGGGCAGATCTGCCCCCAGATCCCTCTTGTTTGCTTGCCCAGGCTAGGGGAAGGATGCAGAATTAATTGAGCACCTACTATGTGCCATGCACCCTACAAGGTGGCTGGAGTGCAGCAGTGCATGCAACAGAAATTGTCCCCACCCCTGGCAATGCCGGACAAGAGCAGGGATAAACATAGGAGCAGGGGTCCCCAGCGCCCTGGGCATCAGGAATAAGGGTGGGATGAGGGCAGAAAACCGAGGCCTAGACCAGCCTGGAGGGTCACTAGTGAGTGACATGTCTCCTGAAACATCACATGTGCAAGAGTTCTGGTGAAAGCCAAAGCAGGCAGAGGGAAGAGCTTGGCAGAGGCCCTAAAACAGGTAGAGGCTGGGCACCTCTGAGGCTGGAAGGGGCTGGGTTGGCTGGAATGGAGGGCGTGAGGGGAGAGTTTTTGGAGGAGCATGGCCACACTTGTCTTGTCCATTCTGACCTGGGACCACCAAGCACCTCCACACCTGCAAGCTCGGGCTCTGGCCCCGGGGCCAGGTAGAATGGGGAGCCACTCTCACCTTTGGCAATGCATACTTCGGCAGCTTCATCAGGACAAATTCATTGCGACGATAAGAGACGTAGTATTTGGTCCGGTTTGTTGATGTTGCCTTAGAGGAGGGAAGAAACACATTTTTAAGAGGCTTGATTTCCTGACAAGTCAGATTCTCATGAATGAAAAACTACACACTTCATTCAGCTGATGAAAATGCCCCTTCATTTACACCTGTTCTGTTTGAAACAGGCTCCTTTAACCTTCAAAGCCCCATATTAAGTGCCCTTCCTCTGGGAAGTCTTCCTCTACTTCCTAGAGTTAGAACTAACCTCTTTCCCCATGCTCTCTCAGCTCCTTGTTCCCCTGTATCCAAGTTACAGAATAAGATGCAGAAAGATCTATTTCTCAGGTCTTTTAAAAAGGGTACTTTGGTGAGTCACTGGGTAGAGGAGGAGACAGGCCAAAGATAAGCTCAAGTCACAAAAGGTGACCACCAAACCACTGGGCGTGATAAGCAAAGCCAGAGGCAACACTTCCTGAGGACTGTTGCATGGCTGCACCCTCCTGGGTGCTTTACCCTGGGCAGCTCATTTGATCCCATAATGAACAGAGGAAACTGAGGCACAGAGCTTGAAAAACTTGTCTCCTAGGTATTATAGTAGAAGAGGCAGGAGAAGAGAGGCCTCTGCTTTCCAGGGAACAAGGAGAAGAGAACAGGGCAAAGGAAGGAATAGGGGGCAGCCAAAGGGAGAGGACAGTTTCCTGCAGCCGCTGTCTTACTACATGTATGTGTTAGATGTACATGAGTGTGACTGTGTGCCTCTCACGTGTTCTCTGTGTGCATCATGTGCACATGCATCCCATGCACGTGTGTGTGCATCCCATAGAAACGTGTGTGGGTGTGTGTTCTACGTGTGTGAGCATGAGTCCTGTGTGTGTGCACACGTGTGTGTCCCATGTTTGTATGTGTGCATGGCAGCACGGTGCCGTGCTTCAGAGCGCAAACATTGCCTGGGTTCAGATTTCAGCTCCAGCCCCTATAAGCCATGTGGCCTTGGAGAGTTACACAAGCTTTCTGAGCTCAGTTTCCCCTGTAAAATGGGATGACAGTGTCAGAGGCCACCGGAGAGGCAGCAGTGGGGACTAGCGTCTGGGGCGCGCAGGCGGGGGTGGGGGGATGGTCCCCTAGGAATCACGACGGTGTTGGATGTGGTTGTTGTTGCACACCAACAAATACACAGCAGCCCCTTACAATGGCCAACCACGTGCTGTTGATTGTGACCGCAACGAGGACAAGACTTCTCTAGACAATTCCGTCCATGCAGGCAGGGACTGTGAGGTCTTGGGGTGGTCTGGCCCTCTGTGCCCCCTGAATGGGGAGCGCTGTGATGCTGGACACACTGGGGTCCTGAGAACTCAGAGAAACAGCTCCCGGGGTGGAGGAGGCTGGCGGACTTCCTGGAGGAGGCAGCGCCCTGCTCCCTCGGAAGGAAGAGCCACTATTGCGGCAGCGGGAGACATGTCTGCTTAACCTGAGAGAGTGGCCGAGAGAATTCTCTGCCCCTTCTCAGAGTTCCAGGGATGGAGGAAGAAGGCAGCGCCAGGCCTGACCAGCCTCCATGCCCCTCTAGACGTTCCTGTCCCTGGAGATGGCACTGCAGGGGCTGGGCAGGTGCCCGCGTCGGGGGCGGGTTCAGGCGAGCGGCCCCCGAGGCCAGCCTTGAGCTGCCGGGATGTCCTAAACACAACAAAAGCCCTGAACGTGTGAGCTGCTCACGTGTTTTGTGCCGTCCCTCTCACAGAATGACCCACCGGAAGCCTGTGGCCCGGCCAGTGGGGGCACCCGAGCGGCAAGAGCAAGGCGGGAGGTTTACGGGCAGCAGCGGCATCTGTGGGACCTCGCAGGGCACTCCCCAGAAGTGACCGCGGCCAGCCTCTGCCAGGGGCCGTCCTTGCGGGAAGGGAAGGTCGTGCCGGATTAGCAGACTGAGGCTCAGAGGTGCTGGGGTCGGAGCCCTGGGCGGGTCTGAGACGCGCCTTCATGCAGCCCAGACCCCTCCCGAGCAGCCTGGGCCAAGCCAGGTGGCTTCTGCAAAGGACCTGACCGAGAGCCACACTGCACCCCGACTCCAGGACCTGAGGAGAGGTCTGCTGGGCCAGACCCGGGGGCCTGCCCAGCCTGTCAGTGGCTACAGGAAGGGCCTAAGCCGCCGGGTCCTCGCCCAGGCAGCGGCGGGCTCCTCCCTGGGCCACTCTGTGCCCAGGCTGGGCGGGCTCCAGGCTTGCCCCAGTCGCCCACTCGTCGGTGGAGGGGCCGGATTCTCTGCTGACTCCCGAGCCAGTGCTCCTTCTGCCAGAGCAGACTGAAGTCGTGGCTGTGGGCAAAGGGCACTTCAGACAGCTGCTGTCCCTGTTGGAAGGGGACTGAGTGCCACCTGCTCAGATTCGAGGACATGAAGAGAGGAGCTGGTGCCCACCACACACCTCCGGGGGCCGCTGGCCTCAGGGAGGGGAACTGCCCAGTGAGGGGGAGAGGAGGCTGGAGGGCCCCACCCCCAGGTGTCGTCACTGGCTGGCTGTGTCACTGGCAGGGCAATTAGTTTTTCTGAGCCTCAGTTTTCTTTTCAGTAAAATGGGCCCACTGCAAACACATGTAATTCTGTGAGGCCATTTATGGGCATCTGTCACAGAGCAGGGCTTGAGAGACATGCTGTCACTGTGGCTGGGACACAGTGGGTATCTCCACTCTTAGATGGATACAGCAGGGCCACCCCAGCGCCAGGCACCTGTTCCCAGAGACAGAAATGCCCCTTAGGGCAGGAACACAGAGGGTCTCAGAATCAGAGGCCACAGGGACTTGTTGCCACAGAACAGAAGAGGCTGCAGGCTGCTGGGCCACCAGCACTGCCGCTGCCGGGCAGTTCTGCAGGCCACGTGCTCAGACGCACTTCCCGCGTGGTGCGGGGGGCTGGGGGCTGAGGCTTCTCCATCTCAGCACAGGCTCCCGGGGCTGCTGAGGACCAGGGCAGGAGGACGGGGAGGAGGGCGGGGGGGCCCGAGGTGGGGGTTGGGAAAAGCTTTTCCATGTAGTTGTTGAGAAAGACGGAAACCAGGCTGGAACCAGACGGAGCCCGGCGGCCCGACGGCCACAGTGTGCGCTGTGCACTGGACCTTGCTTTTGCTACAGCCGGCGGGTACTCGCATCTGGGCCTGGGCCTTCTCCAGTTCAACACAGACAATGTCACCTGTCACCTAGCGCCCACAACAGACAAGGCCACTCTGTGACCGCAGCAGAGGGAGACAGAAGCAAGACCACTGCACAACCGTGTCTGAACACAGAGCAGATGTGAATGCTGCCCAAGCCCCCAGGTGACCAGACGCCCCATCCTGGCTGAGACAAGTGATGTGGCTTCAGCCCTACCTCCGCGCCCCCCCCCTCCGCCCCCAAGATGCCCCTCCCTCTCCATGAGACTGACTGAGGTGCTGGGCAGGACCCGCCTCCCGATAGCACCGCTCAGAGCCCAGCGGCTTCCTCCAGCCTCCCCAGGTCCCGTCCCACGGCCACACCAGACCATCGGGCCTCTAACGCCCCTCACCCAGACGCCGGGTTCCAAAGGGTGCACGTCCCCCATGCTGCAAAGGGAGGGCCACCTGCTCAGCACAGGTGTGCTCCCGGGCTCTTAGGCTGGGGGCCCTGGCAGGCCAGACCATGTAAAGTTTAGAAACCGCTCAACATGGATGTGGTTACCAACGAAGCTGACACCGTCTTTGCTCCAGTGCTCAGCAGGTATTTGCAGAAACACAACGCTAGACGCTGGGAGAACAGGCGGTGAGTGTGGACCTGGAGCCCAGCCTCGGTTTGCCTGTGTCTGGCACAGGAACAACAGGAGTAAACCATACAGAATGACATAGTGGGGCCTGGGCCGTGACATAGAAGGCCCTGGGCCGGGGTGCTCCGAGCAGGCAGCCAGTGGCCCCAGAGTGGAGGCAGAGGTCAGGGAAGACTTCCTGGAGGGGGCAGTGAGTGATTGGGTCTTGGAGAAGGAGCGGGGATTGGGCAGTGGAGAAAGGGGTGCAGACACTCTGGGCACAGGCAGCAGCACGTGCAAATGCGAGGGGCACGGGACGCTGGGGGCTGGGCATCAGCAGAGGGCCTGGACACGGCAGAGCTAGAGGGCAGGGCGGGTGCTGGCAAGAGCCTCGGTCTGGCCGGCTCTAATGCAGGCTGGGATGCCCCTGCCTGTTCAGGCTCCTAACTCGGCACATGCCAAGCGTGGAGAGGGGCGGGGGAGGGAGTGTTGCTGAGACGGGGTACGGAGGAGCCTGGGAGTGTGGCGGGCCTTCCGGGGAGTGGGCACCCAGCAGCTGCCCTCAGGGGCCTTTCTCGGTGGGAGGCTTTTGACTTGTCTCATAGGGTCCTGGAGGGCAGAGCAGGGACTGATGGCTGGGAGTCAGAGGAAACAGACTTAGTCGTGGGACCAGAATGAGCTAATGGCTTGAGCAGTCCAGGAGAGGGCCAGGCTGTTTTGGAAGGCGTGAGCTCCTCATCCATGGAGGTGATCAAGAAGCTGTATGACCAGCTGTTTACTAGAGTTTCTGAATTAGCTCGGCCCACATGGGTGTCGAGGGTGGTGCCACTTGTGGCCTGGAGGCAGAGGGGGCACAGGCAGCAGGCCCTGGTTACTGGGGTGTGGACACTGGTGCCTGGCGGCCAAGGCAATGACCAGGAACAGCCCTCATCACTTCCAAAGTCACCAAAGAAGCCAGATGGAGCCAAATGGGCTTAGGTTCAGGGACCCCGAGTGGTGGGGAGGTCCCTGGTGGGCAGAGGGGGGGGGAGGTGGAGCCGGCAGTGTCCCTGAGCCTCGGTGCTGGCGTGTGTGGGGGCCTCCGGGAGTGCCCGCAGCCACCATCCTCGTCAGGAACTGGGAACCGCTAAGTCGCACTCAAAAGTAGAACAGCCGTTTTATCTCCTCCTTTCCCAGTGATTCCGTTTCCCCCGAGTGCTCATCCACCACGTCACCTATTGCCAATTTCGAGAAGCGCCGGAAGCAACTTTACCTTAAAGAAGATGTAATCGTCCTGCACCGTCAGAGAGCCGTGGTCAATGGGGCCTGCAAACAGGGCCGGTAGAGTCTTCTCGGAGCAGTTGTGGATGTGACAGGTGATGTACCGAGAACCTGCAGGACAGGAGCACCAGCCCGCGGCGCAGGAAGAACAAACGTTCAGACTCCCAAGCAGACGGGCCAGACACGGGTTCCAACACCACAGCCCTGCTGTGGGCTGTGTGTGTGGGTTTGGATGTCAAAGGGCCAGCCCGTGACGACACCCGCTGCAGAGAGGGGCGCTCTGGGCCAGGTGCACTCTGAGACCCCCGGGGGGCGAGTGGTGCACCAGAGAGTGCCACCTCCCCAGAGAGGGTCAGTGCCCGACACCCCCCAGCTCCTCCAGCCCCTCCGGTCCCCCACAGTGCCCGACACCCCCCAGCTCCTCCAGCCCCTCCGGTCGCCCACACCTGAGCAGGGGTGCAGATGGGTGGGACTCAAATGCTTCTTTTCCTTCCAACATTAAGCAAATGCTTCTGCCCTTTCCCAGATATTTATAGCTAAGCAAAACCAAATGCACGCGCCGCCAGACAGCAGCTGTGTTTACTCCAAGTGCTTCTGTTTCCCCAGGGCCCGGGTGCTCGGGCAAGTTGAGACGGAGGGGCTGGAGCCCTCGAGCCTTGAGGAAGCTCTTCTTCCCAGCTTGTGAGCCAGGACAGGGAATTAACCACAGGGACCAAAGTGGGCCAAGGGAAGTACATTGAGTCCACAGCGCCTTTGGGGTGAGTCTTGACCGTAGCCCAGGGTGGCTGGGCAGCGTGGAGAGTGGGTAGAGGCAGGGGCTTGGGGGCCAGGAACACGTGCACCCAAATCCAACCTCTGCAGCTTACAGTGGGGGAGGCTCAGCCTCAGGTCCCTCCACTGTGCAGTGGGCTACGGGCACCCCCCAGGGTGCCTTGGGGTTGCCCACGGCCGCACACTGCCAAGCCCCTCTGGGGCCATGCCCATGTTCTATCTAAATAGCTGGTAGCCCTGCGTGCGTGAATTCTGCATTTCCTGCAGTGGACTTGCCTGGCTGAGACCTGGCAGGGACACTCGCTCAGGGACGGACTCGGTCAGCGACCCACTTGCTCACCGGTCCCTCACTCACTCATCATTCACTCACCCCACCGCGGTCAGGCTCTCGCCATTCCAAGGCCTTGTGCCAACGAGACAGACAGAGGCTGTGTGCTGGGTGCCAAGCCCTGGCCCACAGCACGGGCCGATTCTGTGGTGTAAACCCTCCCACGTGGCCACGTGGGCGCCTGGATGGAGTGACTGGGCACGGAGGCGGGAAGGGACGTGGAGCCCGTGCCAGCTGCTGCTCTGCAGAGGCAGACCGGCCACGGGCACACAGCGTGGTGAGCGTAGGACGATCTGTCTGTCCATGGCACATGTTATTTTGTGACATTTTGCACAGTGGTCTCCAGGGGGTGACTTTGGCACCTGGCTCGGTGCTTACTGGTTCAGCAGCCCCACGGGGGACACAGAGGTGACGCTATAGGAGCCCCAGGCCCAGGGAAGCATGTGGTGCTGACATGGGGGACCCGGAGGAGGGGCTGGCAGGGCAGGCGAGGACGGTGGGAAGGGTCCCGGGTTGGGGAGATGGGGGAGCATTCCCAGCAGGGGTGACGAGAGGTGCAAGGTGAGCTTGGGGAATGGCCAGAGGAGAGGGGCAGAGGGCCAGACTCAGGGACAACAGGCCCCAGCACTGTGCCACCATGCTCGGCCAGACTGTATGCCGATGGGACTCCCAGGCTGGGGTGGCCGGGCCGGGGTCTCCAGGAGCTTTGGAGGAGGCCCCACCCATGGGCAAGCCAGCCTTGGGGTCCCTCATGCAGAGGGCACAGCTGTGGGGCTGAGGCTCCCTCCTCGCCGCGGGCGGCTATGGGAACTGCTGGGTGACAATGGTTGCCCCTCATTTAGGGTTTGAGCCTGTCCTTCCTGTTGGCGGGAGGCCGGGGTATCACGAGAAACGACCACCCCTACTGCTGCATGAAGACCCTCCCGGGAGTCGCCCCACATTCCCCTGCGAGGCCCAGGGGTTCTGAGTTGGGTGAAGGCCTCGGGAGGTGCAGTGGGGGATGGGGTGTACCCAGCCGGGGCCCGCGACCCAGGCAAACCAGGGCCCTCTCCGAGCTTTGTTCTCCTGGTTATCGAAATGGAAACTGTAACAGCCCGTGCTGAGCGCTGAGTGTGTTCACGCACTCACTGCCATTATTCCCATGTAATAGCTGAGGACACTGAGGCAAGTTGCCCGGGATCCCGAGGTTGGCCAGGGCTGGGAGCTGACGCCAGCACTTCTCTTCTAGCGGGACGGACACGCCTGGCAGGGGTCTGGCCCCACAGAGGACCTGTGCAGGGGGCTCTGACGCCTCCACTCATCACTGTACCTTCGTCTTCCCAGTGTGCAGGACCTGGGCTCTCCGCGGCATGAGGCTGGCCAGGTCAGTGTGCCCAGGCCCTGTCCCTCCCTCCCCCCGATCAGTGCCCAGAAAGCTGGGGTGGGGGCTGAGGCGCGGGAAGCGCTCAGTGGATGCTCAGGGGCAGAACAAATCGCCCTCTTAGTGGACTTTTCCACCGGAGCAGAGCCCCTTGGCTTCAATGTCCCCGGCCGGAAACAAGCACATTTACAATTATGCCACATTGTAACACAATGAGGTCAACTGTACAGGGCAAGCCGCAGAGGACGCACGACTGAACACTGCATCAAGCTGTGCTGGGGGCGAGGGGACTCCAGGACACCTGGCGCCTGTGCCCCGCTGGGCTTACCTCCACCGGGGTCCTGGGCCTCCATGTGGACCAAGTCAGGGTCGGCGTCCACCCCAGACACAGCCCTGGAAAAGAAGATTGACGTTGGTGCTGGGAATGGAGTCGCCACGCCCTTCCCGCGGCAGCTCCCCGAACCCCAGGTGGCCACATGGCCACTCCTGCTCTGAGGGTCCGGGAGACGCTGCCTCCCCAAGAGGCCCCGTGCTCCTGGGGGCAGTCGGAGCCTCTGATCCTCCCTTGCAGGAGCCCGGGTGGGGCTGGCATTCTTCTGGTCACAGTACTGTTTATAAAAGACTTTCTCCTTCGTAAAAGACTTTCACATCTTGTGTTTGTTTTTGATCATGGAAAACCAGTGCAGGAGACAGGCAGGTTCAAGGTGACTGGCCCAGAGTTGCACAGCCGGGAGTGGCCGACCCGGGATGTGAGCCGGCCCTGCCCTGGGCCGCTGCTCCGCCCTTCCCCGTTGCTCAGCCAACTCGCCCGTCCAGCACTTCAGGAAGGTTCTGCTCTTGGCCATCCCACCGCCAAGAGCTCCATGCTGCCCCCAGGACTTGCCTGTGTGCTTCTGGGGGGCCAGGGCTCTGGGGAGAGGAGCGCACCTCCCGGCAGCACCGAGGGCATGCCGTCCCCGCCCCTGGGCCGGGTGAGCTCCCTAAGGCAGGCGTCCTCCTTTGTATTTCAGGGGCCGGGGAGTTCTGTGACTTGCTGAGGCAGTAAAGCCGGTGGCGCAGCTGAGACACATCTCTCTGCAGACCCCACACACCCCCTGTTCACGCCAAGGTCCTAATGCCTGTGTCCTACAGGATCTGCCTCTAAGCAGGCCAGCCCCCAGCGTGTGAGGGATACCCCAGGGATAGAGCGGGTAGCTTTGCCAACTGTCTGAGCTCCACAGACACCTCCAAGAGCCAAGTGGGCCCTGGGGACAGAGAGAAACAGGACACAGTGGCTGCATCCTGTGTTAGGGTGAGGGGCTGCTCTCTCCCTCCCCTGCCCGACTCCTCTCCCCCTTGGTGCTGTCCTGCTGGGCAGAGCCACTTAGTGGGCAGGAAGCTTGGGGGCAGGGCCAAGTCCTAGGAGTCTCTACTGCACATGGCACATCACCTAAACCCACACAATAGCTACAGTGGCAAGTGCGCAGGGGCAGGGGACATCCTAGGTGCTCTAGTTGCCTCATCTCACTTAGTGCAGAGTAACACCAAGTGGTTTGGTTACCCCCATCTGACATGAGAAGCCAAGGCTCAGAGAGGTGAAAACACACCCAATGGCACACAGGTGACAGACCTCAGACGTACAGCCCAGGCCCCGCAGTTCCCAAGCCAACGTGCTTGCATCACACAGGCTGCTTCCTGGCTGTGCACAGCGTGGTGAACGACAATAACGCAGCGAAGGGATAGCAGGTGGGACAGCTGGGTCCTGGTGCCCTGCCCTCAGTCCAGGGTCTCAGTGGAGGCCACACTTGCCGTGCCCGCTTTGTCCCAAGCTCTCCCCTGCGCTCTCACAGGCTGCCCACCCACGTGGAGCCGGCTGGAGGTGGAAACCCCCTCTTACTGTCTTGGACACTCTCCCCTGGCAGTTCCAGTAATTACACTGGCGCCACTTCTGCCTTGGATTTATGTGGCACCTCTCCTCCCAGCACTCAGGAGCCAGCAATGGCAGGGCAAAGGCCGCTGCTCAGGGTTAACGAGTCTGACAGCCTCACCAGTGAGGGTGAGCCACCCGTTCCATCCAATCACTCCGCAGCATAACTGCCCGTGCCGGTGCTCCATTCACCTGTGCTAAGCCATGTCCCTGTCAGCCTGTCCTGTGTGTGTGATAAAAGTCTGCAGAGCACTCACTATGAGTCAGGGGTTGTGGGCTCAGAGATGAACAAGACATGGCCTCTGCCCTCCAGGAGAGCACAGGCTAGCGGGGAGGCCATATGAAACAACTACCTGTCCACCACATGTCCCATCTGCCTATCCAGCCATATGTTCATCCATCCATGCATTTATGCATGTATGCATCCATCCATGTATACGTCCATCCATCCGTACATCCATCCATCCATGCATCCATCCATTCGTCCATGTATGCCTGCATGACTCATCCATCCATCCATGCATCCATCCATCCATCCATGTATGCATGAGCATCCATCCATCCATGCATCCACCCACTCACCCATGCATCCATCCATTCATTCATCTATGCATGAGCATCCATCCATCATTTACTGAGCACCTACTATGAGCTGGTCCAGAGTTGGGGCTGGATGTGTAGAGATGCACTTGGCAGGTCCCTGCCCTCCATAGTCTCACAGTCTGGAAAAAGTTCTGTTAACATTTGTCCCAGGCCCAAACTCTTTAGGACTCAGGTCGGCAAGAAGCCATGCGGGCTGGTCGTGTCAGGGCACAGGAAGCAGGGTCTGTTGCTGAGCAGCCTCTCACCCGCAGGCAGGGTACAAGGCTGGGACAGGAGGAGGTTCTGTTCCATCCTTACAGAGTGAGAACAGATCTTCCTCCATGAGTGGGTGGAAACCAGTTCTTTGGGAGGCTACAGTCTTACTGACTAGGGAATGTGCGCATGGCACATAAACGGTGTTTATTACATGCTTTTTTTTTTTTTTTTTTGTGAGACAGAGTCTCGCTTTGTTGCCCAGGCTAGAGTGAGTGCCCTGGCATCAGCCTAGCTCACAGCAACCTCAAACTCCTGGGCTCAAGCGATCCTGCTGCCCCAGCCTCCCGAGTAGCTGGGACTACAGGCATGCGCCACCATGCCCGGCTAATTTTTTCTATATATATTTTTTTAGTTGGCCAGATCATTTCTTTCTATTTTTAGTAGAGACAGGGTCTCACTCTTGCTCAGGCTGGTCTCGAACTCCTGACCTTGAGCGATCCACCCGCCTCGGCCTCCCAGAGTGCTAGGATTACATGCTTTTGAACGAATGAATGAGACGTAAAGAGAAAGGGAGGAAGGTGAAAGGAAGACCATTCTTTGAACACCAGCCATGTGCTGCAGTTGAACTGAGCACTTCATAGTCATTGCTTATTTCCCCCATGGGACTGTGGGGGATGGAACCTAGGAGATGAAAGGGCTGAGGCTAAGAAGGCTGCAGGCATTTGTCTTGTGTCCCACAGAAACCATGGGGGTTCCTTCCTCCCTCCCTGCCTCCCTTCCTCCTGGAGTTTGGCCTGAGCAGGGAGAGGAGGAGTGGGGAGCAGGTTTGGGGGATCCAGCACTTCCACCAGGCTCCCTGGCACATACCCTGAGCAACCAAGTGGCCATTGGACACTCATGTAGGTGGCATTTAACACCATACTCTTGGAAAGGCTCACCTGGGGACAGGTGGGCATGATCTTGAGGCACACAAAGTGGTCCTCTGGCCAGGGTGCTCAGAGCGGCTCTCTGACCTTCCCTCCTACTGTGGCCTGGGCTGAAGGGCACCGACCATCCTGCCTCATTCTCCCCTGTGTCCTCAAGACTACACAGATATAGGCCACATGGCAAGTCATGGTGTAGGGCTGCCCCATCGTGCTGGGGACCTGAATGGCACTTATGACAACTCCCGCCAGTGCTGCGTCCAGGTGCTTCATAAAGCACCTTCAGAGACATTGGCCCATCTGAGCCGAAGCTGTGTGTCCACCTTGTTGGCACTAAGCATGCTGTGACAAACCAGCTGAGTGTCCTGCAGTCAGGGGCACCAGGCACCAGGGAGGAGCCTGACTTGAGAGAGGGGCTCCGGCCTGGGCTTAGGCTGGCAGAGCCCCCTTTTCAGCTCTGTCGTCCCTTTGCCATGGGAGCGTGAGCAGCCACCGCACCTGTCTGGGCCCAGGTTCTGCAGCCCTGGGATGGCATGGAAACACCTGTCTCGCAGGGTTTCTGAGGGCCCGAGCCTGCGGAGCCCCTGCAACGAGGCCTGAAAAGAATGGGACAGAGGATGTGTGCTAGGGTCACAGCTCCATGGCTGGCCCTCCAGGGAGGGCAGGGATAGGGTCCAACTTTGCCACTGTACCCAGCACCCACCTGGCACACAGAGAGGGAGCGCATGTTTTTGGAATGAAAGGAACCTTGGCGAGGATCAGGGCCAGGGTTTCCCACACCGAGCACCAGCTCCCAGATTTTACTGCGTGCGTGTGTCTACCTGCCACTGTCTTTACTGAACACGTCCCTCTGCTCAGCCTCCTCCTGACAAGACTGCCTGAACTCACAGCTTTGAGGAGCCAGCATGCTTGTTGCCATATACCTTCCAGCCAAGGTGACCATTAAAAATCACTGATCTATCCACTAGAGCAGCCCTTCTCATGGACGAGGAAGTCACTTCCCGGGTCACCGGCCACTGAGTGCTGGGAGCCCCCTGTAGCCCATGTGCAGGCTGCTGAGATGTCGGGCACAGAGCCCACCCCATGGCCCCGCCCCTCTCTGACAGTATCAGCTTCTCTCCCACCTGCTTGGCACCAGGGTCCCCATGTGCTCCACCTCCTTCAGGGACCTGGTCCACCCAGGTGGCCCCAGGTGAAGCCAGAGGGACGGGGGAATCTGTACGTGGGTCTGAGCGCCACGGCCCCCGCAGATGTGCAGCGTGGCGCGAGCCGGCTCCCCGAAGTCCGCTGATGTTTCAGACCCCGGAGCGCCGGCGTCAATCACTCGGCTCTCGGTAAAGAGCTCTCAGCTTCAAGGCAAAGTGTTGATTTAGGCTTTTGTGAATAGACCGTCTGTGAGCTCCTCGGGAGGGGAGGTCTCCTGCTTGACATTTCTCCCTCTTCTGAATACAGACAGACACTGTTCCCTGTGCCAGGAGGTCCCCAGCCAGGCAGATGGAATTTCAGCCTGACAACCTATCGTCCGCAAGTGGGTTAATGACGCCTGGCCTGTTCCCCAGCTCACTCGCTCACTCATTTGCCCACTCATTCATTCACTCACTCACTCACTCATTCATTCATTCACTTGCTCGCTGGCTCACTCACCCTTCACCCCGTAAACACATCCACTGACCGTGCTCATCCCCTGGGTCTCCTGCCCTGACCACTCTCACAGGCCCCGTGGCAGGGAGCCTGTGAAGGCTCTGGGGGGGCCCGGGAGTACAGGAGGCCCGTGCCCAGCACCCACCGCAGGAAGCCCTGGAAGACCATGTGAAGCTGCATTTCTAAGCCCTCAGACAGAGCCCGGTTCCCTGTAGGAAATGACA
This sequence comes from Varecia variegata, assembly GCA_028533085.1. Lineage (NCBI taxonomy): Eukaryota > Metazoa > Chordata > Mammalia > Primates > Lemuridae > Varecia > Varecia variegata. The sequence goes on along the minus strand of CM052436.1, from coordinate 165,631,697 downwards.
CCTGCTGACACAAATGACTTCTCAGTTGCTGAGGTCTCCAAAAGTGGTCCTGGCCTGGCTCTGGAATAGTGTTTAGAAATAACAAGCCCACGATGACCTCCGGCAAGCAGCCCTGAAGAGCATGAAGAGCTCTGGGGTGCAGAGACTGATTTTCACCCCAGTTTATGCAGAGGGCAGCTCTGATGAAACTCAGAGACATGGTCCCAAGGCCGTGGTGGAAGGACCCCTCCTTCTCCTGACAGAGGCCCTTGCCGCCCCCGTGCACCACCCGGGGCAGGCACGGGGCTGACGGGAGAGGAGGCAGAGGCTTTCCGTGGGCGAGCGTGGGGCAAGCAGGGAAGGGATGTAGGAGCCAGACTGCCAGGTGGGGCCGCTGGGCACTGTCAGTGCGGATCACTGCCCGGGGCTACTGCTGAGGGAGCAGCGTGCCCTAGAGCGGTGCCCCAGCCTCTCCGGGCCTCAGCTTCCCCCCTTGGAATGTGAGGGGAAAGATACTCGTGGGCTGGACGGGGATTCCATGGGACGGTGCATTTGGACTCTCCGCCCACTGCCTGGCGGTGGTTAGTGTTCAAAACGTGGCAGCTCTGGGCCACTGTTACGATTTTGTTCCAGGCCATGGACAGACTAAGGGGAGGGTGGTGGGCAAGAGCCTGCGTGGGCCAGGAGGCAGCAGAGCACCTCGGGTTGCTGCCCCGCCCGCCCCGCAAGTCCACTCTAATGAGTGCGCCTGTTGTGTGGCTTCGCAGAACGTTAATGAGTCCGCGATTCAGACAGGACACGGGGCTTTGGCAATTCCTGCTGTCAGTTCAAGGACAAAGAATTCTTTGGAAACACTGTCAGAACAGCGTTATTCACTGCTTACAAGAGGGGGGCCCCATCACTGCGGCTGCCACCACGTTCCAGGAGAGATCCCGGGGCCCGAGTGGCCAAGCGTCTGGCACGATTATCTCTCACACATAACAACTCTGAGCAATTTGAGAAACTTGGGGGAAGAAATAATTTGATTTTCCTGAGACAATAACATGTTTGAATTATGGCCAATTTCCTTTTTAGCATCTGCAGGCTGGTTTCTCTCTGGCTGGAGAGGTCTCTGAGAGTCTGGCCGGGGCTGGGGCTCAGAAATCCCACTGCCTTGCCCTGCT
>CM052436.1:165590451-165630055 GCA_028533085.1 Varecia variegata | reverse complement strand
CCGTGGGGGAGCAGGGAGCCGGGGGGGCCCGGTCCCCTCCTCGGGACTGAGGAGAGACTGAGGAGTGGGCAGAGAGGTAGGAGGAGGGCAGGAGCACAGTTCGGGAAAGCCAGGGCCACCGACAGCTCGGACATGGTTTGAAAGTGCCACTGCTTGTCAGAAGTGGGGCATTGCTGTCCCTGAGTGCCACTCACTGATTGTCAACGGCGAGGTATCAGTGTCCCCAGGCACCACTGATGTCGGTGGGGATACTGGTCCCCAGGAAGGGGTGGGGTGGGAGATGGTGCCGTTTCCCACCCTTCCTCCCATCCTCCCACCGTGTGCCATCAGACAGCAGCAAGTGCCACAGTTTCCACCCTCAGTGGCAGGGGTGGCCGTGGACTCTGGCCCAGGGCTGACCCCAAAGCGGAGGACTCATAAGCAGTAGGTGAACTGAGCAAATACACAGCCGTAAAGGGAAGGAGAAGTAGCCTGTTTTGTCAATTTCTTCTCATCCTTCCCACCTCAAATGAATGATGATTTAATTAAAGTTCTGGGGTTGGGGGGACAGCACTGCAATAGGAGATTCCCCAAGGGCTCTCGACAACCATGGGCAGGTGAGTGTGAACCATCAGCATCAACGCTTCCAGATCAGGAACAATGGACATCCGTCCCGCATGAAGCCTCCCGGGACCCTGCACCCAGAGCACGCCCCTCGCACAGGTGCAGACAGAAGAGCACAGTGGGGTGGGAGGGGCAGGGCAGGGGTGGGCTGGGCCAGCCCCCTCCTGCCGTTCAAGACATGGTGACACTCGGAACTAGGAGGCAAGTGGAGCTGCAGAGCCTCGGAGCTGGTGGGGGGCCAAGGGGACCAGCACATTTTCTGATGCTGGAATCACCAAGATAGTGCTCCTGCCTCTCTGCTTGGATGCCTCCAGTGACGAGGGGCTTCCTACCTAGCTAACTGTGTGTCCTACCTAGCTCAACTCTGTAAGGCACAGAAGAAAAGGCTTTGGAACCTGGCAAACCCACCCTGAATTCTGGCCATGCATGTACAGTGGCATGGCCTCGAGTCAGTTCTGCAGCCCCTGGGAGCCTCAATCCCACCCTTTGAGAAGTGGTACACCCTCCTCCTTGCTCCCCTCCTTGCTCCCCTCTCTGTGGTCTCTTCCTTCCACCTGAGCTTCAGGTTGGGGCGGGGGCCTGGCCAGAAGCCCAGCGGTCCCGGCTTTTCTTGGCAGCTGCTCTGTGGGCCTCTCTCCCTCGGGAGCCCACCCAGGCAGCAGGGGCTGGGCTCTGGGGCAGGACGCAGGTGTTTCTGGGCCATACTCAGACCAGAATGCCATTAAAATCACACGCCGTCCCTGGCAGCACTAAGAGTTCACAGGGTTCTTGTGACAAGCAGATGTGACAATGTGCAGAGCTCCTCCAGCCAGCAATAATAATTACGGTCACAGCAACAATAACAACAGCAGCAGCAATAACAGCACCTACGGGCACTTGCTCGTGCCAGATGCTGCTCTGAGGGTTTTATATGTGTTCACCCACTGCCACTTCCTCTTACTGTCCCACTTTTCAGAGAGGTTAATGCTTTGCCCAGAGGTCACCCAGCTCTCAGCAAAGCCCAGCTGAGTGTCTCCTGTCTTTAAGGCCAAAGAACACAGTAAATACTGGCTTGTGGGAGAGGCTGGGGCAGGGTGGGCAGGCCTGGGAAGCCAGGTGACCCTGCACTGTTCTCCAACACGATCAGAATCTTCAGCCACAAAACAGGTGGCAGGGTGTGAAGTGCCCAGTGGCCCCCAGCCCTCACCAGGTGAGGAGAGGAGGAGGAGGAGGAGGAAGAGGCGATGTGGCTGTTTCTTGACTGGGAGAGACCAAGTGCCTGGGGACAGGGCAGGGTGGGGGCGGATGACATCTGTGCCAAGACCGTCCTAATTTCTCAAGGCAGAACATCCTGACGTCTCACATCACATGCCCGTGAACATGCGCGCGCACACACACACACAAACACACACACACACACACACGCACACACGAGCATGCTCCTGAAGGCAGCCCGGCCACCTGGACGTTATGACGCGTGAGTATGGGCCCGACACTTACTCGTGGCAGAGCCTCTGGACACCTTTCGAGAGAAGGCAGAGAAACCCCACCGGGGCTCTTACATGAGGACTAGGGACAGGGGGGCACATCACGCGGTCCGACCTCCGTGGAGACGCTGGCCTCCGAGGGGAGCCCCCTCTCCAGGGTCCACAGCCCACGGGGGCCAAGCTGGGAGCCCCGGCTGCTTAGCGCTGACAGCAGGATGGGACATCCTCCCACCTGGAGACTGTCCCTCACGTCCCTGCATGGGGACTGAAGGGGTGACCTGCTGGAGGGAAGTTTTTCTGCCGGAGGCTTGTGGGCCATTCTGAGGGACATGCCTTGGGAGGCCATGCACCCAGACTTTCGGAAGGACATGCCAGCCTTCTGCCCCCTGGACAGATTGGATAAGCTTTTTGATAAAAATGCCCTAAGAGCCTTGCCCTTGGGGAGAGAAATACTGGGATTCCCCAAACTGGGGACCTTTGCTCTCAGCCCTGTGCCGGGGCATCGTCACACCCGGCCATCGTTAACTGACACTGACTTAAAGGGAAGCTGCCACTCACTGAGTAGCATCTGTCTGCTGGGCACTGAGTGCTGCATGAATCTCACTTCATTAACCCTCACAACTGACCCTCCACAAGGGGGGAGCTTCCTGGAGCCCAGAAAGGTTAACCAACTGGCACAGAGACACACAGCACACGTTCAGGACCTGGGTTCACATCAAAGACTGTATTTTTATCATGCACACCACTTCATAGAAGATTTTATTCTCATATTTGCCAATTAAAACCTTCAGATGCTCTCGGGGACCCACTGGTGCTGGCACTTTCCCAGGCAGTGGGCACACTGACGAGCCCCTGTCCCCAGGGAGCGTCCAGGACAGTGGGTGTGTGCGTGTGTGTAGCTCAGACAACTCATTAGAAAACAAAGAAATAAGATACTTTTAAAAGTGAAAAATATCACTGCAAATATACAACAAGGTAAAGAGATTGGCGTCCTAAGGTGGGGTTGTGACTTGGGAAGAGAGCTTCAGGGAAAATGCACCCGAGGCCAGCGGGGCCACAGCCAGAGCTAGAGGATGAGAAGGTCCAAGAGCATCCTGAGGGAGGGGATGGAGCGGCCGGGGAGAGGCAACAGGTGCAAAGGTCCTGAGGTACCAAGGAGAGTGGCATTCTGAGGAGCAACAGGAGACTGCCCAGCTGGAGGCATAAGGGGGGCAGAGGGGTGCAGGGCGGGGTGTGGACAGAGGGCAGCAGTGGGAGTGGGGGACAGGCGTGGCTTGGGCCTGGTGGCGGCCGCAGGGCAGAAGTGGACAAAGGCCATGTAGCCTGGAGATGGCAGTACAGAACTTCAGCTGCTCTTGGGTCCTTGTGGGGGGAGAGGGGAGAGTGTGACCCTAAGCTTCTGGCATGACTGGGGAGGGTTACGCTTCCTGGGAAGAGCCCGCAGAGAAGTCTCCTGGGGAAACAGACAGAAGAGCTCTGAGGGCCACGTGACACCTCTGGAAAGACATTGGCCATCCCAGGGGAATCCTGGAGGCCCCAGGAGAGCTGGGCTTGGGGTCAGGGAGGCATCGGACTGGGGTGCGTGAAGTGTATACATGGTATCTGAAGCCACGGATGGGTAGAATCATGATGGGGGAAACCTGGGCGTGGGTGGGTGTCCCAGCCCGGCCTCTGTGAGTCCCAGAGGGAGAGCTGAGCTGGAAGATAAGGCAGAGCTGGTGCAGGCCGGTGGGCAGCTCAGAGGAAGCAGGTTCTCCCCCTTTTGTGGATGAGGAAACTGAGCTCCAAAGACACTGGACTTGGACCAGGAACACAGCCAGTGAGGGGCCGGCCAAGGATCTGAGCTTAAGGATCTTGAACTTCAGAACTAAAAATGCTGCTCAGGTCCTTCCCTTCTTCCGCACGGCCAACTCCTATACATCCTTCAAAGGCCAATTCAAATGTCTCCTCCACTAGGAAACACTCCCTGCTCCATGCTGGTGCCCAATCTTCTATGGCAGCTCCACAGCAGTCTGTACACCTCCGCTTTAGAACTTCTTCTTCCTCAGGACAGTGGTTTAAGAGTCTCACTGGGCTGGGAGCTCCCTGTGGGCACGGAGTGTGCCCTAGTCACACCCCACACATGCCCCTCCTTGCCCAGGACCAGGCATAGGAGGAGCTCAATGAAAGCTTGCTGAAGGGATGGGCAGATGGAGGGATGGGCAGGCGTAGGTATGGCTGGGTGGGTACACTGATGGGCAGGCAATGGATAGACGGACACTATATGGATCAGGGGCACAGGAATGGAGGGTGGGGAACTGAGTGGGCACCTGCACGCACGTGTGGATGGGTGGGCAAACGGGTGGGCAGGTTTATGGATGGATGAGACAATCGGTGAATGAATATATAGATTAATGGCACTTGGATGGACGGGTGGGGGTTGGGGGTGGATGGAAGACTGCAAGATTCGTATCCAGAATGTTCGGAGTTTTGCCCTGGCCTCACTCCTGACTGGCTCCTGGACGAGGCACTGAGAGAGTCGTGCTGCTGGGCCCTGAGCTCCTCACCTTTGATGTGGTGAGAGGGGTGACCCCTCGTCTACCCGCTGGGGCCCTGCCAGGCTCGGAATGGCCACGAAGGCAGCTCAGGGGCCACGTGGGCTGTGTCAATGTCAGGCGGCCCCAGGGAGCTGGGAACAGTATGTGCCATCGCAGAGTTCCTCTCGCCAGAAATCACCTCCAAACGTACATTAAGGGAACATAATTTCCACATGGCTGGTTTTAAAGCCAAGTAATTAAGTGGTTTTACAGTCAGTTTTTAAAACAAGCTCTTTAAGTTATGAGTATAAAGCATGTCTCTGTAATAGACCAGTTGTTCTGTTTTGTGATTTCTATTACAATGTATTTCTAAAATTAGGCAGAAAAAACACCATGCAGGGCTGAGGCCACTTCATTACACCACTTTGGGCCTGGTGCCACCCAACCAACCCCAGAGATCGGGGCCTCCTCCGGACCCGGTCTGTGCAGGGCCTAGGGGAGAAGCGGGCCCTGGAGGGGACGTCTGACAAGGACACACAACGGCCTCACTGGGATGGAGGGAAGTCTGGAGGTGAGGGCTCTGCAGTGTGTGTGCATGTGTGTATGGATGTGTGTATATCAGTGTGCGCTCGTGTGGATGCGTGTGCATGTGCATAGGGGTACTAGAGGAGGCACCTCTCTCAGCCTGGACACGGAGGGCCAAGGAAGCTTCCAGATGAAGACAATTCCTCAGCCAGGTGTGGGGTGTGGGGCCCAGTGAGAAGACTCCAGCCACAGTGGTTTTGGAGCCACCCAGAGGCCCCACTTCATCCTGGAAACCTGTTCCTAGAGGCTGGCACCCGTCCAAGCTAGGGGTGCCAGGAAATAGAGGATGCCCAGTTGAGTTTGCATTTCCAATAAATGAGTAGCTTTCTAGTATGAGTATGTCCCAAACATCACATAATTTTAGTGTAAGTGTGCAATATTGTGATCCTGTGATAGAAAATAATTTGTTGCTTATATGAAATTCAAATTAACTGTGTGTCTTTTAAAATTATTTTTGTTTGTTGGCTTAATCTGGCAGCCCTATGAAGGACTTGAGCCACTGAAGTGAATTCAGAGCCTGCGGGTCACCTCCAGTCAGCCGTGAGGCTGCCGTGATGCCAGCGGTGGCCCCTTATTGTCACAACGCGTGACAAACACCACTTGGGGAAATTCAGGCCTGGGGGAGCACACTTGAAGGGTCACCGTGGAAGGAAGTTATTTCGGGGGCTGGAAAAGCACCGAGAGTGCACAGGGACACCAGGCAGGCAGGAGGGGGGCGGCGGACTGGGGAGCGCGGGCGTGCAACTGTCTCCCTCTCACCTGCCCCAGCAGGGCTGCTGCCCACCTGATCCAAGACTTAGTCCCCATTTAAAAAGGTGCCCCTGGGTAGAAGTAGCCCCCCGGGCACATTCCTGGGGAGTGGTCGACCCCTGCGTACCAGGAAAAGAATTTCCATTTCTCCAGGCCAGGTGGCCCACTCCAGAGCACACGGCCCCTCTGCGCTCCACTAGGTGCCCTGTGCAGTTCACAACAGCCCAGTGGCCTCTGGGGGCCCTGACTTTAAGCTTACGTTCCAGACAGGTGGGTCCCATCTCTCTCGTGCGCTGCGGCACCCCCAGCACCTGTAGCGGTGCCAGGCAGATCTCGGAGAGATCAGCACGGTGTGGAGGAGGGTGGAGGAGGGTGGAGGACACGGCAGACTGGAATCCACTGTGGCAATGCGGAGGCTCTGACTGGCAGCGAGTCTTCCAGACACCAGGCCCGTGGAGGGACGTGGAGCAGGAATGGGGAGCCCCCAGTGGAGCCTGGACACACCTGGCCCCAGAACTGCCTGGCAGGGGTTCAGGAGGGGAGGCCCAGGAGGCAGCGCAGGCCGGTTCTCCCGAGGGGCTGTGTGGTGGCCTGCTAGGGACACTGGTGACTCAGGCAGCAGCATGCCCTCGAGGAGATAGCGATGAACAAGACCCGCCCCCAGCCATGGACAGAGGAGTGGCAGCTGAGGGCACAGCCCAGGCACCTGCCACATGGAGGGGGAGGGTGTCCTAGACCTGCCTGGGAGAGCTGCCCCACGCTGTCTCCATGCTCTCCCAGACCCCAGCCACCTTCCTCCACCCACGTGGACTCTGTAAAGTCATCTGGATTCCTGCTGTGTTCGGTCTGGGTGATGTCATAGTTTTCAGGACAAAACTCCAACACCCTGGCCGGTGATGCTCCACTTCCGGCCAACCACTCCCGAGCTCTGGCCTTGACCTTCAGCCCTCGGGCACCTCCACCCACCCATGGGCTCCTCCAAAACAGCTGTGCAAAGCGAACGCGTCACCTCCCTGTGTCCCCTTCTGTTCCACGCCAGGTTCCCCGACGTGACAAATGAAAGGCAGAACCCAGAGCAGAGCCTGGAGCTGGGCACAGTGCGGGACCCCCTGCCAGGGCACCCTCCCCGCAGAGCGAAACCCTAGTAGCCTTGCAGGCTGTGTGGCCTCTGTCCTAACAGCGCCAACGAAGCCTGAGGCAACATGTAAACAAGTGAGCCAGGAAGATTTTGGTTGCAGACACTGAAACTGAATTTCATGTCATTTTCATGTGCTGTGAAGGAATATTCTTTCCATTTTTTTCTACCATTTAAATTTTTTTCTGACCATAGACACAGCCAGTTTTAGCTTGTGGTCACAGGGAAATGGACCCTGACATCCTGGACAGTGGACAAAGCCACAATGCCCGACTTCACGGGGCTCACCTTCTGTGGCGCCCTGGTGGCTGGGTGCAGTTTCGGCCCCAGACGTTCACGCGAATGGGTGAGTCATGAAGGGTGGATGCAGGTGGGAGCCACTCCCAGACCCCTGCTGGGCCAGGCACGGTGCCAGGCACTCCCTAAGGGGCTAACGGGGTGGGAGGAACCAACCTGCAGAGAGGTCCCATGACTGCCCAGCCACACCAGCCCCACTCTTCTCAGCCGGGACTTGAATCTAGTCCCTCCTGACTTCCAAGCTGCAGCTTCATCCAACACCCAGCAGACGCCAGGAAGCACCAGCTCCATGGCATGCTCCTTTCAAGGGGCTGAGGTCATGGTTTCCACAAGCTGGGAGTCCTTGGGCAAAACCGTCACTCGCCCTATGTGGGTCTCTGTTTCTCATGGCCCCCGTCGCAGTCAATGAGCACCCGAGCAGATGTGTGGGCACCGCGCTTACGCAGTATGCAGACTGTCTTATTTAGTTCTGTGGCACCAGACGGGGAGTGCCATCCTCCTTCCTCCTCCTGGTGTCTCAGTGTGTGCACATGTGCAGGTGGGGCGATGCCCGGAAATGCTGATGAGCCACCAGCACCTAAATGCACGAATGAAACCACACATCTGAAAGCCCCCGGCGCCAAGTCATGCACCTCTCGGGAGTCGCTGCCTGCAAATGCCCCCCCTTGTGATGCCCCTTCCTCTCACCCCCAGGACCAGGTCTGCTCTTCTGGCCCACCCGGCGCCCAGGGCTCTGCCACCCGCAGCCCCGACCACACAGACGCTCAGCTCTTCACTAGTTGGCTCCTTTGTTAGATCAGTCCCTCCTGACCGTTTTTGGTCTGAACCCTTTGAGAATCTGATGGAATCAATGCAGCAGCTGCCTAGGAAAAGTGAGCACCAAATATGTACCCCCCAACTTTGCCTGCATTTGAAGGCACTTAAGGACCCACTTCCTCTGCCCCAGATGAAAAGACCTCAGCTCTGGCCCAGCTGTTTCTTGAGACAAGAGCAGATCTGCCCTTCCTTGCATTCCCAGCCAGCACAGGATCGGGGGCAGCTCAGGCTCTGCAAATGTGTCGTGCACTGAGCACAGGAGAACCTCATTCCAGGTGCTGCTGGAGTGACCGGGAGGTGTAGATCGAGGGCCTTGACGGAGGACAGTGGCCCCACAGAGATGAGGAAACAGGGACCCTGTGGGGCACAGCGCATGTCCTCGAACCTCATTGGCATCATTAAATTGGCAGCTTGGTAACACCCACCTCCCGTATCGGGAGGGCACAGGCAGGGACCAGCGGCAGCAGGAAGCAGGTGGGCACGACTACTGAAGACTCCTTCTCCAACAATTTCCCCTTCCAACCACGGCTAATTGCATCTTCTGAAAGCATTTGACATTCAGTAATTTCAGAGCTGGTGAGAGTCCCCCAAATTCCCTGACACTGTGAACTTTACTTAGCACATCTTGCAGTAATTAGTCAGGGGCCCCAGGAGACGGTCCAGAGAGAGGCCTTAGTGGGTAATCATCAGCCTCATGATTGAAAAAGGGGCCTGCCGATGATTATGGTCAAAATTCACCGTAGCGCTCCGCCCCGAGCGCAACTGCAAGTAATGAAGGAAATGGGATGCCAGGCCGAGTTAGCTAAAAATAAAACACCACATGTGGGGCCGCACAGACACAGCTGAACAGGCTGGTGGGAGGGGACTGACCAGTGCTGCACAGGAGACACAGTCACCATGAGGGTGAGCTGCAGAGCCCCTTGTCCCAGGCTCGGTCCTCCTCACCTCCCAAAGCCTGTCCTGAGCCCCTGGGTCACGGGGGCAGGGGGTGACTTGAACGGCTCCTGGTCCCTTCTCTGGAGCCCATGTCCACACTTGCTGCTGCACTGGTCCTGACCTTCCATTCCGGTCACTTACATGCCAGGCATTGGGCCAAGAATACAGAGCAGGACACATTCTCTGCCCTCTGGGAAGCTCGCAGTCTAGAGGAGAAAGACCTTTGTAACAGTGGGGAGAGGGCTGAGAGAGAAGAAACCACAGGGGCTGGGGAGAGTCTGGAAGAGGAGTGTCTAGGTCAGCAGGGAGTATTAGGAAGGCTTCCTGGAGGAGGTGACGACTGAGCTGAATCTTGAAGATTAGACCTTCCCAGGGAAGGTGGAGGAGGCAGAGGGCCCGACAGCTGTGACCTGGCAGTGTGAAGGGCATAGTGCCTTGCAGGACAGCTCTCCGGGTGGCCTGGGACTGACTCCATCTCCCAAATTCCTCCCCTGTAGTTCTCAAGTAGAACCATAGAATGTGCTGGGAATGCAACACCCCGAGATAAGGGGGCCCTGTTCCAGTCCTGCCCTAGGACCGTGACGTCCTCCAGTGCCTTTGCCCGTTGAGTCCCTTTGCCCCGGGGTAAGACACCCAGGCAGGCAGTTTTCAGAACGGCTCATCCTGGGGCAGGTGGGCACAGGCAGTTGAGATGTTACTCTCTGTGAGCAGCGTCCTGGCCTTTGGGGGACCTGCCAGTGAAGAATCGTGGTCTTTTGTCGTTCCTTGCTGCCTTCCTGTCCCCAGGCACGTGGGCACATGTGCAGGTCTATGGGTCAGGAGAGGCCCCCGTGTTTCCAGGCTTTGAGGCTTTATGGTCCAACTCTGACCATTTAGAATCACACGCTAGGTTGCTGCCTTTTATTTTTCTAAGAGAGGTTATTAAAAGAGAAGAATCAGCACCTTCAACCCCCAATTCATAAAAGGAAGGACACTTTAATACTGCCAAAGGAGGAAAGACCCTCAGAATACAGGGCAGATTTTCCCAGCAAAGTCCAACGCCAGCCCTCAGGTGCGCCAGCTCCCACCTGGAGGCCTCCTGGGAAGCCTGCTTGGGGTGTGCTGGGGGCTTGAAGGGGGCTGGCCGGGTACTGTAAGCAGGGCGGGGTGGGCGGGTGTCAATTCGTGGCACTTAGGGTCCCCGCCCCGCACCTGGGAGCCTGCCTGTCCCCACCTGAGTCCCACCCAGTGAGGGCTTCGCAGGCTGGGGCCCTGCCTCCTTTACGCTCAGCCCTTCCATGGCTGGGGAGTCCCACCCAAAGCCCAACCATGCCCTGGGGCTGAGCGCCCACAACCTGCTGGGAGCCAGTGGTGGCATCCCCATATTCCTCTTCCAACCAGGGGGCTCTGCTCCTCCTCCTGTACCAGACAGAAGTGGGTGGCAGGGTTCTTCCCAGGAGGCCTCAGGTGCCGCAGTCACTTCACCTCCCTGTGCCTCAGTTTCCTCATTGGAAAATGGGTGTCGGAGCCCCCTTTGTACAGGGTCACTGTGAGAGGGGCCCGTGAGCCTCAGCAGGGTGAGGCACACATGCAGCAGCTGCTCAGGGGTCGCTGGCTCCCCCGGCGCTTGGCCCTTGGCCCATTTCTCTCCTTGATCCTGGTGCACAGAATTCCTGTGAGCTCAGCTGCTCTCTCTAGGCCGCTCCCGGCCACTCCGAGTGGCCGTTTGATAACTGTGGTCTGAGAACACGATAAGCCACGACTTATTTAAGCCCCCACTAGTTTGCTCCGGCAGCTGAACACAACGCCCACTGGGCCTCCAGTGCGTTTGCGGGAGTGGATTTTGGGGGCAAAGGGCTGCCCCAGAGCTGTGGCTTCTGCATCTGTGTTGGGTGGGGGGACGTGGCAGGCAGAGGGGGCTCCTGACAACCAGGCTGCTCGGTCCCCAGCTCCAGCTCCTGCCTCACGGGCCGGGCATGGGGGCGGTGGGCAGTGGACAGTGTGGCAGAGGTCCAGCCCTGATCTCCTCTCTGGTTCTACTTGGTGCCGGGACGTGATGGAGCGAAACTTCGATGGCGCCCACTCGAAGGCAGGTGGGCTGAGGCGTCTCCAGCCCTATCGGAGACTCCTGCACACTTATCAGAATATCCATCTGGGCTTTGAACCAAGTAAAAAAGTTAATAAAAGCACAATCAAAAGCACAACTCTACATACCGCCAGCACTGCCCAATCTGCTCTCGGATTCTCAGCCGGCACAAGCCGCTGGTGGGACCCAAAGCCTGCCGGGCCGGGACTGTTCCCAGAGCTCCACGGTGCAGGGACATACAACAATGTTGATTGACACTTTCTTCATCACGGATTTTTGCATTAATTTTGAATTAAAAAATAGTGCCTTAAAATAAGATTTATCCTCATTACTGTAATCTTTGGCACCCACAGCAATTTTACACCCAAAGTGAGCCCCTCACTACCCTCCCCCATCCTGGCTCTGCCTCTGTCTCCCCTCTGCGTACACTCCGAGTGCACCCACCAGGCATCAGAACCTACAGCTCATTTACCCTCAGGCCGGTGCCTCCAGGTAGGCACAGAGCGATTAAGAAGAGAACAGACCTAAAAAAACCTGTTACTGGTTTAGAACTTACTGTGTGGGAGGCGCTGAAAGAGTTTAACTAATTTATTCCTTACAAAACCCTGGGAGGAAAGGGTTGTTACCCCCATTGAAAGGAAAGACAACAAAGTTCAGAGAGGTCAAGTAACTGGGCCCAAGGCCACACAGCAAGACAGTGAAAGAGTTTGACAGCCACATCTGCGCCCTTAACTCTTCACCACCACCCCCACCTCCCTGGAACGTGAACGTTAACCCTTTTAGTGCCTGAGACCTGAGAAGCGCTCTTGTCCCTCTCAGGCTGCCGCATGGCAGGTATTTGGCAGATGGTTTTAGAAAGGATGACCATGACTCAGCTGGTGCGTTAGGAGGTCCATGGTGTGTCTACATGTGAATGTCTCCCTTTGAGTGGAAGCTCCCTGGGGGTCGGAGTGTGACAACCCTGCCTCAGCCCCAGGCAGAATCTGGCACAGACCAGAGGTTCAGTAAAGGCTGAGGACGCATGGAAGGTGTGTGTGCTGCAGGCCAGCCCCTGGGGAAGTGAGCCTGGGCACGGCCCCCAGTGGGTGAGGGGCACGGGGGCGGTCAGGGCAGCCCATGGGTTGACATGGAAGCCCTGTGCCAGGCCCCAGGCCGTCAGTGCTGCAGGTGGGCGCCGCCAGGCACGGGCTGCTCCATCCCATTGTGTGGTATCCTGGCCCTGGCTGGCCGGCAGCTTGCACAGCATACCCCCAAAGCCCCCCAGGGGTGCTGGCTTCCCCGTCCTTGTCAGGAGAGATGTGGGCATCTGCTCAACTGATACTCCTGAGTGACCACTGCGTGCCAGGGACTGTCCTGGCCGCGGGAGGGGCTCAGAAAACAAACGGCAGAGACGGCCCCTGATGTGCAGAGCCTGAGTTCTGGCCAATAAGCCAGGGCACAACAAGGAACAAGGGAGTTTCAGGCAGTCACAGGGCCATGGAAATGACTAAATCTTGTGACATGGTCTGGAGTCCCTGCGGTGTGACAGTCAGGGTGGTCTCAGAGGAGGAGGGGTGCCCGAACCGTATCATTTCCGTTTCCTGCCAGCCCCACTCCATCTGCCAGGAGGCTGCTCTGCCAGGGAGCGTGTTAGGCAGAGGTGACGGAGGGCGTTGGTGTAAATACCCCAGCTGCCCCCCTGCAGGAGGGATAAGGGGGTGTATGGCAGCAGCTGGCCCCCAGGGGTTCCCAGCGGGACTCGGTGCTGCCATGGGACTCCTGTGCAGGCTCCCTTCCCTTCTGTCACCTCCCACTGCCCTGCCGCCCTAAGCAGCTTGCCCTCAGATCCTCATTTCAGGGTCCGTTTCTGCGAGAACCCAAACCAAAGCACAGAGGACCCCAGAACAATTGGGGCCAACCTTGGGCTGCACGACTTTGGGGAGGTTGCTAAGAATCTCTGGGGTGCAGGCTGCTGTGGTGGAGAGAGCCTGGGGGCTAAGGGGACCCAGCTCGGCAGCTCCCCGTCAGCCAGGTGATCTTGGGAACATGACCTCCCTCTCGACCCCTAAGCCGGCAGAATGAACACAGACCTACGCTGCTCCAAGCTCCCAAAGGAGAATCAAAACAACTTTGCTGGAATCTCAGGACAACCCTGATTAGATATGGCTGCCTTGGGACAAAAGCCACCTCCTTCTCTGACTCCCGATTTTGTCTATGAGATGAGCAAAACTGTGATTCATTCTTGACACATGGGGCTATTGAAAGGAGGAGATGAGGTCACCTATGTACTGCCAGGTGCCCGGTGTGCACTGGACATCACAGCGGGGTGGGGTGGGGGGTCACAGTGTGACTCACAGAGGGCTTCCTGGAGGAAGAGACATGAGCTGGATGTCGGGGCAGGGACAGGCTATCGGGTGAGAGCTCTGCACAGCGGCTGTCCATCTCACAAGGAGGCCTCCAGGTCAGAGCAAGTCTCCAAAGACATCTGCATGGAGTAGCCATCCCAAACCTCAAAATTTACATGCTGGATGCAGGGTTTCTTCATTACGGAAAGGCCAGAGGGAGACCAATGATAACAACAAGAGCCAGAGAGATCAGTGTCAAAGATGGAGCCCGCGGCTGCACAAGTGCGAGTTTACAGCCAGACTGTAGGGTCGATGAAATACTAAAGTCAACATCCATCATTGGGTTTTATGTCAGTAAACAGGTGACAGAAAAATTGATTCTGGCCTTGGGCCTCTCTGGCTCTAAGCTAAGTGCTCGCAGTGAAATAGCTTCCAAGGTAAAGCTTAACGTGAAGTGCGTGACTCACGAGTTGCCAAAGACAGAAATAGCTGCGCTTCCCCCCGCCCCAGCTTATTCCGGAATGAAGTCAAGGGACCCTCAAGAGCTCTGGGGCCCCGATGGCACTTTGATGGAGACTGACTGCAGACGCTGCCAGCTCTAACGACGTGTCCTTAGACGCTACCCTCGGGGTCACCTGCAGCAGCTTCGCCCCACTTCCTGATGGCACCACCACGTGCGTCCTCTCTGCAGGACGCAGGACAGTGCAGACCCCAACGGGGCAAGCCCAGCCAGAACCCAGGAGGTGGCCCCAGGGCCACAGACGCACGCCCTGTTCTGGAGGGTGCAGGAGCTACCTGTTCTTAGAAGTCTGACACCTGAGACGGGAGCTCTGGAAACCTCTTAGAGGAGCAAGTATCAGGAAGGTGACAGGTCGTGAAGGTGACCACTCCCACACGAAGCCAAGAGCAAGAATTCGGACGGCGAAGCCAGAATGCTGCCATCTGTTTCAACAGCTGAATTAAAATCGCTGGAGTCTCACGGCCACAGAGACAATCGTTTAATAAATATTAAAACAATGTAATCCACAGTCAAATGGGTTTGAATTGACATTCTCCATCGCTAAAAAAGCCCAAGCCTGTATTCTCCAACAGGCCATAAACAGCAAATTGTCATTTAAAGCAGCGCGTCATTGCAATACTGTCCTGCAGCTCACCTTTAAAGACTTGGAAGGGAATATCTTCCTATCCAAAGCACTGAAACTCAGTGTTAAAAAGCAAATTATTATCAAGAAGGGATGGTTCCCGGGAATGGAAATGTATTCATTCAAATGCAATAACTTGGAATTACAGGAAGCCCCGGCCCCACTCACACAGCCAGGCCAGAGCATTCAGAGTGTTGCTTCTTGGCTGACGGTGTCTCCTTCTCAGCCCCAGAGCGCCCAACGCCCCAGCGGTTCTCCTGAAGCCCCACGTGGCTCCCATGTGTGACCTCTCAGCGTCTGTGGCCTTCCTGGGGCAGGGCCCCGGGCCGGCTCCACGCAGACCGCCCGGTGGAGGGCACTTCCTGGGTCTCTGCAGCCCAGCTGTGCCCCCGATCCTGCTCCAGGACCGGCACTGAGCAGCGGGTTTGATAAATGTGCGGGGAGTGGTACCGCACGGAGGGCAGAGGTGGATGTGAAAGAGCGAGTTACCCCCGGAAGTCCACCTGGGGGGGGCATCCTCTTTCTGGCAATATGAGAGACTAAATAACATGCAACCTTCCCCACGGGAAACAACAATAAAGCTTGATTAAATATATCTTAAAATATTTTAAAGTGCAAGAAGTTGAATTGGCAAGAAAACAGGATTCTTTATAGAGGCCAAACCCCTAAATGTTAATTGGTATAGAAATCCAGACAGGTGAGCCAGCCCTGAGCCAGCGTCGCCTGTACACCTTCCACACCCAACGCCTCTCCTCCTCTCAATTTTCAGCTGGACACACAGCCAAACAGAATAGAAACTACACTTCCTGGCCTTCCTGAAGCTCAGGGTGACCATATAACCAAGTGTGACCCAAGAATGTGAACAGAAGTTCTGTGTGAAGCACCTGGGAAGTGTCCTTAAAATGACAGCATGCTTTTCTTCACGCCTTTTCCTTCTTTCCAACAACTGGAATGTGCAGACAATGGCTGGTACTGCTGCAGCTATTCTGCACCACATTGGGAATGGAAGCCAAGCAGAGCAAGTAGAAGGAAGAAACCTGGATCTTCACTTTGAGGAACATCAAACCAGCCCTGCACATTTCTTGATCTTGAGAGAGAAATAAGCTTCTGTCTTGATCAAGTCACTCTGGTTTAGGGTTTTACATTATTCATGGCTGAAATGAATCTTAATTCAACTGGAGATCTTGGACCTCTGTTTTGATGGTTGCATGGGTGTGGGAGTCAGGGGACAAAGCCAGGAGGGGAGCCTGTTTTGAAGCCCCCTGCCTCAAGTCTGGACCCCAGAGGACTACATCTTTGTTGTAAGGGTGAACTAACTATAAAACCACACGTGGAGGGAAACCTGCCCATCTCTGCCTTGTCAGTGGGAGGAGGAGAGAAGTACACACACACAACAGTCTCACACACACACAGCACAATACAACACACAACATACACACAACAGAATTACACACACAAGACACACACACACATCAGTCACACACAACACAACACACACACACAACAGAATCGTACACATTAAGATTTAATACATTTTTATTTATTATAGATAAAAAGATCTCTCAAAGATTTGTAGCCTTAAAGTGGCCTTCTTTCAGCTGTGTGTAGGCTCTGAAACCCCGGGCTGCGGACTCGCTCCACAGGGCGGGTCCGGGGGTCCCGGCGCCCACCAGGCTGGGCCTCGCAGGGTTCCCACAGGAAAGGCTTCACAAAACACGACCTCACCGTCAGAAATGACAAAACATGCCAGGAAATGCGGCTCTAGAAGTGGGAACCACGGAAACAGCGGAGAGAGGATTTAATTAGACTCTCAAAGATTTTAAATATTGGAATTATCAGATAAAGATGATTACGTTCAACAAGTTTAAAGAAATTAAAGATGTGAATAAAATATGAATAGGCACCAAAAGACTATAAGATAAACAGATTTGAAAAAGGGCCAAATATTATTTCTAAAAATGAAGGATACAGTAAGTAAGGCTGAACACGAAGGGCGTGAGAGACAATCAGCGAGTGCGGGGACACCGCCGAGGACAGCCGGGACTTGCCGTGCAGGGAGGCCGTGCGGGCGCGTGGCTCTAACAGGCGCCAGGACGGAGCAGAGGCAGAAGGCGAGAGCCGAGGCGCTAGGCACGGTGGCTGGCCGTGCTGCAGAACTGACGCGTTTTCTAGACAGATGCTTATCTCGAGGTTCCGAAAGCCAAGCAAATGCCGAGCAGAAAAACCCAAACCGGAGCCGTCTCAGTGAAACAGCCTCTGGGGAACAGAGCAGCGGGGGGGAGGCGGCCGGTCCCCAGACCAAACGGGGAGCATCCGCCCTTTCAGGACCGCACCACGACCGGCTTCCAAGGTTAAAGGGAATTTTCACAGACCGGTATTGTGAGTTATCTAAGTAAACATTATGTTGCAAATCAATAATGATGTTTAATTTGGGGGATTAGAAAACATAAAATGCAACTAAAGTCCCAGGTAGACAGTATATAAGTCAGGGGAGATTGTTTGGAGTGAAAATATTCATCACTTCTCGGCCTGTTGGCTGAGATCAGGTGTGGAGTTAAAATTTTGTAAGCAAGGTCTTTGAATTATTTAGGAGGAAAATGAAGATATTGATTAACTCCCAACTTTGTTAAGCAGTACATTAAAAATTCTAGGATAAGATTTAAAGAATAGGAGAGGATATAAATCTCAAAGTAACATGGGGAAAAGATGGAAAGAGAAAACGACTGGTGAAAAAGGAAACAAGAAAAATATAGGTAAAAGAAGTTGCACAAATAGAAAGCAAAATTAAGATGGCAAAATAAATACAAATATAGTCAGTAATGACAATAATTCTAGATGGTTTAACTACTCTGTATGAATTACAGGCTGCTATACTAGACTTTAAGAACCCGACCATCTGTTAATAAGGGCAAAATCTAAGAAATAAGGACAGAGGACTATTAAAAATAAAAAGATAGGAAGAGTTATATCAGGTAAAACTAACCAAAGTAATTTGGTGTGTCTCCGTAAGTATCATACAGAAGAGATTTTAAGGCAAAATCGTTGCCAGGGAGATAAAAGGCTGCTAACATAATGACAAAAGGTTAATTACAAGAAAGCTATAATAGCATATAGCATCCAACCTGCGTATTCCTGACACAGCCTCAAAGTAAATCAAGAGTTGACAGAACTACAAGTAGGAAACCTTGACAACTCTGCTATTCAATATAAAAATGGAACGTTCTCTCAGCAATTCATGGTCACGCAGACAAAATCAGTGAGAACATAGACGATTGGAAACAATGGTATCAACGAGCCTTGACGCATCCATGTTAGATTCAATGATATATTTGGGGCGTTCTGACTGACAACAGAGAACATAGTCTGTTAAAACACTCCCGGGACATTCAGGATAATACACAACACTCTATGTCAAAAAGCAAGTTTCTACTGATTCTGAAGGACTTGTAGCCTCCTGGCCACCCGTGTGGTAGTTAGAATAGTGGCCCCTAAAGGTGTTCCTGCCCCGACCCCGTGCTTCCGTTAGCTCACGGGCAAAAGGGTCTTGGGACATGTGCTTACGTCAAAGCTGGGGAGATGGGGAGTTTATCCGGGGTTGTCTGGGGGCCTGATATTGTCACAATGGTCTTTGGAGGAGGAAGGCAGGAGGGTCAGTCAGAGAAGACGTGACGACGGAAGCAGAGGCTGGAGTCGGAGGAGGACTGAGGATGCCAGGCTGCTGGCTTTGAAGATGGAGAAGGGGCCACAAGCTGAGGAATGAAACTGCAGATGCAGGAAAAGGCAGGAAACATCCTCCCCTAGAGCTTCCCGAGGGCGTGCCGCTTTGCAGACAGCTTGATTTTGGCCCAGTGACACTCATTTCGGACATCTGACTTCCAGAACTGTAAGATCATAAATATGTGTTGTTTCAAGCCACTGAGTTTGTGGTCATCTGTGACAGCAGCCATAGGGAACTAGTGCAACCTTCAGTCACATCAGAAACTAGAGAAAGAAGGCTACACAAAGACCCTCAGGCATTTAAACACGTGGAAAACCCACCGCACCTCTCGTAGTGAAGTCCGTAAGCTCTGCAGCAGAGGTCCCACACCCTCCACGCTCGGACCCCCGCCCGCCCTGCCTTTCGTCTCCTGTAGCTCTTCCTCATCCACACTCTGTTCCAGGAGACGCAGGGAGGCGAGGCCGGCCCCAGGGCTGTACCGGAATCACAGCAAGAGATGCCAGACTGGAACTGGGCATGTACGAGACGTGTGCAATTTGTGGGGCAACCCAGGGGCAGAAGTCAAGGGCAGGCAAGGGATCCGTGGCCTGGGGGAGCTCAGGTGGAGCTGGCTTCCTGGCCCAGTGTGGGGCCCAGTGGCCACCTGTCTGCCTGATGGCACCTCCTCTGTCTCCCAGGATCAACGTCCCAATGGAGGGCTGCAGGCTGGGGTGCAGATGGTGCTGTTTCTGAGGCTGCCGCAGAGGCTCGCGTGCTCAGCAGCTGGCACATGGCTGGCTGTCCCTTAGACCCTCATGTTTGCTGCAGAAGAGGCCACACCAATCCGCTCCCAGCCCCGGCTGGCTGGGGAGCAGGGCAGGGGTGAATTCCTACATTCTGGAGTCAGCCGACTCCACTCAGCAACACAAGGGCACACGGACCTCAGGCGAGCCGTGAGAACTTCTCTGCAGAAGGAAGGCCTTGTCCCCTCTTGACTTAACAGCCCTTGTGTTCCTGGAGGATGGGTCTCAACAAGGCTCCACTTGAGCAAGCAACCTCTTGTTACCCCTCTTCTCCCGGGCTGCCTTCCTCAAGAGCCCTTGATGCAGTCTCGCCACTTGCAAGAGCATCAGTACTGTGCAACGGCAAACCAACAGGGAGGCCAAGGGAAGCCCTGGCCCCCACCTCCATGTTGCAGGGGCTCCATGTACTGCAGCAGTGACACCTCAATCATGGGTCACAGAGAGCTCAACAGGAGCACCACCTGGAGGGAACACAGCCCCCACTCCACCCCCAACACTATCACATTACCTGTGGGCTTAGTGTGGCTTTGGATTTCACTTCTGGAAGTTTGAAAATGCTGTGTCTATTAGAAGACTGAAACCATTGCATAAGGTGTTCAAGGGAAAAGCTTAAGCAAGCTTGACAAGAACATTTCTATGCCAGAAAAACCCAAGTGAGGGGCACATTAGCATTTACTGCCCCTCTCTTCTCACGACCTTCCCTGTATCCCTTCACACAGCCTGCCTGTGCCCTACATGGTAGGTGGTTCCTTTGCACATCCATCTATCTATCCATCCACCCATCCATCTATCCATTTATTGATCCATCCACCCATCCATCCATCCATCAATCCAACCACTCATCCATCCACTCATCTATCCATCCATCCACCCATCCATCCACTCATCCATCCACCCATCTATCCATCCATCTATCCATCCACTCATCCATCCATCTACCCATCCATCCATCCATCCATCCACCCATCCTTCTAACCACTCATCCATCTATCCATCCATTCATCCATCCATCCATCCATCCAACCACCCATCCATCCACCAATCCATCTACCCATCCGTCCATCCATTCACCCATCCATCCACACATCCATCTATCCATCCATCCATCCATCCATCCATCCATCCATCCATCCATCCTTCTAACCACTCATCCATCTATTCATCCACCCACCCACCCATCCATCCATCCATCCATCCACCCATCCTTCTAACCACTCATCCATCTATCCATCCACCCATCCATCCATCCATCCATCCATCCACCCATCGACCCCCCACAGCCCCCCCCAACATTGTTGTAAGTGGAGTTTGGGCCAGGCTTGCTTCAGGCCATTGTGACACAAGATCACAATAGAGGGAGGGGAGAACCAAACAACTCCTATGGCAGTGGAGGAAGGGTGATGAAGACGGTAGCTTGGATGGGTCCCCACAGAGACTTTATTGTTTTGGCTACAAGGTGGGCCCCTTAGGAGCCCCTTCATCTCAGAAGCACAGAACCTGTCTGAGGGGTTGGGCAGCACATCCATGGCACCCTCAGGGGAGGAAGCTGCAGCTGTTCCTTCTGGTCCATAACAGAACCCAACTTAACCAGGCATCAGGACAGCAGTGGCTATGGCCTCTTTTGAAGTGACAATGTTGAACTTTACCTGAGCTTTGTGTTCCTGGAAACAGCAACAGTTAAATCCCTCTACACTTTTGTGTTCCAGAAAAGGGCTTCCTGAAAAGAACCCCCCCTCCCTGTGGACTTGGATGAGGCTCGTGGTCACCCCCTCGTTTACCTAGGACAAGGCTGGACTTTGTCCCTCCAAGTCCCCTCTCTGTCTCACAAGTGATCAGCTCGACTGTCCTTCCCACTGCCCAGCTGGACACCACTGACCTGACCAAACTTCAGTTAGGGCACTCCCCTCACCAGGGACAGGAAACCGCCCTGCCCACAGCCCCTCCTGAGATTAGCTGACCACAGAGTGGACGCAGCTCTCACCCGCCCTCACCAGGTCGTTCTGGCCACGTTCCTCCTCACTGTAAAAGAAAGCCCCTTTCTGCCTCATCTTCCAGCTGCTTACAGATCTCACAGTCAGGGTTCCCACCGCACTAGCCCCTCCCCATGGCAGTAGCCCCTCTCCATCACACTAGCCCCTCCCTCATGGCAGTAGCCCCATCCTCCATTGCACTAGCCCCTCCCCATTGCACTAGCCCCTCCCCATTGCACTAGCCCCTCCCCATGGCACTAGCCCCTCCCCTATTGCAATAGTCTTTTCCAAATCAAGTCTTTCCTTACCTAGGTCTGGACTTATTTTTTATTTGACAGAGGAAACCAGCCACAGGCACAGTGCGGTGCCAATCTCACCATTTCGCAGCTGTCTCATGGCTCCTTGTGGTTTCCTGCTTAGCTTTTTCCAGATTCAAAGAGCTGAGCCCCTAACTCTTCTCAGATCCCCCAGTTTCCTGCAAGACCTCGTCCTCTGAATATGGCTGTGTGCGGCCTCTTCACTGCAGGCTGCTCAGCCTTCTCACAGAGGGCAGTTCCAGGGCCCCTCCTGGGCTCCAGATCCTGCGGTGTGAGCGTGAGAGACCCTGGCACAGCGCGGGCACAGGGCAGGTGCTCAGCAGACGTGAGCGGAGCCCCAGGCGCCCCGACGGGGAGGCCTCCACCCCTGCCCAGCAAAGAGGTGCTGAAGCAATCACGTCTCTCAACTGATTTCCCAAAGAGTGTGGATCCCTCCTAGAACATCCTTTCCAAATTACATTAAAAGAAATTAACAAGCTTGTCTGAGGGGGCTGGAAATGGGTTTCAGCACAAAGGGAGAGAAAATTTGGAAGAACAGTTTCTTCTAGCCCAATTTAACTCATAATTGGGTATCTTTCTGAGCCTGCTAATTAAACAGCATTTTCTCTGAGTCAAAGAACTGAGTCTTGGCACCCAAAGGGCACTTTGCAGACAGAATCTGACACGCAGGTCTAGCAAGTCCCTATAAAAAGCAACATGAGTCAAAGGCACAGTGTCTGCACTGCCACCAGAAAGTGACGCTCTCCTCGCAGACAGGGGCTGCTAACCGCACCGTCTGCCATGCCAGCGGGGCTGGCCATCAGGAGTCCCTCTGCAATCCTCAAATTCTCTTCCCTGTTTTTGAACATCCTGTATTGTACACGTCTATGCAAGGCTCACAAATCTATTCTAAAATGTGCTTATTTCTGTTTAACCCAGTGTGGAGCTGTTTGATGCCTCCCGACAGCGGCAGATGTCAGATCAAAAGACACAACGGGCTTCCGCCTCACGTCTGCTGGGAAGAGCGCTGCCCAGTGCCAATTAAAACCTTACTGAGCGACTGCGGGTTCTGCCGCAGTAACGCAGGGAAACACGAAAGGGCAGCCGTCGGGCGTGCTCACGTCCCCACAGGGCCAGGGGGACGTGGACGCCAGACTGAGAACCCCACCGACGGCAGAGCCTGTCAGGCTTGTCCACTGTGGGACACTCAGGCACTGCACAGCACCTGCCACCAGCACGTGCTTGAGAAACATCTCCCATGGCATCAGCGCTAGAGTCAAACAGAACCCCCACCCCTGCCCACATAGGACAACGAAGTCACAGAATCGAGGCTGCAGATCTGGACTGAACACCGACTGGCTGCCAGGCCCTGTGCTGGGGTGTCCTGTACTGTGGCAAAGCAAGAGGTATATATTTGTCCCCACTTCCCAGCATGCAGTTCCCGAGACCCTGGGGACCCCCAGAGCGATGCGTGTGTTTTGTATGGTAATGAGATGGCTGGCGTTTGGGGGGCGCCTGCACAGCTTCAGGGTGGGGGCTGGTCGCCAGAAAGACCAAGGCAGGATTAGAGTTTTTGGGCTTTCAGCCCCACCCCCCCAGACTCTGGGGAGGGGAGAGGGCTGGGATTGAGCTAATTACCAATGGCCGATGATGT
The DNA here is from genome assembly GCA_028533085.1 of Varecia variegata. Classification (NCBI taxonomy): domain Eukaryota; kingdom Metazoa; phylum Chordata; class Mammalia; order Primates; family Lemuridae; genus Varecia; species Varecia variegata. Next base: position 165,607,000 of record CM052436.1, on the reverse strand, counting down.
AAGTGACTGTGTCTACACAATGAGAGCTCCATGGAACCCTGGACGATGGGGTTTGGGGAACTGCTGGGCCGGGGCACACAGGGAGGTGTGTCGAGGGTGGCCGGGGCACCTGGAGAGGGCGTGCCAGCCCTGCTCCTCCCACGTCTTGCCCTGTGCGTCTCTTCCATGTGGCTGCCCCTGAGATGTAACCTTTATAACAAACCAGTGATAGTCAGTAAACTGCCTTCCAATTCTGTGGAGCAAATTCTTGAACCTGAGGAGGATGTTGTGGGGACCCTGAATATATACCCAATCAGTCAGAAGCAACAGTGACACCAGGGCCTGCAGCTGGCGTCTGCAGTGGGGCAGTTGAGCAGGACTGAGCCCTTCTGGCTTGTGGGACCCAACGCCAACTCCAGGTAGACAGCGCCAGAATTGCGCTGAGCCACAGGACACCCCACTGGTGCGGGGTGGGTTGGGGAAGCAGGGTTGGAAAAGACATTCTGGTGTCACAAGTACTGTGAGTAAAGACAGTTCATGTGCCATCTCCTTTAACGCTCAGAATAGCTTGGTGCAGTTGCCACTGCTATTATTATGCTAATTTTGCAGATGAGGAAACTGAGGCACACAGGCGCTGTGGCCCTTGCCTCCTGAAAAGCAGCTAATAAGGGATGTGAACCCAGATGTTGTACTCCTGGGCACCCCTTGGTAGATGCTCAGAACTCGGCCATCCCCTCTCCCCACCCATGTGTAGCCGGTGTTGAAGAGGAAGCCCACCCAACACCCCAAATTGGGGGCTTCCTAAATTAGAGATGGAGGAAGAGAAGCAGGGAAGGTAACACGCCCAAGGTCTTGGGCCCGGGGTGCAGCCCCAGGCAGGCCTGTTTGCGGTGGACCCCATCCTATAGATCTCTGATCTTAGGCCCACCCCAGAGCATCAGGGCAAGGCTGGGGCAGGGACAAGGCCCACCGGGGCTTCAAGGGGAGCCGGACGCCTGCCCTTGCCAGCTGCAGCTGCCACCGGCTGGTGCTGTGGGCTAAGGGAGAGGGAAGACCTCTGCTCATCCTGTCATTTCTGGAAATGCGTTCCCGTTGACTTCCCATCCAGCCGTGTGCAGACACGGTGGCAGGTGATGAACTGTTAGGACAGCCGACCCCACCACGGCGGCCGAGGTGCCACGGGCACTCACCTTACAGACGGGGTCCTGAGCCCCGGCCAGCGTGCTTCCCTGGGGCGCAGTGCTCACGACCCACCGTCTCTCCTCAACTTCCATCTATTTCCCTAGAGATCGGGGCATTTTGAGGACAGGAATTGGGTATTTTCATTTTGGTATCACCATATCCTAGCCCAGATCTGGGGAGACAGACATGCTCAAGAGATGCTGGATAAGTTACCTGCCCGGAAGCAGCCTGCACGTGGGGATGTCAGGGTGGAATTCAGTACAGGCCATGTGGCCCCACCCCCATGACAGAGCACTGCGGCCTGTGAGTTATGAGTCTCTGAGGGGAGGCTCAGAGAGGGGAGGCTCCCGAGGGGGCAGAGGGATAGCTGCAGTTGACAAGTCTAACCATAATGACAATGTTATTCACTTAAAATCGGGCAATTTCTGTACACTAAGTTACAACTGCCCGGCTGCAATGCTCCTGTGCTAATTGGCAAGTGGCATCCCTGCCTGTAACTGCCCACATCTGCCCCTGCTTTCCATCGTCCCCCTGGGGCCACCCTACCACACCCTACCACACAGGCACCGCCAACATTTGGCCAAGTTTCAGCCAGGCTCTGAGCAGCAGTGGTGTCACTTGGACATGGCCAGGTGTGACGATGGTAGAGCCACCACTTGGAGGGTGAGAGGGTGGTGACAGGGAAGGAGGGCCTTGGAAGGGGACCAGGACGCCTGGGTCTCTTATGGTCCCACCTGGACGAAGTGTCCATGTGCTATGACCTCAAAAGGTGTTTTTGCCCTTTGGTTCCAGGCACCTGTGGCAGACTAGCTTCCAAGGATGACTGCAGCAATACCTGCCGCACACCTGCCCTTCTTCAGTGTGAACTGGCTGCTCCCCCACTGAACAGTGCAGTCTTGGGGATGGATGCTCATGAACATTCCCTCTTAGAACCCAGCCACCAGGTCACATGCAGAGGCCACACGCAGGTGCACAGGTGCTCCAGGTGAGCTCCAGCTGAGTCCCCAGCCACCTGTCAGCATCAACTGCCGGCCACAGGAATGACCAACCTGGAGTGACCAGCCCAGTCACGCCTTCCAACAGCAGCCGCAGCCAACATCTGGCTGTAACCGCGTGTGAGGCCCAAGCAAGAGCGTGCCTGCGGGGCCCCACCGACCCATCGGCTGAGACATAGTAACGAGTCAGTGTTTAAAGCCGCAGCGCGCTCTGTTACACAGCAGCAGATAACCCAAGCAGCCCCTCACTGGCATTTACCTTCAAGTGGGGAAATTAGTAGCATTGACTTTGTACCTACTATGAGCCAGGCATTCTGTTTGGTGGTTTATATCATTCATTCAGTCATTCATAATATTATGGGATAGAGATTACATTTTAGGAAGATAGGCTTGGTTGTGCTGCAAATTCCCCCTGAAGTCCCAGCAACCTACCACTACCGTGGTTTCTGTCTCACTCACGCTATTTGCTCAGAGTCGGTTGGCGAAAGCCCTGCTCCACATAGCCATTCTGGGATCCAGGGCAACAGAGGCTTTGCTGTCCGGAGCATTTGGCCGCCTCAGCTGCTGAGAGAAGGGGAGAGACTAGAGGTTTGCATGTGGGCTTCTCATGGTCCCAGCCTGGAGCCCTCTCGTCACTTCCTCCCCCATGTCACGGGCCAGAGTGAGCCACATGGCCATGCCCAGCTGTGAGGGCCTGGGGGGTTCAGTTGTCCATGTAGCCAGAGAGAAAGGAGAGCTGGATGCTGGTGAGAGCCAGGAACATCTTCTACTGGTTATTTTCCTGTTTTACAAACGCAGACACTCAGGCTCGGGAGCCCCAGCCCGTTACCGCAGTCACAGGGCGAGCCAGTGAATAGCAGGACTGGCCTGCTTGGCTCCGAACACACCGGTGGGTCCTGACGCAGCCTGCACATGCTTTAAAAAAATAATAATAATTAGCACAGCAGCTGTGGATGAAAGTGGGGAGCTGGTGGAGCCCAAAGGAGTAAGGAACAGGAAAGGCCGCTGTAAACAACAGAGCCCTGAATGACATGAAAGAGGCTTTGTTGAGGGGTCTGAGCCAGAAGCCCATCCTTTTCAGCTGGGAAGAAGGGAGGCTCGGGCTGCACGCAGAGCTCAAAGCGCTGCCACGAAAGCCTCACCAGGCTCCTGCCTGCTCTGCCACTTTAAAGGGGAATGTGTTCTCCTCCGCAGCCTGCTGGGACTTTCTGTTGGTCGCTGAAAGGGCCCCACATCCTTTGAGGAGATCCTGAATGTCCCCTGCAGGCTGACACACTAGCACAGAGAGGCGTAATCCCTGATAAACACAGGCACAGCAGAGCAAAGGGCAGCGTGCTTGTGGGAAACCCATGCCTCCTGAGGCGGGTGCCCCCCCCCCACAACAGTCAGTGGGGGGTAGAGGCCTCCACCAGCATCCATGGGCCCGGGGAGCTTTAGAAGCCCTGAGGGGCCCCACGGGGGGGGGGGCAGGGAAGGGTCAGGATTTCCTTCAAAGCCGACACTCACCCCTCCATCATCTTTAAATCCTCATGGGCTGAAATTCCCAAGAGCTGCTAGCAAGAGCCTGAGAGGTGCCAAGGGCTAGACGTGCTGGTGGCCAGCGCGGGGGCAGGGATAGGACACGTCGGCTCTGCCAGGGCCGGGAGCTCACTTTTCCCATTTAGTGGGTCAGGCTGATCTTGGGCCTCACCAGCCTGTGGGCACCACTCCTCCCCTCAAGCCCCTCCGGAGGGCCCCCCCATCCACCCCGGACGGCCTGATGGAGCTGGGGGTCGCCAGCCTTGGAGGGAGGCAGGCTGGCCCTGGTCCCAGTCACAGCCCCTGCCCTGGGACTCTGGCTGGACAGCTCGCAGGTTCTCGGTGTTTCATGGCCTGTAAAATGTGGAACTGACTGATGGGATTGGTGAGATGCCTTGTTCGGAAGGAAAGAGGAGGCAGGAAGGAGGGAGGAAGAGGACTTGGAAGGCACAGGAAGAGTGGGCCGGCTTTGTCCCTGCGAGGCTGTCAGTTTCCCCAACCGAGAACCGAGTGTGGACGCGGATACACTGCGGAGCATGCTGCAACCCACTTCCTGATTTAAATCTGCCAGCAATCCTGCAAAGAAGGTGTTTTCTACATTTTAAAGACAAGGAAGCTCATTCTTATATAAACATAGCAGTGTACTGGTTTTCTTTCCTTTTTTCCCCCTTCTTTTGCACTTTTAGAGACAGGGTCTCACTCTGTTGCCCGGGCTGGAGGGCAGTGGCAATCATGGCTCACTGCAGCCTCCAACTCCTGGGCTCAAACAATCCTCCTGCCTCAGCCTCCTAGGTAGCTGGGACTACAGGCGTGTGCCGCCACACCTGCTAATTCTTAAATTTTTTTGTAGAGACGGGGTCTCAGTATGTTACTCAGGCTGGCCTCAAATTCCCGGGCTCAAGTGATCCCCCCACCTCGGCCTCCCAAAGTGCTGGCATTACAGGTGCGAGCCACTGCACCCAACCCTGTATTGGTTTTCTATTGTTTCCATAACAAATAACCACAAACTTAGTGGCTTAACACAAGACAAATTTATCCTCTTACAATTGTAGAGGCCAGAAGTCTGACACAGGTCTCACTGGGCTAAAACCCAGGTGTCAGCAGGGCTGGTTCTTTTTGAAGTCTCTGGGGGAGAATCCTCTACCCGAATTCTCCAGCCCCCAGAGGCCATCTGAGTTCCTCATGCCTCTTGGCTTGTGGCCCCTTCCTCTGTCCTCAAAGCCAGCAGCGTTCATCTCTCTGACCTTCTTCCAAAGTCACATCTCCCTTTAACTGAAGCCCAGAAAGTTCTCTGCTTTTAAGGAGCCATGTGATTCCACTGGACCCCTGGGATAACCCAGGACCATCCTCTGCCGGGTCAGGGGACACATGCACGGTTTCCAGGGATCGGGACTGGACTTCTCGTGCGGGGCATTATTCTGCCCCCCACAGGTGGGGAGCGCAAAGTGGGCTCCCACAATACCACATAATTATGAAACCAAATACCAAACAGCTGCTGCTCATTTGTAGGTTGACTGCTTTTAAACTGCTGGATATGAAAGCCTCATAGCATATAGTTCTTCTGGGCTGACTTCTCTTTGTAGACAGTAAAAGTGAGGCTTAGAGCCCAGCTCACATCGAGTCAACGCACTTCTGCAAACATCTGGGTGAGCCTGCTGTGTGGGGGACGTCCCTGAGCCAGCACACAGTAGGTGCTCACAGAGCTTTATGAATCTTAGGAACAAATGGGGGTCCCAAGGGGCAAGGAAGGGACCATGGGGAGACCAAGCCCCCTTTCCTATTAGCCCTGTGACCTTGCCACTCTCTCTTTCTGGGCCTCAGTTTCCCCATCCACAGTGGTTTTTGAGGCTTGAACGTGAGAAAGCACGTGGAAGTGCATCGTGGCACCCGGTGTCCCAGCCCAGCTCTGCACAGGGGACGTGCACTCTCCGGGCTCCCAGGCCAGAGCTCCTTCCTGTCCTGAAGGAATTTCTTTGCATGCATCCCTGGGAGAGGACCTAATGGTGCACAGCTAACTCCCCAGTCTTCACAAGCCCTTTCCTACTTAAAGTTAGCAAAGAAAAAAGAGAACCCAATTGGCAAGATGAAAGCACACTATGAATATGCATGACTCATTCAGTAATCAAACACCCCGAATCCTTTCCAGAAGAAGGGATCGGAGCATAATTTTCCACCACATATTTAAATTCAAATGAGCCATTATTTAATGTTGGGACAAATTGCTGGAGAAGGTCATGTTTTCAGTTGGATGTTTCCCTCCGTAGGCAAGGCTGGCCCTGGCAGGGCACACGTGACGCCAGCACACGCACGCCTGCCTCCTCCTGTTCTCCTCACGCTCTAAGAGAGGCCCTTTGACGCAGCAGCAAATGGCTATTCCCACTCCCAGATTTCTCCCGACCTGTCTCCCCTGGCCCTTCCCCTTCACGTCTCCCTGCTCCGCCGTGGGCACCCTTCCCCACCCGCGCAAGGCAGTCAGATGGGACCCCTGGTTCATCCACACACCCACCCAATCTCCACATTTGTGCTGCTCTAGATCTCAGATCCAGACGTCTGGGTTCAAAGTCAGCTCCGCCATTTCCCAGCTATGTGATAGACACATTACTGAACCTCTCTGAGCCTCAGTTTCCTCCTCTGTAAAATGGGGATAATAATAGCTCCTACTGCATATGTCATAATGAGTGTTACTATATCCAAGGTGCTTAGAATGATCCTTCGCCAAGGGGACACACCCATAAGTGTTGGCTATTATTTGATATCACCATTACTAATGCCCCCAAATGCTGTATGATCTGGGCCCCAAATCTCTCTCCAACCTGACCTCTCCTCTCCACCTTCACTGTCAGTGCCATGTCATTGCAATGGTCTCCCAACTGGCCTCTCAGGTAGAATTTGCTGGCTCCTTCCAGGAAAAGCCCAAATTCTTGGCACTGCATTTGAGAGCCTCAAAATCTAATCCTGCCCTGCTGGGCCACTTCGTCCCACACCCCTGTGCACCAGGGTTACTGAGAGGCTCACCGTTTCCCAAACAAGCTACACTCTTTCAGTCCTCTGTGCCTTTGCTCATGCTATTCCTGGGACCCATGATGCTTAATCACTTTTCTCTGAATTGCCAATGACCCCTAGAGAACGAACTCAATTTCCATGTCCTCTGTGAAGTGTCCCAACCTAGGCTCAGTTCGTAGCCAACTGCTCTGTGCTCAGAAACATAACAGAACAGCAATGACAACAACAACAAAAAAAAAACCAAAAAAGCAAAATATACCAAAATGGTCTTGCCCATACTATTGGGTAAGCATTCACTGCACTGAATGAATGAATGGAAAAATGAATGAATGCCAGTCTTCTCTACCTACCAGCCCCCTTTCTCCTCCAGGACAGGGACTCCAAATAGTTTTCTCCTGAAGGCATGTCCAACTCCAGTTTTCAAGAAGGATACAAAATTCCTTTACAAGGATGTATACCCAATTACCCCTGCCCGTCTGCGGGTAAGGCAAACCCACACAATCCCCCTGAAACCAGGTCCGAATTGACCCTACATGCCCTGGAAAGCTGGCTCCTCAGGGCCTCCTAAATGTGCAGGGGTCAAGGCAGACCCCCAGGCCCTGAGCCCAGCCACCCAGGACAAATGCCGGAGTTCCTACTCACCAGGGGCCAGCTACCCAGAGGCCAAGTTAAAGTACAGCCTTTCCTCTCATAAAGCACAAACCAGCCACACATCCCATCAACCTAAAGAGACCCAGCAGCGGCTTCACCTGAGACATTGCACAGCCCGCAGCCGGCTCCAATGTGACACTTGAGAAATGGGACCTCAATGCGGTTTGGCGGCTCAGAGAAGAGAAAGGCTTTTGCTGACCACAGAAGACATTCTCGCGAACAAGCCAATTTCTTATTCAGAGGGACACGGATGGGGCAGCATTTCTCACTTTAATGCCCGCTGAGCTCCTCTCTCCAGGGGCCCAGGGACTGGAGGACCAAGGACATGGTGGGCTATCAGACAGACAAAAAAACTCTGTCCCCAGGGGCTCTGACAAATCCTGTGGGACCACTTTTTACAGTCAGAGAAATTGGTTTTAAAGGCCCAGTAAAGTACATTCTGTTGTCATGGAAAAGCAATCCATCTTTTTGCTGTTGGTGCTACTAAGATGACAAATTGATTGTTTAAAAAAAAATTCCCTGAGATGGGCCGGCCTAAGAACAGGGCGCTCTGGGTGGGGGGAGCTGCAGCGCGGAGCACCTGGCGTTGGCTGGGCCCCCACACCTCAGCACTGGCCAGCTGTGCTAGGAGGGGCCCCTCCAGCAAGGCAGGGCTGGGCTGCTGAAGCCACCATCATCCTTTGGCCCGAGCAGGAAGGAGGAGGCGGCGGGACAAACCCTCCCTGACAGGCCAGTTCATATTTTCACAGCAGCCGGGCCCCAGCCTCTCTCCTGGGAGGTGAAGACCCTGCTGTGAGTGCTGGGGGGGGCACCCTATAGAGGCGACTCCCGACTCCCGGCAGCACAAGTCCCTCTGGACCCCGTGGGCCTTTCTGCTGCCGGACCCTGGGCCCACCTTGTGCCTAGTCAATGCACCCTCAGGAGCAAAGCACCTGCTCCGTGCTGGCCAATCTGGGATCCTGGCGACGGCCCCCTGCAGAATGTAAACTCCCGAGAGTGGGGCTGTGGTCTGGTCCGTCTCACTGTATCCCCAGGCAGGTGTGTGGGGTCATTGAATGAACAAACCTGGCCACGTAGCTGCCATGGTCCCCGACTGTCAGAAGAGGAGACTCAGGCTCAGCCAAGGTCACAGAGCTGCTGAGCAGAGCAGCAGCAAGGCTGTGGCTCAGGGCAGGATCCAGGTGGCCAAATAATACCTAAAACCCCTCAACTCTCCTGCACTCCTGATCCAGACTGGCACCAAGACCTAAAAACCGCACGTCGGATAGCTGAAGGGCATCCAAGACAGGACTCACTGCAGTGGTGTCTTCCTAGTGGGTGTCCAGCCTCTGCTTAAACACCTCATACAGCAGGAGGCTCACTATGTACTAGGGAAGTCCTACCGTAGCTGCAGAACAATTTAAGAGGTTGTTCTTAATTTTCAGCTGAAGTCTGCTTTTCTGTCACTCTCCTGCCCATGCCATCAGTTCTACCATCCAAAACAGAGTGTCCCGTTGAGGGAAGAGCACAGGTCCAGGAGCCAGCAGGCCAGGGTTCGAGTCCTACCTCTGCCATCTATTGGCTTAATGAGGTTACGCGAGATACTTAGCATCCTTGATCCTCAGTTACCTCCTCCTGGAGTGGGGATAATGGTGGCCCTGCCTCGAGGGGCAGTCCTGAGGATGGATGTGTTTCTGCAGGTGTTCAGAGCTGGGCCTAGGTAGGCACCAGCTATTAGCACCCATCACGGGGGCCCTCAGTGCAGCAAGCCTCCCTCCTCTCCTCCAGGACGGGCCTTCAGACTCTCCTAAGGATAATACACACCCAAGGTATGTGCCTGGCTCAGCTGGTGCTACTGTTACAAAGAACCTGTGGCTTAAACCCCAGACATCTATTTTCTCACAATTCTCAAGACCAGAAGGTCAAAGAGCAAGGTTCTATCAGAGCACGCTTCCCGGTGAGGCCTCTGTCCCTGGCCTGCAGACGGCCACCTTCTCACTGTGTCCTCACACGGCAGAGAGAGAAAGTGAGCTCTCTGATGTCTCTTCTTACAAGGACACTAATCCTACCAGATTGGCCTCCACCCTTATGACCTCATTTAACCTTAATCACCTCTTTAAAGGTCCTGTCTCCAAACACAGTCATCTGAGGGCTCAGGGCTTCAACATATGAATTTTTGGGCAGACACAATTCAACCTATAGCAATACTTGGAAGAACTGAAGACAGGTACTGAAATACAGGTCCACACGCGCTCATAGCAGCATTATTCGCAATAGTAAAAAGGTGGAAACAACCAAAATATCCACCAGCTGATGAACAGATAAATGTGGTTTGTCCATAGAACGGAATGGAAGGGAGTGAAGAACTGGCATGTGCTGTAACGTGAGTGAGCCTCGAGATGCTTTGTCAAGTGGAAGAAGCCAGACGCAGAAGCCAGTGTTACGTAATCCCACTCGTATGTCACACGCAGACCAGCCAAATCCACGGAGAGGGAAAGCAGGGTTGTGGTTGCCAGGGGCCTGGCAGTTACCTCCAGGATAAGCGCGCTCTCCTGGGAAGAGGAAAATGCTCTGGAGCCAAACAGAGGTGACGGCGACACAACATGGCAAATGCACTACATACCGCTGAACTGGACCTTTAAAAATGATTAATTTTATGCTATGTGAGTTTTTCCTCCACAAGAAAAGAATCCTGCACATAGAGAATGATCCTGACGCGGGTCTAGCCCTCTCTGTGCCGTGAGGAGTCCGTGTCAGCCCCTGGCGCTGCCGGGAAGACGCGGGGAGAAGTCAAAGGCAGACGCGGGCGTCTCGGGTGCTCCCTGTGCCGTCCTGCCCGCACGCACCGTCTGCTCCAGCGAGTGGGAGGCTGCCCGGCTTATGTTCGCTGGCCGGCTTTGTCACTCAGGTGTATTTCTGTGGCCTTAAATGTTCTTTGAAAACATACTTTTTAGCTTTGGGGTGATCTCCCCTCACACGGATGCACTGTACACCACTTAACTCCGCCCGCACAGTCTACACTGGTGCTTGTGTGAACGGGACCGGAAATCGTCCTGACTGCCTGGGCTGGACACACACCACTGTGCCATTCTTTCTGTGACCTGCGGGGCAGGGATGTGCGCTGCCAGCCTTCCCCCTGGAGAACGGTGCGTGGATGGGGGTGCAGAAGCCCTTTCCATGTGCCCAGCATAGCTGGGGAGCAGATCTCTGCCCATGCGCTGGGTGGCACGGGGTGATTTCTGGGATTCCTCCCAGTGATAGTAAACTGACTAACACACCTGGAGTACTTGTGATGTTTGAGGTTTGCTCTAAGGATGAACAACTTAATCCCCACCACAATGCTGAGCGGCAGGAGCCAGCATCACCCTCATTTTACAGACGAGGAAACTAAGCACAGAGAGGTAGAGTGGCTTGCCGAGGTCACAAAGCTGGGGAGTGGCAGAGCCGCAGCTCACTGGAGGCTCTGGCTGCAGGGCTGTGGTCCCGTGCAGCTCCCTCAGCCCAGCCTCCCTCACCCCAGGAATCTGACAGCCTTCTGTGGGGAACGACAGCGGAAGTCCACAGAAAATGAGCCAAGTGTTGCATTTCAAACAACACTTAACCCAAATCTGTCAGATAAGCATCACTGCTGACATCGAGCCGAGCCCCGGCCCCAGCCACACCCGCCGTCACTGTCTGGTGCTCAGGGCGTGAGGCTCTGCGCAGAGGGAAGCTCGGGGGCGTCTCAAGGGTCTGCAGTGTCTGCAGGACTGTGCGGGGTGGGGGATGCTGGTCCTACCTCTTTCGGGGCAAAGAGCAGTGGAGTGAGAATAAGACATTCTTGGATTTCAGCCCCGCTTGGCCATTCACGTTAGGCCGACTGTCTCTGAGCCTCAGTCTGTTTATTGAGAAATGGGAACGAGAGGCCGGCCGGCCACGCCTGGTTCACATGAGACCTACCCTAATGGAAATACTTAACTATAAGGAGAAAGAATAAATTAGGCAAAATAAATGACCTGTCAGAGTGGCGTGAGGTTCCCTCCGTAACGCCAAACGTTAAGCAGATCAGCAGCCCCTCCAGACGTTTGACAGGGGAGGGGATGGCTCCAAATTCCACATTCAGAAAGTTGTCATCCAACTGTGACAGAGTCAAGAAAAATAATACCCTAGAATGAACGGCCACATCCCCACGCTTGTCCCCCAAAACTGCATGGAGATGTCCTTTGGCCACCTGAGAGATGAATGCAGACAGGGAACTTGGAGTGCAACACACCAGCATAAACCGCAGGCGTGGAAGCCGTTGGCACGTAAAGCCACCTTCACAGTCGTAGCCAACGTGGCGAGAAAACAGGGAAAACGGCGCAGAGCATTCATGAGCACAAAAGAAATGTGATGGAAACTGCTCATGACTATGATCTGTGGTTTACATCTACACCCCCTGGAAGCGGTAGAAGAGATAAATTCCTGTCCTGATTTTCCTGTGACCCGTGCAGTTTCAGCCGTGCGGGACCACCAGGGTGTTCCAGAAACGCAGAGCGGCCGACCTTCGTCTCCCGAGAGCCCCAGAAGCAGCTTCGCGGCAGTTTTCCTTTCTGGACACACTCCGGTCACCCATGGTCCCCTCCCTCATGCCAGCCCAAGCCATTCCGGTGGAGTCGGATGGTTTGGAGGAAGTGGGCAGGATGCAGACCACGCCAGGCAGACGGTTTACCTGGATTCATTCTTCCGGAGAGAGCCCGCGTCCTGCACGGACCAGCTGCAGGGAGGTGCAAGAGCCTTCCCAGCCCAGGGTGCTCATTTCCCACTACACAAAACAAAGCCCAAGGAGGAAATCACATCTTCAGTTTTATGTGGTCGTCCCAGACCCTGCCTCCCTCCCCCTCTCCCTCCTGTCCAGCCAACAGAGAGATCTCTGAGACCCCACTACGTGTCAGACAAGCATGATGCCCTTTCTCCCCTCTCGGCACGGGCATGTGGAGTCACGCCAGGGATCACAACAAAACATCACAACACGCTGCATCGGCCCCCTTTGTGTCTGGCAGTGTGCTCGCTCTGTTTTGACATCCCCCAGAGCCCAGCAGCGGAGTCTATAAACAGAGCCCGCGTAATTAGGCTAATGGCATCGATTCTCTCAGTTCAACTGGGTAATGGGAGCATCTATTTCACTTTGGAAATCTCACACACAGTCTGTTGAGGGCTGCAGAATTATGGCGCTCTTGGAGCTCTGCCTGCAAACCTCCTCGTCTCGGATCTAACTCCCACCAGCTGAGCCCTGCTTCGGTCTGGGCCCTGTGCTGGGGAGGGAGGCAGAGGCGCCATCTCGCCTGCACCTGTTTATCCGCCATAGCGGCAGCCTGGCTTCTTGGAGTGAGAGCGGTAGAGGGACTGACTCGTCACCCAGAAACACCTTTGTCCCCGTTTCTGTGATGGCACTACCTTGGGTGAGTCCCAGCACTTGCCAGCTTTCCTCCCGTAAAGCGGAGGGGTCTCATTGGAGAGTGTCTAAGTTCCTTTCTGGGCCTAAGTGTCTGTTAAGTATCCATGCTTTCAGCCCCACATGCACGGAAGCACATTTTTCTCAAATTTGCTCTTTCAATTTCTAAACACGGCCAGCGCTGGACACAGACCCAGTTATAGAATCAGGAAATGGGGCTCTGGGATCCCTCACACTCCATGTTTCCCCCCTGCCCTGACTCAGAGGCCACTGGGATGCCCGTGCTCTTGGACTCTTTCCTTCTTATCCATGACAATTATTTGTTACTATTAATAATAACAGTTAATTGAACCAGCATTTAGGGAACACCTGCTATATGACAGACGCTACGTTTGGAGCCAACATATGGACAGTGAATGAAGATGAAGGTGCTGTCGTCATACAAAGGCACGTCCACACACACTATCTCAGTGAGCCAAATGCCTAGCTGCTGGGAGCAGGTCTTATTAATCCTATTTTACAGATGAAGAAATTGAGACAACAAGGGGTAAAGGTTGTATATAAGACACGGCACATTAGAGGCAGAATTTGAGTCTTGCTGACCCCAGACCTATGCTCTCTGTGCTGTACCGAGGCTGGGAATGAAACCAAACCACTTTGAGCTTCATGGGGCGTGGGGAGCCCATATCTGAGGATGAGCCCGGGTTGTAGCCCCACTTTGCTATTATGAGGCTGTGTGACTTGGGTAAAATAGGTTCCTTGTTTTAGTCCCAGGGTTCTCTTCTAGAGAGTGGAAAGGGGGTTGGAATATGTGATCCTTAATGTCTTGTCCAGAGCAAGCCATCCACGATGCCTGCCTCTCGTGCAGGCTGGCGCACTCTCCCACACACCTCCCAGACCACAGGGGAAGGAAGACTTGGGTGCGAGGGATTGCTTCAAGCCCTAGGAAGCACCTGGAGTGGGGTGAGAAAGGCAGGTGAGGTGGAACCTTTCTGCAACCCACGCGTCTTCCCACAGAGGTGGTTGTTGTCCCAGGCTTACTTGGGCAGGGCTTTTTCTGGACAATTTTCTGGAGTTCAGTTTAAGCCAGTTTGTCAAAGTCCTCAGGAATACAGAGCCAATTGTCTTAGCTTCAACAAATGTGTATTGAGCACCTACTGTGTGCCAGGTCCTGGGAAGCCACAGTCCCATGTTTAAGGGATGAGCCCGGGGTGGGCTGAGACCTGTCCCAAGGAGAGCCAATCAGCAGGGAGCGCAGTGATACATGACTGCTGTGGGCAGCTGGGCCAATCAGACTGCCTCTAGGGTAAGACTGCTGCTGCTGTTGCTACGGGAACTGGCTGGCCTGGGCAGGAGGAAGCATCAGTAGAGCCGGGACACTTCTGCTGGGTGTGGCACAAGCATAAAGGGAAAAGTTGCAAGACATCCACTATGCCGCAGGAGTCTCCCAGTCTCGACATTCTCTGCTCCCTTCATCATTAACAACCTTGTATTTGACAATGTAAAATTATGTAGATGTCCAACTGCCTGGTGAAGGGCAAGTAATTGTGACATAATCATGATTTATTTAATCATTTAACATCAAGGACTCTGGGAGACACTGCAGTGGTGAGATCATGGCCTTTGTCATAAGATACCCATTGATTCAAAACCATCTCTGCCTCTTACTGTGCTTTGTGATTTTGGGCAATGTATTCGCTCTCTCTGAGCTTCAGTTTCAACATCCGTAAAATTGGGAATAACACCTTCATTTCAAAGTTCTTTTGCATATTGGAATGAATGTCTGTAAATAGCATGATATCATGCTCAGAACATAGTATGTCTCCAATAAATTGTAGGTAACCACAAAATGGCTAAATAATCATTATCTAAGTCACAGACTATTTTGAAGCCATTAAAATGATGCTTACAAAGCATTCCTGATAATGCAGGGAGATATTTATATGCTAAAAATTGAGAATATAAAGATGTCTGAACTATATAATAAAGATTCATAGAAAAAGATAAGGAAAGATATTGAAACATTAAGAGATCAACCCGAGGTGGTAGATTTGCAGGTGAGTAATACTATTTTTCAGGATACAAGTTGCTATAATGAGCAAGCATTACTGTAGAGACAGGGTCCAGGACCCAGACTAGACAGGTTTCTGGCAGCAGGAATCCACACTGGGCATGGGAGGGCCAGGCTGGAGCTCCCGTGGACACCACCCAAGTGACCGGGGTGGCTTAACCAGGTCAGCACCATGGACAGCGCCCAGGGCACCAAGGCCCTGGTCTGCACAAGGGCTCCTGCCCTGGGTAGAGTTTGCTGGGCCTCAGGTGACCAGGCCTGGCTATAGCTAGGTGGGCCCTATACCCACAGCAGGGGGGGGAGGTCCTCCACCCCAGATATTATACCAGCCACGTGGATGACAGATGCCTTGTTTTTGCTTTAGGACAGGGTCTGCTGTTGTCTGTGATCAAAAGGGCACTGACTTTTTTGTTTTAACATTTTGTTTTAAAAGTAACAGTAACATATGCAATAAGATGAATAGAAGTATGCCAATTTCCTCCCCAAACGGGTACTGTTATTATTGCTGTTATCTTAGGTTTTTGCCCACGTAAGAAGTCAAAATGGATCTAGTTGTTGGTTTGCTTTTCATTAAGAGTGAGGCTGAGCCTCTTTTCATATGTTGATTAGAATTTATATTAGAATTTGTATTTCTCTGTACATTTTTTATGTCCTTTTCCCTTTTTCATTAAAAAACTTATTATAGCCTTTTTTTTTAAGTTAAGGGACATATGGAATTTTTGTATGAGACAGATCAGGGTTCAATTCTTAGGTCCACCTTCTCTAGCTTGCTAATCCTGAGCAAATCACTTTATTTCCCTTCTTGAGACAGAGTCTCCTTCTGTCACCCAGGCTGGAGTGTAGGGGCACAGTCATAGCTCACTGCAGCCTCGAACTCCTAGGCTCAAGCGACTCTCCCACCTCAGCCTTCTGAGTGGCTGGGACCACAGGCGCATGCCTGACTTGAGCAAATCAATTTTCTTCTCTGAACCTCAGTTTCCTCATCTGTGAAATGTGATATCATATGTTCTTTGTAAGATTGTTGTAAGGATTTTAGAAAATTCATATAAAACAAAGAATATACAATCCAGGACAGAGCAATTATACTTTGGGGGTGGCCCTCCAAGTAAGCTTTTGTCAGAATCTTAATCCTCCATTGCTCTGCACCTCCTAAAACTCAGAGGAACATTCTGACAAGTCTCTGCCTTTTACGTGCGGGAAATTCTCCCTACTCAAGGGCTCAGGATTCTTGCCACGCCTGCTCCCTGTCCCAGATGCCGTCCACCTCTTCCCACATCTGCCCACGGACAGCCCCGCTGCCTGCAATGGCTCCTGGACAGGCAGGTGTTAAAGACCGGCAGTGCCTCCCTGACACTTCCCATGGGAGGAATTTTAGGAAGCCAAGAAATATTTTTTAAAAATGTGGGTAACTATGCAAAGCAACTTCTGTCAGTTAATTGAAGTATTGCATCATCTATTTGTGTAGAAAATGACAAGTTAAACCTCCATGCCATGAATTGGAAGAGTTTTGCATTAAGCCTGGGATTGGGCTACACATAAGATGATTGGTTTAGCCAAATATCCACTTACAATTTATATACCCTCATAATTTTACACACTTCTAATTGCTGACCCAAGCACGTCCCCACCTCCCTACCTCTGCTCACATGCTTCCGTCTGCCTGGATTCATTCCACTCCTGCATGAACAGATCACACCCAGCTCTTAACTACGAGCACAGCTGCCTCCTCTTCCAGACAGCCTTCCTGGCTGTCTCCTG